>CM053592.1:28144733-28225114 GCA_028646515.1 Pseudochirops corinnae | reverse complement strand
TCACAAAAGTCAGCACCCTAAATTCAGGCCCTCATCACCTGGACTCTTATACCTCATGTCTTTCCCCTCTCTAAATGAGCCTCCAGATAGTTGGAAAAGTGATTTTTCAAAAGTACACATCTGCTCATGTGGTCTTCCATACTCTGTAAACTCCAATGGCTCCACATTACCTTCTGAATCAAAGCAAAATTTCTGGCACTAGAAGCTCTTCACAATTTGGCCTCATCCTATCTTTCCTGCCTTATTACTCATCATTCCCTTTTCTGTATACTACAATCCAGCCAAATGTCCTTCTCGCTATCTCTCATCTCTAAATATTTAAAGTACAGACAGTCTCTGTAGGAAAAATCTAGAAGTTTTTGTAATATTTCCAAATATGTAAATATGTTTTAAAAATATATGTTTATAAACTTAATCAAAAAACCCACACCATTTTAATCCTATTCTAGAAACAAAGATCAAGCATGAACACACTTCATCCCACTCACCCTTGGAATATCTTCCCTCCTCATCTCCACCTTTTAGAATCCATTTTTTCCTAAGACTTAGCTCAAGTGCTGTCTTTAGTTTGAAGCCCTTCCTGGGCCCTAGCTACTGGGGCCTTTCTCTCAAGGTCACATGGTTTTTATTTAGAATATATCTATTCATGTGCAAGTTATCTTTCCCACTAGATTGTAAATTCTTTACTGCCAAGGACTTTTTTCATTTTTGTCCTTGTATTCTCAGTGTTTAGCACAATACCGGGTACATTAATATAGATTCTTAATATATGCTTGTTGATGAATATTCAACCTTTAGTAATATTTCATTACATTCACACATCACAATTTGTTTAGACATTCCCCCTTCAATGGGCATTTATTGTTTCAGTTCTTTTCTATAATTAAAAAAAATGCTGCTTTGAGTATTTTGTTATATATGATATCTTTCTGCCTTGGACCTCATTGCAGCATAGCAGTGGAATCTCTGAGAGAGATTGATTTGATCTTGGCAATGGATGTTTTCACAGGCTTTTTTTAGTGCAATTCCAAATCTAAACATTGATTTTTATTGAGGGTATGACTCTTGTCCTCATGGTTATCAAGGCACCAATGGTCTGTTCTGGAATCCTGATAACCATGGGAGAGGTCTTGCCTGACATGATTTTCCAGATATTTATCAGAAGTGCACATCACAAAAAGCACCCTTATATTGAATAGCCAGGCGTATGAATTTTTTTTTAAATAAAGGAGAAGAAAAAAAACTGATTTCTTTTACCTTAAGAGTCATTTGTTGAGGATTAAATTCCCCTGTACATAACTCCAGTTGGGTTTCTAAGGGAAAAAAGAATAGATATTCTTGGAGAAAATTACTTTTCTCTGAAAAGTAGGAGGGAGAAGGAGGAAAGGAGAGGAGAAATAACTCTAATACTTCTAAGACTCTACGATCATAAATCAGGTGAAGCATTAAGCGAGATGTCTGGTAACTGAAGATGTTTGCTAGTTTGTTTGGAAAGGAAGTGTGGGGGTTGGGGGGAAGGAGGTCTAATGATGATGATGAAGAAGATGGAGGAGGAGGAAAAGGAAGAGGAGAAAAAGAAGAAGGAAGAGAAGAAAAAGAAGGAAGTCATTAAAGTATTTTTTTTAATACACAGAAGAGAACAGAAGCTAGGACAGAAATGAACATAGATACAATTACAACAGTTTTAAAAGTTACAGATATTACACACTAAAAAGGAGAATGCAAGTTATGCATAATAGAGGTTCACAGTTTTATGCACAAACTTCCTTTTATTTGGAAATACTAATTTTATTTATTGCTGATTAAGTTCCAAATAAAAGTGGTTTTTTTTACTAAAGAAAATAACGATAGGTTATATTAGCATGCAAGCAGAGGCTATGCAATTTCAAATCAAATATATTCTGCAAAATATGGATTTACATATCAATCCTTTGACTTCCTAAACAATAATCAGAAGGCTGTTAAGATTAATGAAGCCTTCCAGGATCAGATTGGTCCATCAGAGGAGGGGAAACTCAGTTCAGAGAACTGAACAGACCTCTCAACAGCAATAATAGTCATGCCCACCCACTTACAAAAACTTCGAGATTCAACCAGGGCATAGAGATTTGGAGAGTTAAGCCAAGATGAGAAAAGCCCAAGATCTGGCAGCAATGTGCAAGTTATACTGAACATACAAATGTCCAGTCTATAAGAATGAAACAATCATGACGATTCTACAAATATTTCACTTTGTTCCAGCCCCATTTTTTTCCTCCCGATGCTCTAATTCTGTTTTCTTCCAAAGAGATTCTTCTTTCTACTTCTTAGCCTTTGTTTTTTTAATGTCACTTATAATAGATGTGACTCAATATCTGGAGTAGAGATTGAATCAGTCATCTACCAGGAGAAAGCGCTTATAATACAAGGTAATGGGTAGAAAGTCATGGAGTAAGGAAATAATAATATTCTGTATAAGGAAGAACTAGTAGGCCATTACGTCTGGAACGTAGATTTCTTGAAAGTGAGTAGTAATATGTAATGTCAGAAAAAAATTAGTTTGACCTTAAATGCCAGAGAAGTCTGTATTTTATTATGGAGGCACTTTAGCTTCTCAAAAACCATTAAGACATACATAGGCAGATCTGTTCTTTAGCGATATAACTTGAGGAAAGAGCTAAAGATAGGGAGATGAATTAGGTTAGCTATTGTAATAAAGCAGGTTCGAGATGATGAGGGCCTAAACTAGTCATGGCCATGTGAATACAGAGAAGGGGTCTGACACAAGGGCCATTCAAGTAGAAATAGGACATATCTGTATGGTAGAAGTGATAAAACTTAAAAATTGTTCAAAAGGAAGAATGAGGGACACTGAAGAGTAGAGAATGACCTAAAGCTACAAATCTGGTGCCGGGAAAGATAACAGTGCCTTTGATATAAATAAGTAAGTCTAGAGAGGGGATCCACTTCCATTCCTAATTGGCTGATTTCTGTTCAGAAAGCCATCACCCTTCTAGTCACCCAGTTTACCTACCTTAAAATTCTTAAATATTTTCTAGGCTCAGTTCCAGGAACAATTTTCTGCTGTTGGTCAGTGGCATCAGGGAGGTGATGCCTTGACGTGCAATTGGATTTAAGTGAGGGAGGGCTGTGCAAAGTCACCAGCTTCACTCTCTCTTCCTGAGCCATCTGGGTCCAATGACCAGATACAGATCAGGACAACCGAAGATGGCCCTGGATATAGTGGGAGACCTTAGCATTTTCAAGTTAAGGTCTTTAACAGGTCTCAGTTTGATGAGGCAAGGCCAAGCAGTGATTAAGACAATAAGAAATGAGGCAAAAACCTCTTAAACGAGTCCCTTAAAATGAGGACTATAAAAAAAAAAAAGGATCTGGGAAGGGAGAACCCTCAGGGGTTTCTGGTCAAAACAGAAAAATTTTTTATCTAATTTGTATATAGCTATAAAAAAAACATGCTGGCAGCTAGGCGGCCCAGTGGTAGACCTGGAGTCCAAAAGACTCATTTTCCTGAGTCCCAACCTGGCCTCAGATACTAGCCAATCACTTATCACTGTTTACTTCAACTTCCATCTATAAAATGAGCTCAAGTAGGAAAAAGACAATATCTTTGCCAAGAAAACCCCAAATTGGATCACTAAGAGCGGACGGGACTAAAATCGAGTGAACAACCACAAAAACAACAGAAAAACATGGGTATTTAGCTAGAGTTCTGTGCCTCCAATTCGGAGGATGGAGTTCCAATTCCATCTCAGAGACCAGCTGCGCGATCCTGGGCATGGCACGGAACCTTGCTTGTCACAGTTTATTAACCACTCTAGTATCTTCCCCACGAAAACCCCAGATGGGATCACTAAGAGTCGAACTCGCTTTACTATCGGCTCCCTTCCCTTTTTTCCCCATCCCCCTAGAAACTTTGTGGGAGGGAGGGGCGGAGGAACTTTGCTTCACTTTTGCCTTCCTAGCCCCCAAGGCCCAACAGGGTGCTTAGTAACAGATAAATCAACCACCCACTAGCCTTCCTCCGAGGGATCAGGCAGGTATCTTCTGGTTGCTTAGTTGCCGTAGCAGTCGCCGGGTAGTCTTCCCAGTAGAGAGTTAGTTCCCTGAGGGCAGAGATTACATTGTGCTTTCTTCACCTTCCCTGCACTTAGCCCTTGGCTTGTCACGTACTAGGCCTTGACTACATTCTTTCTATTTGTAGCCCCAGCACCTGGAGCGGGGCCAGCTCTCAGGATCACAGATTCAGAGCAGGAGGGGGCGTTGGGGGTAGCGAATTCAAGCTCATTGCATAGACCGAGGTCCGCACACCTGTAAGGATGTGTTCAAGGTGCAACAGTAGGCGCTTAATGCGCATGGGACCCACTTTTTGAGGGGCCAGGTACAGGGGTCACTTAAAAGAGCAGACCTCAAGGCCACAGTCAGTAGGTGCAAAAGCAGGATTTTAAACCTCGGTTGCCTAGAGGTAGAGACAGGTGCAAGTGGCGTTACTATTATTTCTACAGATGAGGAAACCGAGGTTCAGCGAAGCTCGGGGCCTCGGGGCCAGGCGAAGGCACCACGCGCCTAGACCTCTTTCCACACCCACAGACTCCGGATGGAGGAAACCTCCCCTAACAAAGAGCATTCCCCCAAGGGTGCCAGGATCCTCCCGCCCCACGGGCGCCAGTAGCTACAGCCACCCCCCAGGGCACAGACTGTCCCGGAGGGAGCAGCGCCTGCGCTGACCGTCGTGGGGGATAAGGTGGGGGAGGTGTGAGGGGAAGGTGGGCGCAGAGCCGGGAAAGGGAGGGAGGGGGGAGTAACAGAGTGTCATGGCAACAGCGCGCGCTCCGGACTCTTTGGGCTCGCGGTCGCGGGTGAAGGGGGACGCAAGGACGGCGCGTTGCGTCATCAGGACGCGCACGCGGAGCGCCTCACCGCCTTCGCCGTTTCTTTAGGTCCCCTCCCGGCTGCCGTCGCCCATTGCCTTCGGTGTTTTAATCTCCCCATTCAGCTTTCTTTCCTCCCTCCCTAGGCTCCGAGACCCCACGTAGTGCGGCCCGAAAAGGAGGACACGGCCCCCGTGCCTCCCTCGCCCGTTTCCCGGCCTCCCCGGGCCAGCCTCATGTAGGTCTTTTCGTTCCTGCCCGCTTCCTCTCGGCCGGGTTTGCGTTGCGTCAACTTCCGGGCGGGTCCCCGCCAGCCGCCGCCGGGCCTCTGCCTCTGCCGGGCCGAAGCCCCTTTGTGTCCCCGCGGCCTCTCGCGGCGCGGGCCTGGCACGTCCCGCACGGGGCAGGGGGAGGCCAGGGCGGGGGAGGCCGCGCGCTCGGCGGGCCTGCCGCGGCTGGGGGGCGGCGGGTCGGAGCGGGAGCGCGGCGGCGGGAGCCCGCGGGGGCCAGAGGTGCTTCGGGGTCGGCGAGCGCGTGCTGCCGGGGAGGGTGATGAAAAGAGGTGTGCCTGCACCCTCCCTCGCTCCCCCGTCCCCAGCAAGGTCCGGGCGCGAGGCGCCTGCCCCGCGTCCCCCCCTCCTGAGGCCTGGTGCCCATTGTCCCGCGCCCCGAGGGTGGACGGCTGGGCCGCCCCGCGGGCCCCGGGTCTCACGGCCTCTCTTTGTGTTGCGGTGGTGGTTTTGTTCCCCGTAGATCGTCCAGGCCAGCTCCCGAAGGGTGGCCGGTAGCTCGCCATCACCATGAGCCTCTTCAACCTGGACCGGTTCCGCTTTGAGAAGAGAAATAAAATCCAGGAGCAGCCCGAGCCAGCCCCGCAGCCGCCGCCTCCTCCTCCTCCCCCTCCCCCCACACCCCCACCTCCTCCTGTGGAGCTGCCCTCACCCGTGTCCACTATTATCGAAGAGGACGATCTCGAAGGGGGCAAAGGGAGCAGGCCAGGGAGTCCGGATTCGGATATCACAGAAAAAACAGGTGAGTCACACCTTTGCAGAATTGTGTCATGTGCTGGGAAGAATGGATGCGAAGCCCAGGAAGGGCTGCCATTTTATTTGGGGTTCTTTTACTCCTTTCCACGATCTCCCCATTGACCTTAGCCCAATACATCGCAGGCTTGGCCTCAGAAGCTGTGGACAACCTCACGATTGTCCAACTTCACACTGACTTCTTGACTCTGCTCCACCACAGGGGGTGAAGCCCCGTTTAGGAGCGCTGCTAGGTCAGAGTGATTGCAACTGAAGGAACCACCCCATCCAACGAGCACGTTCGTGGTTTGTGCCTTGAGTGTGTGGTGGATTTGAGAGAGCGCCCGATTTGAAGTCTTGAAAAACCCCCTTTCTGGGCTCATTCTGCCACTTTGATTTCTAACACTCTTTGCTCACCTTTCAAATGGAAACGATGACCCTGCAGGGAAATAGCTACAGGGAAAGCTCCTTAGAGGAGATGACTTTTGAGCTGTCACAAACTGCCAGTCACCCTCAGCTGTGCACTAGAGGGGATGAAAATTGCAGGTCCCACAACTAATATCCTTCCTCCTAGACATTCTCCAGAATGCAGAGGAAGTATAAGGTCCCTTGTTGGATTTTCTAGCGGATGTAAAAGAAAAAAAGTGAGTCAGAACATTGCTAAATTATTTGATATAGATGGTTGTGAGAGAATGAGAAGATAAAAGCTGAGGTTTTTCTTTATCCTTTTTTTTCGTTATCCTGAAAATCATCTCACACCAGGCCAGAGGGCTCCTCTGTATAAATCTAGAGGGCAGAACTGTACCAGTGAAAGTTACAGGCAAACTTTTTTTCCACTTACCATAAAGAACTAACAATTTAGAGTTGTCTGAAAAATGAGTGTAGTTACTGGACATATTCTTGCAGACACTGGATGGATGGCATTCTACTAAGGGTATACTAAGGGTATGGTAGAGGGGCAGCTTCTTTTGGGACAGGATCACTTCTCTGAGATCCCTCCTAATTCTTGATTCTGTGATTCTCTGCTTATTAAGCAATATAGTTCAGAAAGGAAGACTTTAGAGGTAGAGACTGGTTTTTAGTTGGGCTGTAGGTTGAAAAGAAAGAGATGAAAGTTTTTTTATTTATTAGAAACTCGACATTTTGGATAGAGTATAGGCTTCATGTTGCACTGACCATTAATAATGCTGTAAACTTTTTAAGGACTTGTATTTTTTTTTTCTCCATGTATCTATATGTATTTGTAGCCAGTGGCACTCATTGAGCCTTCTTTAGACAACATTTAGGACTGAAGATTTTGGTTTGTTTAATTATCCTCCTAGCCTCACTTTTCCATAGGAATAGATGATAACAGACAGGTAAAATTCAGTAATAAACTCTTGGTATAGTTATAGGGCTAATTATTTTAGACTTAGGATAAAAATTTTAGAACTGTAAGAGCTCTCATGATTCGTTTAACCTAATTCCCTATTTTTACAGATGAGCAGACTGAGGCCCAGAGAGGTTCAATCATGTATTAAATCTGTTCATGTGGAAAACCAGGACTAGAACCCAGGTCTAGATTGAGTTATTTTGCGGTGATTTTTTTTTAAGTCCCCATCCTATGGTGGGAAAGTGACGGTAACAATAAATAAGACACCATCTACCAGTCTTGTGGAGCCTACAACTGAGTGGATTGAGCTCCATTGCTTTTTCCATTTATCCATTGTTACACCACTCACTGATACAAGTAACTAGCTTACCTCCAGTCTTAGCTCCTAATTGATACGGTTTTGCTGCTGTCAAATGTTTGTCAGAAATGTTTCAGCGATTTCAGTTTGCGTCTCTGTGAAGGTGGGTATCAAGGTTGCATCTCTTTCTTTATGACTCTTTCTCCTGCTAGAGACCGTTGTTTAGTTCTTCAGTTTTCAGTTCAACATTTATGTTTGCGGTGTGTAAGGTACTGTGCTAGATTCTACAGATAGAAATAAACAGAAGTTTCTACCCTATGAAATGCTTACTATCAAGTGATGAGGGGGGTTGTGTCTATTTTTTTATACCATGTCACTGTTTGAATTATTGATGGTAGTCTCAGATTCTGAGAGAAAAAATTTTCAAGAACTGTTCAAACTGCTTCAGTAGAGACTTGTTAATACAGTGTAGCAAGAAACACTGGATTTGGAGTCAGGCTCTAGGCCCAATTCTAGCAGCTGTGTGACCTTGGTCAAGTCATTTTTTTCTTTTTGGTAAAATGAGAAGGTAGGTAGGTAAAATGAGAAGGCTGGACTAGAGAATTGCTTTTCCAGTGCTACATATGTCAATATGTGTGACGTTTATGTGGTTGACAGCTAATATATGAAAACAGATAATTCAAGTTGGAATGCTTACTCTTTTCTCTCATCTTGGAAGTCACCTGTAAATGGAATGTTCTGCAGCTAGAATATGTTGGGCACGTAATTATGGGACAACTGATGAAGTGACTGGCACAGTGTCTATAGTAAATGTGATAGAGACAGGGACTGGACCTGTGATGCGATTGGTATGGGGAACTTCCTGGGTGAGCAAAACTCCCTCCCCCGGTGTTGGTCAGTACCCTCTTGGTACTGACATGTGAAGTAGATTGCCCATGGTCACACAGCCGGGGATATGTTAAGAGACTGGATTAGGGCTTCTTGGCTTTGAAGTTTGCTCTGTCTATTAGACCACACTGCCTAAATCTGATGGTGAGATAAAAAGATGTCATCCTTGAGGATATGGTAATAACCCTGGACTTTTGCTGGCTTTCATCTGCTGACATCCCATCTCCACACTGCGTTACCTCTTGGTGACTCCAGTATTCTCATTCCTTTCCAACACTTTGAGGTCTCAGTTCCTTAAATCTTCTGACTTGCCTTTCTTCTCTGCCTACCTCCCATGCTAGCTCCTAATTGATACAGTAGATACATAGGGATGGTCATGCCTGATGTCACCATCCCACTAAACTGTTCCACGTCCAGCATTAGAGTTGGAGGCAAGACCTGGGCTCAAATCTTGACTCTGCCACTTAATATCTTTTCATGTTTCCATTTTCTTCCTCCTTCCACAACTTAAAATTTCTGACTTCCTTTGAACTGAGTTTGATTACCATCTTTTCTATTTCTAATGGTGCTTTCTATACTGTCCGCTTTTGATAGTGTTTCAGTTTTCTGATAGTGCCTTACCCCCAAAGTTTATCTTGTGTCTGTTTCTGTCTCTCCCCATATATATACATATCTGTGTAAAACACACTGTATATACACATCATGTATATGAGTGGGTTCACATATACACACATGCAAACATTTTTATTTGTATGTTTTCTCTCCCATTAGAATGTAATTTCCTTGTAGGCAGGAACTTGAACCTTTGTTTTTCTATCCCCATTACCTAGCTTGGGGCAACTTGATAAATGCTAATTGATTGATTTGTATGACTTAAGGCAAATTGATTAACTTCTCTAGGTCTCAGTTTCCTCATGTTTCCCCCGGCCCTCTTCTTCTTCTATACTGTCTCACTGGGTGATCTTACCAGCTCCCATGGCAGTTCATCAGCTTTATGAAGATTGATTTCCTAGATCTGTTTATCTAGCCCTAATCCGCCCTGAGTTCTAGTCTCATATCTCCAGCTACTTTTTGAACATCTCATAGGCATCTCAGATTCAAATTCATCATGTCTAAAACAACCAATTCACTTTCTTCTCAAATGCTCCCCTTTCCCCAACTTTCCTGTTGTTATTCAAAAGGGTACCACCATCCTCTCAACCTTATCTTCAACTCTTTACTGCCACTCACTGCTCTTATCAAATCTGATGTGAATTCTTGTCATTTCCACTTTTACAGCATCTTATATACGTCCTCTTCTTTCTCCTCACTTAGCGCCCCCCCCCCCCCTTAATACCTCCCATATAGACTATTTTTGTGCCCTTCTGCTTGGTCTCTTGTCTCAAGTCCTTCCTCTGCTTTTTGCTGTCAAAATATTTTTCTGGAAATGAAGGTCTGACCAGTCAGTCAACAAGCATTTATTAAAAGCCTTTATTATGTACCAGGAGTAACACCAGGGGTGTTACTCTACTACTCAGAAAACTGAAATGGTTGAGTGTTAAATCCAGCAACCAATATAAAATTGTCTTTTTGGCATTTAAAGACTTTCACAACTTTGCTCCTTCTTCCCTTCCTAGTCTTCTTAAACTTGACTCCCCTCCCCATACTCTGATCCAGATATTCTGGTCCACATACTGTTTTTCTGGTGTTATTTTCCATCTCCTGACCCCTTGCTTTTTCACTAGCTATCCCTGACGGAACAGAATGCTCTCCTTCCTCACCTCCATCTCCTCATTTCCTCTAAGACGGCCCAGTTCCCACCTTCTGCAGGAGGCTTTTCCCCTTTCTTCTCCCACTTCTAGTCCCTTCCTTCCATTTACATTTTGTCTGTAGTTGTTTGCATATTGTCCCTCCCCCCCCCTTAGATTGTGAGCTTTTTAGGTAACCCCAGTGCTTAGCACAGTGTTTGGGACAAAATGCGTGTTACTTATGGGGAAAATGAAAAATGTGGGCTCCATGGAAGTCCCTTCCATTTCTAAATCTACATGCCTCTGGAATTCTCTTATCTTAGGTATACCATTTCTCCCCTCCATCTCACTTTTGAGCCCACTTTTTTTTACTTCATCATGATCTCTAGTCCCTGTTCTACCTACTTCACCTCTATTCTCACTTCATTCTTTTGATAGTCTTGACCGTATAGTCACCCATTTCAAAAGATGCCGGTCTTCTTACCTCTTTTGAAACTCTTTGCTTTCTTCTTTTGCAACCTTGGACAACCTCTAGCATACACTTCCTCTTCTGTTTGCAAGCTCCCAAGCGCTACTGGAGAAAGATCTAGAAACTGCTGAGTGGGTTCATTACAGCTTTATCCATTTTTTCACTTATTCTTTTTTATCTTCGTACTTGGCCATTCCAAGCTCCCCTGGAGCCAGCAACTTCAGCCTCATTCACCTATCTTTAAACAGGTGAGAAGACTGAGGCATTCCTTCTCATTTCTTCTCTGTAAGTAATAGATGGCTTTTGGAGTCCTCATACTGTGCTTTAGTGATATCACTTGGCCAACTTTGGAGAATGGATTAGAGAGGGAAAAGAAGAGGCAGGGAAACCAGTTTGGAGGGAGGGGGAGGTTATGGAAGGGAAAACCATGAGACTTGGCAACTGCTTAAATACACAGAGTGAGGATTTAAATGAGGCAAGGTGAGTAGAAGGATCATGGTCACCTCAGTAATGGGAATGTTTGGAAGAGGAGTGGATTTTGGCAGAGAGAAGATGATAATGATGTTGACACACATTGAATTTGAGATGGGTGGAACATGTAGTTTGAAATGTCCAGTAGGCAGTTTAGACTGGAGCTGAAGAAAGAAATTAAAGAGATGATAATTAAACCCATGGGAACTGTTGAGGGCTTGACTTGAGGAGGGTCTGTATCAGAGTGGTGGCAGTGGTGGAGTAGAGAAAGGGGTGTATTGCAGAAATTTTGCTAAGGTGAAATCAACAGACCTTGGCAGCTGCTTGGGTATGGCTGGTAGAGATAGTAGAGAATGCAGGAGAACTCCAGGGTTGCAAGCCTGAGAGACTGGGAGGATGGCATTGAGCTCTACAGTAATAGGGAAGGTAGGAACATGGGGGGAGAGGGGAGATAATAAGTTTGGTTTTGGACTCATGGGATTTAAGATGTCTACTTGATATCCAGTTTGAGATGTCTGGAAGGTAGTTGGAGATTTTTAGAGAGTCTGGGACAGGAAAACTAGATTTGAGAACCATCAGTTTAGACATGGTAATTTGGTAATCCTGGGATCTGATGAGATCACCAAGCAAAGTAGCATAGAGAGAAAAGGGAAGAGGGCCAGGACAAACCCTGAGGGGCACTTATTGTTAGATGATAAGATCTGGATGAGAATCCTTTAAAGGAGAAAGAGTAAACAGAAGGAGACACCCCAGAGAAAGTGGTGTCCTGAAAACCTAGAGAGAAGAGTTTTGAGGAGGAGAGAGTGATTAACAGTGTCAGAGGTTGCACAGAGGTCAAGAAGAATGAGGACTGAGAAATTTGGCAACTATAAGATCATTGTTCACGTTGGAGAGAGCAGTTTAAGTATAATAATGTCAAAAGATGGATTGTAAGGGGGAGAGAGAGAGAGTAGAAGCTCCCGTTACAGACGTCGAAGAGTTTAGCTGTTAAGATGGAAGGATCATGTGAGTTTTTTTCAGAATGAAGGCTGTAGATAGTAGAGAATGAGCTTAGTAGATGGGGAAAGATTGAAAATAAGTGAGAAACTTGCAGTGAGGAAGAAGGGGCATTCTGTTGGAAGAGATGAGGTGGAATAAGTTCACATATATAGAGTAAGCCTTGGTAAAGAGTAAGGACACTTACTCATGTCAGAGGGAGGTAGAGGAAGAGAGTGTCAGAAGGCATCTGAATGATAGAAGGTGAGGAGAGGGAGCTCACAGTGATTGACCTCATTTTCTCCTGTGAAATAAGCCACAGGGCTGTCAGCTGAAAGGGTTGGGGTTGGAGTGGCCATGTTGGGTTCCAGGAGGGATTCAAGTAGAATAGTCTAGCAACAGTGAGGGCCCAGTTGAGGTTGTGTAACATAGAGTGCTTCACTTTTTTCAATAGCATGATCATTAATTTTGTGAATCTATTTTTCTAGCTGTATTGAATTTTTACCCTAAAAGTCTTCTTATAGCACTTTATCTGGTTCTTTCCTTTCCCCTTATTAGATTTAGACTGTAAGGTGTCATAATTTTCACCACCATGGTCTTGCCCATCATAGATATTTAATACATAGTTGGATGTTGTTGGATGCTTTATTGATTTAGCGGGGAAGAGTGTTTTGAATTATGCCTAAACATGATGGTAAATTTTTATTGATGTCTTTTTTACATCACTAAAATTTTCTATTGTATCTTCTTCGCCCTCCAGATTTTAACAGATAGACTGTTCTAATCCATCAAAAACATACTTTTTTGCCTATAACTATTTCACATTGTTGAGGTAATAATAAATGCTTCTGAAAAGTTTTTTTGCATTGAAAATTATTAAGAGATTTAGGTCTGTAAAATGATTTTTCATGGGCATTATCTTTGCCTACAGTTAGAGCAGATTTTTGCCAGGTGAATAGTAGTGCCTTGTTTCTGTGGTACATGGTCAGAGCAACCTGACCTCATAGACATACTGAATTGAGAAATATTAATGTGTTTTACTATTCAGATATTCTTTTTTTCCTCAAAAGAATGTCTTTATTAAAATAAATATATCAATAAACTGAAAAAAATGACATTGTAGATCATGTTTTTTTTCTGGTTGTTTTTTTTAACTTTGAAAATGAGAAATTTCAAGTGATTCCAAGTTGTCCCAAATCCTTATGTTGAATCCCCTTTTTCCTTGGGTGGTTGTTAACAGTGTTAAAAGACCAGCTTTGTGCAGAAATCCATTTTCAGTGCTTTTTAGCACTGTAACTTTTTCGTCTCCCCTTTAGCCCTCCTTTTTACTGTCCCTGGGACAGCTGGGTGGTGCAGTGGGTATAGTTGAAGTCAGAAAGACCTAAGTTCAGAAATGGGCACAAACACTACTTTACTCCATTTGCCTGACTTTCCTCATCTTTAAGATGATCTGGAGAAGGAAATGGCAAACCACTCCAGTATCTGCCAAGAAAACTCCAAACAGGGTAACACAAAGAGTTGAATGCCACTAAGAACAACTAAACAACGAGATTACACTCTGATTCTTAGGGCTAAGCAAGCTGTTAGGGATTTTTTATTTACTCTGATGTTTTCTTCCCTCATAAACAGGAGATGCTAGAGGATTGCGTTTTTATTAAGATTTGGTAAAAATACACCAAGAGTGTTTGTTACTTGGAGTTAGTCAGTGTACTTTCTACAATTCCACACTTACTTTTTGGACTTCGGAGTTATATCAGCTCAGACTTTGGTACTTGCTAGGTATGATGTTAGGCAAATCATTTCACCTCTGGGCATCCCTTTCCTCATACAAAGTGAGTTATACTAAATGTTCTTTTAGGTTCCTGCTATAAAATTATAGTTTTGTCAGGAAAATAACAAATGCTGGAGAGGATGTGGAAAAATTGGAACACTAATGCATTGTTGGTGGAGCTGTGAACTGATACAACCATTCTGGAGAGCAATCTGGAACTATGCCTAAAGGGCTATAAATAACTGTATGCCCTTTGACCCAGTAATACCATTTCTGGGGTTGTATCCCAAAGAGATCATAGAAGTGGGAGGAAGACCCATATTTACAAAAATATTTACTGCAGCTCTCTTTCTGGTGGCAAAAAACTGGAAATTAAGAGGATGCCCATCAATTGGGGAATGGCCAAACAAGTTGTGGTATATGAATGTAATAGAATACTATTGTGCTGTAAGAAATGGGGAAGAGATGGTCTTCATATTCACCTGGAAAGGCCTATACAAAACTGATGCTAAGTGAGAAGAGCAGAACCAAGAAAAACTTATACACAGTCACAGACACATTGTATGTGTGACGACCAACCCTGATAAACTGGACTCTTCTCAGCAACGCACAGGTAAAAGACAACTCTGCAAGTCTCGGGATGGAAGGAAATGTCTACGTTCAGAGGAAGATCTAGAAAGACCAGAGTTTAAATGGAGACTGAAGCAATACATGCTGTCGTTCTTTTTCATGTTTGGTTTTGCTTCTTTTTTTCCCTTTGTTCACTCATTGGTTACAACCCTTTATACAACCAGACTATTGTACAATGAAAGTATTTGCAGATCCTATACTTGATTGCATGCTGCCATGGGGGATGGGGAAGGGAAGGGAGAAAAATTGAAACTCAAGTGATAATGGAACTGAATCTTGTAAACTAAAAGTAAATAAACAAGTCAATGGGAACACAAAATCAGAGTTTTGTGACTTGTGGAATTGGATGTATGACTTGAAGTTTCTCTACTGCTAATTCAGTAAGCAGTGAGCCATTGCTTAGTCTTCATACAATGTTTGTGCGACCCACTTTTGAAGATAAGTGTGTATGATATATAGGATCTGTACATCATCTTAAATATTTATGGGGAGGTGCTATGATTTCATCTGTCTAGGGATCTCCCAGTGAGAAAAATTTCCTTTACATAATTAGTACACTACACATTAATAACTTCTTTGAAATTTGTAGTCTTAGAGAGTTACCTGGGGAATCTAGAGATTATATATCCTATATATGTTCACAGGAGAGAACTTCAGGTATTGTGATTCAAAGATAAACTCTTATCCATTATTCCATGTTGCCTTTCATTTATGATTTTTTAAATTTCCTCAAAAATGCTGTTGCTGCCATTCTGGCTTTTATGGGGACTTTAATCTTGGTTGAAGAACACTATTTAAAGTGTTCACCTTGATATGTTCAGTAGAGTGAGCTGTTTTATGTTTAGTGTGTTTTATGTTGATTCAGCTTTGAAAACATGTTTCAATGTACCTTCTGTCTCTCGTATTTTTGTTTTCATCTGCAGTTCTTCGTATGTTGAGAGCTAGTAATTTACCTGAAAATGAGTTAGTCTTACACAGTAGATAGGATGGTTTCACCTCTTTACGGTGCTGTGACATGTCACGCCTTTTCTCCGTTGGTCAGGTCCCTCCTTGATGTTTGGCTATTTCTTGTTAATTATCCCCCATAAGTTACTAGTCTGGTTAACAGTTCTGATTTCTAGAAAATCATTGTAACTCTTTAACTTGAGAATCTTAAAGATTAAGGAATATCTTAGTTTTAGGGTCTTTTACAAAAGAGAAATTTAATCTGTTTCACTTCTGTAGTTATGTTCTGTGATTATGTTCTGCTAGTCTGCAGTTCAGATACAGCTAATAGCCTTCTTTTGATGAGTGTCTTCTAAATATGTTGCTAAAAGGGAAAATTAATGTCCTCTCATCTAATCTTGCCAAACGCCTGTGAAAAAGCCATCTTAGAGTTGGAAGTGGCTTTAGCAGTCATCCATTCCAGCCCTTCTCATTAATGGGTTAGGAATTTAGAGTTTAGAAAACAGATTCAGGACTGAAGGGTAAGTGATTGGCTTAAAGCCACACAATTTAAGTGGAGACCCAATTCTAGAATCCATGTTTCCCAGCCCCAAACCAGTATCCTTTCCACTCCCCAGCTGCCTCTTTTGAACCACAGTAGTGCATCTTCATCTACTGGGTAGTCCTGGAAACCCGCCCCATTCACCTAATTTGCCTTTTGTGTTGTCACAACCAGCTACTCTCTAAGTAATGACTTAATAACTCATTGTTTTTGCTAAGCCCTGAGGGTTACAGAGCTCTTGGAAAAGCTTGGAAGAATGGGTGTGGCTACCTGCAGCTAAACTTTGCTTAGTTCAGGTATTTTGTTTTCTGGCAATTTGGTTTTTTGGGGGGCAGCTGGGAGGTATGTATCCAGGAAAGTAGTCGCACCAAAAAGGTCCCTGTCCAAAAAGAGTGTTTCATTTTGAGGTTCATTTGTTTTTAGAAAGTTCGCCTCTTAGGATTGGTTTACAGAGTGTTCACCCTTTTCCATAGATAAGGCACCCTCTATTTTTGGAGTGTGCGGCTTGATTTGGGTGTGTCTTAGAGTCCCTACCTGCTTTCATTGCTCTGCTCAGATGCTGTCCCCCAAAATGAAACTTTTCTTGATCTTTTCCCATCTAGGTTGTCAGTGTGCTCTCCCTCTATTTATTTTATCTGTGTACCTGCTGTATTGTGCTCCCTTTCTCCCCATCCTTTGTGTAACACTTCCCTAGCCTCACCCCCAGTCCCCCTTTAGAATCAGGCTCTTCAGGGTAAGCAAAGTTTCTTTTTTTGTTTTTGTTTTTCATTGCTGTGTGATGGTGGTGGGAGGGTGTTGATGGCTGTGTTTGTTGAATTGAATTTTGAATATATATAAATTTGCTCTGAAGAGTTAAATTTGTTATCATTCACACTTTAAAAGTTGGTTAAATTGGTTCTAGGTCTACACCTAGAAATCTGCTCTAGTGTTTTTTTTACGGATGAGGGAGATACAGGGTATGGAAAAAGGTAGGAGATAATTTTCCAATTACAGTCCCATAAGCTTCTGCTACTTTAAGTAGATCAAGCTAAAAAAGTATTTTTATAATCTCATCTGGCCCTCAGCAGCTGTTTTCAACATTAGCAAAAACCAAAACCACAACTTAATTTTGGCCTTTTTTTCCTTAACAAGTACTGATAGTACTTGGACTCTGCTGTAAATACACAATTCTTTATGTCTCTCAACTTGGATACTCAAATAGATCTGTGATCTCGTTGATTCTGGATTTCCCTTCATAATGTCTATGGTAAGGATTATGTAGAAATCTTAGTATAACTCTTGAAACTGAAGTTTTGAGGTTCTCCATCTAGTCTAGGTTTGGAGAAATCTCTCAAAACCTCCATTCTATCAGCTTGTGTGTTTCTTGAACTTATAGGAGTTGGTCACATTGGGATTTAGGTAAGAAGCAAGAAGAAATGTTTCATTGTGGAAAGCACTGAGTATGAATGTCTACTGACTGATGGACCTTTGGGGATCTTTGTTAGATTTGGGCTAGTCTAAGCTCTAACATTCTGTGATGCTATGAAAGTGGAGATTTATGTTGTGAATAGACTAGTGTTAAAAAATGCTTGTGTAGTGTCTTTTCTGACTAGTGTTGGATTTATAGGACAAAAAGAAAGGATGATTTTATATACTAAAATAAATAGACAAATCAAAAGAAATAGATGAAGGGGGGAAAAGTACATAAAATACAGGATTTACTGAATCAATTCCAGTTTAAAAGTTTTTTTTAACATAGCATCTTACTTATTATTAAATTACAAAAAATAAAGAAAATGTTTGTCTGCAACCATTGTCTAGAAATTTTTTTTAAACTGAATTAGCTGACTTTAAGTTTTGAAAGAGGAAGTGGGCCAGGGAGCCCATATTATCCTGATCAAAGAGACATTGGTATGATACTGGTCAGCTTGAAACAAATTGATGCTACTTGGTTGGACGCAAGACTTGTTAGCCTTTTCTTAGGTGGGTACAACTGGCCTTCTCTATAGTGTTCATAAACAGAATGGTGCCTATACTCTGTTTTTGTACTTTCTTACTTTAGAATTTTTAATATTTTTGAAATATTTCCCTCAAAAAGATGGTTAAAATATATTTTGATGGTCAAAGGGCAACATTTCAGATAAATAGAAAATTCAATTATATGGACCCCAAAGAGCATCCTGACTCTTGAAGTGTAATCTTAGCCTTTTCTTTTTTACACACACATAGAACCACCACTGCCCAGTTGTTGTAGTAATTGGTGGGGTCCAAAGTTGTCTGGTCTCCCTCCCCATTTTTTTTTTAATTCAGAATCAGACCATGAAAAGTCTGCCTTTGGTTATGCAGAAACTATCACATTGAGTAGCTACAGGAGATGGTTTGCACACAAAGCCCCATCCTTTACTCATAAGCTCAGTTGGTTCCCTTGTAGGAACACCTGCTATTTATGCCCTTTATTCCCTTCCAGAGGCCTGGGTTTCAACTGCTGCTTTAACCGCTTAAAACTCTGGCCAAGTCCTGGGGAGGATTAGTCCTTCGATGTCTTCTTCTGGCCCTTCTAAATTTATAACCCAGTCATCATACTATATTACCTAAGAAAAATCTCTATCTTCTATTTATAAATCAAAAAAGACCTTTATCATGACTGATACGCTGAAATGGTTGTCACTTTAGTTTTCTTGTGAAATCAGGCTTAAAGAAGCACCGCTGTGATGTTTAAATACTTGACCTTTTCCAGAAGTCTCTTGCTGGTCCCTCATCTACCTCTTTCTTCTCCTTTCATTACATTTTCTTTTCCAACAAGCACCAATATTCAAGTTGAATTTTTAAAATAGCCATAGTTTTTATTATTAGTTTTTTGTGGTTTAATGAGTGGTAATGTTTATATTTTTTTATTTCTAATATATATTACACAAGAACCAGTGAGGGTGAAGCTCATATAATGTTCATCTCCCTCCCTTCTTTCCCTTTACTCTAATGTTTTTATGCCTCTTCGTGTGGCATAATTTACCTTTTTCTGCTTCATTCTTTCCTCTTCTTCCATTGCAGTCCTGTTACACCCCTTAATAAGGCTTTTTATCATCATTTTGTTTAATTTATACCCACACCCTTTATTTTTCTATATCCCTTTTAAATGTCGCAATAAATATAGAATTCTCAATATTAACAGGTATCAGCTTCCCATATAAGGATGTAAACAGTTTGCTCTTATTAAATAACAAGTTGTGTGTGTATTTTTTCCCTGTTTACCTTTCTATGTCTCTCGTGAGTCTTGTAATTGGAGATTGAATTTTCCATTGAGCTCTGGTTTTTTCATCAGGAAGGTCTGGAAGTCCCTTATATCATTGAATGACCATCTCCTTGCCTGAAAGATTATGCTCAGTTTCACTGGATAGCTGATCTTTGGTTGTAACCCGAGTTCTTTTGCCTTATGAAATATCATATTCAGTTCCTCCAGTCTTTCAATGTAGAAGTTGCCAGATCCTGTGCAGTTCTCACTGTAGTTCCTTGATATTTGAATTGTTTCTTTCTGGCATCTTGTAGTATTTTCTCCTTTACCTGATAGTTCTGGAATTTGGCTACAACATTTTTGCGGACTTTTCAATTTGGGATCTCTTCCAGGAGGTGTCGGTGGATTCTTTTGACATCTATTTTTACCCTCTGGTTAGTTCTAGGATCTCAGGGCAGTTTTCCTTGATGAGCTCTTCGAAGATGTTGTCTAGGCTCATTTTTTCATCATTGATTTTCTGGTAGACCCGTAATTCTCAGATTATCTCTCTTGGATCTGTTTTCCAGGTCAGTTATTTTTCCATCGAGATATTTTACCTCTTTTTCTAATTTTTCATTCTTGATGTTTTGTTTGACTGATTCTTGGTACGTCATAGAGTCATTAGCTTCAATTTGGTTGATTCTAATTTTTAGCGAATTATTTTCCTCAGTTTTTGAAGCTCCTTTTCCACATGTTCAGATTTCATCTTTAGTTCACACTTTTTTCTTTTTAAGGAGCTGCTTTCTTCACTGAAATGTTTTTCTATTTTTGCAGTTTTGATTTTAAAACAATTAGTCATTTTATCTTCTACCTCTCTAATTTGGTTTTCAAAGTCTTTCTTGAGCTCTTCTAAGAATGCTTTCTGGGCTTGAGACCAATTCATATTCCCACAGCTTCAGCCATAGGTGTGGGGTCAATGCTGTTTCCTTCTGAATTTGGTTCCTCCCACTTGTAATAATAGGATTCTAGAGACTTTGTCTTTGCATTCTGTTTTTTACCCATTTTGAGGCGGAGCCTTAGCCACACCCTTCCTCTAGGACTCCCAAACCTTTACTATTTAAAATTTTGCTCTGGGGCAATAATTTCTGTGTTTTCAGGGTCAGAGGGCCAGATTGGAGCAGCCGGGTTTGACTTGGCCATCCTGGTCCCTGGAAGTTCAGATAGGTGCTTTTTTAAATTTCCAGGCTGTGGGTTGATAGTCCCAGGAGTACTGCTGCAACTGCCATGGGCCATACATTTGTCTGCTACCCAGCAACAGATCCCAGCCCTGCGGTGGTAGGCCTGGGAGTGGCCCTTATGGTTAGTGGATCAACTTGCCCCCACATTGTCCGGGCCTCACCTGGGCTTCTGTGCACCATGTCCTCTAATATATAGTAAATATCTTAGCTAGATTATGGATTAAATAGGACTTTTTTTGTACCATTGTGGAAACCTAATCACCCTGACATTGTTTCTTTGGGAAAATGTGTTCATTATTCAAAATAGCCAACTTAGAGATAAACTTTGGAATATATAACCCATTTATAATTTCCTCTGTACTGGATTATGTGATGTGGAATTTCTTGTATCCTGAGCATAATAATTTATTTTTTCCTTGTTGATTCATGGTCGCCATTTTGAAAATGGTATACTTGTGCTTACTTGCTGCAAATATTATTTGTAACTAGGTAGTGGTGGGACATAGCTGGCCATCATTTCTTTATGTCCTTTGCATGCCACATTATTAGAAAATCTCTTGGGTTTAGCATAATTTCTAACTCTAGTAGATACTTGACAAATGTCTTTCCATCTATGAATAGGCTGGTGGTTTTATTAATTTGATAAAACTGTTTAAGGGATAGAATGTGCTCAGAAATTCACTGGGAAAAGGACCCATATGTACAAAAATATTTATAGCAGCTCTTCTGTATTGGCAAAGAATTGGAAACTGAGAGGGATACCCATCAATTGGGGAATGTCTGAACAAGTTGTGATAAAATACTACTGTACTATAAGAAATGATGAAAGGGGATGGTTTCAGAAAAACCTGGATTTATATGAACTGATACAAAGTGAAATGAGCAGAACCAGGAGAGCAGTCTACATAGTAACAGATCATCAATGGTCAAAGATGTAGCTGCTTTGATCAGTACAATAATTCATGTCAATTCCAGAGGACTCATGATGAAAAATGCTATCCACCTCCAGATAGGAAAAGAGATGAACTTGACTGTAGCATCTTAATAAATTTTTTCCTCTATTTTTTTGCCCTTTTTTTTTCCTGTAGCATGGTTCCTGTTGAAATGTGCTTTGTATAATTTCACATGTTTGATGGATATAATATTTTTGCCTTCTCATTTGGGTGGGGGAAGGTTAGGACTCTTTATCTGAGATCCTGTGATCTTGTAGTTCTATTCTTATATGAATCCGGTAAAAATAAATATAATTTATAAACCTTAGTTTTGAGGTGAAATTTTGACATAGGTGAAGAGGTCCTCTTTGCTCTCTTTTGTGATATGTCCAAGTCCTGTAATTTCTATTTTAATAGAGAAGCAACACAAGTGAAGTTTGGGAAATATTTTAATCATTATTAAATAATAATAAGCCTCTTGGGGACCTTTGGAAGTCAATCTAGGGGGCCCCCCCCAATTCTGTAAAAGAAGAAATGTCTCAGATGTGAAATAACTTGCCAGATGTCACATACATAGTAACTTGGGATTTGAATGACTACATTGTCCTTTCTCATTTTGTTATAAATAGAAATGTAAGCCTTGTGATCTAAAGTTTGCTAATAAATAACTTTCTTTTCTTCCCCATACAGAAGATTCCAGTGTACCAGAAACTCCAGAGCCTGAAAGAAAGTCAGGTGTGTCATATTTCAGGAATCAGAAAGGAATACAGTTTATTGATTTATCTTCTGACAGTGAAGATTTTGGTTCCCCAAATTGTTCCAGTAGAAATCAAGATGAAAAGTCTGGAAGAGAACCAGTGATTATAGTGTAAGTAGAATATTTTATTTTATAGTTATGAAATATTTTCAGTGACATTTTGAGTGACATTTTATGAATGATCCAGGTGCTGTACTTGTCCCTTTTTCTCTTAGTTTGGCCATTTCTTTGGTTTAAGATGGACCTTAGATCAGATTTCTCTTACCCCCTGACCTCAAATTAAAGACTACATTTCCCTGCCTCACTCAGGCTGCAAATACAGAGGCCCACTCATGGGTCCAATCCCACTATGAATCCATATTGGAGCTTTCACTTCCTCTTTTTCTCATATGGGCTAGTTCTAGCTTCTAGGCAACCTAATTGTCCCCTATTCCCAGGGGCTTCATCATATTGATACCCAATATAGTGAGGACACTCCATCAGCTTAATCTACTGCAGCTTTTATCTCCTTAGTTCAAGAGATACCATCCTCAGCCACTCTGGTAGTTGGGATTGCAGAGCCCAACTACAAATTTTGCTTTTTAAGAACGTTTCATGCATGTAGTCTTTGAAGAAAACCAATTTCTATTTAGCTTATAAGTAAATTTCATATTTTGTTAGCTTAAACATTACGGATGCTTACTTCACTCTGTGTGTGTATAAAATAAGAATCAGAAGAGTATTTATTGAAGCATCAAAGTGATGAAACAGGTCGTGTTGTACTAATTTGGATTAATTGGGGACAGAGATACATATACATATACATACACATATTTTGTTGTTGCTTTTGTATGTTTTAGATGCAGACTAGGCAATGCCTTCAGCTGATTCTGAGAAAAGCTAGATTTGTCAGTAGAACGTTTCATGTCCATTGAATAATTTTTGTTAGACTATTAAATATAATCTCAATTATTATTTTTAAAAATACTTTAGTAGGAATACTTAGGTAAAATATTTCTATATGGAGAGAAGTTTTAAATTGTGAAATCTGATATTTGGAAATAATTGTTACTCAAGTTTTGTTTAAAAATCTGCTTTGTATACTCAAATGAAAATTTGTAATTTTGTTTAAAAAGACAGAGTGGTGTTTTGTTTTTTTTTACTTTTTCTGTAATAGACATCAGTTTGTTGGCCTGAGAATGTCATATAAAAATAACGGACCACGAGAAATGAACTTATTTTGTAGAGGTTAGAACTCTTAACACTAAAAGTTAAGAAGAGCAATCTGAACAGAGAACGGTTCTAAAATAGCATAGTAGTGAGGCCCACTTTACCAGAGTTGTTCATATCTCTGAGGCTGGAAAACTAGCTTTGAGTGCTATTATATGTAGACTTGATCCTTATTTTGGTAAAAGTTAGGCTGAATGACTTCTGAGTTCCCATCCATGCAACTTGGGATTCTGGGTTTCTGTGTTCACTAAGAAGCAGAAATAATTATCGCAGGAAAATAAATGATGGTTTTCTTAGTTGTTTTACTTTTCATATTACATATTATCAGTAAATCTGATTTCCATAAAGAAACTTTCTTATACATAGGGAAACATTCCTGACCTAGTGTTTGACGCCTTCTTTATAGAAACGATCTCAAATATCACATTTAATCCATTCTGTGTTATATCTATATAACTATATAACTATATGACTATATGACACTATATATATATATATAAAACTAACTGATTAGGCAAAAAGAAGTAAGAAGGTTTGTGATTGTTTTGAGAATGAAGAAGGTACATGGAGCAAATAGCAGACTGACCTAGGGAAAGTCACTGGGCCTTGGTTGTCTTTTGTAAAAATAATGAGTTTGGACCACATGCTCTCTGGGATTCTTTCAAAGTGCTAATGTTCTTTGGTTATAAATGCTTTACAACCCTTGTCTTCTACCTCCTGTGCAGGCATAATATCTTTTTCTTTTGTCAGTGATTCAGAATGAAATGGACATTCAGAGTGAGCATTTGAACCACTCAGGAAATCTTCAGTCACTTAGGTAGACTTTACTTGTCTTCCTTCTAAAAAAATCCTTCCCTCATAGTCTCTCTGAAGCACTAGGACAGGAAGCATTTTTTTTTCTTCCTTTGGAGGGCAATTGGGGTTAAGTGACTTCCCCAAGGTCACATGGCTAGTTTTGTGTTAAGTGTCTGAGAGCAGATTTGAACTCGGGTCCTCCTGACTCCAGGGCCAGGCTCTGTTCACTGCACCACCTAGAGAACATACAGAAGGTAGGCAGCAGAGGTCAAATTGCATAGTCTTGTTCTTTGTCTTCCCCTCCACTTCTAATGAGCAGTTTTCAGAGGGAAAGAAGATTGAGGGAGAAGACAAGGCCTCATTCCGTATTTCTTACAGATGGGAACACTGAGTCACTTTCAGTGGTTGGGTAGGTAGGGGGAGGAATGTTGTTTCATACAGTTAACTCCTCATTTATGAAAAAGGTCTTACCATGTTTCTGGTAAGTATGGATTGATTTTAATATTGGCCAAAAAAGAATTTTTTTGTATTTTATGGAACGCAATATAGGGAAAATTCATTTCTTCCACTGCTAATGCCTTGCCTTTCAAACCCTTAACTATTTTATTTGTATTTGTATTTATTCTCTGTATACCTATAACTGTCCTTGTTGTCTCCCCCGTGAGCGTGTTTCATTGTATCTCCAGCACCTGGCACAGAGTAGTCTGTTAATAAATACTTGTTTATTATTTGAAGCAGCATTTTTAATGAACAGAATTGTCTTTTCTCCTGAAAATGATGCCAGTTCTGAGCAATCCGAAGATGAACAGACTGAAGAGTATCCTGATATGACACAAAGAGATAATGATATCTCTGAATTGGAAGACCTTAAAGATGCAAAGCTTCAGACTTTGAAGGAACTATTTCCACAAGGAAGTGACAGTGATTTAATTAAGGTAACAGTTAGTTTCCTAACCTTTTTTGAGTATCTTATGTTTGGGGAGGCACACAGTAAAATTTATTAACTTTTATATTTTGAACAAATATCATTGCATTGTATAATAATGCCATCATATCATATATAATGTGTTATTGTAACACAATACGATATTGTGAAATAATAAATGCCAATAATGTACTTGTCTGAGACGTAAAAATCTCATGTTATATAGACGTGGGCAGGGGTTAATCCCAAATATTTTTGGCTTATCTGTTGTCCTTTTTTGGTCCATTTCTGTGATTTCACTGACGTAGGGAAAACCTGGTGAGAAAACACCAGCCAGGGCCTTAGATCAGTGACTTGTGCCCATTAGAGCACTGAGGGGCTTAGTGACTTGCTCTTCCCTGCCAGGACACTTGACCTGATGATATCAGACGGGGATGGAAGAGCCAGGTGGTTCTGACTGAGAGGGGCTCCCCATCCCAGCCTGCCTCTCACATACTGGCTGGGTGATTTCATTACACGGGTGCCTTTCTTTAGACAAGTCATTTCACTTCTCCTTATCTGTAAGATGATGACTTCGGACCAGATTCCATCTAAAATTCCTTCCATTTCAAAATCTGTGGTACTAGGAATCGATATGTTTTAATGGACAAGAGTTAATACAAGTATCTCATGTTGTAAGAAAAAGCAGAGAAGTCATAATGAGGTCTGTTAAGCAGCGAATATGTATTGCAGTGTAGTGGGAGATCCCTGACTTTGGACCCAGAGAATTCAGGTTTAACTTCTGGCTTTGCCTCTTTATCTGTTTGACCCTGGAGAAGATTCTTTACTTCTTTCCACTTTATTCTCTATGTCCAAGATGATGGTGGAGCTGATGTGAAGGGTGTCATTGCTTGCCTAGATGACATTCAAGTCTCCTTGAAGACCAAAAGTTTTTTGATTCTATGTTATATATTCTATGGATCCTTCTTACTGTGACTTTTTTCAGGTTCCAGCAGTGGTATCTTACTGCTGGCCCTGAGGATGATGGCCAAGTGATTAGTAATAGGAATGTGGTTGTTTCAGTAGCCTCCGTCTTGGCTTTGGTCTTTTGTATGATAAGTTAGGGATGCTGTAGCCATTTGATGGTGCAGCGGTGACTCAGGCAGCACAGCTTAAGACTCCAAAGTAAATTTCTGCATGAGCTACAGCTTCCTATATGACTATTGTGTTGGAATACAACAGTATAAAGCATAATAAAGGTCCAGGCCTCCTTGTGCTGCCTTGCTCAGGTTTTATATTGGTTCATTAGGAGGATTTGTTTTCCATTTCTGGTTTTATAGTTTATTGGTAGAAAAGTAGACTTTAGTGGATGAAATTTCAGTTCACATAGGATTTTTCAGGCATATTTTATTCTTAGGCAGTGATGCTGGTTTTTAGGTGAATCATGCATATCTGATAATCTGGATTGCTTTATCACTCATTAAGATAGTCTTCTTAAAGTACTCTTTATTTTAAAGGTGAGATAATGTACATGAATAAGGTACAGAGTCAGTTATGGAGGCAGCAAGGTGGTGTAGTAAAGAGAGCTTGGTCTGGAATTAGGAAGACTGGAGTTCAAATCCTGCCTCAAACACTGGCCATAAGGACTCTGGGCAAGTCACTCCACCTCTAATGGCCTGACCCTCCTCATCTCTAAAACTATCCCTGCTACATCTCTCCCTTGATTTGGGGATCCAGTGAGATATTAGGTGAAGGACTTTGCAAACCCTAAAGTGCTAAGCAATTCTAGCTATTATGTTGATGTTCTGGATGGGTGCATTTACCAAGTAACCTGTATATTCTTAAGTGGCATTGGTAGATAAAGAGCCACCTGGCTAAGTACCTTAGGAACTTAAGCTGCAGAATATTGAAATGGCATGGATTTATAGTTAAATGGTTTATATACAGTAATTAGGCATTCAACAAGAAAGTTTTTTAACTTTTTAAACAAAATGCTGTATATGATACAGTAATTCAAGACAGTTTTCAAGGACTTAAGAAAAATGCTATGCATCTCCAGAGAGAACTGAATGCAGATCAAAGCATACTTTTTCTTTACTTTCTTTTTTCTTGTTTTTTTTTTCTTTTTTGGTTTTGGGGGTTTTTTTAAGTCTGTGTTTTCACATAATGATTAATGTGGAAATATGTTTGCATGACTGTACAAGTATAATGTATATCGAATTGCTTGCCTTAATAAGGGGGGAAGGGAAGGAGGAAGACAATTTGGAATGCAATTTTTTTAAAAAGAATGTTAAAAATTGTTTTTACATGTAATTGGGGAACGATATAAAATCAAGAAAAAATACTATAGTGTAAGTAGAAAATTACTCAAGCTGACACAATAGGAAATTTGACTTAGCTTTTTTTGAGGTGGTAGATACAGTGGTAGCTTTCAGTGTCATTTAAAGGTATTTTAAACCACTTGGGCTAGAGATTGAAACAGAATTGATTATGCTTGTAAGAAAGAAAAAACTGCCATGGGTATTTTATGGGTTTATGAGTCTTTTGGATTTCTTATGTTGTTATGCCACCTTCCTTTCCAAATATATCCTTTCCACCTCTCCCACATTCCCTAGAACAAAGAAGGAAAAGAAGTGGTTCAACAAGACTGGTAAATCACCTGAATCTGATGTTCAATGTTCTATAGTCAGTGTTCCCTAGCTCTGCAAAGAGGAGAAGGTGGTGCTTATGCCATGGTCATTCAGGAGATGGGGAAGTACTTCAGACAAATCCCAAAGTTGAATCTGTAGAGAATTTGAACAAGTTGAATATGTAGAGAGAGGAGGTCAGAGCTTCAGTTTTGATCTTGATTATTTCATTGTATACAGAATAAACTCTATGTATAAATCATCTAAGTTTTTTTTAAAAAGCATGCCATTAATATTACTGTGTGGTTAAATAAAGAGAAAATCTAACATGTTGAATCTTTTAAAAGACTAAAATATTAAATGTGATTTTAGAATCAGTTTAGTATAATAGAAAAACACTTATTATCAAATCTCTTCTCTGGTGGGACTGAACAAGTCACTTTATTTCCCTGGGTCTAGTTTCTTTGTCTTTAAGGTAAAGAGATGGCACAAGAATTATTTGTAAGGGCCTTTTCTTTTTTAAAATTCAGTGATCCTATGTGAAAAATTAATACATTGAAATATTCAAAATGATCAGGAAAAAAATAAGATTATTGACTTTTTTTCAGTGTGTGTGTGTGTATGTGTGTGTGTGTGTGAGATATACACAATGCTTAGGCATGAAGCAGAGGGTTTTTTGGGGGGGGTTGGGTTTTTTTTAATACAATAGAAAATTTCTCATGCTAACATAGTAGACAATTTGACTTTTATAAAGGTAGTCAGATAGTAAAGTGGGTAGTTTTTGAGGTCTTTGTGTTTTTGCCTTTCATTGTATCACTCATCACTTAGCATAGCACAATGTCTGGCATATAATAAGGAGCTTCCTAAATGCTTAGGGATGGAATGACTTATTTTTTAACTTCTTTTTCTTCACATTTTTTAAAAAGTGTCAGGAATGAGTAAACTCAAAGCTTTGGCTTATACTATATATCCTTATGCTTTTCTTTTATCTAGCTATGGTGTTTATTCTTTAAATATCTTAAACTCTGTTACTTAGTACACTTGGCTTACGATTTTTGCTTAATTCTCACAATTAACTTTTTCTCTCATTTTTTTTATCAGTTGATTGAGTCAACAAGTACAATGGATGGAGCAATAGCTGCTGCATTGCTGATGTTTGGTGAAGGTATGTCTGACTTGCTGACTTTGGATCAGTTAATGACTAACTGTATAGGAGTAAAGAGCTCTTCTCTGCAAGGATTTTTCATGGCCAGCACTTGCCATGTTTAGAATCTTGTTACTTCTTTAAACTACTTTCTTAGACTCATGATCGCAGCTTTTGCTCTTAAAAAAAAACTTGTCTATTTCTTGCTTTCCAAAAAGTCATATTCATCCCCTATCTCTGAAACTTTAGAGTGTTCTCAAAACAGTAATTTTGCATTTATTTATAATCAGTTGTCTGCTTTAAAAACAATTTGTCATTCTGTTGCAAGAATTACTTTATTCTTCTGGTGTCATCTTTAGCTTTCATTGATTTGGGGGATTTGGGAAATCTCACCACATTAAAGCCTCAGTTGACTGAAATTATTCCTAGTTTTTACCTGTCTTTAACATAGATATATGTGGGTGTGGATGCATGTACACATATTTTTTGCTTTTTTATGCAGAAAGATGTAGATCAAAAGAAAACAGTCTCATTGAATCATAGATTTAGAGTTAAAAAGGCTGCTAGAGTTAAATTCAGATGTTACAGATGCGGGAATGAGGGCTGAGGCACAGAGAGGTCAAGTGACTTCGCAAGGTCACATGGATAAAATTCTTTCAGGTGCTTACATCTCTGGGCGGGTCAGTGGGAGTAGAGAAGGGATGTGGATAATCATGTTAGCTCATGAGTGGAGGTTGGATTAGAATGGGGAGAGACTTGTGGCAAGGAGACCAGGTAGCAGACTGTTGCAGGAGTCCAGGCTGGAGGTGAAGGCCTTCTGCGGGGAGGCAGTTGGGCTTAAATGACTTGCTCAGTGTCTCACATCTAGTAAGTGTTTGAGACTCCTGACACCAGGGTTGGTGTTCTATCCAGTGCACCACCTAGCTGTCTCCAGATGCTTTTTTTAAATTTTAATTTATTTATTTACTTTTAGTTTATAACATTCAGTTCCACAAACTTTTGAGTTCCAAATTTGCTCCCCTTCCCCTTTCCCCTCTGTGGCAGCTTGCAGTCTGATATAGGTTCTACAAATACCTTCACATTAAACATTAATCAAGTTGTAAAGAAGGGTTATAAGCAATGGAATGGACAATGAAAAAGAAGGAACGAAAGAAAAAAGAGAGCAAGTAGTTTGCTTCAGTCTGCATTCAGACTCCGTAAATCTTGCTCTGGATGTGGATATCCTTTTCCATCATGAGTCGTTTGGAGTTCTCTTATAACCTTGCTGAGATGGGCCCAGTCTGTTAAAGTCAGTCATCACAGATATGATGTGTCTTTAATTGTGTACAGTGTTCTCCTGGTTCTGCTCTTCTCACTCAGCATCAGTTTATATAAATCTCTCCAAGTTATTATGAAGTCCATCTGCTCTTCATTTCTTATAGCACAATAGTATTCCATTACATTCATATACCACAACTTGTTTAGCCATTCCCCAGTTGATGGGCATTCCCTTTAGAAACTGCTATAAATATTTTTGTGCATACGGGTTCTTTTCTCACTGGCATGATCTCTTTGGGATACACCCCTAGAAGTGGTATTGCTGGGTCAAAGGGCATGCACATTTTTATAGCCCGTGGGCATAGTTCGAAATTGCTCTCCAGAATGGTTGGATCAGATCACAACTCCACCAACAATGCATTAGTGTTCCAATTTTCCTGTATCTTCTCCAGCATTGTCATTTTCCTGTTTTGTCATGTTAGCCTGACTGGTGAGATGGGGTACCACAGAGTTGTTTTGATGTGCATTTCTCTAATCAGTGATTCGGAGCACTTTTTATGATTATAGGTATCTTTGATTTCTTTCTCTGAAAACTGCCTATTCATATCCTTTGACCCTTTATCAACTGGGGAATGACTTGTATTCTAGAGACTTATTTTTAAAGCAAAAAAGGTGACCAAGGAGAACTCAGAGTCATATTTTATACTTTCGTTGTCTATATCTGCATTTCAGATTGATATTTGTCATAATGACCTCAAGACACTGAAAAATCATCAAACGCACGTTGTTTGCTATTCTCATTGAGTAAGGATAATGCCCTTGACACTCTAAAAAGATTTTCAGTGAATTGAAATAAAACAAGTTTTTAAGCCTCAGTGGGGCTTTGTGGGCTGTATGTTAAATTTCTTTTGGATATTGGTCATCAGAAACAAATTACATATATTATACCAATAGCAAAACTTTGATTTCAGGTCAAACATTTATTAAGTACCTGCTTTGTACTAGACTCTGCAGTAATCATTGAGGACACAAAGAAAGGGAAAAGATGGTTCCCTGCTTTCAAGGAGCTCTCTCACAGCATAAAGAATGACAAGCAGACAGTTATATCCAAACCAGTATATACACAGTAAATTGAAATATCACCAGAGGGGAGACACTAGAATTAAGGGGGATTGGGAAAAACTTTCTATAGACTTTGAGCTTTTAACTGTTCCTCAAAGAAAGCCAGGAGGGAGAGAACTCTATGTATAGAGGACAGCTTCTGGAAATGCCAAGAGCTGTGTCCGTCCTATTCAAGGGGCAACAAAGAGACCAGTGTCACCAGTCCACAAATTATATGGGGGGAGAGGAAGTCCAAAAGGTCTAAGGATGGGAAGATTGTAAGAAGCTTTGAATGTCAAAAAAATGTGTATTTCATCTTGGGGGTGATAAGGAGTCGATGAATTTATTGAGTTAGGGGTGACGTGGTTGGACCTGCACTTGTGGATGATCATGTTAGCTCATGAGTGGAGTTTGGATTAGAGTGGGGAGAGACTTGTGGCAAGGAGACCAGGTAGCAGACTGTTGCAGGAGTCCAGGCTGGAGGTGAAGGCCTGTACTGGGGCGGGTCAGTGGGAGTAGAGAAGGGAGGCATATACGAGAGATAATGATGAAGATAAAATCTACAGGCCTGACAGTGGAAGTGAGAGAGAACGATGAATAGGGGATGACACCTAGGTTATGAGCATGAGTAACTGAGAGGATGATGTCAACAATGATAGGAAAGTTAAGAAGAAAAGATGTTAAGGTAAAAGATAACGAATTCAGTTTTGGACAAGTTGAGACTGCAGGATGTCCAGTTCAAGAAGGAGGCAGCTGGAGATGTGAGCCTGGAGGTCAGCAGAGAGGTTAGAGCTGTATAAGTAGAATTGAGAATCATCCGTGTGATTGAGTTCATAAGAGCTGATGAAATCATGAAGTGGAAAAGTTCATAAAAAGGAGAAAAGGGCCCAGGATAGAGGTGAGGGCCCCTACAGTTACCATGCAGAACCTAGATGAAGATCCAATTGCAGGAGATGAAAGGAGTGGTCAGATAAATATGAGGAGAACCTAGAAAAGCTAGTGTCACAAAATGCTAGAGAGAAGAAAGTATAAAGGAGAAGAGAGTTGTGGGCTCTTCTCCGATCCTGTCGGGTAGTATCAGAGGCTGCAGAAAGGTCAAGAAGAAAGATTGAGAAAAGGCCATTAGGTTTGGCAACTAAAAGATGGTTAGTCATTTTCAGAGAGCAGTTTCATTTGAATGGTCAGGGCAGAAGACAGAGGGTAAGAGAGACAGAAGAGATTGAGAGGAAACACCTGTTGTAGATGGCCGTCTCCAGGGAGGAGACATTAGGCAATGAGGAAGCAGCCAGTCTGCACTGACTGAACTGGAGCACAGCTTGAGAAATGCTGTTTTACCTTAGGTGGGATGTACCTCGATATTGCCAGTGTGAACCTCCTTAGAAGAAGAAAGCACTTGGCCATTAACAGTGTTGTCATCCATCTTTCACTTTAGGCTAAGAATTCATTAAATTTTAGGCTCATTCATATGATGAGATTAACTATGCTTTTGTTTTAAGTAGCGCTATGATTTACTTGTAGTAACTGTTGCTTTTTTTAAAATTTAGACTCTAAAACACCAGAACTCAAATACAAAAATAGAAAAGAGAAATATAGCATAAACTTAAATACAAAGTGAGAAAAGAAAAGCCTGTCGTGTGTACAGCAGAACATAGAGAATTCAGAATATATGGCAGTAAATTTTCATTTTAAGAAAGCCTGTATGATCCATACTGTTGTGTTGAGAGCTGTCCATCTTTTCTTTGCTTCCTTGTAGTTTTCTTTTGTTCCCTGCTGTGCACTTGCTACTTTGTTCTTTATTCCCCCTTCCCCCCTCCCCACCCAGGCCACAATTAAGTGCATATATATTTGTATACATAGATACATATATACACATAAATACATATGTACATAAATATACTTTCCCTAACAAATTCTATGCCCGATCTTTGTTTTTATGTTTCTATGTGTTTCCTCTCCCTCCTGCCCCTTCTAGTTTGCTTCTACCCATTACTTCCTGCTGTTACTTAGCCTACCCCCCACAACTAGTATTTTTAAAATAAAATTCCATGCATATCTTTGATATTTTTATACTAAAATAATCATTTTGAACTTTGTATATAGTACAGATTTTGCCTTTTAGCCGGTTTTATGTACTTGGAGGAGACAGGCCCCATACCATTACCTAAACTGCTCTAAGAGCAGATGTTTAAGGTGGTAAAATTCTTTATTAGCAAAAATTACAGCTCTTGCTCTTTTTAGGCAAGAGTAAGCACGTCCAGGTGAACTGGCATAAATCATCTGACTTGAGGCACGTTTTTTAGACATGGAAATGACACTGAACACCTGCCTTCTTGCCTCAACAAATACATTTCTTTTTATAAGAGGAATTCAGTAGATTAGGTGACAAAGAGGTGAATTCTCCTTTAGCAGATTTTCTTTTTAACACAAAAAAGATCAGGAATATATCTCAGCACATTAATTAGATTATTACAAGAGCCTGTAATAGTCTTCAAAATTATCATGGTATATTGAAATGAACACTAAATAATTCCATCAAGAAGCATTTGTTAAGTGCCTACTACATGCCAGGTACTTGTAAGTGCTAGGAATAGATGGAGATGCAAAAAACAGTTTCTGACACAGTCTGATGGAAAAGACAACAAACAAACCACTATATATAGGTTTTAGAGCTTAAAAGACCCCAGCTTCTAATATTGATTGTGCTATAAATTGTTGTGGCCTTGGCAAATGAAAAGAGGGGCATATGAGCCTGAGTTGGATAAGATTCCCTATAAATCAGAAGTTTTCTGATCTGGTAAGAAGAGTTATTGAATTAATAGTAGGGAAGAAACTTTTCCTTCTTGTAAGATTACATTGTGAGGCAGGAGAGAGTGGACCAGTTCTCTGATGATATTAGCAGTTCCTGGTGATTACCTATGATTCTGAAAAGTGTTATATTAAAAAAATGCTTTAAAAATTTTACAGTTCATTCTCCTTACATAATATTGCTACAGTATTTATTTTAAAATGTCACTTTTTAAAAGGTCTTCCATATATCACATTCTGCAAATTGTTCATTCAGCATATTTCTTTCAGTTGTGAATTTTAAGTAGGAGATGACAGCGGGGCTATTAATAACCTCTTTTTATTTTAACATGGTGCTTCTGTTTTAGCACAGCTAAGACTTGTGGCAGTCTTTACCTTTATCAGGCAAAAGTGAAAACTTAGATACCCCATGTCCAAAAGATGAGTTATTCATATAGAATTAAATAGCACTTATTAGCAAATTAAGATCTTTTGTGTCTTCACTGATTCTTTATTAGTTGCATTACTCTGACCTTCACTCTTGGAGTGAGTCTTTAGTATTTCTATTACTATCAACACTACCCACCCACCCCCTCCACCCCAGCCCAGTGCGATAACATTCAGATCTCCTCTGTCCTAAAAATCAAGCATACCTTCCCTCTACTTATGATACCTTTAAGCTACTGTTTGTGCTTTTAAATTTTGAGGAGTCTAGGCTTACGTCATTCTGTTCACTTCTATTTTTAAAAACATTTCAATCTATTATTTATTTTTAACATTCTTTTTTTAAATGTTGAGTTCCTAATTTTCTCCCTCTCTCCCACTCCTTAACCCACCCACTGAGCAAACAAGCCATATATCAGTTATACTATGTGGAATCATGCAAAACATTTCTATATTATCTGTCTTTTTTAAAAAGCAAGAAAAGTAAAGAGAAAATTGCACTCAGCACATTAGTTCTCTCTCTGGAAGTAGATAGCCTTTTTTTCATCATGACTCCTTTGGAATTGTCTTGGATCATTGTGTTGAGCAGAATAGCCATGTCTTTCATAGTTGGTGATCATTAAAATATTGCTGTTCCTGTGCACAGTAATCTCCTGGTCTTCTCACTTCACTTTGCACCAGTTCATATGGGTCTTAACGTGTTTTCTGTAACCATTCCTGTCATCATTTCCTATGATGCGGCAGTACTCCGTCACAATCATACGCCACAACTTGTTCAGCCATTTCCCAGTTGATGAACGTCACTCCAACTTATAATTCTTTGCCACCACAAAAATTGCTGCTATAAATATTTTTGTCCCTATAGGTCCTTTTCTTTTTCTTTGATATCTTTGGGATACAGACCTAGCAGTAGTATTTTGGGACCAGAGGGGATTGCCTGCTTGTATAGCCCTTTGGGCTTAGTTCCAAATGATTTTCTAGAATAGTTGGACCCGTAGCTCATTAGTGCACCTGTTTCCCTCATCCCCTCAAGCATTTGTCATTTCTGATAGGTATGAGGTGGTACCTCAGAGTTATTTTTATTTGCCTTTCTCTAAGGATGATTTTGAGTATTTTTTCATATGACTATAGGTAGCTTGATTTCTTCTGAAAACTGCCGACTTATATCCTTTGACCATTAATTGGGTAATGACTTATTTTTATACATTTCATCCATTTCTATACTTAGTACATATTTGAGAAATGAGGCCTTTATCAGAGAGACTTGTAAAAAAATTTTTCCCTTTTTAAAAATTGATTTATTTACTTTTAGTTTATAAGATTCAGTTCCGCAGTCCCTTGAGTTTCAAATTTTCTCTTCTCCGTCTCCCACTCCCTCCCTCCCCACGGCGGCATGCAATCAAGTATAGAATTTGCAAATACTTTCACATCAGACATTAGTCTGGTTGTATAGAAGGGTTGTAACCAATGGAGTGAATACTGGGAAAATATTTTAATATTACTTCATTTTCTGTTATACGTTTTAGCAGAATGTAATTTCTCAGATTATCCCTTTTAACTAGATCTGTTTTTACTTTTACTTTGTCTGCCATCATGATTGTTAGGCCTTTTTTTTTTTCCTTTTTTTTAGTTCAGCTGAAGCATATTGGATTCTACTCCAGCCTTTTATTTTAACTGTGTGTCTTTCTGTTTCAAGTGGTATCTTTTGTAAACAATGTATTGTTGGATTCTGGTTTGTGATCTGTTCTGCTGTTTGCTTCCATTTTATGTGTGAGAGCATCTCATTCACAGTTAGGATTACTGTTTCCCTCCATGTATTTCCCTTTATCTCTTTTTCTTCTGTTTCTTCTTTTCTCATTCATCAAAAGTCTGTTTTCCTTCTAACCACTGCCTCCCTTAATCTGGCCTCCCTTTTTTTGTTTTTCCCCTTTCTCTTATTCCCTTCCTCTCCTATCTGCCTTTTGGGTAAATTACATTTCTATACCCAACTGAGTGTGTGTGTGTGTGTGTGTGTGTGTGTGTGTGTGTGTGTGTGTATTCCATCTTTGAACCAGTTCCAAGGAGAATGAGGTTCAAATATTGTCCACATTCCCCACCATTTTTCCCTTCACTGTAAAAGCTCTTCCTTGAGTGCCTCACTTATGTGAGAAAATTTACCCAGTTCTACCTCTCTCTTTTCTCTTCTTCTAGTGCCTCCCTCTTAATTACCTCTTCATGGTTTTGGAGATTATTCCAACATAATCAACTCACATCCATGACCTCTATGTGAATTCCTTTTAACTACTCCAATTATGATAAAAGTTCTTAGGTGTTAAATTTGTCTTCTTTCCCTTACAGGAATGTAAACAATTTAACTTTATTGAGACCCTTATGATTATACTTTCATGTTTAGATTTTTATGTTTTTCCCTGAGTCTTGTGTTTGAATGTCATATTTTCTCTTTAGCTCTGGTCTTTTCATCAGGAATTCTTGTAAGCCCCCTTTGTCATTAAATATCCATTTTTTCCCCTATAAGGATGATATTTAGTTTTGCTGGGTAGGTTACATTTGCTTGTAATCCAAGTTCCTTTGTGTTTTATAAAATCATATTCGAAGTCATCTCCCCTCACTGCCCTCCTTTTACATGAAAGCCACTGGATCTTGTGTGATTCTGACTGTGGCTCCACAATACTTGAATCATTTCCTCCTAGCTGCTTGAAATATTTTCTCTTTGACCTGGGAACTCCAGAATTTGGCTCTAATATTCCTGGGAGTTGTCATTTTGTAATCTCTTTTAGGAGGTGATTGGTGGATTCTTTTGATTTCTGTTTTACCCTCTGATTCTAGAATATCAGGGCAGTTTTCCTTGATAATTTCTTAAATATGATGCCTAGGCTCTTTCTTTGATTGTGGCTTTCAGGTAGTCTAATAATTCTCAAATTATCTCTTCTCGATCTGTTTTCTAGGTCAGTTATTTTTCTGATGAGATATTTATACATTTTCTTCTTTTCATTCTTTTGACTTTGTTTTACTGTTTCTTGATGTCTCATAGAGTCATTAGCTTCCACTTGCCCAATTCTAATTTTTAAGGAATTATTTTCTTCCATGAGCTTTTGTATCTCTTCTTCCATTTGGCCAATTAATTTTTTTTAAGGAGTTCTTTTCAACAAATTTTTGTGCTTCCTTTACCATTAAGCCAATTCTTTTTTTAGGTATTATTTTCTTCTTTTTTTTTGGTACCTCTTTTACCAAGCATTTGATTGTCTTTTCATAATTTCCTTGCATCACTTTAATTTCTTTTCCCAATTTTTCCTCTACCATTTTTTTCTTTTAACTCTTACAGGAATTCTTGTTTGACTTGAGTCCAGTTAATGCTTTTCTTTTCGGTTTTGTTTGTAGCTTTTTTCATTCACAACATTGTTGTATTCTTCTGAGTTTATGTCTTGGTCTTCCCTGCTGAACTGTTAGCTTTTTATGGTCAAATTCTTTGTTATTGTTTGTTTGCTGATTTTTCCAGCCTATTTCTTGACTTTGAACATTATTTTAACATTGGGCTCTCCCTACCTGGAGGTGGGGAGGCACTGCCCCCCAAGCTTCAGGCTTTTTTCCACTACTGTTTTCAGAGCTAGTTCTGAAAGGTGGTATAATCCTAGCAAGAGGTACATCACTGCTCTCCTGATTGGCATTCTGGTTTTTAACCAGAAAGCACCCCTGCAGGTACAAGTGCTATGAAATTATGAACAGAATCCCTGCTCCCTGGTGACCAACCACCCTGGGACTGTGACCTAAGAACTGTGTAAGGGCAATAGAGTTGCCAGTCAGTGCCAGCTAAGAATCCCTTACAATCTCTTTCTAACCAATTGTCCTACCCCCTTATCATCTCATCTCTGGGCTAAGAACCTCCACCCCAGTGTCACAATCTTCTGCTGAACTAATATTTCTTAGGCCAGAAAAGTATCCCATCCTGACCTTTTATTGGCTCTGGTGCTCCAGCATTTGATGTGAGTTGTTACTTTAGCGCTGTTTGGGGGACCATGTTGAGAGAGGTCACCTGTGTTGCCTCTTATGCACCGTCTTGGCTTCAGAGACTCTGACCATTTACTTCTTAGCATTCTGTCTTCTAAGCTTGGCATTTTATTGAAACTGTTTCAAAAAACTGCTGAGACTTTTCCGTTTGTTAGCTTCAGGGTTCCTCAAAACTTCCTCTCTCCTTCTTCCCCTTTCCCCGTTTGCCTTCCATTTCTTCCCCCTCCTCTTCTCCTTAGCCCTCCTTTCTTCTTTTCTTATCGTCTTCCCCATTGTTTGCCGATTCGCCACCTGAGTGTCCCACCACCGCCTTAAGCTTTACATCTTCACTATGTAACTAAACTTTCTTCCGTTCCTTTGCTGACCTTAATACTTATCAATAGTACTGCCATTCTCCACTCATCTATTCCAATAACCTAAGATATCCTGGACTCTTCTCTACTTCCTTTCTTATGTCCAAGTTCTGATTTCATCTCCATCTCCCATCTTTCTTCTCCTAACCATCCTTAATTGAAGTAGCTTCTAAGCTTGTCTCTTTCCCCATCCAATTTCTTACACATTGTTGCCAAATTAACTGCCCTCATGTACAAGCCTGATAATGTCAGTCTGCTCTTCAGAAATAGTTCATTAAGTTTATTATTATTTCTTATTGTCTACTAAATAAAACCTAGGTTTCTGGCATTTGTGATTTGGTTCCAACCTGTCTTTCCATCCTTTTTTACATCACATGTCCTCTGCTTTCCCACTTTTGTGATTTTGTTCATACTGTTTCTTGTACTTAGAATGGCTTGTCCTTCAGATCAGATGCCTCTGTGCTGCCTTCCATAATTCTCCCCACCTAAAAAAAGATTTTCCTATTATCTGATCTGATCTCTTTTTGTCTTGACATCATATCACAGTTAGTTTTCAGTGTTTCATCTCCATACTTCTTCCATTCTTGGACTCTGGCCAAGAAAACACAAAACTCTGAAATAATCCCCAAAATGACCCCAAAAAGTAGGAGAGAAGGAAGTGGACTGTGTGCTGACATTCCTGTTTAGATACTTCTTTTCACATTATTAATTCACCATCAAGGTCAAGAACTGCAGACAGGATATCTTTTGAAGACCTATCCGGGTAAAAGATATAAGTTAAATTCAGTATCATAGATATAATATTCTATTCTTAGTTTTAAATGTTATGAAATATGTTACTAATTGATTACTGACTTCAAAGTATTTGTCTCTGTTATAATAGCACTTTAAAATATGTATAAAAATACACACATACAATTCATAATGGCTTCTTTAACTTTTGTTTTTAACTTGTTTCAGCAACTTTACATGAGCCTTTGTTACCCAAAAGCTGCTGGTTGGCCAGTCACGTTAAGAGTAGACAGGAGTTAGCAAAAATAGTATTGTATTTGTCTGTTACTTCTAATAGAGGGAAGTAGCTTTAATATAGAAGACCCTTAATTGTAATGGGATTTTACTTATGATTGACAGTGCTAATTGTATAGTTTTGTTGCGGCATTACAAGGTTTTAGTGTGGTTTTTCTGTTTCTTAAAGGTATACCTCGGAAAAGAAAATTAGATTCATCTTCCTCATACACCTCTGAAGATGATGAGGATGATGATGATGATCAAACCGTAAAAAGGAAACGGTTCAATCCTGTAAGTTACACTTTACTCATATTTTTTGGCTCAGAATATTCTAATACCTGATGCTGTTGTTGAAAACATATGAAGTCTGAAATGAGCAATTCCTTAGTAAATCTTTTCTTGCTTAATAATTCCTTAAGAAAGTTTCCCTTTTTCCATCAATCATCTGTGAGATGTTTCCTCCGTGTATTTTTTGTTCGTTTGTTTGTTTAGAGTTACAGAATGTTTTGAAGACCATAATGGTTAGAAACATGGCAACAGTTCATTTTCAATTCATATTCTTTGGGAAACTAACCACAGTTTGGATGGATCATTTTTTAAACAGGAACTTTGAATGAAGACATTAAAAGGCATCTTGGAATAATCCAAAGTGGTCTGAGCCTTGAAAAAAATTCTGACGCCTAACTTATCAAATAGCTTAACAGGTTTATAAAAGCACAAGTAGCTGGGTTAATGTGGTATTCCTGCTGTTCGTCATTCACCAGTTATATTGTGGATGACTCTCGCTTTTCTGAGTTTATAAATGTAGCTGCTGCTACCTTATAACTTTTATTTGGTTTAACAGACTTTTATGAAGTAAGATTTTAGCACCTTCAGACTTGTATTTTTTTTTTAATTTTGTTCTGAACTTAATAAACATTAGATGAAATGAGCATTTTTACATAAGTGTGTGTGTGCATGCACACATAATAGAACAGAAAAAGGATTATATGTTTGTAAATGAAACTTCAGATCTCTATTATGTATAGCTTGGTTTTTTTTAAAGTTTATATAATCAAAGTGTCCTATACTTCCTTCTTTACAGTGCATTAAAAAAAAGATGCCTCAGTGACCCATGCATTTTTCTCCCTACTTTATCTATTTCTCCCCATTATTCCCTTCCCCCATTGAATAAAAAAGAAAAAACTTTTGTTAAAATATTCATTATCAAGGGCGGCTAGGTGGCACAGTGAATAGAGCACTGGACCTGAGTTCAAATCCAGCCTCAATAACCTAACACTTACTAGCTATCTGACCTTGGGCAAGTCACTTAACCCAATGGCCCTGCCTTGCCCCTTCCAAAAAGCAAAGGAAAAAAGAAATATTCATTATCAAGTGAAACAGTTTCCCACATTTTCTGTGTTGGAAAATGTGTGCCTCTTAAGTCTATATCTTAAATCCATCACCTTTCTTGTGTTAGGCACCATGCTTTATCATCATTACTCTGGAAATAAATTTTTCTGTTCTTGTGAAATCAACTCTTACGAGGTGTCTTGTGAGATAATAAAATAGCAATTTGATCCTGTGATTTTAATCATAGGACACACTGGGTTGATTTTTTAAAATGAGATGAAAATACTTGCAAATCAAAACATGCAGCAAAGTCTGATATATGTCCATTTATTTTCATCCTAGTAAAATTTGTTATAGAAAAGGAAAAACTTGTAGGTTGTTAACTCAGTGTGGTGACTGGTGACAAGGGAAGACTGTCATCTAAAGGCTGCTTTATCTTTTTGAAATCTTCAGTGAGTTAGGAAATGAAAACAAGTGTCCTGATTAAGGCATAGGTACTTTTTAGGCACGCTATTAGAAAGTTCCATCAGTTTGTTTTATAAGAAATGAGTTTTTAATTTGAGGTCTAGAGAACTTTTCATTCATTTCTAGAAGACAGCTAGTAAAGGATTAATAAAATTGTATGGATCTTGATGAGAAAACTAGCAGTCCTACTCTCCAATTTCTTGACCTATATTGAAGGAGAATGATTTGCAGAGTTGTACAAATTCCATTATTAAATAGCCACTGGAAGCCCCCTCACCAATAATAATAATGGTCATAGAATAGTTACTGCTGCGGCTGTGTAAAGTCTGCTTTTGAAAGATGACTAATCAGTTTAGATTTGGAGAGCCAGCCTTTTTGCTGCCCCTACCATCTGTAGCTGCTTTGGAGTCATTTGTGTGTGGAATTAGCCGAATCAAAGAATAAAATAAGTAGATAAATTTAATTTTATCCTTCTTTGTGATTATGATTAAATTTTGAGCCAAGACTTATGAAAATTATCTCAATTTAGGGAATTCCATCTTCCTTTCCTCCCTCCCAAGTTGAATTCAGATAAAGCTTTTACAAAATTATATGATTAGGACTAATAACCTGTTGAATGTGCCTTCTTAAAATGTATAACAGATTAATTATTTTCTATTTTTTTCATTAGATTCCTTTGTTTCCCAGAAACTATTGGATTTCCTGAAATAATTAATAATACCAAGTATTCCGAACAACAGTGTTAAATTTAACAACTTCTGATAATACTCCTAACTTCCTTCATACTCCGTGTATGTGTGAATGATATGTGGAGAGAGAGAGAAATATATACACACATTTATATGTATATTTTAAATCAAGTAGCAATTTATACTGCTTGAAACCAACCCTGTTCTAGGTGCTTTGGAAGGCAAGAGAAATAGAGTATAAAATAGATGACTAGTTCTGGGACTACTACTTCTTGTATATCAGAGTACAGTTCCCAGAATTGCAAAATTTAAGAGTTGGTAGGGACCTCAGTGGCCTTCTAGCACAATCCACACCTGAAAGAAATCTCTACCATAACATACTTGGCAAGTGGACGTCAAGTTTTTCTCAAAGACCTCCATGTGAAAACTGCCACCCTTGAGGCCTGTTTAACCTTGGTAAAGTTCTTGGTGTTAGAAGGTTTTTTCCTGATGTCTAGCCTAAATTTGTCTCTTTGCAACTTATACACATCGCTTCTGGTTTTGTCTTTTGGGCTAAAAAGAACAGATCTAATCCCTCTTCCACAAGAGATCGCTCTACTCAAAGATAGTTATATCATCCCTGAATCTTCTCCAGTCTGAATATTCCCAGTTCCTTCATTCATTTGCAAATGAAATAGAGAATAAAATGGACTTCTTATACTGTTCTAAAATGACTGTGCCTTTCTCCAAATTATCTATGATGTCATATTAAAATGCAGCATTTAATTGACAGGGCATGTCTACACACGCACATTACACACACACATACATGTATGCACACATATACATACCCACATTTTACCTTTGAAAGAAATTTCATTTTAATGGAGTAATCGATATAATACAAATAATATGTATGTTTATATACATATATGCCTATTATTAATATATCTGTGCTGTAGACTTTCAGGAGAAGAAATGAATGTCATAGGATCATAGATTTATACCTGGAAAGGTACATTAGAGATCACCTTGTATAATTCACAGAGGAAGAAATTCAGATCCCAAGAGGTTAAGTGACTTGACAATACAGGTAGTTAAGTGGTAGAGCTAAGATCAGAAGCCAGAGCTCGGATTGGCTGGGGACATCAAGATTTCAGGATTGGTTGACCTGGAAGGATCGTGCTGTCTTTAAAAGAAATAGAGAAGTTTGAAGAAGAGTTGAGAGTTTAGTTGGTGGGGAGTTCTATTTTGGATATTCAGAGTTTATCTTAGCTGTTAAGGAAGAGTAGAATTAATTAGTACAAGACAGTGAGGTAAGTAGAAATTCTTGAGGGAGAATGCTGGTTTATATGTATGTGGTGTATTGGCTCTTCACCAGTGGGGCATTCTTAACACTGGCCATAGATAATCTCAAGAGCTGTGATTGTTCGTGGCTTTTTTTTTTTTTCTTTGTATCCTCAGTGCCCTGTGCAGTGTCTGGCATATAGAAGACTCTACATGTCATGTCATTTATTAACTCTGTGCCAGGCACTGTGCTAAGTGTTGGGAAAATACAGAAAGGCCACTCTAAATGTGCAAACTTCCCTGTATATAGATGAGGATATCTATGTTTATCATGTATGTACCACATATAAACAGGATCTGTTGGAGATAGTTCCAGAGGAAAGGCATTAACATTAAAGAAGATTGGGAAAATCTTCTTGCAGAAACTAGAATTTTTTTTTTTTAGAAGCTAGAATTTTAGCTGAGACTTGACGTGGAAGTGAGGAAGAGAATTCCAACTGGATTGGCATCCACTGAAAATATACCGAGCCAGATATGGAATAAGAAGAGACTTGAGATACGGAGGCCAACCAGTAGACTACTGTAATAGTTCCAGGCGTGAAGTGATAAAGAGAGCCTATGTCAGGATGGTTGCAATGGCAGAGGAGAGAAGGGCACATAGAGGAGTGATGTGTTTGAAAGCAGAAGAAACAGGACTTGGCAACTGATATGGAGATAGGGTAAGAGAGAATAAGGAATTGAAGATGACATCTGGCTTATAAGCCTCAGTGGTGATACCCTGGATAGTAATAGGAAAGTTAGGAAAAGAGGAGAGTTTGAGGAAAAAGATGATGAGTTCAGTTTTGGACAAGTTTGAGTTTCAGGTGTCTGTAGGACATTGAGTTTTAGGTGTTCAGTAGGCAGGAAGATGGGACTAATCAGGGGGAAGATTAGAATTGGATAAAGATCTGAAAATCATTTGCACAGAAATGATAGTTGAATCCCATAGTTGAATCCTTGGAAACTGACGAAATCACCAGCATAAATAATACAGACGAAGAGTGAGAAGAGGGCCCAGGACAGCTTTGGTCAGGGGACAGGACATGCTTGTTGATTGTTGTTGATTGGCTTATTCTAATTTTTATTCCATATAACACCCAGAACAATGTTGATGGATAGTAGGCATGTATTAAATAACTTTTTAAATAGTATTTCTTTGGGGGACCTGTTTCCTTCTTTGACTCATCATTCCTTTTACCCTCTCTTTGTGAGCATTCCCCAACATTATGTCATAGGTCCTCTTTTTCTCTTTACTCTTTCTCTTGGTAAACTCATCGATTCCCATGGTTTTAAGTCTTGTAGACCCATAACCTTGGCATAAGTCTCATTCTCCCTTTTCCTGTATCTTGCTGTTTCTATTCTGTAACATCTCTCTCTTCTGACCCCATTTCTTCTCAAAAAGCCACCTTCTTAGTTCAGCCTTACCTCTCACCTAGATTATTGCAACAGCCCTCTAGTTCCTAGTCACAGGTCTCTTTTCACTTCAGACTGTCTTACATGATGCTGCGGAAAATGAATTTCCCTGAGGGCAGATCTGGCCATGTCACTCACCTATTCAGTCAATTTCAGTGAATCCCTCTTGCCTCTAGGATAAAATAGAAACTTCTCTGTTTACTTTTTTAAAAGTTCATGCAAACTGGCCCCAACCTATTCCCCACTGTGTATTCTATGATGAAGCCAAAATAATCATCTCTCTGTTCCTCACACACAGCACTTCATCCCATCTCCATACCTTTGCACTGGCTTTTTCTCCTATGTATTCTTTTTTCACTTTTGCCTTTTAGAATCCATCTCTTCCCTCAAGTTGCAACTTTAACACCACCATCTTCATAGCAGTCTTTCTCAATTCTTCCAATTGCTCTCCTTCCCAAAATACCTTATATTTGATTACTTTGTATTTAGTCTGTATATACATGATGTATTTTTAAAATAATATTTTTTCAATTACATGTGAAGATAAATTTTTAACAGTTTTAAAAATTTTGAGTTCCAAACTTACTCCTTCCCTCACCTCCCCTTTCCTTGAGACAGTAAGCAATTTGATAATAGCTTATACATGTGCAAGCATGCAAAACAGATTAGTAATGCTGTTAAAGAAGACACAGACAAAAGAAAAAAAATAAAGACAGTGAAAAATAGTATGCTTTCCTCTGCATTCAGACTCCATCAATTCTTTCTCTGGGTGTGGATAGCATTTTTCTTTATGAGTCCTTTGGAATTGTTTTGGATCATTGTATTGCTGAGAAGAGCTAAGTCATTCACAGTTGATCATTGTTTGGTATTTCTATTATTGTATAAAATGTTCCCCTGGTTCTGCTCATTTCACTTTGCATCAGTTCATGTCTTTCCAGATTTTTTGAAATCAACTTGCTTTTTCTTAAAGCATAGTAGTATTCCATTACAATCATATATCACAACTTGTTCAGCCATTCCCCAGTTGATGGGCATTCCCTCAATTTCCAATTCTTTGCCACCACCAAAAATGCTGCTATAAGTATTTTTGTATGATAGGTCCTCCCCCTCTTTTTTTAATATCTTTGGAAAACAGACCTAGTAGTCATGTTGCTGGGTAAAAGGGTTTGTATTCACAGTCTTACAGTCCTTTAGGCATAGTTCCAAATTGCTCTCCGGAATGGTTGGATTAGTTCACAACTCAACCAACAGTGAATTAGTATGATTAGTATGCTAGCTTTCCCACATCCCCTCCAGCACTTATTATTTTCCTTTTTTGTCATATTAGCCTATCTGATAGGTGTGAGGTGGTGCCTCAGAGTTGTTTTAATTTGCATTTCTCTAATCAGTATTGATTTAGAGCATTTTTTATATGATTATAGATAACTCTAATTTCTTTATCTGAAAACTTCCTGTTCATATCCTTTGACCATTTATCAGTTGGGAATGATTTGTATTCTTATAAATTTTACCCAGTTTTCTGTGTATTTTAGAAATGAGGCCTTTATGAGAAACACTAGCAATAAAAATTGTTTTTCAGCTTTTCTGCTTTCCTTCTAATCTTGTTTGCATTGTTTTTGTTTATGCAAAACCTTTTAAAATTTAATATCAAAATTATCTATTTTACAACTTGTAATACTCTGTCTCTTGTTTAGTCATAAATTCTTCCCTTCTCCATAGATCCGACAAATAAACTATTCCTTGTTCTCCTAATTTGCTTATGGTATCACCCTTTATGTCTAAATTATGTACCCATTTTGACCTTATGGTGCAAGATGGTGTAAAATGTTGGTCTGCATATGTATTTGTACATATATTTAGTCTGTATGTAATTACATATCAAAGGTAGGATTGATGGTGGATGAGAGAACCAGTTTTGAATCTATGAAGATCTGCTTTCAGGTCTCACCTCTCTGGCACACACTAGCTGCGTGACTGAGAGAAGGATGGAAAGAAGGCAAGAAAGGAGCATTTATTAAGTGCCTGCTCCATGCCGTCAGTGTGCTAAGTGCTTTACAAATGTTATCTTAGCTGATCCTCACAGCAGCCCTGGAGGAAGGTACTATGATTATTCCCATTTTACAGTTTGAGAAAATTGAGGCAGACAGAGGTTTCTTGACTTGTCCAGGTCATGGAGCTAATAAGTGAGTGAGGTCGTATTTGAACTTGGTCTTATTGACCCCAGGCTCAGTCTCTATTAACCATGCTACCTAGTAGGCTTGGCACAGATTTCTTAACCCATCTGTAGAATCTCTTTAAGATTATTAATTGCAGGGAAGGTGCCAGCCTACATTGGTAGAGGGAGGTTCCTCATCTGGGACACACACACACACACACACACACACACACACACACACACACACATACTCTCTCTCTCTCTCTCTCTTAAACTCCTCTCCCATTAGAATGTAAGCTCCTTGTGAATAGAGATTGGTCTATTCTTTGCACTTTTATCCCAATGCCTAATATACTGCTTGGCACATTAGTAGGAGCTTAATAAATATTTGTTGATTGAGTACTAATTGAATTTAAGCTCCCAAGGTAAAATCAAGCAGTTGACTGCAGTTTTTGAACATTTTCTTTTTTCTCTCCATTGACACTGGCTACTTGAGTCTGCCATTGAACCATAAAAATTATAGCCATTTTGCTTCTCTTTCGGTGTAGCATTCTTTGAATCCTTTATATGTGTGATTAATTCCAATCAAAAAATGGACAGAGGAGATTAAAGTAACTTTCATGAGTGATTGAAACTAAATGGAGGAGTATGCAGTTATGAGTAAAATGTAATGTTTTTAATTGTAGGTTTCATTTATCTGTACTAATTTTTTCTTCTATTATCATGGACCTTCAAGAATTTGTTGTGGGTTGGTTTGTTGGATTTGTTTTGTTTTTTAAGAAGATCTGAAGGCTTATCATACAAAATATATCAAATTCCTGTAAAATAATCCAGTTGGAATTATTTTAAACATTTAAATAAAGAACTATTGATAAATAAATTGATGTTTTTATAAGTAAATTGGTATTTGAAACACCTGATCAAGATATTCTAGCAATTTTTAATTACCCACTTTATTTTTTAAAACCTCTTTACATTAAAAAAATAAACTTAAAATATTATCTTTGCCATTCTGAGATCTCTAAATGTTTCTGTTTTCTAGGCAGGTTAGAACCTTAATGCCCTTGATTAAAGGCCATTGTATTCTTGCTTTCTCAAAAAAATTCCTAATTCTTGATTCCAAATAAATAGATTGAAGAGTCTAAAGATTTCGAAGAACCAGAAGATAAATGGGACAAGCAGGAAGCAATTGTTGCAAAGCTGCAGACTGAGTTTCCCAGTTTGGCTAAAGAGGTGAGTAGGTCTTGAAGGAAATTTAACAGATTCATGTACAGCATGCTTATTTAATTTTTAGAGAGTTTAAAAAAAACATAATTTTAATTCATCTTCCATAGATTATATCATCTTTATTGCTAAGTACCCCTCCCCAACTGTTAGTTAGAACAAAGTATAAAAAAACGGGGAAAACCCGGTTTAGAAAAATTAACCAGAACATCAGCTAAGTCTAACATTTTATACTATGAGAAATTGGGAGTTCAAGATTAACCACGTACAGACTTTAAGGAGTGAAGCTAGCATGTGAAATGTCTGTTAACTTGGTTATTGACATTATTGTATTAGTGAATAATTTTCAGTATGGCTAAATACAATACTTACCTGTATTTATTATGTAAACAACAAAGAGTTAACTAGAGTTAATAGTTAAAAATCATTGTGGATTATATTACAGGTAAGAAACTATCAGTGTCTTAAAAATGTATATTTTCCATTTAGAATCTCAATGTGTAGAGGAAGAATAATTTTGTTAAATCAAGAAACAGTGGTATGTTTTATGGATGTGTACTAGTAGTTTATCAGGCAGCTGGGGGGCACAGTGGAGGAGCACTGACCTAAAGTCTGGGAGATCTGAGTTGAAATATGATTTAGACACTCACTAGCTGTTTGACTCATGGCAGGTCATATAAAACTTGTCTATCTTAGTTTCCTCAACTGTAAGATGAGTGTAATAGCACTTACCTTACCTTACCTTACAGATTTAAGGATCAAATGAGATAATATTTATTAACATAGCAGGCACTTATTAATAAATGCTTGTCCTTCCCATTCACCTTTTTAGATTCATGAGAAGCAGGGACTTTCATTAGCTCAGTTTTAGTACTCCCTCAGTGCCTAGCAAAGTATATTTCCCTGAATGGTTAAATTAAGAATATAGCATTTAAACTGTAAGAAAATGTTTTTTTTTATATTTGGGTGAAGATATGAAGTAATTTTAATAAATGTGCTAATTATTGCTTCACGTGGACCGTTTTATTATCCAATATGGAAATTAACCACTTTGGCATTCATTTTATAGATTATGATCAACAAATTTATCTTAAGTCAGCTTAACTTTACTATTCCTATGCCAGTATTTATAACACCTCTCTGGGTGGCATTTTAGAAATAAATTTAACATAAGTGGAGAAGTAAATCATTTGAGGAAATTATGGAACTTAGTCATGACATTATAAGTTTTTGTGGGTTTTTTGCTTGTTTGGGGTTTTTTGGCATTATGAACGAAGAGTATGAAGTATAGCTGTAAAGTGATTGTGTCACTACTATACAGCTAGGTTTTGATTGGTGCCAATAAGGAATCCCAGATGTTTTACTATTTAGAATTATGATTATGTAAACTGTGGTAGTTATTTCCAGCTCACTGGAAATATGAAGTGTGAATTCATGCTTCAGGGCCTTTGTTATTTGCATTAGCTGTAAATGACCCACAGAGTTTTCTGTCTAGTTACAGATGATACTCATTGCTATCAGAGAAATCATTTCAGTGACAATTAAGTGCAAAAAACAGATGGCTGGATATTTTTTAAATGTGTCTGTATATATTCATACACATGAACCACACACACATGCACACCCCCTGGAATTTACTCTGACACATTCTTTAGGGTATTATTATCAGTTATGTCACTCCTAAAAAGTATTACAAGACTTACACGCAGGATCATGACTTTGGACCATCTGTCTGCCTTATGTGTTGAAATGTGGAGCAAGGTACAATCTTTTCCTTCCCATGCAGTGAAGGCACTACTGAGGACCATTCACACGGAAGTTCCATGTGCAGGCATTTGGCTGGGCCTAGAGAGTTCTCTGTCTTTCAACATTTAGAATAGAATGAACCTTAGAGTTTTTGATCTACCTACCTTCTGTACACAGAATATAAATTGAATTTTAATTCATGCCTTCAGCAGACTTCTTTTTTTAAGTCTGCATTTTATGTAGCATGATACTAAATGTTCTGTGGGAATTTTAAAGATTTAAAAAGTAATACTTGGTCCTGAGGAATCCTTTGTCTTCTCCTTAAAAAGAATTTAGAAGGGAAATCTTACTATGCTTTTTCTTTAAGCTTTAAAAGTTTTATCTATTGTCAGTTTTTATATGTCTGACCAATTGCTGAACTTAACAGAGTGCGTTCTTTAAGTATAATTAAATATGAGGTACACAAACATTTAAGGTATATAAAACTTCAAAGCATGTTTATTACTCTTAGGAGCTAACCCTTTCTCTGATTCAAAACTAGCATGGGAAACAACCCTTATAAACATTAGAAAAATAAAGTAAGAAAATCAAAGATGTAAGCTGATGTTTGTGGCTTTTATAATTAGGATTTTTGAAAATACACATGCATTTATTCTAGGAACTAAGAGAAGTACTTAAGGAACATGAATGGATGTATAATGAAGCTTTGGAATCTTTAAGAGTGTTTGCTGAAGATCAACAAGGTAAAAAATCTCTGCCGTATACCATCATGAAGCATACAGATTTCACAACTACAAATAAGGTTGCAATGGGTAAGAATATAAGAAGAAGTTTATTTTTAATAGGGTTAATTCACTTGTGTAAAATTTTTTTTACATCTATCATTTTTTTAAAATCTCTTTTCTCCTATAGAGATAACTTATTAAAACAAATTAAGTAAACACAATTTTCTTCTTTTCCAACAATAAGTTATTAGCCTTCTGTAACAGATGAGTGACTGCTTCCAACAGAAGCTAAGTGAATGAAATAGCTGACGCCTTCTCATCTGTGCTGTTAAATCTTACCATTCCTTTGTAAGGGAGCAGAGATGAAGCCATCACTGTAGGTAGAGGTGATAGTGGGAATTGTGCTCATTTTGTTCAGACATGTGCCACTCTTCAGTCAGAAGTAGAAGAAAGCTCTCATTCCCATCAACAGCAGCAATAATGAGTGATGGCTAGGATTTACATGGCACCTACTATGTGCCGAGCACAGTGCTAAGTACTTGTTCATCTTATTTCACCCACACAACAGCCCTGAGGGATGTTTGTATCATCCCCATTCTGCCATTGAGGACTCTGAGCAAGCAATACGAGTGACTTGCCTGAGGTCCCACAAGCTAGTAAGCGTCTTGAGGCAGAATTTGAACTCAGACCTTTCAACTCCAAGGTTAGTGGCCTATTTTCTGTGCCACAAGCTGCCTCAAGACAATATTGTTAGTTGAGATCAGACATAGCTGGGAGGGTAATATAGTATGTGGGAATCCTGACAAGTAACCAGAAGATAACCATTCTTCTGCGGATCCATCCTGCTGCCCGTTGAAAGCAAATGGGAAGTAAATAGTGACCAAAAGTGGCAAAGAGGATCGTCTTGTTTTACAGAGGATTTCATCAGTTTTAGTTTTGAGTTGCATTACTCAATTTCATTTACGCTCGTTAGCCAGTCCAGCCCAATAAAATTGTACCTACTATGTGCGAGGTACTTTATGGTGTTTAACTCATTATGTTATATAGTTGTTACCTAAAATATTTAACAACACTTCATATTACTGAATTACTGTCCATTTTAAGCAAAATTTAGCTCGTCCTTCACCATTAAAAATACAGCTTGTCAGAACTTAACAATAATAATTTGAAGTAGAATCTTTGTATTCAAATGAGAAAAATTATGTTTAGATGATTCCACTCTTATGTCTGAAAAAGCTAAAGTTCAGTGATATTTGCATTCTTAGTTTACAGTGTTGTGTTTCTTTTTATTACATTTACAGATGTTCAGTATCCTTCAAAAAGTGAAGTTTCAAATGGAAAAGCTGTCCCAAGAAAGAGTCAGAATCACCTTAAAAATACTTCTAAAACAAAGATGAAACAAAAATGTGCTGTTAAAGCTCAGAATGGTTTTAACAAGAAAGGCAAAAAAACTTTTTTCAATCCTAAAAAGGAAATGCAGGACTCTGAATACGATTCAGGCACTGATGTCGGGAGCTCTTTGGATGAGGACTATAGCAGTGGTGAGGAGGTGATGGAGGATGGCTACAAAGGTAAAATACTTCACTTCCTGCAAGGGGCTTCCATTGGGGAACTCACTTTGATTCCCCAGTGTTCTCAGAAAAAGGCTCAGAAGATAACAGAGCTCCGGCCCTTTAACAGTTGGGAAGCTCTGGTAAGTCTACATTCTTTTTTTTCCTGCCTTTTTTTTTTATTCACAGTACATTTATAGTCAAGGTATCTTCAGCCCAGAAAAGCATAGATGGGTGGCCTTATCCTGAGCAGATTCACACACTACATTTGTTTTAAGCCAATAGCATTTCAAATAGTGTCATATGACCTAATTTTGAATGAATTAAGGGGTGATTTTCCTGAAAAACCCAAGCTGATTGGCCAGCAATACTGTCACTCATTCTTTTGCATAGAAACTTGGTTCATTTCACTGCAGAAGAAGAAATTAGAGCTTACATTTAGGAAGGAGTTGTTTGCTAGCCTGTTCTGATCTGTTTCTGCTAAAGAACCATACAGAAGGCAAGAATGTGGCAGCATTTTTACAGCAGTTTCTTGAGGAGCAGCAACAACACCCAGGGGATCTCCATGATTCAAAATGCCAGCCTAAGTGTTTCAGGCTTCACCATAAAAGAAGCAATTGTTTATTTTATTTTTCTTTATAAAGCAACTCAGTCTTTAATGTGTTTTTCCCGGTTAAACAATGCAGCCATTTAATGGAGCCCAACAAGCTTCAATGTTTTTTTAATTCAAAAGATAGAAAAAAAGTGTGTGGAAGTCTAGAATTGAAACTTTAGGTGAGGAGAAGACATAACCACTGGTAAGTACACTTCACCCGTTCGTTTTCTGATATCTCGTTTCTTTTTCTTATATGTTGTACCTGTGCTTTTAAGTTTCATGTGTTTCCGCAAAATGTCTTCAAATCTTATTCATGCAGAATGCATGAAAGGATATCTTAAGGCTTATTTTAGGTTTTGCTTAAATTTTTGTGAGAACTTTAAAGTCATATAACATATTTTTTAGGCCTGTACAGCAATAATACATATGATTGAGTTAAAACTTACTGTAATAATTTTAAAAAATTTTTTAAAAAGAAATAAAACTTTATTTTCTAAGATAGAAAGCAAAAGTTATAACTATTAATTATGTCTAATCTATGTGAGCTCAAGTATTCTGAAGGGGAAAAGTGATTATTTGTGTTGGGAAAAAATGAAAAATAGTAAAAAAAATATATATTCAAAAAATACAGAAATGCATCATTATAAACAAGTATTTCATAATGAAATTCGTTTTGCCTGAAGCCTTAGCTTTTGAACAGAACATCTGTCCAAGCAGATCCTTTCAGAACTTGTTTGGTTTTGTCTGAGTGATTTCTTTACAAAAGTATTTGCTAAAGGGCTCTCTTTCCTCTCCTTTGCTGTCTTCTTAGGAGTAATAGGTTATTATAGACCTAAGTTGCTTGGGCTTGTCATGCCATTATTCATTATTTAATAAAGAATGCAATTGTCAGCACCCATATGTCTAGTTGTTGTAGCCACATGCCCAAATATACCAATACAGAAAAATAAATTGTACTGTTGCGGCAGATGTGGACGTGCCAGATACTGTTGTATGTTTAAATAATACACAGAAATCCAAAAGGCAGAAAGCATCTCTTCCTGACCGGCTAATTGGCAGTATTGATGCTACAGGAGAATTAAGTGAGGCTTTAAAATTCTCCATGATACTTTCTACCTGCTTAAAAAATTAAATACAAAGGGTATTATTACGTTACTTTAGACTATATTAGGTATCTACTTAGGTTGTGATTTTCTTTCCTTATAATTTTTAATCACCTTAATCATAAAATTAACATTATGCCTCAAGGCATAATACTCTGACCAAAGTCAGGGCAAAAGTGTTAATGACGATTTGTGTATACGTAATAAAATGAAATGTTACAATTTACAGATTTAAGCAAATTAAATGTCTTCATATTATAGAAAGCCAATTGGTGAAAATCTAAGGGGTTCTGGTTTCTTTAGAACTTTTAGAACCGCCTTAGGAACACTTGAAAAAATTAGCTCATTATTGAACTTTTGTAAAACAACAATTTAATCCAATAAAATCAACAAGAGATTTTTTGTTTCTTTTAGTTTAAACTGATTTCATCAGTACAGAGATTGCATCCAGTGCAGTTAAACAATGATCTGTAACTCAGGCACGTAGAAAGTACAGAGAGAGCTCATACAGTGTATGGCTTGAAAGTTCTGAACGCAGGGCTTCCTGACTTGTTTATGCCCCCTCTCTCTCCAGTGTAGCACATGCTTTCTCCAAGAAAAATGTAAACTGATGTAAGGTGTTTCTAATGAGAGCCCGACTGGCATAGTAGAGAGCAGTTTATGTGACTCTGGGCAAATTACCTTCGTCTTTTGGGGTTCCCATGCAAGTTTGGAGAATTACCAACCCTTATTGATAAAGGCAGATTCTTACACCAGTGAGATCAGAAGTCTGGTTTTCTCTTCTCTTCACCCCCTTCCCTATAGCTCCTTTTAATCCCCCCCCAAAAATTTAATATCTGCATAAAGTCCCCTTTCAGCTCTAAATCTTGTATTTTATTACTTACAAAAAGGAGAGTGGAAAAGCAACTTGTTACTTCTATTCCATAGTTGCCATGAAAGTATATAGAGGCCAGAACATTATTATGGATATTGTGTAAAATAGTACTTATAGTTTGGCTTCATGCTTGAATCATTTCTGTTTCAGTGAGTAGTCAAAAGGAGTTCATTTCAATTCAACAATTTTTTTATTACTATTATTAAAAGGTATCAAACTCAGTATTGATCATTTTAAAATTGTTAGGTTCTGCTAGGTTCTAACTACGAAAATTATTTTCATCCTCTGTTTAATATTTGTGTATGTATCCTGTTCCCTTTTTACCACTTCTTAATATACATTTTAAAGTAAAAACTTAAATTAGTGTGTTGTGTTCATTCTTTTGTATAGATTTTACAAAGCTAATTGACCTATCCCCTTCACTGATTACAGCTCAAAGTATTTCTCAGAATCATGAAATTTTAAGCTGGAAGAGATTAGATCCTCTGGTACAACTCATTTTTTAAATGACAAATCGTAGGCTCTTTATTGGAGAAAATATGACAGGACAATAAGATGCGTAGTTATTTCAGTGACTTTTAAAAATTGCATTGGTTTGCTATCTTCCCCAAAATCAGTTATTCATTTTAGTGACTACATAATATTCAGGTCCCTTTTTTATGATGATATACCACCAAAAATAAAGTTTTTATAGTTTTGAAAGCTGAATTTCTTTTGCCTCAACACTCATTTAAATGAAAACAAAGCAATCTTATGTGTCCAAGAATTTTGAACCATTTTACCACAAGGCAAAACTTAATGGGGAAAAAAAGGGTTTTTTGGTAAGTTTATGTATTTTAAATAATTTTTACAAATGTGTTTGATCAACTCCCTAATAAGTACATTTTTGTTGTAGTAGGGCTTAGATAATTTCATTGGAAATGAACAGTCTTATATTTTTAAAGCTCTACCAACTTTATACATCATACTTGACTTTAATGAGTTTCTGGCTTTCCCTGCAGAATAGTAAGATTACATGTTCTTGGTTATTCCTCTTTTATAAGGATATTTTGAAATGTGCCAAGTTAATATGAAGGATTTTCAGTACATATAATGTATTTGTCACTATTTAAAAATGAGTTTGGTTTGGAAATAAACTGTATCCAGAATGTTGGTTTACATTTTTATAAATTAAAATGTTCTGTTAACTTCGTAGTAGAACCATACTTTTAATATTTGATTTCTTCTAAACTACTGTCAAAAGGTGAGTTCAGTAGGAATATAATGAGGTTAAATGTCTTTTATCAAGAGAGAGCTAGTGACTAGCCCCGTTTTGTAACTTCTCACAGGTTTATTTAGTGACCTGCTCTTTTGACCAAAGTGCCCTGAGTCTCGAGTGAAACGTGGAGAACAGTAGGGCCCCCTTCAGTGACTTACCTTTGACTGCCTTGGCACTGGGTGCCTCATAGGCACCGGGTTGGATTGAAATTCAGCACCCTGTACTGACCTCAGCGACATATCTGCATTGGCTAGGACCGTGGAGTTACTTTGTTCTGGAATCATCAGTTCTGTTTTTATGCTTGTTTAGCCCTGGCTTGAACTGTTTGGGGAAGGACCATGTTTTTAATGAACATTGCTTTCTTAGAGATCCTTGATATTTTATGTAGAAATAGTGACACCTTGTGGCAAGAAATGGGTATTTCAGTTACTTGCTGTTACAACAGTGTCTTTTCAGCCTTAAAAATAAAACGAAGTTTTGTTGCAGTTGTATGTTTTTTTTTCTTCACAGCAATAGTTTGAGTTTGGAGCTTGGAGGAGTTATATAGGTTAATGTATATAAATACAAAACCATAGAATTTTAGAACTGATAGGGATCTAATCCAACTATAATTTTCAGAGGAAAATCAAAGGTCAGGTGTTCAAACAAGTAGTTAGAGAGTTTTGGGCTAAGACTGGGCTGTTTTGACTTTGCTTCCAGCCCAGCATTTTTACAGCAACTTTACAAAAGCATCACACATAATGCCTCTGATTTCACTGGTGTTAATAATGGTCGTCTCTCAGCCCTTTATAGTAGATTTTCATGTTTAAAAAGGCTGCCAAGTATATTTTCATAAGGGTAATATGCTTAAGAAATGTGTTACTAGACGTTAAAATTCTGTCATTTGAGTTTTTGCATGAAGTTGGCCATTTCATGATCATGGATTACTGTAACCGGCTAATGTACTTGGAGAAATGTGTTAAATGGGCTGACATGAATCACAATGCTTTTGTCACAACAGATGGTTTCATTTTACTTCCATTTGTGCAGTTCTAGATTATGGGATTTTCATTGTTGCCAACCAGGAGTCTTGGCAACTAAGGCACTTTTGGGTATTTTTTAATCTTGTATCATAATAATGTTCTTTATATTTTTTTTAGCTATGTTCAGAAAAAAAATTTTTTTGCAAGTATCTACTTGCAGGATCTAATAAATCTCACTTAGCTTTTGTAAGGTTTTCATCATTTGTTCTTAAAAATGAAGTATGTACTGTTCTTGTGAAAGGAGTTTTTTATATTTATAGTCAGTTTTTTCATTTTTAAACAAATACAGATTTAAATGTTTTCTTATTCTTTAAAACAGCTTATCTCTTTTATTATTGAATGGTTCTTCATTTTTACTATTAAATTGCTCCATATTGTAGCACATTTGGAAGCTATTTTATCAGCATCGAAGCAGTGTAATAGATCGAAATGAAGAATAAATCTGATTTAAGATGATCTTTTCACAGCATAGATGTTTTAGAGTTCCATGTAGCAATAGGAAAGAAATTAGCAAACTCATGAAATATAGTTCAGCTTACACTGATCTTAAGTGAAAATTAATTGGTCAGTCTAAAAGACTTTCCTGTTTAATGTATGAGCAAACAAACATACTGATTTTGGGGGCTACTCAATGTGAGATGCAACAAAATATGTGAAATTCAGATATATCAGATTTATTAACATGATCTCACTCTGCATTTTTGTCTTATTTTTTTCACCAATTTATGTAGTTAATTTGAGCTTTTTTTTTCTTTTTCTTTTTTGCTTTTATTCATCTAATTCTCCCTTTTAAAGTGGGGGGAGGAAGGACAAAGTAACTGTCTTGACTGTTGAATCATCCTGAATACCTACAGGCTTATGTTAGTTCAAAAGGTGTGAATTCTTTTAATATTAACATATTTTTGCTCTTTGATAGGTTTCTGGTTGAACTTGATGTGAGCATTACCCTGAGTCCTTCATTCAGTCAATATATTTGTGTGCTTACTGAGGTGCTCAGTGTCTCCTGTGTTCGATTCAGCGCAGATTTATTCTTGGGAGATATGAAGCATAATAAATAGTCTTTGGTCTTGAAAAAGCTTACTTTTTTCCAAGAGGGATAGCTCATTTATTTTTACCTGCCCAGGAAAATCGATAGCCTGATTTCAAATCATGTTCCTTTACTTTATGCATTTTTTCTCCTCAGACAAATTAGGCTGGATGTTAGACATGAATATGTTTTGCTGGTTCTTGTGGAGAAATTTTAATTTAGTTAGAGAAATAAATCTTAACAACATGAAGCTAGGTGTCTTAGTATGTACAATAAAGACGTTAGGAATTCCTAATAGACAAATCATTGTAGGCTGGAAGGCTTTATGGAGGCTGTGGGACTTCAGTTGGGCCTTGAAAGGTGAATGGATTTAGCTTAGTTTGTAAACAGAGAAGGGGAAAGGTCATTCAGTAGGGAACAGCAGGAGCATGGGAATGTGTTGTATGGGGTACACAGTAAGCAGAGCTGTTGGAGAAGAGCATTGATGTTGAGTAAAAGGAAATTGGATTGAACGAGTAAGGTGATGCCAGATCACAGAGGCCTTGGAAAACCAAAGAATGACTTGGAGAGAAGTAAGTGGTAAAGCCAGTTTTGAGGGGAAGAGTTCAGTTTTGGGCAGGCTGAATTTGATCTCACAGTTGTCTATCTAAGGAAATGTTTCTTGAACAAAATGGAAACAGGAAGACTAAAGTTCAGCTGAAAGTTTAGGATAGGAGTTTTTGTAAGTCTTACAAATCTGTGTCATTGCACTTTAGGACATAATCAAAACTGAAACTAATAAAAGTATGAAAAATACTTTGTTATTCCTGGTAAGGGAGACAGATTAGGAATCTCATTTCTTATAGTGGTCAAACTGTACTATTGAATTACTTTCTCTTATTTCCCCCCCCACAGTTCACAAAAATGTGCAAGACAAATGGGCTGTCAGAAGATTTGATATGGCACTGTAAAACATTGATCCAGGAAAGGGATGTAGTTATAAGACTTATGAACAAATGCGAAGACATTTCAAATAAATTGACAAAGCAGGTGACCAGGCTTACTGAAGGTGGAGGTGGATGGAACATAGAACAACCTTCCATTCTAAACCAAAGGTAATATTTGTGCATATTGCAGCCTGATGATAATTTTAGAGATATAATCTGAACTTTCTGTTGCTGGCTCACAGAATTAGAGAAATGATGCTTGAAAATAAACCTGATACTGAAAACTTTATAGTAATTATCCCATAATAATGTTTGCAGAATAATAATACTACACAAATGATAGTGCTTTAGAGTTTACAGAACTCTTAGTTATCTAATATTGTCTTTTTAAATTGAAGTTTAATTGTTGATATAGTCTGGATAGAAAACCTGAAGAAAACACGATTCCTGGTTTTTCTAATCTGCATATGATTTGTATTTAAAAAAAACAGTTGCATCAGTTTGAAAACTTCTCATACTGAACACACATGTAAAAAATTCTCTTAAATACAGGTAAAAACGGAGGTGCTAGAGTAGCATTTATCTGTGATTTTAAACCCTTTAGAAATAAATTAAACACACGAGGAGAGATAGGGGAAATAGGACAAGAAATAAATAGTGAGGAAAAATAGGACAGAGGAAAATCCATAACAAGTAACTATAATTTTGAATGTGAATGGAATAAATACAACCGTAAAATGGATAAATTTGACAGTTTTTATATATGAGAAGTGAGACCTTTGTCTGAGATACTGTCTATAAATTTTTCCCCCAGTTTTCTGCTTTCCCTCTAATATTGGCTACATTGGTTTTGTTTGTGCAACATCTTTTTAATCTAATGCAGTCAAAATTATCCATTTTATGCAACACAATACTCTTGATCTCTTGTTTATTCACAAATTGTTCTCCTGATCCGTAGGGGTGAGAGGGAATGTTCTGTGTTCTTTTAATTTTCTTTGTGACATCTCCCTTTGTATTTAGATTATGTATCCATTTGGGTCTTGTCTTAGTCAGTGGTTTAAGATTTTGGTTTTTGCCCAGTTTCTGCCAAACTGCTTTTCAAGTTCCCAACAGCTTTTACTAAACGATGAATTTTTGTCCCCCAAACTTAAATCTTTTCATTTGTCTAACACAAGTTTTTACTGTAATTATTTACCACTATGTTTTGTGTGTCTGTTCTTTTCTGCTGATTTACCTTTCTCTTCCTTAGCCAGTACCAGATAGTTTAAGATCTGTTACTGCTAAACTGCCTTTTTACCTTTTCTAAAATTAAATTCGTTTCTTTGAAACTCTTGACCTTTTGTTCTTCCAGTTTGTTTGTTTTTTAGCTTCGCTTTCTTCTTCTGAGTCTGAACCTGGATCTTCTCTGTCCCCATGATAGCTAACTATGGTTTGGTTCTTTCTCCTTTGCCTTTTCATTGTTATTGTTATCATCATCATCATCATCACCATCATGGTTATTTTAACAGCTTGTTGTCATATTCAGGTTCTAGTCCCAAGATATGGAGGATGATGCCTCCGGCTTCAGGTTTTACATACTGTCATTTCTAATCTCTGTCTGGGAGCCCAACCTCAGGCATTCCTTTCTGCCCTGAGCCACAGCCAGGTCCCTAGCTATGCAGATGCTACAAATGCTCTTGCTCCCCCACATTCCCTCTCACACCTGTGAACTTTAGCTCACAAGATGTGCTTTAATAGTAAAATACAATCCCACTCTCTTTCTCCCTTTTTTTAAGCCATCATAGGGTAGTAGTAGTATGGGATAATGTAGGAAAAGGTGATTCAGTTAGAAGTTGTCATCGGTGTTGCCTAGAAAGAACTGTGGCTTTACCAGCAGACTTACCTTCTAAAAGTGTAGTGGCCTGTTGTGTTTCCTTCTTCTGTAGCAGTTTGATAATGGAGAGTCCTTCATTTGCCGAACCTTCCCAGTTGAGTCTACTCTGTGATGATTTCAGTTATCAAAAAACCCTCATACAGTTTGAGGAGGTTTAACTTCAGAAGCACTTCTTAACTAAAATTCACCTAGTTTTCTTTAGATGAAACTATCAAAGTAATGAAAATGGCTTTTTGGTGGCATGGAGAAACTTTTTTTTAAAACACTTTGCACCTATCTCCTAGGGCATATTTTTCTAGTTGCCTGAAGCTTCACTTTTAGGCCTATTAACTCCTTTTAGTCTTTCATATGTCAAAATTTTTCACCACATAATTTCTATTCAGTAAAAACTACCTTTACTTAAGTGTACCTGATTCCAGGGATTATTCAGGGATCAAAAGATGGAGAGCTGCAAGGGACCTTAGAGATGATTTTAATTTTACCCATTGGGAAATTGGAGCTGAGAGAGATTTAAGGAATTGCTCAAGGCCACACAGTAGCCAGATTTGTGTTCTTGCCCAGACTTTAACTCCCAATCCAGTGCTCTGAGAGAAGCAGTCTTATTGAACCATACTGTGTGAATGACTTAACCCTTTTCCTTGAAAAAAAAAGATTCCACATTTATTCCAAACTTATCTCTATTTGGTAGAATGTCAGGTGGCATAAAAAAGGAAGGTAAAAAAATTAGATATTGTGAGGACCAAGACAGGCTACCGCTTAAGCAGGCCAAATTTAGCTGAGTATTTATTCAGTCATCTATCCTAAGTGACTGTTTATTTTCATAGGTTTTATTTCTGAAACCACAAATTCTCTTAAAGTACCCACTGTTTACAAAAGAGATCTCATGTCAGGGGTGAATGAGCACCAGTATTTGATGGTGGTAGCAGGGACAGTGGTTGGTAGTCACTAGTGGGTGGGTGTGGGTGTGTGATATGTTTACAAATTAGGTGTTCTGGGCTGCCAGTTGAGGTTGCCCACGTCTCTGGTATAATAAGTTGGAATTATTAATAAAACACTTTTGGGGTGTATAATCTGCCATATTGGTTTATTTTGCTGGCCTTGGGCTTATAAGCAGGTTGGTGAAGTCATCTTAACTTAATTTTATCCTATCAGATTTTTTTTTTTATCTTGGAGAAAATTCATTCATTCAGGTTTCTAACCTGGTTGTGGGTTTTTATGTTATGTTTTATGAAGTGTAAGATCCTCCAAGACCCTCTGAATCTTTTTCATGTAAACTGCTGCAAGTCATCCAGTTTTTCATATTCTTTTTGAAACACGTAAAAATTTACGTTTATTGTACTAAACTACTTTAGTACTACCATATTTCTTTAGATCTTCTGTGAGTTTCAGTACAACTTTACAATGTATTCAAGATCTTTTTGAATCTTGATTCTGTAATCTGATGTATTAGCTCTCCTCAGCTTTGCATTATCTGCACATGTGTTGTGTGGGAAGATAATTAGGCAAAGGATAGAGAGTCCTGTTGCCTGCTCTTTTCTCCAGGTTGACTAGCAGGGCCAGTTGGCCAGGGTTGTCTAGCCAGACAAAGATTTCCTTAACAGTTTTGGGTTTACTTTAATAGTTATACTAGAAAGAAGAATGAAAGCTAGTTGAGACTTTGGCAGTGTAGCACAGTTCTGGAGAATTGGATTACTTAAATAACTTTCTGTGAGTGTTACTCGTAGGTGGGCGTGGGTTTACATTGCTGGAGAAAATTGTATGCATTGGCTTATTCTTTAAGCTCCTCTCAGGCATTCTTGGTGAAGGGTCACAGGCTCTATGACAACTGCATCCTTACTGAGAGATGAGCCATTCCACTTTGTCTTACGTATGCGGTTGTGTAGCACCAGTGCAATATTCATAGCCCCCACAGTCACTATAAATATACTTGCATGGTGCTCAATCACAAAATATAACAGACTCTCCATATAGAAGACAGAAGCAAGACATTTATTCAGACACCAGAAAACCGAATCCCCAAACCAGTAAGTCAGTTCCATCATAGTAGCAAAGAAGTTAATAAGCCTTAACGGCACAGAGAGCCACACCATCCTTTAACCTTCTGACAAACACCTACATAAGACCAGTATTTACTCACAAGCCTGTCTGTCTGCCTGGGAAGCCTACTCTCCTCCCAACCATCTAGCTGGCTGACTCCCAGCTTCCTGCGGGCTCTGCTTTACCCTTCTGCAAACTCCTCCCACTACAGGCTCCATGTGATTACATTCAGCCTATTAGGGGGCAGAATTTATTTTCGAAGCAGGGAAGGTCTTCAGATTTCCTTGGGCTTATTAAGGGGCAGGGAGGATCTTCAAATTGCCATTACCATTACAAGTTGTCACAGGTTATAGGCTCTATGTGGTCTTATAAAAATTATGAGACTTTCACAGATAACAACAGCATATAAGGAATTTTCAAACTCTCATCTACCTTTACTCTGCCTTCATATTCTCAAATCCTTATATATGATATTCTATTTTTTTTTTTGGAGGGGGAACGACAGGGCAATTGGGGCTAAGTGACTTGCCCAAGATCATATAGCTAGTAAGTATTAAGTGTCTGAGGCCTGATTTGAACTCAGGTCCTTCTGACTCCAGAGCAGTGATCTATTCACTGCATCGCCTAGCTGCCCCTATTTGATATTCTAATAGAGATAATAAGCAGATTATTTTACAGGCTATAATAAAGATATTCGCTGCTTGGCAGGCTATCCTGTTGGTGGGGGATTAAGTTAATTTGTGAAGAATCATCTAATAGGTTTCTGAAATTTGTCTGATATGCCATAACCATTCATCTCCTCTTGTGAATTTGCTGTCTTGTCTTCCAAGTAGTAGAGAATTTGACTATGGATCAAATCATGTAACTCCTGAGAGAAACACAGATATACCGCAACTCATACTCTAAGGGGTCTTCCAGAGGCCACATATAACACCAGGAAAGACAGGAAGGGAAAACTCAAGACTACCCCTGCGTTTCTCATGAGTTCCTCCTCAGTCTTATATGTTGTCTGCTTCTCTTTCTTGCATCACTCTGAAACTCTCGCAGGAGTTGGTCAGTGCCATTGAAGACCATGCAAGTTGGTATTAATATCTCCTTGAATTTGAATGGAATCCCTTATACTCAAAGTAACCTCACCTGACTAAACATCTTTCTCCCATGATTGTTCATAGCACTATAGAGCAAGAACTGATGGGGATCTTTAATAATGGGGGTAAGGGTGGGGTTGATAGAGGAGGAGATTCCCAAACTGTTAAATGGGTTGGGTCCTCCAGTAACAGCCACCAACCTTTTGCATGAACTTGTTAGTTTTTCACTCTTCAGGGTCCCAGGGTTAGGAGAACAGTATTGTTTCTAGACCATAGTAGGCTAGCTTTTCTAGCCTGTCTAAGCTACTTTTCTAAAATGTATGCTGAGGATGATCTGTATTTTGCAAAAATTGGTAGGAATGAACACCTTTGGTTGAGTAATTCCTTTGACATAGGAGGCAAGTCCTTCCCTTCTGGAGAACTAGAGGTAGGAGTCCTGTTTTTTAGCAAGTAGAATATACATTCTGCATTTTTGTGGTTCTAGATGAGAGGATAGTCTTTTATACCATCTATAAATTTGGCCAAATTTAGAGGGTTTTTTTTTTCCTTCAGAGAAAGCATTGCTCATAGAAGTATTTTTAAAAGGCTTAAGTGAGAACTCAACCGGAGGGCCATTTACCCAGAGTATTCTTTATCTAGGAATCTGGTGATTTGAACTGATATGTAAGTTCAGTTGAGTAACTGCCTGCAAGATAGGAAGCTGAGATGGCCTCAGCATCAAAGAGATGAACAGAGTTTCTGGAGCAGCAAGAGAACTCATGATCTCTGCAGTCCATGGGACAGCCAGAGACGCTTTCTCAAAGGGGAAATAGGTGGGGCCAGGCATGAGGGGAAGGATGGAGAGAAATGGAAGGGGACTTCAAGCCCTCTGTTGCCCCTGCTTCTTTTCTCGTGGAGTGGTGAAGTAATGGGTTTTCTCATGATTTGGGTTATGGAAGTAGATGCTAGGTGACCATTCATAAGAAATGTAGAAAGGATTTCTTTTCTGTTGGAATTTGGTGATGTCTGAAGTCTCTTCTAATTCTGATGCTTTATTCTCTTGGTTCTTTTTCTACTATTCAGTCTTTTTGCTAAATCATCATTCATTTTTCCCCTTAATTAAATATTTCTCCAAAGCTGTGTCTTTGGTTCTCTTCTGTTTTCTCTCACCATACCATTGCTCTGAAGTTATCAGTTCTTACTGGTTTAATTAATATCTATGGATAACTTTCAGTTCATTATAGCCAGTCTTAGGCTTGTCTTCTGAATGTTACCAATTAACTACCTTTTAGACATTTTCCAGTTGATGTCCCATAGCAATCTCAAATTGAATATATTCAAAACAGAATTTACTGTCTTTTCCCTAATGTGTTGAAGGAAGCCCCATTTTTTTTTAGTTACCTATGCTTACAACCTTGACTCATCTTTCTCCTTGGCCCTGATCAATTGCCAAATCTAGTTGATAACCTCTCCTGCATTGGTCTCCTTTTCTCCATTCACACCTAGGTTATTGCTGTTGCCTAACTGATCTCTCACACATCTCGTATCTCCCTTTTCTAATACATTCATAATCCAACTTCCAAAGTGGAATCTATAAAGTACTCCTCTGGTGAGGTCACAAAGCTCCCTTTGGCTCCCGTCTGTAACCTTGATTAAAAAACAAAAGCCTCTGTTTGACAGTTCAGGCCTCTCATAGTCTACTTCTGTCCTGCTTTTCCAGGCTAATAAGCCATTACTTTCTCTCATACATTACATGTTCCATTTAAACTACTATCCTTAGTTTTATTCCAACAAAACAGATGAGTTAAGATAAAACTTCTTTTAGTTTGTTGGCCTTCTAAGAACTGATATTTTCAACAGATTAAGTTAAGAACATTTTAGATGCTTTACTCTTACTAAAGTTATTCTTTGAGCATGTCATGTTCATCAGCATATATAAAAATACATAGTATTATATTCTATTTACATATTTTATGTCTTCAGAAGAATTACATCGTCTACTTCCACAGACACTGCTACTTTTGTTTCTTGTTTTTTTTCCCCCCAAATAGATGCCTTCCAACATTCTCAGGCTACTTAGGAAGGCCTGGGTTAAAGTGCCACTTCCATGTTAGATACTACATTATTCGATATCATGTATATTAGATATGTGATTCTGGGCAAATTAAGCGCTTGATCTCTAGTTCAGAGGTGGCTCATGGACCACTTGTGACCCATAGCATTCCCGCGTTCACCCCAAATCAGATTAAAATTTAATTGGGAAACTATCCAACAACAAATAAAAATAGAATAAAAAATAGAAAATGTTACATTTTAAAGCTAAGTGAATATGTGGCTGGTATTGATCCTTATTTAATTTAGCGAGTCATTGGCCTCCATTTTTATTGGAGTTTGACACCCCTGCTCCAATCAACTGAAGACTATTAAGAGGCAAAGAAGCTGCTGATTGGCAGTAGTAGATGGAATTTCTCTGCTGGAAGTTTCCCATGCTAGTGACATTATGGGTTCAGGCTCTATCCCTGTTATTAATTTAAAATGTTTTTTGCAAATGAGGAAACTGAGTCCCTGAAAAGCAACCTATAAAAAGTAGAAATTAGGCCTACATGCTCTTTCCAGACTGTCCAATAAGGTCATTGTTTTTTGTTTTTTTCAAATTATCTCAAATTGACTCATAACAGAGAAATATTCTAGGAGTACCACATCAGGAACATATTGATGAAATGAGTGCATCTTTTATTCAAGTGTTTGCAACCCTAGTAGAAGAACAGAAAAAGATACTCTAATCAAACAAAATCATTATTCTGAGACTAATTTTAAAATGTCTTTTCCAGCACATTGCCATTGTTTTCTTTGCTATGGGGATACATTAAATTCAGTTTGAGAAATCACATTTAATAATGCTTTCAAAATGCATGTCTGATAAATTATTCTGAAAGACCTCATTTCTCAAATATATAGAGAGAACTGAGCCAAATTTATAAGAATACGAGTCTTTACTCAGTTGATAAATGGTCAAAGAATATGAACAGGCAGTTTTCAGAAAAAGAAATCAAAGCTATCTAGTCGTTCAAAAAAAATGTTGTAAATCACTATTATCCAGAGAAATATAAATTAAAACAACTCTGAGGTACTACCACAGTAAACTGATCATTTTAGCTAGTATTACAAAGAAGGAAAATGATAAATGTTGGAGGGAATGTGGAAAAACTGGGATGGTAAGGCACTATTGGTGGAGTTGTGAACTGATCCAACCGTTCTGGAAGACAATTTGGAACTGTGTCTAAAGGGCTATAAACTACGTGTATTGATCCAGCAATACCACTGCTAGGTTTGTATCCCAAAGAGATAAAAACAAAACTGAAAAGGACCTATATGTATGCAGCTATTTATAGCAACTTTTTGTGGTAGCTAAGAAATGAAAATTGAGGGAATGCCCCTCAGTTGAAGAATGGCTGAACAAATTGTGATACATGATTGTAACATAACAATTTTGTGCTCTAAGAAATGACAAGCAGGATGATTTCTGAAAAACCTGAAAGATATACATGAACTGATACAGAGTAAAGTGAGCAGAACCAAGAGAACATTGTATGTAGTAACAGCAATATTGTACCATGAAGAATTGTGAATGACTTTGCTGTTCTCAACAATACAGTGATCCAGGACAATCCCAAAGGACTCATGGTGACAAATGCTGTCCACCTCCAGAGAAAGAACTGAAGTTGTCTGGATGTAGACTGAAGCATATAGTTTCTCTCTCTTCATATATATATGTGTGTGGATATGTATGTGTGTCCCCTAATAGAAGTACTATACACACACACATACATGTTTTGTTTGTCTTCCTTTTCAATTTTTCTTGCACAAAATAACTAATATGGAAATGTTTTACATGATTGCACTTTTTTTGGAGAGGCATTTGGGGTTAAGTGGCTTGCCCAAGGTCACACGGCTAGTAAGTGGTAAGTCTGAGGACGGATTTGAACTCAGGTCCTCCTGACTCCAGGGTTTGGTGCTCTATTCACTGCACCACCTAGCTGCCCCATGATTGCACATTTTTAACCTATATCAGATTGCTCACCATCTCAGGGAGTGGGGAGAAAAGGGAATGAGGGATAGAATTTGCCATTCACAACTTTAAAAAATATATATTAAAAATTGTTTTTAAATGTAAGGGGGAAATAAAAATTTTTAAATATCTATTTTAATAGTCTTATGTAACTAGCAATGCTTGTTATGTATGTGATTTTATAGTGTTAGGTATTTTTCAGGCTTTGTGGATTAGTAGTATTAGTGTATGTGTGTGTGTGTATATGTCAGAAATATGTGTTTTCTGATGGTCTTAGGCAACCCCTGTGACTCCTGTGAAAGGGTCATTCGACCTCCCCCCACCCCCCAAAGGGGTCGCGACCCACAGGTTGAGAACCACTGCAATAGACCATTCCTGCCATTCATATTAGAAATAGGGGAAGCTCAATCCTGAGCAGGACTGTGAAGCTGCACTTCTGCTTTTTCAATTCCTTGTATGTATTTAACTATTAGATTTGAATTAGGAAGTAAAAATTGCTTCCTGACCTGCAACTGGAAACATAAATGCCTTATCCCCAGAATATCGGGATAAAGTGGCTATCAGGGCTCAGGCCTAATGTGGGTGTAGACAAAGTAGGCTTTGTCATTCCAGTTTTTTGTATCAGCTTTATGCCTTTATTTTGAGCCTCAAAAGTTTAACTTACTTAATTTCAATTTCATTACCATTCCAAAATGTATTTCTTCATAATCTTCAGACAAGTTAAAGAAAATGTGTTCTGTGTTGTATAAAAATTAGTAAGTTAGGAATACTTATGATAAATGTGCATGTCAGTGAACCATCTAAATGTCTATTTCTGTTCTCTCCTACTTTACCTTAATGGTTAAGAAAATCAGTGGCATCTCCTGTCATGATCCTAATTATTGAATTAATCTGGAAATGTGATATTTTGTCTTTAAACATTTCATATATTGTTTAAAATGAACTTTTTAAGGATACCGTCTTAGATATAATGAATGAACTTATTACTGCTAGTACTGAAAACAAATTGGAATAGATGTGTCTAAATCTAAAGTTGATGTAAAGAAGACAAAGAAAGTAAAGATAATGCCATTATTAATCACTCTTTTTCTTTTCAGTTTGTCTCTCAAGCCATATCAGAAAATTGGTTTGAATTGGCTAGCACTGCTGCATAAACATGGACTAAATGGTATTTTGGCTGATGAAATGGTAAGTAGCATGTTGGTTTTTCCTTTTAAATTTTATTATGAGTAGAAACAGTCATTTGAAGCTTGTCTTCCCTATAATATTAAGTATTTCTCTCCACCTTAGAGAAATTTATTTTATCATTTTTCAGTTTCCCTCCTCTTTTGTCCCTAGATTGAATTTCTTTTTCTGTATCCTTTGATATTCCTGGTTTTGCAGGTGGCCATACCAGTGGATTCGACCTCTGTTTTGTTTGACTCTTCAGTTAACTACCTCAGTTTCTAGGCACCTGCTCTAATCCTCTCCTTTTCTGTTTTGAGACTACTGATACCTCAAAAATCAGACTGAAATTAGTCCTGAACATCAATAATAATAATCTAAGTACTGATGGTCACTCCATGACATTTTTTTTTAAAGTTTAAATAAGAGGGGAAGATTATAAAATTTTATAGTAGAAAGGAGCTTTAGTGATAGTGTAGTCCAAACCTCCTAATTTTACTGATGAGGGAGTGAGATCCCAAGGTTATAAAACTAGTTAGTGGCTAATTTACAACAAGAGTTGAGGTCTCCAGATACCCAAAAAGATGAATTTTTAAATTATTACTCTCATCCTATGAAATTTGTCACATTTATGAATATCTTCTCATAACAACATGTATATTTATATGTTATCACTGTAGAGTACATTCGGTCCTGAGATCAGCACTTCTAAAAGATAAATATTTCTGGTACAAAATTAAATGAAAATATTCAAATGTACTTGCAGACTAAATAATGACTACTAATAGAGCAGATAGACATAGAAACTTCTAAATATAGCATTGTTGCTCCTCTTTCATTTGTTATTTGAAAAATATAATGTAGGGTTTAATATTAATGACATTTGGCTGCAATAAAGCAATTTTTATGTCCTGTTAAGCTTGCTAAAACACAGTCTCTACCTTGATCATTGTTGAAAAAACTGTTACCAATGAGATTTTTCTAATTTGAGGAAAAAGTAATTAGTTTGTTTCTACTGACTGGATGCACTAAGGAAAATGAAGTTAATACACATTTATACTAGAAAGCTTTATTGATAATTTTTCCTTTTTTCCTGTTATCTTACAGGGATTAGGGAAAACAATTCAAGCCATTTCCTTCCTGGCATACCTCTATCAAGAAGGTAATAGAGGTCCTCATTTAATTGTTGTGCCAGCTTCAACTTTAGGTAGGTATTACTGGGGGAAGGGAGATCCACCATTTTTGCTTATTAGCCATCTTAGTTTTTTAAAATGCGTTTAAAGTGATTGTAAGTGGTGCTGTTTCTTTCTACATTCTCTTGTAAAATGAATCTTAATATACTAGACTTTATGATTCTACCTTTATGTTTTCTAGCTTCTTTTTTCCGTTATCATGTTGCTCCTGATATCTTTAAAACAAAATAATTACCATTTTAAAGACAAAAGTACTTATTAGGATTTCCTAATGACTTTGGTGTCATTGTTAAATTAAAAGTCAGTTTTTAATATATAATTCTTTTGATTTAATTGCTTTAATCTTAATTCACTGGTTGGCTAAATATTTTCTTTGACAAATACTTATAATCACCAGCTTTGGTTTATGATTTATAATATCCATCTTTTTTGATAATTGTCTAAAAGTAAAAATTTTATCTGAGTAGCATCTAAATTATAGCCTGTCTATGATGGATATATGTGATATGATATATATTATATATATAGAATAAAGAAAAAATAAAGATATATAAAATGATTGGAAAGTAAGCTCAGAGGAGAAGATAGGAGCCCCAGAGGTTCCAGGAAAGCCCACTTTAGAAGGCCACTGATGTTTGTAGAATAGGGTATAGCATGTTTAGAGCGGTACTTGAGGAAGATCACTTTGGTGACTTTCTGGAAGCCTGGTTAGATTGGTTTGAAACCCAAGGCAGATGAGGAAAGAAGAGGTGGTGGCTATGTGAACAGAAGGCAGGCATCAGATGCAGGAAATGTTATGGAGGAAGGAGTGTGAGTCTGGGGGTTAATTGACTCTGCAGAGGGAAGATGAGTGAGCAATGAAGGACAACACCAAAGCTACTAACTTAATTGGAGAAGCCCGACTGAGGGGTGGTTTTGGTCAGAAAGATAATGAGCTCTCTGGATTTCATGAGTTTGATGTTTCTGAGGCATCTGGTTTGAAATGTCCAGTAGTCAGTTGGTGATGTAAGACTGGAGGTTAAGAGAGAATGGGGCTATATATACATACATAGGCATAGATAGATAGATATTGATTTGGGAATTATCTTCCTAGAGCTGACTGTTTAAACCCATGGAACTTGAGAGGGAGTATGGAGAAATGAGGGCTCAGTTACAGAGCCTGGGAATTATACCCACATGTAGGGTGTGAATGATAAACCCTAGCAAAAGGAGATGCTTTTAGTAGGTAGAAGGGAGGCCTTTTCACACACAACTCCCGCCTCCCCATTCTGGCAACTCCAGTTGCCTTCAGGATTAAATATAAAATCTAATCCCTTCATAACCTGGCCCCTTCCTACTACTTATACTTTATATTCCCCCAAATCCTCTGCGCCCCAGTGATACCGACCTCCTTGGTGTTCTTTGAATAAGATGCTGCATCTCTCCCCTCCAGACTTAGTCATTGGTTGTTCCTCATACGTGGAGTTCTTTCCATTCATCTCTGCCTCTTGGCTTCCTTGGCTTCCTTCAAGTCTCAACTAAATCCCCTTCTACAAGAAAACTTTCTTGACTCTCCACTCTACCAAAGCCTTCCTTCTGTTGATGATCTCTCAGTTTATTCTTGTTTTTACATAATTGTTTGCATGATCCTTCAGAGCAGGGACAGTCTTTTACCTTTCTTTGTATCCCTAGTGTTGAGCACATTTTCCATACAGTGTTTAATAAATACTAGCTGACTTACTGACCAGGAGAGATTAGGGTTAGGAAAGCCCAAAGTGGAGAGAATGTCTAGGAAGAGAGGGTGATCAACAATAGAAAATGCAGCAGAAAGGTTAAAGATGATAAAGACTGAGAAAAAATAGTTAAAGAGATTAGTACCTTTGGAGAGAATCTTTCACATGAGTGATGAGCTTGGAAACCAGGCTGCAGAGAAGGTAAAGTGACTTAGTGGAGAGGAACTGGAGGCATCTGAGTTATAGCTTTTTTTCTAGGAGTTTAGCTAAGAAAAAGAAGAGAGATAAAGGATGACAGATTGAGGGAGTGGGAGAATATAGTTGAATTTTTTTTTTTAAGCATCAGGGAGCCTTTGGCTTGCTTGAAGGCAGAAGGGAAGAAACCAAGAAAGAGCAAGACACTAAAGAATAGAGAGGAGATGGTTGAAGGGGGGCATACTAATCGAGGGAAGGGATGGAATCAAGAGTATGCATAGAAGGATTTGCCTTGGCATGAAGAAGGGCTACCTTACCAGAGACCGAAGGAAAAGAAGAAACAGTGGGGAGTGATGTCAGCAGGCTTGGGAATGAAATTGGCAAATGACCTGTGTTCTTAGTAAAGAGTTGAGGTCCATAGCTAACAAGTTAAGGACAGGGGTCTCACCTCGACTGCTGCAGTGCTCTTCTAATTGATCTATCTGCCTTCAGCTTCAAACCAATCTAAATAAATCTTCCACATAGCTACCAAAGTGATCTTCCTTAAATGCAGGACTAAACATGTTACACCTCCAGTCAATAAACGTCAGTGGCCTCCTTCAGTGGGCTTTCCTGGACCCTCCAGGACTCCTGTCTTTCCTTCTGAACTCCTTCCATTTATTTGTTTGGCAGTTTAAAGAGAGAAGAGTTGCAGCAGTTTCTTTGAGAAGTTAGAGAATCAGTTAAGGGAGAGTGAAAGAATTGCTTTGTATTGAGGGTCCATTTGAGATTAGTTAGCAAATTTGTAGTATGCCTAGTCAGTGCCATTGTGGGATTTCTTCCTTTATCTTTATTAAGGTACATGACTGAGATGATGGGAAACAGATGGTAGGGTAATCCAAAATCAGGGTTTGGTGAGAGATGGACAAGGAAGCATGGGAGTTGAGAGTAGAAGATGGTATGGAGTTGAACTGAGCAGAGATCGAGAAGGGGAGGAAGTGAAGTCAAATCAGTAGTAGTGATGCCTTAGAGATAGAGTAGTAGAGCTGAGTGTCTTAAAAAATAGGTTTTGGAGGGTAGAGGCACAAGGAAAGATGGAATAGACAGATAGAGAAACAGATCTGACAAGAATTTCTGATCATGGGAGTAAAACATTTATTGAGTACCTGAGATGTGATGAAAGAAATAGGCCCTGTGATTTGAGGCCATGGGAGAACTGGGAGCTCGTGATACTTGAGGAAATAACAGATATGGATATCATATTTCCTCAAGGTTGAGGAGAGATGAGAGTCAGCCATTGAACCCGTTTTGAAAAGAGTGACCTGAAGGCCAGTAGATACGTTTTTCCCTAATCATTGGGTTAAAAATTCACAAGAGGAGAGCCTGCTGAGTATTGGCAGCAAAGGGATAGTGTGGATGTTTCACTAGGTTCCAAGAAGGATCCCGTGTCCCCTTCTAGGCCCAGGTAACACAGGGGATATGTTTGATGGTACAGCCAGTGCTGGAGAATTCCAGGAAAAAAATATCATATGACGGAAGCCAGATCTCCAAGTTGAGTGTAGGACAAGAGAAGAAATAGAGTTGGGGAAAATGGAGATATGAGAACAAAAGGTGGAGGGTGGGAGGTAGTTTCCTCCTAGACAATTAAGTGAGAGGAATAGAGAAAGTAATGAATTTTGGGAACTTGCTAACTAAGCATAGGGACTGCCTTGGGTAGCAGATGAATTAGAACACTCATTCAGTGATAGCACTACAGTGATTGTAGGTGGAAGCAGCGGGGTAGAGTCCACTCTGGGGCCTGCCCCTCTGGGCTGAGAATGGAGCAGTGGTGTTGGAGACAAGATAAGACAAGACCAGACTTCCGTACAAAGTGGTCATGTAGCCTTTACAGAAGAGCTTCTTTGAGATGAAGTTTTTCCATGCATCAAGACTGAATTTGCTTCTTTTTAAAAAAGCTTCCAACTCTTTCTCCTAACAAGGCTCTTCCATATGACTAAGCCCTTCAGAGATTTGAAGCCAACTATCATGTCCTTCCTAAAACCTCTCCAGATTAAACCTCCCCTTGCTATATGACCATATTAAGAGTAGATTGTTAAAAGTTAACATTGACCAACTCATTTTGTTCTAATTCACCATATATGACCTCAGAACATACTAACTGCCTCAAGAAAAGCCATAAAACCAGTTTAAGCTGGTTAGCTTATTTTCATTTTCATCTCATGTAAACATCTGGTTTGTAACAAACATTTTTTCATGTAATGACAGAGAGACAGACAACCAGCTATTTTGTAGTGGATATTCATTTCCATACACTTACCGGTGAAGAGTGTCTTACTCTGAATAAAGCTACAGTGCCATGTTTCCTCATGTCTCATCAGTCAGTTGGCAATGGCTAGTCAATGAACTCTACAGAAGAAAACCCATAAAACAACTGATCATCATGTGGCATGATCTTAAGGCCCCTTGCCATCCTCATTGCCCTTCTCTAGATCCTCTCCAGCTTAACAAAAATCATCTTAAGATGAGTTACTGAGAACTGAACATTTACTTTAGATGGCATCTATTCAGAACAGCCCTAGTCCTGTGCCTCTCCTGTTAAAGCTGCCTAAGTTTGCATTAGTTTTCTAAGTTGCTATTTCACAGTCTTGACTCACGTTAAGCTTGTAATTTCAGAACCCCTCATCTTTTTCTGCAGTGTTCTCTAGCCCTGCCTTTCCTGTCTTGTATTTGTGAAGTTGATTTCCTGAACCTAAGTGTAGGTTTTAAGTTTACAACACCTCTTAGGCTTCATCTCACTTGTTTTTGAATGTCTCTTGACCTATTTGTGTAATAAACAGATTTGATAAACATGCTGTCCATGTCTTTCCAAGTGAAAAATATGAAATAGCACATGGCCAAAATTAGATCTCTGGGACATTCAGTTATAGATTTGACATTAAACTATTAATAATTATAAGTACTAATAAATCATTATCCTTTCCCTAAACCACCGGTCCCTCTTTAACTTCCCTGTTACTGTTGAGGATGGCATCATTCTTCCAGCCTCTTTCTCACTCTTTTGCCAGGACCTATCAATGTGACTTTTGCAACATCTCTTGAATACAGCCCCTTCTCTTTTCTGATACTGCCACCGTCCGTGGTGTAGGCCCTAATTATCTCATGCTTGGACTATCGCAATAGCCTACTGGTGCTCTGGGACAAGTCTGATCCCATTCCACAAATACAGCTGCCACTCCCCACTCCCTAAACTCTAGTTACTCCCTGTTGCCTTCAGGATCAAATACAAAGCCTTCTGTTTAGCATTCAGAGCCTTTCATAATCTCTCCACTTTACCCTGTTCTCTACATTTACAGTTTTCTTTTCATCTCACGTAACACTACTCTCTTACTGCTCCTCACACAAGATGCTCCAGGCATCTCCACTGACTGCCCCCATGCCTAGAATGCTTTCCTTCCTCTACTCTACCTGATGACTTGCTTGGCTTCTTTTAAGTCTCCAAAAAAAAAAAAAACCCATCTTTTGGAAGCCTTCTTCTCTCTAGTTAATCGTTTCCTATTTATTCTCTATGTAGCTTGTTTTGTATGTATTTGTTCGCATGTTCCTCCCCCATCCCCCATTAGGCAAACATTGTCACGCTTTTGTCCCTTTTTGTATCACCAGCACTTAGCCCAGTCAGTGCTTGGCACATAGTACAAGTAGGCACTTAATAAATGTATATTGACTGACTAATAATTTCTCTTCGGATCCAGTCTCTTAAATAGTTCCTAATCCACCTGGTTGTATTATTATCTAGCTTGCATTCCTTTGTGAGCAAACATATCTACAGCATACCATTGATTTATCTATTTCATCACTTTTTTTCAAAAAAAGGAAATAAACAGACTGGCATTGACTTGTTCTTTATGAAACAGTGCAAGCTATTTGAAACCACCTCTTCTCTATTGGTGTTCATTAACAATCCCTTTGATAATAATTCTAGAATTTTGCCTCAAAAAACTCAAGCTCACAGATCTGTAGTCTGCAAAATCCACTTTCTCCCCTCATTGAAATTAGTATTCCTTCTTCCAAGTCATCCACTTATCTGTGGCTTTCCATAGATCTTCCCAATACATGAGAAATTGAACTGTGGTGGTTTTAATATGTTTGTAACTGCCAGTAGATCATCTGTTATTCCTGACCCTTACTAAACAATAGCTTACGTATTTTTTCTCATCATATATTTCCTTTATGTTGTATTAATTTATGTAGCTTCTTGGTGATGTATTGTACCCTGTTTAATACTCACCATGTGTTTCCACAGTCCTTTGGGTCACCAGTAATATTGAATGGCTTAGAGAGTATGATTTTGTTATTTGCAGCCATATATCATCTCCAGGAATGTATTGATGATGAGCTTTTACAATAGAAACAGTTTGAAATTACTGAAAATACTGAAATTTTCCAAATGTAGTAGAGTCCACTCTCTTTTCCAAGTTTAGATTCAGGTCGTTGTTCATCAGTGCCTTTCCATAGAGACATATACCCACAGAATATACACAGACATCTACCTGCAGAGTGAACGACCCACATGCCTACTTATCATCAGTAATATACTTTCCTTATTCACATAGTATTTTCTGTGTGCATTGTTAGGCAGATCTTTAAGTGATCATGAGTCTCATTGAGAAGGCCCCCGTAGACAAAGCCATCTGCAAACCAAGAGCGTTCCAGGATTTCCTACTTAGTTTGACATTTCTCAGAACCTTTGAACAAAGTTGACTTTGATTGTGTTTTTTCAAGGAATCTTCTGTGTTCTAAACATCTGCCTAGAAGGCCATCTTGGTGGAAAGAAAAGACTTTAAAAGACTTACGTTTTACTTTACTCAGATTTACTCCCTCACCACTCAGATTTACTCCCTCCCCTGTTTTTAAAAATCAGCACACACACTATAGGTTCTTTATTCTCTTTACCACTCAATCAGTGTGTGTTGACAACTGTGAAAGTGACTATAGCTTACACACTACATTGGTTATGAGGAGAAATTGGTAGAGTTTTATAAGGCCCTTCAGTATTTTTATTTAAATTGCAAAGGTGAGAATGGTGAAAAGTAAAGTAAGAAAACATAATTAAGGAAGAAGAAATGTGAGAAGGCAAAGACCTATGGGTAGCATAGAAACCTCATGCCTTTTATATCATGAATTTAAAAAAAAATTTTTGGGAAAAGAATTAATTGGTAGACCCTGACATGGTGAGTACCTGCTAACACCATAACAAATGAAATAGATTACACTTTGACTGATAGGAAAAGACTTCTTAATGGTGTGGTATTATTACTGAGTCAGCTGTACTTTTCAGAGCTAAGATCAGCATTAGTTTGGAAAAAAACCCACAGGAAATAACAGCGAGAAAAAAATATGACATAAATTGAAATAACCCTGAGTTAAACTGGTAATTAAGAATGGAAAATGGACAACAGAATCATTGACACTGACTGACTGATTTTATTGAGACATTTAACCAGTAACAAATTAATTGCCATGGCTAGGAGACCAAAAGAACCAAGGGAAGGCTTTATTCAGCAGACATCTAATGTGTTTGCCAAAGACAACAGCAGGTGACAATATAAATTTGTTCATAAAATCTTATGATGAATAATGATGCATCATTATGAGTAGCATTGTTTCAAAGCAAAGAAAAACAAGGAAGGATAAAACCAGTTTAAAGAAAGTTTGGCAGGTACCCAACTAAACAGTCACTCCAAGGGCATTTGAGGATGAAAATGGAAGCAGGACAACAACCGGAAGACAAATGAGGAAAAAATTATAACAAACTTTTCTCCTTTAAGGACAGTGGAACTCTAATGTCACATTGGTTGAAATGGCACTAAAGAAAACAAAGACAAGAAGAACAACTATATTAGACTTCGTATGTATAGAGAAGATCTGTGTTGGAGGTGACACAATGGTGAACATGTTGAGGGACTGGTATATGCAAGGTTTCTCAGAAAGGAGGGGAAGATACCAAAGGTATATTGGACCTTATTAATACTGAAAAAGGCTACTGAGAGAATATCAACAACTACTAACCTTTATAGCTTCTCATCTAAACAGAATCCTCGAGAGTCGTCTGTATGAATTGAGGGAATCCTTGATGAGGGTGTTAATAAGGAACAAGCAGATCTTTGCAAGTGATATTCAGCAGTGTAGCACATCTTTACCATTTCATAACTAACTAAAAGATGTAGAGATTGTAAGATCTTATTGTTGGTTGATTTTAAAAAATTATTTCCTCTGGTAGAACTAAATACTACTTCACAAGTTCTTATAAGGTCTTTAGTTCAGCAGAGTCATCCATAATTCTTTGAAAGGTGGAATAGAGCTTGGGTGTGCCTGTAATCTCTGCTGCTGGGGAGGTTGAGGGTGGCTGGTCTCTGTAGTTCTCAGCCTATTAGATATCTGTACTTTGGCACCACATGATGAGCCCCCAGGAGCAGAGGGCTACCAGGCTTCCTAAAGGGAAGCAAACCAACCCAGGCTGGACACAGATCTAATTGGCCCCATGAGTGGACTGTACATGTAGCTTGGGCTACCCAAGATAGAAGAAGGAAGGAAGAAGGGGGCATGGCTGATCATAAGCCTCAGACAGGGCATAAAACAGGGAGAAGATACTTGTCCGAGATGTTGGCTGTTGTGGTAGAGGAGGTCACAAAGACGGCACATTTTAAAATAGATTTTCATGCGTAGTATGGTCCTCCACATGGTCCTTTTCTTGCAGATGACATCATGCTGAGTGCATCAAGTCTTGAAATACTGCCATCTCCCATAAGATCTGAAATCACTCAAAAGAATTTAGCTTGACCTTTCACATAGAAGTAGCCAAAGTGATCAAGACTGTCTGTTGCCTGACTGATATAAATGGACATCCTACAGAAGTTGTCTAACGTTAAATCTTGAGTCAGACAGCACAAATGGACGAGTTGGGCAGACTCGAACAGGAAGAGGATAAGTTGAGTTGCAAAACTTCCCATAAGAGCAAAGGACCATCTTTTCAATAATATTCCATTGTTATTATTACGTAAGATTCTTCAAAGAATTAAAAGGATGTATAACTCAGAGGACAGTAGAGAGGCACGGGGTAAGTATGCACAGACTGCTACAGATGAGTCATGAGGGTTTCTAAAGAAAAATAAGAATAAAGAATAACAGCAAAGAAGTGTGTAGTTAGAAGGAAAGCTGGGCTGCTCAGATACTGAGAGTGAGGGATGATGGGTAAATGTCCGGTGTCTCACCAGCACCCTTGCAATACCAGCGGGAGATGAATATTTACAGCACGTTGGATGGATGTGGACATTGGGTAGGAAATGGCGGGCACAAAAGGTTTGCTCCGTTGGGGGAGAAATGCTGAATGCATTGAGATTACAGACCCATGTGAACTGAGTACAAAGAAAAGTTTGAGGGCCAGTATGAAATAATGAGTAAAAACTGAAGAATCAAGATAATATATGCTGACTTCTACTATGTTTAAAAATCCAGCAAGAAAATCAGAAAAATACACAGCAGTAAGATTTAAAAATAAACAACATATTTATTTGTTTAAATTAATATACATTTTTTTAATGAATTTTAAATAATGGGGTTTGTGGTTTTATTTTGTTTGTATATTTTAACATTTGGGGTTTTTATAGTTATAGAATTTAGAATTGTTTTTACAGTATTAGTGATCTAATGGCTTAAAGCATCTTAGTAGCATACAGACCTCTTTCATATCATATTCCTGTACCATACGTCAACCTTTGCATTGACTAACAAGGTATACTTTCAGTTAATTTGTAAGAACTTGCCACTTTATTTCACTGTTTCTACTATATGCACTACACATTGAAATTATCATTTTTAACTGGGTGTTTCTTTTTTCTTTTTACATTTGTTTTATGCTCATCAGTTATCTTTACAAGGCGTAGTTCCATATGTCTTATGAAGTT
>CM053592.1:28095889-28144233 GCA_028646515.1 Pseudochirops corinnae | reverse complement strand
CAAGTTTATAGACTAGTGTGTTCAAAATTAGTTTTTCTATATTTTCTGTCCTTTTTATGGTCACCTTATTGATGTGATTAGTCTGCTACTGAATAAAGAATACAAAGTTTTAGGAGTTCTACTTTAGTCCTTATTAATCTTGACAAGATTCCTAGAACTTTGGTTGAGAGAAAAGTCTTGGAAGTTTTGTTTTCTTGAAGCACTAAAGATTTCATTTGCAGGACGAAGTCTTTATGTTGTATATCTGATACATTGAATTTAATGACCTACTTCTTGGTAAATATTTAAATCATAACAAAATTCAAACTTGTAAACTACTTTTATAGAATAAGGTTAATAGTTTTCATCTATGTATAATAAAAATTCCTATTTGACTTCAGTTTATGATAGAGTAGTTTGATGACTTCTTAAATTAAGTGGTAGTTAGACTTGAATTTCTTCTATGCATATTGAGTGGTAGGAACAACTAACAGCTACTTTTTTGTTTTATAGACAACTGGATAAGAGAAGTTAATTTATGGTGCTCTAACCTAGATGTCCTCTTTTATTATGGTAAATATACTTTTATATTGCTTCTAATACCCAGAATGAAAATCTTGTAGCCACCTTTCTCTCTTCCCTTTCCTCTCTTCCTCTTTCTGTTTCTACTGCCTCTGTTGTGGTCACTTTTTCTCTCCCAGACAGCTTTCACACAGTTGTCCAGACACTGCTTACATATAACTGCATTACAGTCCAACTCAAAACTCTTCACCATTTCTCTTTTGCCTATGTGACAATACAGAAATTTCTTAGCCCATCGCGTTTGAAGCTCACTGCAGTCTGGTTGTATTTTCATTCCTGTTCCTCTCCATGCACTGTATATTCCAGCCAAACTGGACCAGTAACTACTCATTAACCTAGTCCTGCATTTCCTGTTTTGAAGCATTCACCAATTTGACCCCATGTCTAGATGTGCTCCTTCCACATCCCTGTATGAGTCCTTTTCATTTTTCAAGGCAGTATTCCAGTGTAATCTCACCCATATCTCAGCTCAAAAGGGATTTCTCCCACCTCAGACTTTCTTACGGCATTTTTGCTAGCATTCTCATGGTAGAGTCCACCTTAGCTCACATACATGTCTGATCTCTCTCCGTAATCTCATAATCAGATTGTAAATTTCTTGAAGATAAGAATCACCTCAGCTTTTTATTCTTTGCATGGTGCCTTTTATATTTTTGAGTGTGTGGAATGGGAGGGGATCCAGACCTATAATTTAATTAATATAGAGAATTTCCCCAGGAAGAAAACTCATTCCACCAAAGCAGATCAGTAGCTCATCTCTAACTGCTAAAAGATTAAAGTGCCTTTGCCTCCATTCCCACAGGCGGTATTTGTACATGGCCTGAAAAGAACCCAGGCCTTCCTGATTCAAGGTCAGCTCTCACAGCCCTATACTGCTGCCTCTCATTAAGCTTCACATAAAGTGTTTAAATAAATACTTGTTGAATTGAAGGCATGGAATCTTTTTATAGTCTACCATAACATTACTTGTTGCCTGGTCTATTATAAATTTCCTGGTTGGGCTCACTACTCCTATGCTTTCCCCTCTCAGATGCCTCCTTCATTGTTGTTATTTAGTCATTTTTCAGTTGTATCCCTTTCTTAGTGACCCCTTGGGGGATTTTCTTGGCAAAGATACGGTTTGCCATTTCCTTCTCCACCTCATTTTACAGATAAAGAAACTGAAGCAAACAGGGTTAAGTGACTTGCTGTGGATTACATAGCTCTAAGTGTCTAAAGCCACATTTGAACTCGAGGGTTGCTGACTTTAAGCCCAGCACTCTTTATCTCTCAGAAACCTTCCGCCTATGGACTGTCTCTCTCCATGAAGCTTGGCTGTATTCCTCACAGTTGTTAGTGGTCTCCCTCTTCAAATTCCTTCCTCTGTATTTCTCTATTTTTGTCTCTGTCTCATTTATGTGTGTTATGTCCCCCCATTAGAATTCCCTGTTGACTCTTTGATTTTTGTCTTTCTGTCTCCAGAGCTTAGTACAATACCTTGTGCAGCCTTGTCATGTTACTTTAAGTATAGGGAATCAATAATATTCATAGTCTATATCAATTGAACACAACTTGAAAAGATTAATTTTTCCAAACACATTTTTATCTCTAGGTTCTCAAGAAGATCGCAAACAGCTCAGAAACGATATTCATAATAAAGTTGTAGACTTCAATGTGATTGTGACTACGTAAGTACTCAAATTATTAGGGAAATTGACAAGCGAAAAAATATTATTTTTGATAAAAGTATTTAATAAGAGCAGGAGCAGTGATTGATTTTGATTAATTTGAGATCATTCTCAGTTGTGCTGTATCCATTCTGGGTAGGACTTTTTGCCTCAACTTTCAGGTCAGCAGCACCTGGTGTGAGAATGTAAATTATTTGGTTACATGGTTATCCATTCAATCAGCAGAAGACAGCCTATTTCACTGCACTATTTCATTGTACTACAGTTATTTTTTCTGTCTGCTCTCATAGCTCATATGCTCAGGTTTTTTAAAAAATGCAAATAAAACATTGAAGGCAGGAATTACTAAGCAGTGATGTGGTTTTTAAATATATAACTTTACTTTGTTCATCGGTTTCATTAGTGAGTATATTTCTCCCACCAGATTTTAATACTTTTTTAATCTCATTTAAGGCCTATCTGTGGTTTTCCATAACAACTCTTTCTAGATTCTACCTAACATGCTGAGGCTATTTTTCTCAATATTTTTTTATAGATAATACCTGGCACATTTGTGTAAAACTAGACTTTTAGTTAATCCTTGGTTAAATGTTGGTGATCTTGGGGTGTCAGTATAGCATTTGAGTCATCCATCTTTTGTTAACTAAATATTGAATGTTCATTTATTTAATTTAACTATTTGGCACATTTTGTTGTGTTATTTTTACTCCATCATTTGATGCCCAGCTATATACTTCCTCATAATTGGTTAGTACTCACTCAGTTCTTTAAATAATTGTTAATTTTATTATAAAAAATATTTTATCATTTCTGACTAGAACTCTAGTCAGAAGGATGTTCTTTTCTTGCCGCATTCTGTCAAAATTTTTGACATAATTCCTGTCAATTTGTCCTTAGATCAAGCAAGAACTCATCTTCTAATCTGATCCTGTAGCAGTGTGTTCCTATTTTCTATTTTTTTGGTACCATATAATTTTTAAATTGTGCATAAACACTATTAAAACATATATATATTTCAAAGAAACAGAATCTGACTTTTATCATAGAAATACATAACTGGCTTTACCCTGTTAGATAAAGCCTTTAAGTTGTTTAAGTTTTTAAAATTGTCCTTAGTTTTTTCTTTCCATTTCAGACTGACTACTCTTAGCTGTGTAATACATAATTTGAAGCATTATTGAATAAATTACGTGCTTAGAATTTTCTTTTTCCTTTTTTATTATTTTATTAGTAGTTTTTGTCTTTATCATAGTCACTTCTAAGGGAAATCCTTCCCACTTTTTTCCTAATTAATGCAAATGAGTCAGTGCTTCCTTTTGGGTGAAATGTTTTATGGGATTCACAAATCGCTGGATTGTCTAAACTCTTAGAATGCTGTCCTACAATTTTTATTTGCAATAGGTACAATTGTGCAATTAGCAGTTCAGATGACCGCAGTCTATTTCGACGGCTGAAACTTAACTATGCAATCTTCGATGAGGGCCACATGTTGAAGAATATGGGCTCTGTGCGCTACCAGCACCTCATGACCATTAACGTATGGAATTCCTTCTCTGTTCTTAACAAATTATAAAGTTTTAAAACTTGCAAATCAAATGTATGTACTCTTATGTAAGATACAACATAAGAACATCAAGTATAAAACCTCTTCCCTCAGTACCTGACAGAAGGGCTATACCTCCTTGGAAGAAAAGGGCAAAGGTGGAAGTGTTGATGGCTATTTCACGCGGTCAGCTTAAACACAGAACAAGTTTAGACATAAAATGTTAATCTGAACAATTTCTATTCTCTGACTACTTTTAGCAGAAAAGGAAATATACTGCCATGGTAGAGAAACTACTGACCAGAGAGACTAGAGTCTGGAGTTTTCAAATTGGCTATGCTACTAATCAGTTGTATGACCATGGAGAAATTATATAACATCTTATAGAAGTTAGAACTAGGTGAACTCTGATGTCCCTCCTGGAACAAATTACAAGCACATTTACCCATGAGGTTTTAGGGAGGTATTTGTGCATGTGTTTATTGCAGTGGGGGGCAGGGAGGGAGAGTGAGTGAGAGTATGTCTGTGTCTGTGTCTTAAACACCCAATTTCCATTTCTCTCTTTGTCATAGGCAAAGAATCGTCTGCTACTTACAGGCACTCCTGTTCAGAATAATCTATTGGAACTCATGTCTCTGTTGAATTTTGTCATGCCTCATATGTTCAGCAGTAGCACCAGTGAAATCAGAAGAATGTTCTCTTCCAAAGCAGTAAGCAGAGAGTACATGTTCACATATTTATATATCCAGGGCCAATTTTCATTCATTCATTCATCTCTTTTAGTTTTAATTTGTTGGAGGGAAAGTTTGAACCATTTAGAAGTGGTTTTTGGTGAAAAAGATCTACCAAATTGAACTGTTAGCTATGATTTTTCTACCTAGTATAAACTGTAAGGGGAAAATGTTGGAAAACTAAAAGTCTCAAGCCAGAGGAGCAGCACATTTTTTCCAATAATATGCAGAACAAAAAAAAGTCTTCATTATTTGTCCTTGTTGCTGAAGAAAAGTGCTGAGTTGGCACATAGATTTTAAACCTAGCCCTATGTAACAGAAATGTCAATTGCTTGTTATTCAGACTCTTAATATAATACTTAACCACGTCTTCTTTAAGAAGCAGATTGCAAGCTAAATATTAAATCTTGGCTATCATCAGTTTGGAGTATTTGGAGAAAGAGAGAAGGCCCTCTTAGAATGTACATGTGGGAGAAGCCAAGAGGCTTATAGCCATGAGTGTATTTCAGTGCTTTAAAATAATCCACCTGTATTGTAATCTCTTTTCTAAAAGTGATGATTTTTTCTTCCATTAGAAGTCAGCTGAAGAACAAAGTATATATGAAAAGGAGAGAATAGCACACGCTAAGCAAATTATAAAGCCATTTATTCTGAGAAGAGTAAAAGAAGAGGTAATGTCTTCCTGTGTGTGTTGGTTAGCAGTATTATATTTTGTTTTATTTAAACTAGGAAATCTTTCCTTAAACAAATTCTATTTGGTTTACTTAGGTCCTTAAGCAGCTACCTCCCAAAAAGGATTGTGTTGAGCTGTGTGCAATGTCAGAAAAGCAGGAACAACTGTACTTTAACCTTTTTAACAAAATGAAGAAATCTATCCATGGCATGGGTATGACCTGATTTGGACAGTATACTTCATATACCGTTTTATGGGTGTTTGTTGCTTTTATAGTTGCATGATGACTTTTTTTGTTTGTTCCTTATCTCACTGAACTAAAAGAATTTTTTTTAATTGAATATTTGCTGTCATTTAAAATAATTATTAGATTTAGATTTCAGTCTGTACTTTCTGACTTGCAGAGAAAAGCTCAGAGATGGGCAATGTGATGATGCAACTAAGAAAAATGGCCAATCACCCTTTATTACATCGTCAATATTATACAGCTGAAAAACTCAAAATAATGTCACAGCTGATGTTAAAGGTAAGAACGAATGCACGAGCCTCTTTACTCTCCAGTTCGCAGCACTTCACCTAAACTAAAACCCCAAATTTGTTTACTGTATGACCTTAGGTAACAAATAAGCAGATAAGCCACTAAGATGTTACTCCGCTGCCCTTCCCTGTGTAATTTAGAAGTGACCCTGGGTTCCAGAGTATAAACGTGCTGGTTATTTGATGATTGTCGTCTTCCTAACTTTTACTGTCATTAGGTCACTGATGTAAAATGGATTCTAAAAGGTCACTGGGTAGTGTGCATCAGTGTGTAAAATTGCATGGGAGAGTTGTGCTTTGACGAACATCATCTCAGCGTCTGAACAGAGGAATAGCTTACAACTGAAGTCTTCCACTTCCCTGTTGTCAGTGACTCATTTGATTTGCCCAACCAGTTTCTCTTTATCTCTTTGTCTGATCCTGAATGAGTTACATTAGAATGCTGTATATTTAATCAGTATCAGCAGTGTCCTTACTAGTACACTAGCATTCATCTTAATTATTTGTTTAATTTAATAGAATTAATTTGGAGCTGGCACACCCCTTAGATGTCATTGTGACCAACCTCCTTAAATTGTAGCTGACAAGTCTGAGGCTTAACATGGTGGCTTGTCCAAGGCCACACAGCTAGTGAACATCAGGCAGGATTCGAACCCACATCTCCTTGACTCTGTAGGCTACAATGTGCTGCCTTTCAAGGGACTGAGGAAATAATTAAGGTTAGTTTTCATATTATCATATTGTAAAGTATACTTTGAAATAAGATTTTCTTTTCTTTTGAGGAACCTACACATTGTGAAGCTAATCCTGACCTGATTTTTGAAGATATGGAAGTCATGACGGACTTTGAACTACATTTACTTTGTAAACAGTATGCGCATATCAATGACTTTATGTTAGACATGGATCTCATTTTGGACTCCGGAAAATTCAAGAAACTAGAATGCATTTTGTCTGAATTAAAAGAAAAGGTATTATGTAAAAATTAGTCATTCAACACTTCCTCATTCTCCAGCCTTCAGTATTAATATTCTTAGTTTGATCTTTAAAATCTACAACTACTAATAGTACTGCTTTTTGTCAGATAATGGGATATTACTGATTGCTACAGACTATTTGAGTATAGTCTTATAAGTTTGTTAAAATGGTAAAATTACTCTTATTGAGGGCAAGGACCTCGTCCAGTACGTGTCCGTACAGTTAATGTACTTCCAGTCTTACGTGTTAGTACGGTTGCGTTGCAGTTCATTGTATTATGTTAGCCAAAGTCAGATCACTAATAATATTGCATCATGTGGTATATGAGTTAAAATATTTATACAATTTTCACAATTTTTCAGTAACTGAAAACGGGCATAATTTAAGTAAGATTTTAAAAGACAAGATTTAAGAAGGCAAAACCAGGTGTGAAAGTAACCTGGTTTTGCTTTTGGAAAATTTCACTGATGCACTTGACTTTTTGCCAAAAATTCTATCTCCCATACCTCTCCCTTTCCTCCAAGTGCTTTTACTTTCTCACTCTCATTTTCAGTCTCTCCCTGTCTGCTATTGCCTTCTTGTTGCATATAAAAATGCTAGAACAAACTGTCCTGTGTTGAAAACTGTTGAAAAATTAAAATTAAAAAAAAAAAACCTTTATTTGATCTTGCCATCCGTTCAAGCTGTTGTTCTGTTTCTCTCCTCCCTTTTAGTGCTAAACCCCTAGAACCATCTACTTCTGCTTCCTCTTCTTTCTCACCTTCTAATTTCTCGCCCTCGCAGGTTAGTTTTCCAGCGCACCAGTCACCTACCGTTGTTCTTTCAAAATCGGCCACGAATTTAGCTGCTAAATCCGGTGACCTTTTCTCCTGTTCTCTGGGTGAATCTTACTAATACGCGGCTCTGTGAAGTGTTAATTTGTAGCTTGCTGCAGCGCTGAATAAGTGAATTAATTTAGGCAGTGTTGTCATTTTTATTATATTGGTTTGCCTTACCCATGAGTATTTACTATTGCTTCATATCCAATACAGATCCATCCAGTATAGATCTGTCTGTATTTTGTTCCATGTAGTCATGTAGGAAGACTACCAAGTGTTTTATATCATCCTTTGGTATTTTTAATGGAATTTCTCTATCTTTGCTCCATTTCATTGTTAATATACAGAAATGCTGATGATTTATGTGGGTTTATTTTATCGCTTGCAACTTTGCTTGATGGTGGCCTTTTCTCAGTATTTATCTTGCTCTCTTTGTTGATTTTGACTTTCAGCTATCGTTTTCAGGAAACTGTTGCCTTTGGCTTTCATGACACTTCTTTCTTGGTTCTCTTACATGTCAGATCCTTGGTCCAGTTTTGACACCCCATGCATGAGCATCCCCCAAAGCTCTGCCCTGGGGCATTCTGTCTATGTCTAGACAGGTGATTTGTTGGTGATTTATTGAATCAGCTTCTTTGGTTTCTGTCCTCCCTAATGTATGATTCCCACATGTGTTAATTTTCAATTGTAACTACACTCCTTGCCGTGTCCCCATCTGAATGTCCTATGAGCATCTCACATTCATTTTCTCCAGACCGTGATCCTTTGTTCTCTCTGTCCCAGCCTTGACTCTTTCTTTGCATGGCACCTCTGGCTTTTCTGTCACCCAGGTCAAGTCCTCCTGGACTCTTATCCCTCTTTCAATCCCCCACATTTAAGTGAGAGCCAAGTTTTCTGGATTCTGTTTCAATAAACTGCCTTGGATTTAGCCTCTTTCCCATTCATACGACTATCGTCATAGTTCTTTCCTCCTCTCTTCAGGTGCCTAGACTGATAACTCCATAATTAACCTTCCTGTTTCTAATCTTTCTCATCTTCTGTCAAAACAATCTTCCTACAGTACAGATAAGTACATCACTCAAAAAACCTTCAGTGGTCCCCTGCTATTGCCTCCAAGGCAGTCCAACTGCCTATTATTTAAGGCCCAGTCTGGCTCCAGTTAAGCTTTATTTCATGCCCTTACAAATTCTACATTTCATCCTAACAGCATTACTAACTGTTCCCAGACCTTGGTAGCGTCATCTCCTGCATCTGTTTATTTGCATAACCCTTTACTACTTTTCAGACCTTTTTCATTCTTCAAACTCACTTGTCACTTACTGCATGAAAACTTCACTTATTCTTTCTTTCCTCCTCTCTCCTTTTAGTATCCTATTCCTCTTCAGATTACTTCGTTTGCTTATATATGTTTACATATATATACATATATTTATATACATGTTAAATCTCTGTAGCTCCTCCTACTCAGACCTACTCACCTTGTCCTGGGAAAATATAAGTTCTTGATGGCAAACTTCTTCTTTTTTTTTAATCCCTAGCACCTAGAATTTGTATTATCAATGGATGTTTGTTGCATTGAGATAGGTCTTTATGTATTCTCACTTTTTTTTTTTTACCATGAAGAAGGAAAAGCTCCAATAGGCTTAGTGTTGCATTCCTTGTGTTGCATTCCTTAGAAATAAAAGGTATATACTATAAAACTACCTAGTGATTGCTGTAAAAATCCAGATATTGCAAATCTTTACAAGCTAATAAGAATTATAATTATGTTTATTAATTTGTGTCTGCTTTCTCTTCATAGGGTGACAGGGTTGTATTATTTAGCCAGTTTACAATGATGCTGGACATCTTAGAGGTTCTTCTAAAACACCACCAGCATAGATATCTTAGGTTGGATGGGAAGACTCAAATTTCGGAAAGGTTGGTATTTTTACTTGTAGAATTATAAACTTATTTCTTTGACAACATATCTTCTAGTGTGTTTTGAACATTTACTATGCACTTTGTTGTGTCTGGTCTTCTAAAAACTGCAACTATAAACAGTATATTTCAGATTTCTTGTCTTTGTGCTGTATTATTAATTTTAAAACTTTGCTCATGTCAGTTAAATGTTTTTTGGAAAAATGTTATAGGAAATATTCCAAGCATTTCTAGAACTTAGAATATTTTCCCCTAAGTTGAGGAGTCCTTTTTCTAATAGTAATTATTAAATCTTTTCAAAGTATTATTTCTCCTTGGCAGCCTACTAGTACCATACTTATGAACGGTTGCTCTATTGAGGATACTACTATTTCTTATAAGTCCTGTGGAATAATATTCCTACAAAGCTAAAATCTGAACTGGAACTTAGTGAAATTTCCTAACGGTGCAAACCTTGGAATAACACTCAAGAAACAGATATTAGACCCAACCAAAGAATATTAACAGATGGCCTTTAGCTCTGCCTTTGGCTCAAGCCCCTGTGATTATGATTATATTATCCACTAGCACTATCTTGTTTAGAGAATGGAGAGTGTCTTGGGCTATATCACCACAGAGGACAAAACGTTTGTCCAGCTCTTTGTTAAATGTCACGTCACTATTTCCAGAGGGTTGAACTGGCCGGCCACTTTAACCTTATGAAGATGGAGTTTGGGTAAAGGGCTAGTTGGAGGAGATAGGAAGTGGAGCTCAGGGAGATTGCAGCATTAAAAGTTTTGACTACTAGAGTACATACTTTGTTTTGTAAAGTTAGTATCAGAACTTATACAGATATTACGTAATATCCACAAAGCTTAAAATATCAAAAAGATGTTACTGTGTGAAGATGACACCAGTTAATGTGTGTACTTTGAGGTGGGTGGTGGTTGTTTTTAGGTAGAGCTGGATTGAGTTTATTCGTACATACTAAGCTGTTTATCCCTCCCTTTGTTTCAAGTGATACAAAACCTTTTGAAGTAGCCAGTTTACTGTATGTGGCTCCCGTCAATAATAAATCCTTATCTTAGGCTTCATTAGTACTATATACTAATCTGTTACAGGCAAAAAAAATTTTTTAATTTGTACTGTTATAGACATTTCAGAATTTTTCATCATTTTTCAGAATTTTACATAACTATTTTACATAAATTTTTCCAGTACAACAGTGTTATTTTATATTTTGACATCTTAACTTCATGATTTAATTTTTAGGATTCATCTAATTGACCAGTTCAATACAGACATGGACATCTTTATTTTTCTGCTGTCAACAAAAGCTGGTGGACTTGGGATAAATCTGACCTCTGCGAATGTTGTCATACTTCACGATATTGACTGTAATCCATACAACGACAAGCAAGCTGAAGATCGATGCCATAGAGTAGGTCAGACTAAGTAAGTATATTGAATTTTGCCTTCCATGCCCTGTCCTGTCCTCCCCTACCCTTCTTCAGCAACCTAACACTCCCAAATTGAAAAAAAGAAAAACATTTTAACAATATGTATACTCAAGCAAAACAAATTCCCACACTAATTGTATCAGAAAATTTATGTTCTGTTTCTGTGTGCTGAGTCTGTTATCTCTGTCAAGAGGGTGGGTAGCATGCTATTGCACAGGTCAATCATAGTTAATGATTACACTGATAAGAGTTCTTGAGTCTTTGTTTACAATGTTATTCTGTTTATTTCACTCTGCATCATTTTATACAAATCATCACAGATTCCTCTGAAACCATCTTGTTTTTATCATTTCTTATAACATCATAATATCCTATTATATTTTTTAAAAAACTGACTTGTTCAGCCATTTCCCAATTGATAGGTACCTCCTTAAGTTTCCAGCACTTTGCTATGACAAAGAGATAAAACTATAAATATTTTTGTACTTGCACAAAATAGCTTAGTCCTTTTTCTTTGATTTCTTTGGATTTTAGATCTGATAGTGATATTGCTTGATTGAAGGGTAAGCGTAGTTTAGTGCCATTTTGAGCATAGTTCCAAATGACATTCTATAAATTAGCAACCCATTCACAGCTCCAGCAATGCACATGGCCTTTTTCTGTAGGCCATACAGTGGTTGTTTTTCCTTTTTGTCATCTTAAATAATCTGATGGTTGTGAGGTAGAACCTTTGGGGTGCCTTAAAGTTCTTTAATAGGGATTTGGAGTATTTTGTTCATTAAGGTGTTAATAGCCTGAATTTATTTCTTTGGAAATTGCCTGCTCATATGCTTTGACTGTTAGGGAATGAGTCTTTTTCTTGTAAATTTGGATCAGTTCCTTAAATGTCTTTAAAATCACTCCTATCAGAAACATACTGCCAAAGGAAAAGAAAACATAGTGCAAAGGTTTTTCCCCTCAAGTTAATTGTTTCCCTTTTAATTTTAACTGCATTTTGTTTGTGTAAAACCTTTTTAATGTTATGTAATCAAAATTGTACATTTTATCTTCACTATTTTTCTCTGTTCCTTTTATAGTGAAATTTTTCCCTACCCATAATTGGGAAAGGTATTTTTTCTTCTTCTAATTTATGATGATGTGAATTTTTTTTTTTGTAAATGGTACAAGATGGTCTGAGTACCAGTTTCTGACCGACTGCTTTCTTGTTTTCCCACTAATTTTTATCAAATATTTTTTTTACAGTAATAGGATCTTTTCAATTTATCAGACGCTACACTAACATGCTCCTTTTGCTTTTATGGGTCTACCAGGTAATCCTTTGGTAGCTTGGCATGGCACTGAATAAGTTAATTAGGTGTAATTGTTTTGTAATTGGTTAAAACTTTATGAGCTATTCATCTTATGTAAGCAAAGGTCTTTATACTCTTTATCAGATTTGTTTTTCCAAAAAAGGTATGACTTTATTGTATACACACCACCATCCCTAAGTTTGTTTGTTGTTTCTGTGAAAATGCAAAACAGTGTCACATCAGCAGTTAATTCCATAGAAATAAAATTTATTAACACAGCTATGGGCACTGATTTGTCATGCTGCAGACTAGTTCGTGTCAGCTGAAAGCAGCAGGCTTTTTTGTTGCTCGTGGTTTTTGTTTGTTCGTTTAGTACACCATGGATCGAGGTTTTCTGTAAGATACCAGTGACCTTCCTATCCAACCAACATTGGTCAGAGCAATATTATCAGTGATTTGACTAGACAGGTAGCTTTGATATAATAAAAATTTGACCAGATATTGTTTGTTTTGATTTAATTGGTTAAAAATACATTACTATAGATTGCATTTGTAGCCTGGAGAAATTGAAAATGAAATGCTACATCTAGCCTGAATGGAATATTAACTTAAAAATACTGTTTGGGGCCCAACAGAGTTTAGAAAATTTATTACACACTAATCCATTTTGTTAACTCTTCTTCTCCCTTCTGAAATATGCTTCAGTTTATTAAGGTAGGTTTTGACCTGAGAAATACCAAGAAAGTTAAATTGTTTCTTTGAATTCCAAGGGCAAAGGGAGCGTCAAGAGTGGGTAGAGGTTACAGACGGGGACTTTTGTGGTCAGGGTTTTCTGACGAATGGACTTTTAAGTAAGGTGGTATCTTCAGCATCAGTGGAAATGTTCAGGCACTGATGGGATGATAATTTGTCAGGGAAGCTAAAAAAATTTTTTTCAGAATTTATTTGTTTTAGTTTTCAACGTTCATTGCCACAATATTTTGAGTTCCAAATTTTCTCCCCACACCTCCCCTGCCCGCCACCCCAAGATGGTGTGCACACTGATTACTTCATCCCCCAGTCTGCCTTCTCTTATGTCCTCCCCTGTCCTTTCCATGACCCGCTTCCTCTTTACTGTCTTGCGAAACGAGATGGATTTCTAGACCCCATTGCCTGTATCTCTTATTTCCCGGTTGCATGTAACAACAATTTTTTAACATTTGTTTTTTAAGTTGAGTTCCAGTTCTCTCCCCTCTTCCCTCCTCATCCACCCCCACTGAGAAGACAAGCAATTCAATATAGGTTACATGTGTATAGTTATGCAGAACGTTTCCATAGTAGTCATATTGTGAAAGACTGACTGTATTTCCCTCCATCCTATTCCGCCCCCCACTTATTCTGTTGTCTCCTTTGACCTGTCCCATTTTTCAGGGGCTGATTTGACCTAGTAGAGAATTGAGGAAATAGAAAGGGGAAAAGGCCTGGATCTCCCCAGTAGTAAGTGGTAAGAGAGAAATAATCATTTCTCTCATATATGAAACCATGAACTTCTGATATGGACATTTTGTTTTAAAGGAAGAAAATTTCTAGTTTAATGATGGTTCTTCTTCCTGCTTTTTTCCCCCATCTCTCGCTTCCCCACCCCCAAGCTTCCATCCAATAAGCACAGCCATATAAATAAATGTTGGCCACATCTGAAAGATGTTTTCCTCATCTCACACTTCTTCTAGTATGTTGTGTCTCTACCAAGAAATGAGTCCTGAAGGCCTTCACAGCTGTTTTCTAAGTTATTGTCGTCGTCATGTGTTCTTCTGATTCTGCTCATTTCACTCTGCGTCAGTTCATCTCCTTTTCCCCCGTGCTCTTCATTTATTTTAAATAGAATTTGCCAACTCTTTGAAAATGTTTTATTGAATTGTTTTTAGAAATAAAAAGACCTAATTTTTTCATGAGTTCATGTTAATTTAAGATTCAAAGAGACCTTAGATGTCATTTAGTCCTTTCCCCTTCCCCTCTATTTTAGAGTTAGAAAACTAAGGACCAGTGAACAGGATTTGGTGTGTGACTTGGTTAGAAAAGGGAGTTACTGGCCAAGATGGGACTAGAACAGAGGTCTCCTAGGAATTCCTGACTTCTGTACCTAGACTGGCCATGGAATTTTAACACATCTGTTATAAGTGCTCTGAAATAACTTTTATAATAACATATGCAAAGTGCCAACAACTATAAATGTAGATAATAAAAATCTTCTACTGTCCTTCTGATTTTAGAGAAGTACAAGTTATAAAGTTAATAAGTCAAGGGACAATAGAAGAGTCCATGCTCAAAATCAACCAACAGAAATTGAAACTAGAACAAGATATGACCACGGTAGATGAAGGTAAGTTGTTAGTATGCCTCATGAAAAACTGTTTGCTGCACATGGTTAAGCACCTTAGATAAATAAACTAGTAAGAGTAATTGCAGAATTGTACCGTTTTCTACTTTCGTAAATTTTGTACTTCAGACTTTTTTGAGTTACAAATTGGAAACTGTAAGTGAGCATTGTATAAAAAGCTTGAAACATAATTTAGTGATAAGAATTTTAGAAAACTTTTGTAGCTTAATGCTACTTATTGTATATTTTAATATAGTTTATAATATGTAATTAAAGGTAACGTCTTATTTATTTAGCACTTCAGGTTTTTCACCTTCTATGATCCTCACAACAATATTGTGAGGTAGGTACCATCATGATCCCTATTTTGCACATAAGGAAAATCTGAGATAAGTGAGATGACTTGCTCACAGTCACATAGTACATGTGTGCACACGTGTGGGGGTGTGTATGTGTCTATTTCAATTGAAAGGGAGGCAGACGTAAGTGTAACGTAGCAGTCAGCTCTTATAACATTTATTCTCTTCTGTCTTTCCTTGTCTAAGTCAGTCATAAGCAGCTGCAACCTGACTGATGCCACTTTTCAAGGACCAGTATGATGCCAGAGAGAGGCCTTTGCCTACTTAGGTTATTTTTCATTGTACAGTGATAAAATGTTTCGCCTCTGAATGTTCACATTTCTTTTCCTTTGCAGGTGATGAAGGAAATGTACCTGCAGATATAGCTACGTTACTAAAGACTTCATTAGGTCTCTAAAAGAAGGATTTCTAATTGAGGAAAAAATACCAACTTGGTGCACCCAAGGACATTTACATTACTGAAGACCATGGGATTTATGAACATTTATAACTTTTTATAATATCCATATTGTATTTCTCATGGTATGAAAGATTTTTGCCACTAAAGGAATTCTCCAAATGCTCAAACCTGAAATATATAATTGCCACAGAAACGTAGTCCTTAAGATGTTGAATAATCATATTTTACAAAGCAGTTTTCCAAATGGGGATTAGTTGGTGATTGTTTGTAACAGATCTGCTAATGCTTTAGATATGTCAGTATTTTTGTAATTATTTCTACCTCCAAATATATATAATACTGTCTTTCACTGGATAATGTGTGTAGATTTTTACATGTGCCTTATTTGACAATGCTTATGTTTTGTTTTGCCTGTCTTAACTCATTTGAAGTACTGTTTTTGTATTAACTTAGTCAAATAAAACTGTCTAGATTACGTAGCTTTAGTTTTATTACTGTTTGAAGCAGATGTTCACCATTGTCATCGAGAACTCTGACCAGAACGTCAAGGTGGTGATCTCTTACCAACATCCCCCTCCGCCTGCCCTGGCTTGCCATGGGACTGTTTTGTTTTTCTATGGATAGTAATGAAAGTCATCCTCCTCTTGGATTGTTTCCTCGGTAGATGGATTCTCACTGTGGATTACTTCTTTTCGTTCCTCTCCTCAGCGTTGCACTAGTTGTGCGCGTCCCTCTGGCTAGCCATGTGCATGCCTCGTTTGATTTGCTTCTCTTGGCACTCGTGCCCTGATGCTCTTGTTGCATCTTTCTTTTGCTGTCCGGATCATTATTTATTCCTGCCACATCTCCATGCATCAACGGAGCGTTGATGGAATTCTTCTAGGCTGGCAGAACAAATTCGCTTTTCGCTTCACAGCAAACTGAATGTGAATCTAGATTGAGACAGCGTTAGGTACTCCACAGGAATTAAGTCTAAATCCTGGGCGGAGGCATTGTGATGGATAAATCCATCATTAACTCCACAGCACTAGCAAGATGTAATTCACCAGTTTCCAGGATAGTAACTCCTGCAGAGTTAGAACTCCAGTTCAGTGTGGGTGACACCGCAGAGTTGGAGAGCTGAAGTTGGCTTTTGGATAGATACCATCTCTCTTATGAAGTCTTTTATGAAATTTTGCCTATTGTCAGTCCAAATTGCTGTTTTTATTGTACATCTATTTCTTTGTGTAACTTGTGAGCTTCATGTGTTTTTGTTTCTATTCTGTAAATATTATTATAAATAAACTCTTATTTATAAATGGAAAGTGTTAAAACCTATAGGATGTTAATATTTTGCAAGGGATTGTACATTTGCAAATGAAAACAAAGATACGAAGTGATAACTTGCTATGTGTGCTGAAATGACTTTGAAATCAACTGAAGCCCCTCAGAATTTTTGAGATAGGTTTGTAATAGGCTCACAGTAGTGAGTTACATTATGGGAATTTTGGTTTGGTTGTTTGTTTAGACTGGTTAGTAATGTTAAAGCAATGATTCTCAACTTTTTCAACTACGAGAACTTCTTTTTAACATTTAAAATGTTGTTGGCCCCCACGTGATAGTGGTTCCACTTTTATTGCTTGTTTTGTTGGAGCTAAATGGGTCTAGCCAGTCATACTTGATGTACATATGGGTTTAAGGAGGAATGGAAGGAGAGACCATCAATTTAAAATGTCCTAGTGTGACATCTCAGTTCTAAATGGAGTAAAGTTATTTAGGATCATAGCTTTGGGTCTGGAAGGGACCTTAGAAGTCAATGAGTTCAGTTCTTTTGTTTTACAGATGAGACACAGAGAGGTGAAATTATTTGCCCAGGGATACATATGTAGTGTGTCATGTAGCTAAGGTTAGATATAAATTTTCAGCCCAAGTGGCCTTGGCTTTATGCCCAGTGCTCTGTCCACTACTCCACAGAGAAAGTATTGGAAGCAAAATACTTTATGATTTTATTTTATACAGCATGTGGCATTAATGTAAAAAATGTTCCACTAACAGTGGCAAAAATGTAATGGGAAAATGTTACATTTAGTTATTTTTCTAGATGGCTTAATACAGCATAAGCAAGAATGACTTTACCTAGTTCAGGCCAGGGGAAAAAGAATAAACCCAGACCCGTTGCTAGTCTACATTTTGGTTTCTGGCCTCTGTTTTATCCACTCAGCAATCATAGGAATGCTTTGAACTTTTTTGCGTAAGGCTACCAGCTTAGGATGCTTGTCCAACAAGTCATGTTTAAGGACCAAAAGTGTGGTACTGCAAATGTCCCAGTAGAAATCAGCCCAGGTTACCTAATTAAAGAAGAAAAATAATGCTTAAGGTTTTCATTTGTGTATAAACTATTAATTTAACTGAATTGTATTCAAAGGGCTAAACTTTAAATGTAGAATCATTCATCTTCACCTTGAATCTTAATGAAAACCAAATAGTTCCTCCCCAAAGTTCAGGGATAAAATTACAAGGAAAGCCAGTAATCTGAGGAGAAGAGGAGTGAGAACTTCAGAGTGGGAGGGACCATTTACTTATCATTCTGTCTATCAAGTATACTCTGAAACAAATGAAGATATATGTGCAGAAATGAAATCCTTTCCTTCAGTGGTTACAGGTTCTATGTGATCTGTAGAAGAGCTCTTAGATCAGAGTCAATGGATGTAATGAGACGTTTGGATCATGAGATCTGAAGCTGAGACAAACCATTGGAACTAGTCTATTCCCCTTAATGTACAGGTGAGAGAACCAAGGTTCAAAGGGAAGTAACTTACCCAAGACTCCAACCCTAAAATAACCCAAACCAGAAAATCCAGTGTTCTTTCCACCAACTAACCAGTTACTTACCGGTTACGTTTCTTGAACTTGCTCCATTATACCTGCTTCTTAACCAGATAGAAGTTGATGGCAAGGTTTTCTCAAAGAACCCTTAGCTATTTTTCTATAGGTTTTATAAATTCCTCAGTAAAGGCATTTTTGTTCCAAGGGCCGTGAGAGGAGCAGAATAGAGGGAACAAAATGCGAAGGAATCAATGCATAGAGCTAAGTGGCCTCACCTTTCAGGGTGTTCATCTGTAAGATAACAGTTGAGCCTATAAGGTCCTTTCCAGTTCTAAAATCCTATGAATTCCTATGACCAAAGAGGGAACAGGAGCTACTAGGTGTTATGAAAGGACAGGGGTAAGGGACAAATGTGATGGAAGTAGGCAGAGGGAATGATGTGAACAGAGAGGTTTGCTGAAGAAAAAAGCAGAGTAGACATCAGGGTCATCTGTCCAAGAGTGACTAGCCATGTCTGAGCCTTTATTTCCCTGGTGGTGGCTCTTGGCCTGGCAGCCTTGGTATTCAGTGGTTCCAGTTCCCGGCATCTGCAGGCCTCTCATTGGGCCATGTTGTGATGTTAGATCCTTTTCTATAGCCTAAATGAAAGGGTTTTCAGGACAACTCTGGTAGCAGATGGAATGAAGGGGGTGTAAACCCATGTGGTTTGGATTATAAGTTAAGTATATTCTGAAATATATTTGCACATTGAAAATGTTCAGGCAGTTGTGGGCAACAGTTCTGTGACTGATCCATTACAATAGTTTTATTTGTTGAGTTCTCAATATCAGGTATATATTCTTAGTGTGAGGATTTCACTTCTGTTTATGAAAATTTCTGGTGTATTATTTTGGCCACTTGGTTGTGTCTATTCAGGTATTTGATAGGTGTTAGATAATGGTTTCTACTGCTTCCTTACATAATCTGCATTGATCAATAAATCTTATCTCCTCAAGGATAACCTTTCTGTAACTGGTGGGAATGATTGGTCTTGTACTCTCATAAACCCTTCATTTCAGTACACAAATGTATATGGCTGTTGGTTGAATTCATGTCAGCTTCCCCTATGAAAAGGGCTGTTTCATAGGCTCCACCCAAAGCATTTGGTGACAGTCGATAAACCCAGTGGCATATACATCCAATCAGCCTTTACTATTGGTCTGTGAAGTGATTCCTGTTCGTTATCCCAGAAGTATTTCTGTATGTTTTTAGTCTGTTTAGATGTTTCCAGAGCCTGTATTTTCATTAATATTGTATGTATTTTTATTTGGGTACTTCCAAAATCTGTTGTCATCTGTCTTACTGTTCCAAAAGTGTACATTAAGTACAGTATTGCATAGGTTTTAATATTTCTAAATGTGTTCTTCCCATTGAGCTTTTTAGGCAGCTAGGTGGTGCAGTGGATAGAGTGCTGGGCCTGGAGTCAGGAAAATCTGGGTTCAAATCTGGCCTCAGACACTTATTAGCTGTGTGACCCTAGGCAAGTCACTTAACCTCTGATTGCCTCAGTTTCCTCATCTGTAAAATGGGGACCTACAGCACCTACCTCCCAGGGTTGTTGTGAGGATCAAATATTTGTGAAGTCATATATGTTCCTGGCACATAGTAGGCGCTATATACTTATTCCCTTCCCTTTGACTTTATAATGCCAGTAAGTCTCTTGACATATAGCTTTGTGCTTATGTATCTTCTTCTCACCTTTGTCCATTGGTTCAATTTGACTTCAGGATTCGAGCTCAAAGCCATTAATGAGTCTTTTTCCTTGGGCATACTTTTTTGAGGGGTGGGGATGGGGGAAGGACTACAACCTGTTATTTAATCAGTGAGGGAACTGAAGAAACTCATTTTGAGGAACTTTCTCTAGCAATGAAGATGGGCACCTCTCCTCAAGAGATGCCAAGGAGAAGTGACTTGCCCAGGCCCCCATAGCTATTATATGTCAGAGGCAACTCTTCTCCCTACACCATGTTGCACTTCTGACAACCATTAAGACTATTAATCTCATGTCCATCTTTTTCAGTGAAGATGTAGTCCTGGGCCAAGTCTCTACCCTGCTATTATTTTAATATTTAACGTTCTGCAGACTTGCATGGTTAGGTAAAATATCTTTATTGTAACTGAATAAAATATTGGGATGTAAGTTCATCTTATGTAGACTCACTGAAAACATCTTTGGAAAGATTCCAAAGTCATATACTGAACTTAAATTCTTTGAAAGAAAAATAAGCTGTACATTAAGAGATTCAGTTTTCTTGTAAAACCCGCTCTCTGTATTCTGTACATAGGGAAGTTGCCTTTATATGTTTGTTAAGTTCAGAATAAAAAAACAAAAAACCGCAGTGGAGGATAGGGAAATGGGGGTATGTATCTCATCCTTTTCCTACATGATTATGTTTTTTTCCACTGGGTCTCTTTTTAAAAGTTTTTCATTCCATGTAACTTGGAGGTTATGGGCATTTTTGTATGATGACAGCTGTTAAAAATGTTCTTAAATTTTTATGAATCAATGTTATGTTTAAGCAATTGTGAGCAAAAGTTCTGTCTGTTAAAGTGGTCTGGGTCCGGTAGTTTATTTTTTGAATTCTCAGATACTTTACAGCCTATGTTTGTAATATGAGGATTTATGTCTTCCATTAGTTTATGAAAATTAATGAGCTGATGTATAATTCTAGCTGCTAGGTCCTGTCTTCCTATGTATTTCAGTAGGAGCTAAATTTTTGCATCCTGAAGTGATAGGTTGCAGTTTCTACTGTTTCCTGGCATCATGTAAAGTGACTAATAAGTCCATCTGTAATTTCTAGTGGCAATGTACTGGTCTGGAATTGCTAGCATAAACACCTATGTTTCTATGAACAAATCTGCATGCCTTGGCCATTGGTTTGATGCTTCTTTTACTGACATATTTTGGGTTGGGTTTTATGAGGATGGTGATGGTGGAAGGCCTTCTGATTTCACTCTGAGTCTAGCCATTTTACATCAGCATAAGAATTACTAGCAAAGCACTTGACTAGCTTCCCTTCAGGTGTAAGCCTGATCCTACCTTTTTGAACATCAAGCTTTACATATCTGCTTCCAAAAGACAACACCAGAGACCTGTATATATCTTGTTTGTACATATTTTTTTTTGTATTTTGTCTCTTCCCCCACGTTCCCCCCATTAGACTGTGAGCTCTTTCAGAGCAGGGACTGGGTTTTGGTTTTTTTTTGGCTTTCTTTGTATTTCCATTGCTTAGCACAGTGCCTGGCAATGACTAGGCATTTAATAAATGCTTGTTGACTTGACTTCTCAAAATATAGGCCAGTTATGTGTTTATGCACTTTATACAAAACATTCTTGGCTTAGTTTTTTATTTTTTTTTAAAGATTATACATACTTGAAAGGAATATATTGACTGAGAAAAACATTATGTCAAAAAGTTCCCAGGTCAACTCAACGATTACTAGAAAAGCCTTCTTAGACTATCATAATATTTATCCTTTCTTTGTTGATTATTACAAAGACTGACTCTGTTCTACATTCATGGCTCATGTGTGTAAACATAAAACAGGCCCAAATACAAAGGGAACTCAAATATTTGAGGTCCATGTAGAAAATTGTTATCTCTTCAAAACACGACACCAACAAAAATACTTTTTAAATGGCATTATCACAGAGACAGTTTAAAGTCCGGTATTGTTCTTCTGACCCTTAAACTCCATCATCTCTTCTAAATAGAATTGAGTATGGCTTCCAAATTCGAAATGGAATTATTCCAAAATATTGCTTGATGTAGATGACATTGTTAGAATGTCACGCTTGTTGTGGAATCTCTCCACTAGTAATAATTATTATATGTACAAAACACTTTAAAATTTTCAAAGCACTTGATGAAATGTCATTTCATTTGATCCTAGAAAACTTTGAGTGGTATCCCCATATTACAGATGAAGAAATAAGCTGACAAAGTTTAAGTGACTTGCCCAGAGTTGTTATGTAGCTGATAACTGAAGCAGGATTTGAATTCAGGCCTTTCTGAACCCAATTCCAGTCTTCTATGTACTATATGCCACCTCTCTGCCTCTATATCAAACTACCAACTATATAAAAATGTCATTTGGACTTGATAAATATAAAATTCTCTGTGTCAAGGAAACATACTGTTCAAGCTAGAATCCAGAAGTTAATTGGGCTATTGGATGAAAATGATAATTACAAATATGTTGTTATCTTAGTGTAAAAATACCAAGAAAACTGAGGCTGTGTATGTCAAGAGACAATACTAAGCTAATTAATTTTTTAAATTCTTGCTACACAGAAAGAAATGAAAGCTCTGTTGACATACATGCAGTCGCAGTGTACACTTTAAGTCCTATAAAGTGTACCATAACCAATTCATAATCTTCCAACTTTAAAGGTATATCTTTTCTGAGGGGCCAAGTTTGAATATTGTAATTTTACAACATTAAGTTTTGATGTGTTTGTTGATGTCCTTTCTATTTTCCTCATTATAGTCCTTGTGTATATAATTTTCCTGATTGTGTTTGCTTCACTTTGCATCAGTTCATATAAATCTTCCCATGACTCACAGTATTCATTGTAGTCATTGTTTCTTTCAGAATGGTACTGTTCCATTATATTTGTGGACCACAATTTATTTAACCATCATCCAATTAATGGGTGTTACTTTGATTCAAATCCTTTGCTATCCCAAAAAGTATTGCTATCAACATTTTGAGTGTATGTGGTCCCTTGGTTTTTATCACCAACTTTTTTATTTTTTGGTAGAGATCGGAGAGGAACAATCCAAGTATAAGTTAGTCATCTGCTGTTCTCATACGTTTAATGTTTTGTAGACATTGTTCAGCAGGATAAAATGACTTCTGTGTCACTGATAAAAGCATATCGAACTCTAAGCTCATCTTCTGAAGACTTTCTAGAAGTAGTTTCCGGATAATTTTAGTAAAAATGACAAAATAATATAAAATTGAGTTCATTATTATTAATAACAAACAATACTAAGCTAATTAATTTTAAAATACTTGCTACACGGAAGCATTCTCTTGACCCACTTCTGTTTTAGCTAACATGAGGCCTTTACGGTCAGTATTGGAAGGTAGGAATACCCATGTTTCTGAACAAATTAACTTCTTTCGTTCTCAATCCCATCCATAAAATGCAGATATTAAGATCACAGGTTTGTGGTGAAGATGAAATTATATAACAGGTAATGATAAAGTGCTTTGTAAATCTTAGATCATTATTTAAATATGATTTGTTACTGTTAAATATTACTGTTATTTTGGTCCACAAGATCGCAGTTGAAACGTGTATCCAATAAGAGACAAGAGTTAACACAGAAGTACAGAAGAGGGACCCCTTATTTCAATAGAGTTAGAACTCTAAGGTTCATGACTTGACTACTTACAATATGTGTCACCTTGGGCAAGTATTTTGCCTCAGTTTCCTCATCTTTAAAACAGGCATGATGCTTAACCAATATATCTTACGAGAGTTGCCAAGACATAAAGAAACATACGAGCTGTTCTTATACATCTGAAAGATCTGATTTCTTTGCATAGAGAATTGCCTGAGTGAGAGCTACCAACTTTTTATTTGGTAAGTCCTGAGGAATTGCCCAAGGCACAAAGAGGTGGAATAGCTTGTCCAGGATGCCATAGCTAGTAAATGTGGGGTGGGATTTGTGCCCAAACTTTACTTGCCTACTCCATGTCTAGTAATCTAGCCAAGGCTAGGCTGCCTATTATAATTATTACTATTAGTATAGTTAATAATAATAAAATTTACCTTAAAAACATTAGTACATTGATATTTTAAATTAAACTACTTACAGAGTTGCCAACAAACCAGTCTTTCTTCCCTAAATAAAGGTCTAAATCTTGTAGCAAACCAGGAGCATCATTTGTGAGCAGTTCATTAAACATCTGATCCTAGGGGAAGGAAGAAAAAAAATTTATTAGGGTTTAGGCCAATCTATAACTGAACACAAATTTTATCTACTCCACTCCTACAATTGGTCATTCAGACTTTAAAGATTTCTGTGTGCCCCCTCTCTCAAAGTACAGTTCATTCTACTTTTGATAGCACTATTAAATCTAGGCTAAATCTAACTAGTTGCAACTTCTGCCTATTTTCACCCTAGTTCTTCTCTCTGGGGCCAATCAGAAATCTTCCACATTAACAGCCCTACTTGTAGACATCTCATCCTCTAAGCCTTCTTCATCTTCAGAGCAAACATTGCCAACTCAATACAGTGGGTCTTGGTTTTCAGTCCACTCACCACAGGTTTAGCCTTTGGGCTTGTTCCAGCCCCAAACATAAGCCCAGATGTGGTTTGACTATGATAAACTAGCACTTCCCTCTTTTGAGAGATAATATTTCTATGGCTACACCCGAAGATCTTAATAAGACCAGGAATTTTGGGGAGGTTACTATATCAATCTGTCAACTCATATTGAACTTGTATCTCATCAAAACCCAATGTTTTTCCCATGCTAACTTATGCTATGTAAACTTTTTACCCTAACCTCAAACAACACCACCCACAAAAACCACCATATTTCTCCCTTGTTTTCTAGGTTTCAGCTGCTGAGCCACAAGGTCTAACAGCCACAAAGTCCCTCTCCTGGGCTTCCTTCCCTCCAGGGGAATATGTAGTGACCTGGAAACACAGCTCGGTACAGAGCCCACTCCATTTTGGAAGCACAGGAGGTCCACTGGCAAAGAAAGCAGTAGGGCTACTGGCATTCCATTACCTCCTTCAACCCCTATAATAAACTCAATATTAGCCCTCTTTAGTGTCTCCTAAAGAGGTACTAAAGGTACCTTTTTCTGCCCTTTGCATTGTGCCTCTGAATCCTTCTATTACAGATTCTACTGGATTTGAAGTTAAAAGATCTTAGTTCAAGTTCTGACTATCAGTTGTTAGGTGTGTGATCATAAGCACATTATCTCCTTGGGCATGGGTTTTATCAGAGAAATGACAAGATGGAACTAGATAAACCCAAAGTTCTCTTCCAGCTCTAAATCTATGGTCTCATATTCTTCCCATCTTTTTGATCCTCACTGAAACCTGGCTTTCTGTAGAAAACACTGACACACCCCTTCACAACTGCTCCAAGACCAATGGCTCCTTTTATGTCCCTGACACGGTGTCCAAAAGAGGCATCAGCACCTGCTGTCTTCTTCCACGTGAGTCTGTCAGACCCTCTGACGCCATCATGTAAAAATCATCTTGAACTTTCTCTCTCCCATTAACAAATTCTGCTTGTCATCCATGTATCACTCTAACCTGCTCAGTAAATTCATATCAGGCACATGGTCTTTTTTCTCTACCTCAATCCTAGCCTCCTTCAAACACTCCCAACTCCTATTCCTTCTCAAGACCTATCAGCATTGTCTTTAGAGTTTCTGAACCATGAACTGATGTGAACCAAAACTTGTAAACACTGAACATGTACACTTGTACCATGGTGTGCACTGTGCATGTGTGCTGGCTCTCTCTCTCTCTCTCTCTCTCACACACACACACACACACACACACACACACACACAAAGACCTAGGGACGCCTTCTTTTCCTGGGAATCAATCTGAGAAGTGACTCAACCATTACTCAACTGAAACTAGGAACAAGAAACTTTCCAGACCCTACTGTGTTAATTTTTCACAGTGTTATTTCTATGTGGGATTTGGATGAAGTATTATATGAGGTTCCATGACATAGTGAATAGAGGGATGACTGAAGAGTCAGGAGGACCAAAATTAAGTCTCACTTTTTTTTTTTTTGCTTTCTGGAGGAGCCAAGGCAGGGCAATTTGGGTTAAGCCCAAGGTCATACAACTAGTAAGTATTAAGTGTCTGAGACCATATTTGAACTCAAGTCCTCCTGACTCCAGAGCCAGTGCTCTTTTCACTGCACCACCTAGCTGCCCCAAGTCTCACTTCTTAAGTGTGAGCAAGTCAGCCTCTCCCTCTCAATGTGCCAAGTTATTCTCTAAGATGATAAATTGCTGGGAGAAGGAGTTCTTTCCATCCTCAGGCACCCAAGCTCAAGGACAAAAAAAGACAACAATAATAAAAATACATGAAAATGACATAATAATAGAATAAAATTCAACACAATAAAACACAATTAACAAAAATCCATTAGAAATCCAAATGGATTTGATTTTTATATTACGTATGACAAACTTCTCATTAAAATAGACATAGGAAATCCCTTTGTGCAAGTTAAGAATAGACTCAGTCTGATGCTACAGGTGACATCTCTAAGGTTCCCTCCATCTCTGGAATTCTGGGATTCTGGACAGTCAATTATATCTGAATGAATTTTAAGCCTCACTATTCAAAATTGTGTCATAAAGGATGTTATTTTTGCTTATCCATCCACTTTTTCACCATTAAATTGATTGCATTTAGTAAAGCAGTAAAGTGAAGACTGACAAACTTTCCATAGGACCTTGCATATTAACTTGTTTTCAGATATTGCTCTGTAGTATTATAAGTTTCTTAAGATGTAGACTTTTCAAGTTAATGAGATAAGGACTCTGTCACCTAATGTAATCATTTGCAATAGTACCCTCTTCAATTGCTTTGAGAGATGACAGAAGAGGGAGAAATTTCATGTATTTGTCTAAAAGCATCACATTGCCAGGATTTTATTCTACTGTCCAGTCAGACTGGTCTTGTCATTGCTCACATGCAAAATTCCCTCTCCCATCTCCATATTTTTGCACAAGTTGTCCCCTATACCAGAGGTGGGGAACCTGTGACCTCGAGGCCTCATGTGGCCCACTAGGTCCTCAAGTGCAGCTCTTTGATTGAATTCAAATTTCACAGAACAAATCCCCTTAATGATTTGTTCTATAAGACTTGGACTCAGTCAAAAGACTCTACCCAAGGACCTAGAAGGCCACATGTGGCCTCATGGTCGCAGGTTCCCCACCCCTGCCCTATACCCAGGAGATACTCTTGCCTCACCTCTGCTTCTTAGGATCCTTGGTCTCCTGAAAGCTCAGCTCAAGCACCTCCACCTCCTACATGAAGCCTTTTCTGATTCCTCTCAGCTGCAGGATATATGTGTATTTATGTATACATGTCATGTATATATACATATATGTGCATCTGTACACTGTCTATACCTGTTATATATACATATGGGTTATATATGTGTGTACATATTATAATATCCTTATATGTATTATATATATATTCATATCATATTCTTATATATGTTGTGGTATTCCTTACATAGAATGTATACATCCTTTGAAAAAAGGGAAATAATTCATTTCTGTTTTCATATCCCCAATGCACTTGGCGTGTAGCAGGTGCCTGATAAATGCCCATTAATTGGTTGATTGATTGACTGAATGTATGGATGGGTGGACGCTGGAGCTGGAAGGTGCATGGTCAGTCACGTAGTACATATAATCCTCTCAACTCAGCTCACTGAGTCCCAGAGAAGGGAAGTTAACTTACAAAGGAAGTTTAACAATTTACCAAATTGTCATAAGGGTCACCTGACCTTAAGAAGGTATTTTGTTTATTGTTCTTTTTTCTTTAAAAATTAGGACTGAAATTTTGTAGCCACTTTTTGGTTTATGAAATCTTATTAGAAAAGATATTGGCCCACCTGGAATCAAATATCTGAAATTCATATATCTATATATTTGATATTTGATATATTATATATATAATATATATTTGACATTATATATATATTTGGTAGTTTCAGGAAACTACTACAAGAGAGATATTTTCATATATATGTATATATAAATATATATATTTGGTAGTTTCAGGAAACTACTATAAGGGAGATATTTTCATAATCTGTTCGAATATAGCACTTTTTCTATGAACCCTTTTGAAAACATGAAGGCAATGAAGTGTGAATTGTAATTTTTCACACTGATGAAATTCAGTAGCAAAGTTTGTTTGAACCATAAGGTGGCAGCAGTGTAACCCATAATAGAAAAAGAGAAATGATAGAGATTAAAAGATTTTTCTTTTCTTTTTCTTTCTTTTTTTTTTTTTTAATATATGAGCAAGAGTTGCACACTATTAATACTTGAAATAGACATGGGCCATATAATCATCAATAGACTAGGCTGAAGTAAGTTAAGATCCCCAGAACCCTGGGTATAAAGACAGAGCTTGAGGAAAATAAATGTAAATGGATAGTCTAGAAAGTTAGTGAAGTCCTTCCTTTTCTTTCCCATACTCTCAGCAATAATCAGAACAAATGGGTTCTGAGTGTTTCTATTAATTCTCTTCCTAGAATATTAGAGCTGAAAGAGAAGTAGGCAGTTTCCAAGTCATGCAAAACATCAATGGAAAACTACATGAGTGGAGGGACTGTTTCTGCTTTGTCTTTACAAGCACAGTGCCTGGTACAGAGTAGGTACTTAACTATTGCTTGTTGATTGATAGTGAGTAAATTTGTAGAAAGACCTATCAGCAATATTTTCCAACATTTCTCTATCTCCATTTTAATGTAATTAATGCAATAAAATTGGTTTGTATTACTCACTGGCAGCTTATGCTTCTGAAGTAGATATTACTGTAAGAACATTTCTACCTGATATAGGAGTAGAATCATTTAACCATCAGCTGCAATTCATCTCTTTCATATACTAGTATTGCTTTGCATGTGTATTTCATTTCCTCACATGTGCTTTTGATGTTTATTTACCTTTTCTGGGTTGTTTGTAGAAAAAATAATCTGCCTGCATCTGAATGGTTCCCCTCCCTCACCCCATCCCTATAGAAATATTTCAAATGCCCCTCTTTTATCAAATATCTTTAATCAGATAGCCATCTTTTTGCAGATGTCTCACTTTGCAACATTCTCAAGGAACCTTGCATTCCATTGTTTTTTGGAATATATTATTCCATTCCTTTCTGAGGTTGCTGGTGAATGCAGAATAGTCTTGTTTCACTTGAATTTCCTTTCCTTTATGGTTCAAGTCTTTTTCTTCTTCATTTGTAGAATTTGTTGTCATTTGAATTGTTAAATTTAACCAATATGTTTGGATGTTAGGCAACCTGTGAATTCTTTTGATTGGGGCACTTTGTTTCCTGTAATCAGAAATTCTAGGCAATTTTCTTGTATTATTACTTGCATTATTGTTTTTTTTTTTGTTTTGGGGTTTTTTTTTTTTACTTGTCATGTTTTTCATGGAGGTCTATGATCCTTAAGTTGTCTCTATGCATCTTGTCTTCAAGATATGTTTTTCCCTTGTTTCATGATCTTGGGTTCTTTCTTCTACCAGATTGCCCATAACTTCTATGTATTTGCATTGCCAATTCTCTATTTTCATTTCTTTGGTAGGGCTGGTCACTATGGATTCAAGTACTTCCATTTTGCCAATTATTTTTGCTCTGCAGGCCATAAATTCTGCTTTCATGATTCTTATTTCTCTCTTGAACCATTTGGAAGTATCCTGGTGTGATTCCATACTCTTGGGGATCCATAGTGCCCTTGCCTCATGAGGTATTGATTTATTTTCCTTTGTCTTGAAATATTTATTCAGAAAAGTTTGAACTTTTTAAAATGTTCTAGAGGACATCTTCCTTTTTATTTTATATCTTTCCATTGATTTAACTGCTTGTGCTCAAGGTTTTTACTGTATCTCTCAAAACTGTCTCACAATGCTGGAGAGTTTGTTTTTCGTCAGTCTCAGATTTCTGGGGAGACAGAACTAGTCCCAGCTGTATGCTCTCCTCCCTTCCCGGTGCAGCCCCATACACCCTTGGTCAGATGCCCCAGTTTCTTCTGTTCCTATTTATTTACCTCTTCTGAAAGTGGAAGGGAGGGGGGAAGTTATATTCTCTTAGTTGTTGCTACAGAATGGTGGACTGAGATTAGGAACAGGGTGTGCTTGCAGAGACAAATAGTAATGAGCAAGGAAAATGCTGAGTGGATCAAGTCTTTGGGTCACATGTTTGCCATTCCCCAGTATGAGGGTTGGTGGAAGAGGAAGTGTCAAGTGAGTGTCTTAGAATTAGTCTTTTCTAGTATTAACTCATTAGGTTGTTAATGCATTCGATTTCTTGTTGGCTTAACCTATGGAGACAGTTGGAATTACTTTGCTTTTTGTACATATTTCTTATTTTGAGTAGTTTTGAGAGTTCAGGAAGATAGGAGAAAAATGTGTAGCCCTCCATCTTATTAATCACATTACCCTCCCTCCTGGCTGTACTTTTTTTTAAAAAAAATTTATTTTTACCTTTAATATTTTATTTTTTTCTCCAATTACATGTAAAAGTCACTTTTAAAATTCTTTTTTTAAAAAAAAAGTTTTGAGTTCCAAATTCTATACCTCCCTCTCCCTCACCTTCCCTGAGATGGAAAACAATCTGATATGTAAACCATTTCCATGTTAGTCATTTTATGGAAGAAAAGTCAAAATGAGAGAGAGAAAGTGAAAAATAGTATGCTTCAGTCTATATTCAGACAACATCAGTTCTTTCTCTGGAGGTGGATAGCATTTTTCAACATGAGTCCTTTAAGGATTGTCTTGGATCACTGTATTGCTGAGAATAGCTAAGTCATTCACAATTCATCATACAATGTTGCTGTTACTTAGTACAATGTTCTCCTAGTTCTTCTCACTTCACTTTGTATCAGTTCATGTAAATCCTTCCAAAGTTTTTCTGAAAGCATCTTGCTTGTCATTTCTTATAACACAGTAGTATTCCATTACAAGCATATACCACAATTTGTTCAGCCTTTCCCTAATTGATGGGCATCCTTTCAATTTCCAATTCTTACTGACTGTACATATCAAGTAATAATTTTCCCTTCTTCACTTGTTGTGGTTATCTTTTGCAGAGTTATGACGCCTTTGCAAGGTTTAAGAATAAAGAAGAGCTAATATGTGCTGAATGGTAGTTAAATGGCAAATTAATATTTCAAAGTTAAAAGGGTACTCTGAGGACTGAAGTTCATTTGAACATCAGAGTACGACAAAAATAATTACCTTCAGAACTTACTTGAGAGACAGTATGGCGTAGTGGGTAGAGAGAGAGCCAGGCTCAGCACCAATAAGACCTGGGATCATGTTCCACATAATGGTTATATGACCACAGGCAAGTCACGTAAGCTAAATGCTCTCTAGCTCTCAGGGAGGGTGACTATCTCCATTAGTAGTTTCCTCACCAAATACTTCCCTATACTAATGAAATCACGAGTACAATCCATACTTCCTAATCAGAACCTATTCAACCCCTTTGCTCTTACTAGACTGTAACTACTTCCCTCTTCTATTTACATCTTGGAGGACAGGGATGAGACAGTAACACTGCCAAACCCAAAGCCTATTGTTGAGTCTATGTGTCTTCCATAAAAATAACTTCAGAAACCATGGCTTCCACAAGTACATGTAACAGTATGATGAGAATGCCTTGAGGATCAAAGAAATCAGCAGTGCAGTCTGAAAGGGAAATCACTAGTTTCAGAATGTTTTAATAATATTTTAAAAATTCTTTTATGAAGTCTCACAAGAAATTAATTTTCACAGTACCTGTTGCATGGGGAAAGAAGTCCATTGAAGGGAGGAAAAAAGAAGGAAAGGTGCTGAATGAACCCTCATGTTGCTTCTGACCTAACCCCATGCAGATGTAACTTCACTCCTAAAAAGAAGTTCCTCAAAATTTCTCCTTCCACCAATATTCTACTTTTCACTGCCTAAAATCTTTTTAACAGGAGACAAAAACTGTCACTCTACATTTATAAAGAAGAGGCTGAAAACACAGATGTCTTCCTGAAAAAATTTATACATCACTTTGAACTTCCTTCAGAAAAAGAGCACCGGTTACCAAAATCTTTCTTATTCTGGTGGGGAGATCTGTCAGCAAATAGAAGGGTACTGCCCCTAAAGGTTGTGCAGGGAAGAAGAGACCAGGAAGAAGAGACATGAAAGAGTCTACCTAAGGCCAACCTTGGCCCACTTTCATCTGGATAAAAAACTGTTTGCCTTGCATGTTCACTCCCTGACACATTTTGTGGGAACGGTCCACCTGGGCAGAATGAAAACTTTGTTGAAATAGGAAGCCCAGACCCCCACTGAGGCAGCAGAGTTTTCCTATTCCAACCCCCAAATTGAGAGAAGATGATACCCTGTCTTCCACAGTGGGAAAATGGGAAATAGATTGGATGCAATAGACTGGGGCCATAATTCCAAATCAACAGGAAAGGTAAATGACTCTCACTGCTTGAGAAGAATCCAAAATATGGAGAACGGACACAATAATTGGGAATTGATGGCTTTTGAATAAATCTCATTGCATCATTTGTTATGTAACTGAGGATAGGAACAGTATGGTTTCTGTGTGGGACATCTAGAATTTGTGGGTAGTAGCCAGTGTTTGAGTGGGGTGAGTGGTGGGAAAGAGGGGAAGCAACACGATGGACTGACAAGAGCCTGGAGAACTACAGATTATCATTGTGACCAACAAGTTACTTCACCTTTTCCTGGGGCCCATTTTCTTCATCTATAAAACGAGGGAGTTAGGTAGTCTAGATGATTCCCCAGATCAAAGTATTTCAATAACATAAGCTGCTTATCTTTCACACTTTAACATGTGACTTGGACTATCGCATGAACATAATACCTTAAAATTTTCATCTATGTCTATCATAAAACATACTTGTATACATACAGATATACATGCATACATATGTCCGTACATACTTACCTGTATAGGTTTGAAGTGTCTTGGATAGGTGTGTATTCAGACCTGTGATTTCATTAGGGTATAGAATTCCTAGTGACTTGCCCAAGGCTGGTCAGCCAATCTGAGCCCAGGTTTTCCTGAATCAGAGGCCAGCTTTCTACCCTCTGTACCAGTGGTTCTCAACCTTCCTAATGCCGGGACCCTTTAATATAGTTCCTCATGTTGTGGTGACCCCCAACCATAAAATTATTTTCATTGCTACTTCATAACTGTAATTTTGCTACTGTTATGAATCATAATGTAAATATCTGATATGCAGGACGGATTTTCATTGTTACAAATTGAACATAAACCACAGATTGAGAACCACCACTCTATACCATGCTCCCTATACATAGCGATTATTTTTATTTGTAATTCATGACATTACTTTGATTTCTTGTTTTTTCTCCGCCCAAGGAAACCTTGACATGAAGTCGTCCAGTGTATCTATGATGGCATCGACTTGACATTGTTCCAACTCTGTCTTCCCCGCCAGACCTATAAAATAAAGAAAGCTTGCTACAGCTCCAGAAAGGCAATTGCTATAATTTATTCTTTTGGTGAAAGAGATACATTGAATAATTACAAAGTTTTTCAATGGTGTCTCAGCCTAGATTCCAAGAGTCTGATACAATTTGCATGTGTATGTGGTGGTGGGGGGAGGGGGAGGGGAAGGAGTGAACTTTAAAAGAAAATTTTCTGTACCTGTCATTGAGGGGGGAAAAGCAAACTATCATTGCTATTCCTAAAAGCTTTTTACACTGAGGCTAATTTAGTGTGAATCAGTAGTCAGAATATTTCTACAAACTGTAGCTACTTCTTTAGAAGAGGGATTCTTTACCTAGACATCCTTGGATAGATTTCAGGGAGTCTGCGAACTTGTATGAGGAAAAAAATGTACCTCTTTTTACTAACCTTCAGTTTCTTTTGCAAGACTAAAACCAATAAAAACCATAGGACTTAAATGACCATACACAACTCACAAAATATGGCTACTAGCACATAAAAGGCACTCTCTGTTCCTGGGAATTTTTTTTTTTTTTGGTGGGGGAGGCAATTAAGGTTAAGTGACTTGCCCCACACATCTAGTAAGTATCTGAGGTCAGATTTGAACTCAGGTCCTCCAGATTGCCGGGCTGATGCTCTATCCACTGCACCACCTAGCTGCACCCCTTGGGGAATTATTATGAAGAAGTATCAGACAGAATGGAATTAATATTTGGATCAAGAGACTAAGATTTTTAAAAGCAGGGACTTTCTCTACCTTTGTAATCTCCACTGTCCCTAGCCCAGTATAACACTTGTAGGTGGTTAGTAAACATTCTTCCAATAAATTTAATACAGGACCTAAATGCTAGTGCTTTTTATTGCCCAGAATAAGCCACCACAAAATGCCTATAATAGCTGTAATGCAAATGGAAATTTGAAGATCTTCCCTGTCCCTTAATAGACCTGGGGTGGGGAGGGTTGAAGACCTCCCCTGCTTTGAAAGTAAACTTTGCCCCCTAATAGGCTGAATGTAGTCACATGGAGTCTGTGATGGAGGGAATTTGCTGAAGGGAAGCAGAGCCCACAGGAAGCTGGTCCGAGCTAGGGAGATGGTGGGGGAGAGAGGATGCTCAGACAAGGAGATAGAGAGGTTTGTGAGAAAATATTGATCTTGTATTGGTTTGTGGGAAGGCCGAAGGATGTTCTCAGTGTTATTATGGCTTCTGAATATCTTTGGTACTATGATGGAATCGGCTTACTGGTTTGGGGATTGGGTTTTCTGGTGTTTAAATAAATGCTTCAGTTCTATCCTCCATCTGGAGAGTTTGGTATTTTTGCAACATCATGTGATACTTATAGTCACAGTCTTTATCATGATCATAGGTGCTGTAAATATTGAGGTGTTATAGGGGGAGCCCTGGAGTTTTCCTGCTTCTATGCTGCCATCTTGGCTCTGCCCCCATAAATATTGCATTGGTACTACAATAGCAAAAATCTTAAATGCATTACCTGCTTCTTTAGCCAAAAACCTTCCTATGGCAAGACTCTGGTGAAGGGGAACTCCATCCACTTCTAAAATTGGAATTTTGCCAAATGGAACAGCTTTAAATAAAACAAAATAAATCAATAGTTAATACACAAAGTAAAAGCACAATGCATTTTTTTTCCAGAGGAGTCATGGAGATTTTTTAAAATATTAGTCAGTAGTGATGAACTCTTTAGCAAAGGGTATGAGGGGAAGCTCAGAGGTTTTTGGACCTGATCCCAAAGCATCACTTTCATGATGGAGCTACATGTGCCAGGAAAATGACTAGGTACCATTCTTTCAGCTCTTACTACCTCATAAGCCAGCCTGGTATCAACTAAATGAATAAACATTTATTAAGTACCTACTTTTTGCCAGGCACTATTCTACAGGACTGGGTTTACTAGGACAAAAATGAAATAGTTCCATGCCCTCAATGAGCTTACTGTCTACTATATATTGAGAATGACAGCCAGGAAAGGCAGTCACAGGAATTACGAATTGGACCACAGAGCATGCCCTTTCCAGTACCAATGGGAATATTGTTTTATCGGTGAGCAACCAAGTATAGTTGTCCATCTGTAGTGGTTGTAAATGTAATTGTCCATTTGCTTAAAAACACCATGCCAGGTCAATTTCAAGTATTTCAATTTCTAAAAATCTCTAGGAGGCAAGCTGTTTTATTCATTTATTTATATAAAGACTATTTACTTGCAAGATTGCTCTAGTAAATAAATCTTGCAGATAGTATAAAAGAGTCTCTACTCCCAATTGCTGACAATCGGTTGAAACAAACTATATCTCACATCCTGGGGCAGCCATGGTGTAGCAGACACAGCGTTCTTGGAGTGAGGAAGAACTGAGTTAGAAGACTACTTCAGATTTGACCAGTTGGCCTCCAATGTCTCATTAACTCTAAATTTATGAGCCAAAAATCCTCACAAGGCCTCTGGACTAGAACAAATCACCTCCTTGCTCCTCCTAGCCTATTGGGACCTCCCAACTGAAGCAAACCTCTTTGCAAGACTTCCAAACCAGCCCACGGGCACAAGATGCCAAGCCTGGCTTTTTGGCTGGAAAATGCTGTTTCCCTGCCTATTGCCACAATGCTAGTAAGTTTCTGACTTTGGATTTGAACTCCGGTGTTCCTAACTCCAGGCCCTGTGCTCTATCCACCATGTAGCTAGATCCCTAGTATATTAGCAAGCACCTAGCAAGCACCAGGATGGTCTGCTAGTACAGGTTCTTTGATTTGCTTTTCTAAAGGAAAGACAGTTTTAAAGGAGTCAACAAGTCTTTAATCAAACATATATAAATAGAAAATATAAGCAGAGGAGTTGGTACAGGGATCCAACAGAAAGGGCTCCAGGGCTGTCTGAACAAAGTAATACAACCACCTACACACACCACCAGACCCAGAGAGCACCAACATCTGAGTAGTTGGGGGTTCTTAACAAACAGCCACTCAGAGTCCTGTCCGGGGAATCAAAAGTCCTTCTCATAAGTGAGTCCCCAAAGTAAAATACCAGCCTCCCTATAGTTTTCAGCTAATAGGCTCAGAATCAGAAGGTATCACAACCCTCCTGACTCAGTGTCTAACTAGCTTAGTACCAAAAGGTGTGAAAACCTTCCTACAAGCAAGCCTCCCCTAAGCAAGCTCATCCTTAGGCAAGTTCCTCCCCCAATGGACTCTATGTGACTCAGGATGTAGCACAGCTGTGAAAGCAACAAGACATCTGTGATTGAAATACCCGTGTACCTTTAGACCTGGGAACATGGCTCCTGTTCAAAGGGAAAAGGGGACACATGTGGTCACACAGGCCTATTAATGGATGGGGAAGGTCTTCATATTCCATTAACATTACACCTAGTCACATCAGGGATCTGGCCTTGGTTCTTTACTGTTTAATTTTTTAAAAATTAATCATTTGGATATAATCACAATGCTGTAATCATCAAATATATAAATAACACATAGCTGACATATTGAATCAATCACAGAGGCAAGATGCAAAAGGATCTTGACAGGATAGAACATTGGGTGGAATTCCATATAATGAAATTCCATAGGGATAAATGTAAAATCTTATACTTCCAGCTACAAAAAGAAAAATCAGATTTACAAGTACAAGATGGAGAAGATATCATTAGTCAGCAGTTTGTCTGAAAAAGCTTTAGGAGTCTAGTGGATTACAAGCTCATTATGAGTTGGCAGGGCAGTGTGGCAGCCCAAAAGGCTTGGGGTTGTTTCCACTACTGAAGAGTGGACAGTCCCATTGTCATTTGTACCTGTTGGGTCTCGTCTGGAATAGTGTGCTCATTTCTGGGCTCTAGAGTTTATGAAGCAAGACTATCCAGAAAAAAGGCAACCAGAATGGTTGAGTTCATGCCATGTGAGGAGGAGGAGAAAGAAGAGAAGAAGAAGAGAAGCAGGAGAAGGAAGAGAAGAAAAATGGAGAAGAAAAGAAATAGAAGGAGGAGGAGAAGAAAAGGAGAGGGAGAAGAAGAAGAAATGAAGAAGAAGAAGAGACTCAGAAGAGACAGAATAATTGGGTATAAGTATTTGAAGGATTGTTGTATGACAGAGGAACTAGATTTGTTCTGTTTGATCCCAAAGGGCAGAACTGGAAGTAATGAAGAGTACAGGGTAAGGAGGAATTTCCAAAGAGGATGATTTAGACTTGGCACCAGTAAAAGTTTAGAGTGGTCCAAATGGGGAGGCGGGGTGCCTAGAGAGGTTTCTCTTCCTTTTTTGCTCTTCAGCAGAGTGCGAATGGCCACTTGTTTGGTGTGTTAGTGCGGGGCTTCTTTTTAGGTAGGGTTTAGACTAGCTGGCCATTGAGGTCTGTTCCAACTCTCAAAAAGGCAGTTTACATATTTGTAGGGATTTTGCTTGAAATAACATCCTTGTAGAGATTAAAATGAAATAATGGCCTTCCAGCTGGAATATGAGAAATTAAAATAAACTCTTAGTTCTTTGATTTATATTAAATGAAAAAAAATCCTAATGACTAAATGTCAACACCAACACTTAGTTCACAAACTTGCTAACCTAAAAGAAAGAATCAGGGTATGAGAGGAAAGGGGACCTCCGTCTTTTCTGCTTCCTCTCTTTTCTGTCTCTAACTTCTCTGCGTCTTATATCCTCATCTGAAAAGGGGAAAGAGTTGAGTAAAATGACCACTAGATTCCATTATAACTCTAAATCTCAAGTACTCAGCAGGAAGTTTTGCTGAATTGCAGTCTTTCAACTTGAGTTACACTCTTTGCCTACACAGCTTTCATTTCTTCATCTGCAAAATAAGGATTTTATAACCGTGAAGAGTCAAGTAGAGCACTGAGTGTGGCATGATACATAGAGTGCTGGTCTTGGAGTCAAAAGAGACCTGGGTTCAAGTTCTGCTTCTGACATATCCTGGCCTACCCTGGGCTCACTTAACCTCTCCGCGCTCTAGACAACTTTCAAAGACTGTAAGTTGCCACATGGGTACAAATCCGCATTGCTAGAAGTAGAATCATATAGTTAGTGAAATATTATGTGCCACCCTAAAAACGAAAAGATGAAGTCTAGATAAGATTAAGTATCAGCTTCGGTAGAAAAACAAAATGTGGGGTGGCTAGGTGGTGCAGTGAATAGACCACTGGCCCTGGAGTCAGGAGGACCTGAGTTCAAATCCAGCCTCAGACACTTGACACACTAGCCATGTGACTTTGGGCAAGTCACTTAACCCCAATTGCCCTCCAAAAAGATAAAAAAAAAAAAAAAGAAAGAAAAAAAGAGAAAAAAGAAAAAAATGTCAGAAAAGGTAGAAACTTCTTTAAAAATATTTTTCAATTGAAATCTATGCAAACTATCCGGCCTTTATGATATTCATTTGAGTATTCTTTAGGACTTGAGGGATGATCTCTGTTGTACTTACAGAACTCTCTTTCTTGGGGCAATTTTAAACATATGTGTGCTGATCCACACATAATGTGTGGTCAGAAATAGCCTCAAAGAAGTGAGATTGTGGGTGCTGATAAACCAAATGAATAATCAGTTCTTACCGTTACCTGAAAGTTGGAAATCACTTTTTTACATGCTTACAGTACTGCCATGTTACCATTTGAAATATAGGAGGAAACCACCATGGTTTTAATCCCCATTGGTCAACTCATTGGTCAAGAATCATCAGTGTCTTACTTATTCCACTTACTTTGTTTGACTGCAGGCCAGTCATCTTGACTTATCCGATGGTCCTCATACTGTATGTTTAAGTAGGCAAAAAGGTAGCGAATAATTTCTGCTCTCCCTCTCATGTTAAAATAAATGAGTTTGTAGTGTGGCATGGTTCAATTCTGAGAAAGAAGAGTAGGAAAGTTTATTTAAATAGTAATCCAGAGAAAAAGCAACACACAAGATTTCAACAGTACATGCAATTAATCCCTTCACTGGCTCCCTTTTACATCCAAGATCAAATATAAACTCTGGCATTTAAAGTTCTTCATAACCTGGTGCCTCCCTACCTTTCCAGATTTCTCACACATCACTCTCCTCAACATACTCTATAATCCAGTCTCATTGGCCCACTTGCATTTCCTCCAACAGTCCAGTCCATTTCATGCCTTTTTCCTGGTTGTCCCCCATGCCCAGAATGCTTTGCTCCTTCACCTCTACTTCTTGGTCCTCTGGTTGGCTTCCTTCAGCATTCAGAACCATACCACCTTCTGAAGGAGGCCTTTCCCAGTCCTTGCAGATGCTAGTGTCTTCTCTTCTCAGATTACCTTTCATTGACTCTGGATACATCTTCTTCTCCTTGTTATCTGTCCTTCATTCTCTTTTTTTTTTTGCACTTTTTGGAGAACAATTGGGGTTAAGTGACTTGTCTAAGGTCACATGGCTAGTAAGTGTGTCAAGTGTGTCCTTCATTCTCAAAGAGGACCGTGACATCAAGGAGATGATGCCATGATATGTAAGTGAATTGGCTTTAGGGGAGGGGGGACTGTGAAAAGTCACCAGCCTCACTTTCTCCTCCAAAGCCATCTGGGTCAGTGGCCCAGTGGCCAGATATCTATGCAGGCAATGACCCCTACATATCTTATATGCACACATTTATTTATATGTCATCTACCCCAATGAATGTGAGCTCCTCAAGGGAAGGGATGATATTTTGCCTTTCTCTGTATCCTCAGCACTTAGTACAGGTCCTGGACATAGTGAATGATAAATAAAATGCTTGTTTACTGACTGACATAACAAATCTCTCCTCTGTCCCCTTTCCTCTAATCACATGGCTCCTATTCTAATTTAGGCCTTCCTCACCTCCCAAATTGGAAACCTAGGTATCACCTTTGACTCCTGACTTCTCACATCCCCACCCACCCCTCCCATTCCCTGACAATTTCTAATCTGTTGCCAAGGTCTATTGATCTTACCTCCATGACATCCCTCACCTATGCCCTTCCTGTCCTCTGACACTGGGGGGCCATCTCCAGTCCCTGATCCATATTGGAGGACTGGACCCAGATGTCTCTGGAGGAGAGAGTGAGGCTGGTGACTTTGCACAGCCCTCCCTCACTGAAATCCAATTCATTAGCACGTCATGGCATTACTTCCCTGATGTCATGGTCCTCTTCAAGAACAAAGGACAAACAGCAACCTCTGACACTGCCACCACCCTGGCAGACACCTTCATTGTCTCACGCTAGCACTATTGCAATAGTCTGCTGGTTCCTTTCTCTGCTACAATTCTCTCTCTGCTCCAATTCATCCTCTGATCAGCTGTCGAAATGATCTTTCAGTATAGATTTGACCATGTCAGCCCTCTACTTAATAAACTCCAATGGTTCCCTCTGACCTCCAGGATCAAATAAAAATTTTGTTTGGCATTCAAAGGCCTTCAGCACATGGCTCCCCCTGCCCTGACCTTTCCAGTCTTCTAATACGTTACTTCCCTCAACCCCACATACTTGATTTTTATCTTTTAAAATTTATTTATTTTTAGTTTTCAACATTCATTTCCACAAGATTTTGAGTTACAATTTTTTCTCTCCCCGTCTTTCTCCTACCCCCCACTCCAAAACCCACATACTTTATGATCCATTGACACTGGCTGATCCTCCAACAAGAAACTCCATGTCATAGTGTTGGGCATGTTCATTGGCAGTCCCTCATCTTGGGGTGCCCTTCCTCTTCATCTGCCTCCTGGCTTTTCAGGCTTTCTTCAAGTCCCAACTAAAAACCCTAACTTCTACAGAAATCCTTTCCTGACTTCCCATAAGTCTAGTGCCCTTCTTCCATTGATTACCTCCAATATATTCTGTGTATAGCTTGTTTGTACATAGTTTTTGCATGTTGTCTCCCCCTTTAGACTGGGAGCTCCCTGAGAGCAGGGACTATCTTTGACCTTTCTTTGTATACCCAGTGCTTATCACAGGGCCTGACATATAATATGTGCTTAATAAATATTTATTACTGAGTGACAATTACCAGAGCTGCTTCTTTGGTTTTCGAAAATCAAGTTTCTCCCCTCTCCAATCTGTCATCTACCCAGCTGCTAAAGAGTTTTTCCAAAAGCTGTGGTCTAACCATGTCACTCATTGACTCAAAAAACTCTAGTGACTCTCAGGCTTAAATAAGAACTCTTCTGTTGGAAATGCAAAACCTGGCTCCAACCTGACTTTCCAGCTTTGTTGTTAATTATCTCCTCAGCATTCTTTGTGGCCTAGCTAAACTAGCTTTGTCATTCCTCTCACATGACAGTTTTCTATCTCTGTTTTTTTTCACTGGTGGTCCTCCATGTATAGAATAACCAATTTCCCCACCTCTATCCCTTATAATCTCTAATTTCCTTTCAAATCAGCTAAAGTGATTCTCCATGAAGGCTTTTCTGATACCTCAGCTGATTGTGACTCCCTGCCTCCCCCCAATTACCTTGTACTTATTTGCATATATTTTATGTATCTTTGTATGTATGTTGTTTCCCCAGAGCAGAATATTATTTCCCTGAGCACAGATGTTGTTTTATTTTAGCCCTTACACCTGAATTGTCTAGTACAGTACAGTGCCTGACATGTATTTGGTGCTTAATAAGTGTCTGCTGTTCCTCAAACAAGGCACTGCATTTCCCAAGTTCTCCCTCCTCGTCTCTGCCTGTTGGCTTCCCTGGTTTCCTTCAAGTTGAAGTTAAAATCCCACCTTCTGCAAGAAGATTTTTCTAGTCCTCCCTAAATGTTTCCCCTCTGAGTTTTTATAACTATAGATTGTTTGTACATGTTGTTGTTCAGTCATTTCAGTCACATCCAACCCTTCATGATCCCATTTGAGGTTTTCTTGGTAGAGTTACTGGAGTGGTTTGCCTTTTACATGTCCAACTCATTTTACAGATGAGGAAACTGAGGCAGAGTTAAGTGGCTTGCCCATCTAAATGACACATCTAGTGTCCAAGGCCATATTTGAACTCCAGTGATGAGTCTTCCTGACTCTGGGCCTGCCACTCTCTTCACTATACCACCCAGCTGCCTCTGTTTGCACATAGCTGTGTCCATGTTGTCTCCTCCATTAGACTTTGAGCTCTGTCAGAGCAGGGACTGTCTTTGCCTTTTTTTGTAAGCTCAGCGCAGGGTATAGTGTCTGGCACATGGGAAATGTTTAATAAATAATTGTTGACTAACTGATTTAAATAGGTAATTCCCTCAAAGGAAAAGTGAACTCTAACTAAACAAGAAATGGAAAGTTCATGTTTTGAACTGTTAGTGTTAGTATGAGAAACCAAATTCACATCACACAAATTTAGATTTAAAAATTCCATATTAGTATCCTCAAACATACAAAGAGTTTATTTCCAATTTCTAATTTTGACTCAGAAAGGCTAAAATCGTTGGGTGGGCAGAGTCTCTAGCTAAACCACCTTGGTATTTGCTAGAAATAATAGAAATAGTAACTCATTTGAACTTTCTTTTATCCCTCCATTTTCCATTTAGACTAATACACAGTGGTTTTGGATACCCCTGTCACTATGGTAGCCCCTGCTGCTATCGCTGCCATGTCAACAAAAAGAGCCTACTCTACTGCACCTAGTCTGGTGTGGTGGTGTGAGGAGAAATGGGAATGGAGAGCCTCTCATGTGGTCTACTTCTCTCCTACCCAGAGCATCCAACTATACTATTACCATTTAATTAACAACTGGTATTTGCCAGCCAAACTAAATACAAATGACTGGTAAAGACTACATAACCAGCAACTGTTGGCATTTGAAACTACATGGGAGAGGGCGGGAGCAACACAGAGCCAAGATGGCAGAGTAAAGACAGAGACTCACCTGAGTTCTCCTCAAAAACCCTCCAAATACCTTTAAAATTACTCTAAGCAAATTCTAGCTCAGCAGAACCCATAAAAAGATGGAGTGAAACAAATTTCCAACCTAAAACAACTCAGAAGGTCAGCAGGAAAGGTCTGTTGCACCAGGTTGAGAGAGGAGTGCAGTCTAGCACAGGTCATACCAGTGCAGACTGGATCCAAGCAAACCCAGAGCAGGCCTCAGGGTGACTGAATCACTTATAGTAGTGGTGGTTTCTGGACCTCTTGGCTTATAGACACCAGAGACAACTTAGAAGGTCAGCAGGAATGGTCTGTCATGCCAGGGTGGGAGTGGAACACAGTTCAACACAGGTCATGCCAGCACAACCCCAGCCCCAACAAACCAGGAGCAGGCCTTGGGAGTGACAGCAGCAGCAGCAACCTCTGTAGCTCTTAGCCCATAGACAGTAAGGGGATCTAACAATTGGTCAGAAGGGGATTACAGGGGTCTCTTTGCTAGCACTGAGACAGGACTATGTTGCTTTGCCCACACCTGGGCCTGGGTTGCTGTCTTGGGTGGCAGTTCTGGGATGAAGGGGAGTACTAACACACCAGAACTTGCAGCCACAGTGGAGGGGGATCCCTCATCAAAGTTTCAGGGCAGAAAAGAGTACCTATGATCACTTGCAGACCAGAGCAAAGGCCAGGAGAATAGAAAACACCTCTCTTTAGATAATACCACCTTGGCAGAAATGAAAACTTAAAGATCCCTAGAAGTATCTCTGCAAACAGCTGCACAAAACTCCTGAAGCTTGGGACAATGCACTCTCTACTCTAGAAGCAGAGCTCTATTTTAAATAGGCTGGGAAAATGAGGAAAGAGTAGGGAAAAAAACCTCTGACTATAGAAAGTTATTATAGTGACAAGGAAGATCAAAACATATACTCAGAAGAAGACAGCAAAGTCAAAGCTCCTGCATCCAAAGATTCCAAGAAAAAATATGAATTGGTCTCAGGCTATGGAAGAGCTCAAAAAGGATTTTGAAAATTAAGTAAGGCAGGCAGAAGAAAAATTGGGAAGAGAAACGAGAGTGACACAAGAAAATCATGAGAAAAGAGTGAACAACTTGGTGAAGGAGACACAAAAAAATAATGAAGAAAATAATACCTTAAAAACAGACTGGGCCAAACAACAAAAGAGGTCCGAAAAGTCAACAAGGAGAAGAGTACCTTAAAAAGCAGAATTGGCAAAATGGAAAAGAACATCCAAAAGCTCACTGAAGAAAATAATTACTTAAAAATTAGAATGGAGTAAATGGAGGCTAATGGCTTTATGAGAAATCAAGAAGCAATAAAACAAAAGCAAAACAATGAAAATATAGAAGACAAGGCGAAATATATCACTGGAAAAATAACTCACCTGGAAAATAGATCCAGGACAGATAATTAAAAAATTATTGGACTGCCTGAAAATCATGATCAAAAAAAGAGCCTAGACATCATCTTTCAAGAAATTATCAGGGAAAACTGCCCTGATATTCTGGAACCACAGGGTAAAATAGAAATGGAAAGAATCCACCAATTACCTCCTGAAAGAGATCCAAAATGAAAAATGCCAGGAATATTATAGCCAAATTCCCAGGCTCCTAGGTCAAGGAGAAAACATTGGAAGCAGCCAGAAAGAAAGAATTTAGGTTATGATGGAGCCAGAGTCAGGATAACCCAAGATTTAGCAGTTTCTACATTAAAGGATTAGAGGGCTTGTTATATGATATTCCGGAGGGCAAAGGAGCTAGGATTACAATCAAGAATCACCTACCCAGCAAAACTGAGTATAATCCTTCAGGGTAAAAATGGACATTTAATGAGATAACAAACTTTCAAGCATTCTTGATGAAAAGATCAGAGCTGAACAGAAAATTTGACTTTCAAATACAAGATTCAAGAGAAGCACAAAAAGGTAAGCAGGAAAGGGAAATCATAAGGGACTTAATAAGGTTAAATTGTTTACATTCCTACATGGGAAGATGATATTTGTAACTCATAAGATCATTCTCGTTATTAGTAGTTAGTAGTATATATAGACAGAGGGCACTGGTGGGAGTTGAATATGAAGGGCTGATATCCAAAAGAATAAAATTAAGGGTTGAGAGAAGAATGTACTGTGAGAAAGAAAAAGAAGAGGTAGAATGAGGCAAATTATCTCACATAAAAGAGGTAAGAAAAAGCTTTTACAGTGAAGGGGAAGAGGGGGAGGTGAGGGTGAATGAGTGAACTTTACTGTGATCATAATTGGCTCAAAGAGAGAATAACATGCACAGGCAATTGGGTATAGAAATCTATCTTACCTTATAGGAAAGTAGGAGGGGAAGGAGATAAGTGAAAGGGGGCTGGTGATAAAATGGAGGACAGATTGAGGGAATGGGTAGTCAGAAGCAAAACACTTTTGGGGAGGGACAAAGTGAAAGGAGAAGAAGAATAGAATAAATAGGGGCAGGAGGAATAGGATGGAGGGAAATGCAGTTAACAATAGTAACCATGAAAAAAATTATAAAATGTTATAAAATTAAGAGCCATTCCCTAATTGATAAATGATCAAAAGATATAATCAGTTTTCACATGAAGTAATCAAAGCTATCTATAGTCATATGAAAAAACATTCTAACTCACTATTGATTGGAGAAATGCAAATTAAAACAATTCTGAAGTACTACCTCATATCTGTTAGATTGGCTAATAGGACAGAAAAGGTAAGTGACAAATGTTGGAGAAGATGTGGGAAAAAATGAGACATTAATGCACTGTTAGCCAAGTTGTGAAATAATTCAACCATTCTATAGAGCAATTTCAAACTAGCCCAAAGGGCTATAAAACCCGGCATACCCTTTGACCTAGCAATACCACTACTAGGTCTGTATACCAAAAGAGATTAAAAAAAAAAGAAAAGAAAAAGACCTATATCTACAGAAATATTCATAGCAGCTCCTTTCTGGGGGTAAAGAATTAGAAATTGAAGGAATGCCCATCAATTGAGGAATGGTCAAATAAGTTGTGGTATGTAATTGTGATGGAATACTATTGTACTATAAGAAATGATGAGCAAGATGTTCAGAAAAACCCAGAAAGACTTGCATGGGCTGATGCAAAATGAAATGTCCTGGGTACAAAGTAACAGTAATATTGTAAGATAATCTGCTGTGAATGATTTAGTTATTCTCACAATACAATGATCCAAGACAATTCAGAAGGACTTATGATGATAAAGGTTATCCATCCCCAGAGAAAGAACTGATGGTGTCTTAATACAGAATGAAGCATTTTTCTAAACTTTATTTTTCTTGACTTCTTTTTGCCTGTTTTCTTTCACAATATGACTATTACGGATCTGTTTTGCATGACTACAAATGTATAACCTATATTGAATTGCTTGTCTTCTCAACGTGGGGTGGGGTGGAGAGTGAAGAAGGGAGAGAATTTGGAACTCGAAGTTTTTAAAACAAATGTTAAAAATTATTTTTACATGTAACTGGGGAAAAATTAAATACTAAAGAAATACAAAAAAACAAACAAAATGAATATTTTTTAAAAAGAAAATGCATTCTGGGAGAGACCCTTGATATATCAACATCTCAGAAGGTGACATCAGCACTCGTGGGAAGTCTGGGAGGCATTTCAAGTCACTTACAAATACAGCTATCCCTTCCACTTCTGACTTTCCTCATTGGAGTTTCAGTGTATAAGAATGTATAATGTATACGTGTACACTGTATATTTTATATACACACACACACACATACACACATACATGTACAATGTATAAGATCAGCATAAGAAATAAAATGGGAATTTGAGGGGAGTTTTGTGGAAGTTGCAGACAACACTCAAAGGTCAGCAGACAATTTAGAAAAAGTGTAGAAACTCAGAAATATATGTTCAGTATTGTGTAACAGCAACATATTTTATCTTGTAAAGGTATAAATAAGCATGATTTTTATTCTTCTCTCATATGAAGGGCCAAAAAATCTTTATGTGGGTTTTCTAGATCACAAGGCCACCATGCTCCTAACCCCTGCAATGTGGAAGGAAAAACTGTATTGACTATAAACGCAGGTGATGGGAAGGATAAATGACAATGAGAAAGTAAGTGATGATTCTATAGTGAAATAGAAAGAGATTGATAGAAAATGAACACCTTGGTCCATAGAAGGGGAAACACAATGGAGCCCAACTATGGTGGGAGCATAAGTGCCTGGAGAACAGGATCTGGGCTGCATCTTTGCATCCCTGGCACCTAGCTCAAGAAGCATATGTCCCGGGGGGCGGAGGCAAGATGACGGCGTAGCAGCAGCAACATATCACAGCTCTCACATAGCCACCCCAACATACCCATAAAATAGGACTCTAAACCAATCCTAGAACTCCAAAACGCACACAAAGATACTTCCCACTAAAGTCAGCTCGGCTAGGAAGAAACATATCAGCACTGCGAACCGAAACCAGCCTGGCCTGAAGCTGCGGCTGTGCCCCGGGGCAGCTGGGCGGGAGGAGCCTCTCAGGTGAGCGGATTAGCGACAGCTGCGAGTGGGGATTGTGAAAGGGAGAGATAAGCAGTCCGGCGGAAAGGCCTCCAGAGCGGAAAAGTGAAAGGCAGAGGTTTTGCACCCGCATCCACGTTGCAGCTTCCCGCCCGTGGCCTGCAGACAGCAGGGGGACTGAGCGATTGTTCTCAGGCCAAGAGCTCTCATGTTGAGTGGCCTGGATCTGGATCGCGGTCTTGGGTCTCGGTCTTGGAGTCTTCATTATCCAGCAAGCTGGAAGTAAGTAGGAAGAGTCCCAGCATCTTCTTGAGACCTACGGCAGCTGGGAGAACCCCAGTGATTTGGGACAGAACTTTCCCTTCTGGAAGCAGAGCCCCACAGAGATTTTAAAAAAATCACAGTCTGAACAACCATGAGTAAGAATAAGCATAAGAAGCAAAGTAAGAACAGCTCCCAAACCCTAGATTCTTTCTTTAGGGAAAAGAAAGATCATGGGAGAGAGAGAGAGGAAGAGAGCGCAGCCAGAGCACCCCCACCAGGGGCCTCCTATAAACATGAAGAATGCCTTAAAGCTAGAGATGAGCTGAAGAAGGATTTTCAAAACCAAATAAGGGAAGTGGAAGAAAAATTGGGAAGAGAAATAAGAATGTTGCAGGAAAATAATGAAAAGAGAGTCA
>CM053592.1:28061775-28095389 GCA_028646515.1 Pseudochirops corinnae | reverse complement strand
GTGACATAGGAGAGAATAGACTCGGGGAGGGGGGACACACTGGGATGGTTGTTTTGGGGTGGTGGGTGGGGGAAAGAGGGGGAGAAAATATGTAACTCAAAATCTTGTGGAAATGAATGATGCAAACTATAATAAAATTAAAAAAAAAATAAAAGGGACAGAAAAAAAAAAAAAGAAGCATATGTCCCCCTGGCTAGGGAAGTGGGGAAGAGCAGGAAGGATGGACACTGTGGGAAGGGAATACTAACGGAAAGGGAGAGGAATGTAGCATTTACCTAGAGAGGACAATACAGAGTAATTTCCGGAGGGAATGGCCATTAATAATCAAGCAGCAAGCATTTATTGAGGTCTAGGATAAAAAAAGATCCTCCAAAACATCCCTGCTTGTCTTGGAGTTTCCCTTCCCTAAGGCAGGTTGGAGGGATGATTATTAAAAGCTTCCTGGAGGAGTCAGCTACTGACCCGAGTGAGAAAGTCTAATGGATATTGAACCGTCATACAGTTACTACTAAACTTGTTTTCATTTGAGAGATTTTTAGTAGGTTGGTCAAGTGTATGGCTTTTCACACACACACACACACACACACACACACGTACACACATATATACATATAGTACCAGACAAATGGCCATCCAGTGTTCACTTGCAGGCCTTCAGTGAAAACTGGGGGAAGGGATGTTGACCCCCACCTCCGCCAAGTGGACCTTTCTACTTTAGGATGGCTCTAGTTATTAATTTTTTCCTTACATTTAGCCTAAATCGGTTTGTTGATCTTTTACCGGTTTCTCCTTCTTCTGCTTTCTGGGACCAAGCAAACCAAGATCAGGCCCTCTTTCATATGGCAGCCCTTCAAACATTTTTTTACCTGAACTCTTGCTCCCTCATCCAACCTTTAGCATCCTGGATATTGGCTATTTTCATCCATCCATTCATTCATTTTGGTATGGCTATTTTTAAAAGATATGTTGTGACATATTTATATACTTTTTTAATTCTTTAAAATGAGTGGGTTGAACCAAACTCACATTTAAAGTTTTTCCAATATACGTTCCTATATCTACTCATACAATATAGAAATACATAGGATGACACATTTTAAAACAGATAATAGCAGTTAGTGCCTAATGAACTTTGAATGCAAATGAGAAGTCTTTAAGTTGAAAAAAAAAAAGCACCATAATTTACTCTGGTACTTCCCTGAAGTATATCCAGACTTGAGTGGCTCTATATAGGTACTCCATTCCCTTATATGGGTACAGCTCCTCCTTCCACTGCTCTCATCCTATACTACTCCAGATCTTTCTATAAATCTTCCGTAGAGGATTCCCTCCAACCAACTGGGGACCTTTCTCTGCTTCTTTTAATATTTCATATGAACTTCACTGAAGTCAAAAGGTCAGTTTTGAAATTCTTCACATAGCTAGGCAACTATCTTTCTCTGATATAGGAATAATCTCTGTATCTAATCTTGGTAACAGTCCCAACTCTACAAACAGAGGACTAATACTTATCTTTGCTTCAGAACATCTATCTTTTCCACAGTCACAGCTCATTACACAGGCAGCACTTTCATACTGCATTCCTGTCATTACTTGTATAATTATCCTTCCTGGGAAACATCTCCATTCTTGGTTCCTATAGATGCCAAAATCCCCAACTGTAAGCATTTTTGTCCTTCAGGTGTTCGTGTGAGCATGTCCATATGTGTTTTCATACCCCAGACCAAATACACTAAGGCAGGGGTGGGGAACCTCCAGTCTTGAGGCCACACATGGCCCTCTAAGTCCTCAAGTGCTACCCTTTGACTGAATCCAAACTTCACAGAACAAATCCCCCTTCAGAAAAGGAGTTGTTCTGTAAAACTTGGACTCAGTCAAGGTTATACCCAAGGACTTAGAGGGCCACATGTGGCCTTCTCCATGCCTGGACTAAGGCATATATTGCTAAGAACAATCACTAAGAAAAGCACCAAGAAAAACTATGTGTCTTTAACAAAAACTTTGTTAAAATTTAGCAGAGAAAGACAAGAATTCCAGCTGAGGATTCCTGTGATCAATTTCATGTAGATTAATGGCTAATGATTAATGGAACCCTGGAAAGCATGAAATACAAAGAATTTTCCATATATTCTCTTTTGTGCCTTACAACAAAACACTGTGAGGCAGATACCACAAGTATTGTTCCTCTTTTTAGAAGGGAAACTGAGACTGAGAAGTGAAGTGACTCATCCAGGGTGACATGGTGATCAGAAGAGCAGTTTGACGCCAAATTTATCCAACACCAGACCCAGAACTCTCTCCACTATTGCACACTGCCCTCCAAGGGTGACAAAACATAACTACTAAAGTACATCACGCTTTAAAAATATAGCCCATTCCTAAAGTTGAACCAGATCTTGGTTCAGATTCTCTTGGCATTACATTTGCAAATGAAAGAGAAGTCTGGTGTTTCCCTAACACTGTAACAGAAGTTTTTCTCCATATTTTCTTGTTTGTAGTTAAAATTGACTGGTAATTATAAAGAGATGGCTATGTAGTGCCGAGGCTTGGAGTCAGAAAGCCCTGAGTTCAAATCTGCCCTCAGACACTTACTAGCTGTGTGATCCTGGGCAAGTCGTTTCTGAAATAAGATTTATAAAATGCTTAGCCTGATATATAGTAGGTATTTAATCAATGTTTATTTGTTGATTAATGAATGTTTGTTTCCTTCCTTCCTCCATCCTATTTTTAACCTCTCACAGGTCTTCATCTCCCATGTCCAATCAGTTGCCAAGTACTGCTGCTATTACTGCCACACCTTCCATGTATTCATGTCCCCTCTATTTATTGTGTCCACCACCAGTTCAGGATCTCATTAGCTCTCTCCTTGACTATTATAATAGCTTCCTAATTTAGGGGGCTCTGCCCACTGTCATCTCTTTCCTTTCCAAGGCATCCTCCATATTGCTGCCAAAGTATCTTTCTAAGCCTCATGTCCATGTCACACCCCTGCTTAAACCTTCAGTGTCTTCCTGTTAGCACTAAGATAAAGTGCTTCATTACCTTGACATCAAAGGCCCACCACAATTTGACTCCAGCCTACCTTTCTAGCCTTATTCCACATTACTTCCCAACATGCAGTCTACATTACAGTCATACTAGGCTACTAACTGTTTTCTAACCTCAAGATGCTGCCTTTGACCTAGATAGATCACAGGGCATTCCCCATGCTTAGAATGTAACCCCCTTCATTTCTTTCTTTCACAATCCTGCTCAGTCAAGGGCTCATTCCTACATGAAGCCTTCCCAGATATGTCCCCTGCCTCTGTAACGAGCTGTGACTGTTGAAAAGATGGATGTTCTGAAGAAAAGATAAGTATTAGTCCTCTGTTTGTAGAGTTGGGACAGTTACCAAGATTAGATATAGAGATTATTCCTATATCAGAGAGAGAGAGAGAATGAATATGCTCTCTCTCTCGCTAGCTCTCTCTTTCTGTTTCTCTCTCTCTCTCTTTCTGTTTCTGTTTCTCTCTCTCTCTCTTGCTCTCTTTCTCTATTTCTTTCTCTCACTCTCTTGTTCTCTCTTGCTCTCTCTCTCTGTTTCTCTCTCTCTCTCTCTGTTTCTCTTTCTCTCTCTCTCTTGCTCTCTCTTGATCTCTCTCTCTGTTTTTCTCTCTCTCTCTTTCTCTCTCTTGCTCTCTCTTGCTCTCTCTCTGTTTCTCTTTCTCTCTCTCTCTTTCTCTCTCTTGCTCTCTCTCTCTGTTTCTTTCTCTCACTCTCTTGCTCTCTCTCGCTCTCTCTCTGTTTCTCTTTCTTTCTCTCTCTCTTGCTCTCTCTCTGTTTCTTTCTCTCTCTCTTGCTCTCTCTCACTCTCTCTGTTTCTCTTTCTCTCTCTCTCTCTCTCTCTCTCTCTCTCTCATATCCTAGAGCCCTTTGTCTGAACCTCTCCTTGCCTTCCAATAAACCCTACCTTGAATTGTGTTTACCTATGTACTTTCACCCCTATCCCCCATCACCATCACACTAGCCTCCAATAGAAGGTGAGCTCCATAAGGAGAAGAACTACATCACTTTTTAAAAATTACATACCGGGCACCTAGGATATAGCAGGTATTCACAAAATATTTATTGATTTGCTGAGTAGCAACATGAGTAAGGCCAGAGAGATTTGGGGACAAATCATGCCTCTGACATAAACTGGAATAAATGCCTTGATTTAGGTTTTTGATTAAAGTGTGGTGATTGTATGTACTCTATATTCACTTATGTGTGTACCTGCTGTTCCTTCTGAGGAATGTAATCATTTTGTTAATCATGCTAGCAATAATTAAAAAAAGGTTAGTGGCACTCTTGAATGTCAAAGATCCCTCCTGGAACCCACTTAGGGTTTATATGCTCTTGGGAGAGTGGGTTTCCTTGTGGGTGGTAATCAACTCTGATTGGTTAATGACTAATGAGAATGAATATTATAATAAGAAATGGGGTTATTCCAATAAGGGTCTGGAGAACTGCCTCTGACTCGGACTGCAATCACTCAATCTTGGTCAAAGAGACTTATCTATACCCATGTCACCCTGTTTAGGGTAATCTAGACAAAGGAAAAATTCATCTTTCCCCAGACCTATCTGAGTAAAACACAATGGGCCAGAATCCATCAATTCACTTAAACTAAAATTTCTCTACTATGTGAATAGAGTTTTCCCTCTCATTATCAGCCCTGTACTTCAAAGGCCTCCTGAATAACCTACGGGGCTGATTTCTGAATGAGAAAGTAGAAAAGGGGGAAAATCTGAGCCCTAATTAAAAAATTGGTTATTAATGTAAGAAAGAAATAATGATTTCCCTCATTATAAAATGAAGGGATCTTTAAGGTCTGTTTCACCTCTAGCAATGACTATATACTGACATTCAATAAACAAGATCTGATCAGAGCAAGTGGTGAAGAATCTTACATTCAATTATTGCTTTTCTGTATACCTAGCTGACTATAGGATATTCCTCATATTTGAGATATTCAGTCAGTCATGATCAGTTTAGAGACAAATTCTTACCAGTCAACAAAATACGTGGGTCTTTTGCCAGGTGCAGATCCTTACATTTGCATAGCATCTTAGATTTTTTTCTGGATTTTTTGTTGCTGACAAAGATGTATTATAAAGGCGGTGAAGCTGACTTGGGGGAAGAGGTAGGGAGGGGAGGTCAATATTTGTCTCCATAGCTTAGAGTTTGTTACATGCAAAACCAAGGAGGATCTTGGGAATTTCTAAGACAATTGTCTTCAACAGAAAGCTCTGATCTCTGCCCAGACATTGGGGTCTAAAAAGAAATGACTTAATATTAGCTTAGGAGCATTCTACTTGAGTGGTATCTGTGTGTGGTATTATGACTAATGAGTTAGAAGTCTTCCCTTATTAGGAAGAGATTCTAGCCACTATACCTTAGGAAACTGGTGAGATAGTAGACAGGTAATCCTAAAGAGATGAAGCCTAGGAGTTGGTAGCAGGGACCAATGTCCAGAAGATTATGTACTCAGTGGCCAATACATTGGAGATCAATAGAACAACAGCCAGCTGAGGCTAGGTGCTTATCAGTCACGTGAAGCTTTTGTGGGACCAATGGAGTATCATACCCTGCAGAGATGCCAGGCACAAAAGAAGTAGGCTCAATGGTAGTAGTATGGTGAAATTATCAGAAGGCATTTGTGGTTGAACAACTGTGTTATCCCTCCATGAATGTGCCTGGGTCATACTTTTCTCTAAATATGCATTGTGCTACTCATGGCACTGATAACATGGTGATATTCAATACTGACTTTATGGATTTACTTTTACTATTCATTAAATGTCTTTGCTTTGAACTAGTTGTGCCCTCTAGATGACCAGAAAAAAGTAAACACATCAACGGGGCTCATGAACCACAGGTTTGAGGGGATTGTGCACTCAGAGAGTACATTGAACCTGAAAGAGCAATTCTGGGGAGACTGGGCTGTGTGGGGGGGGAGATGTAACATTTGCAAACAACTTCTATGTTTTCATTAACTGTTGATTAGAAGATAATTAAAAGACTTGAAGAATATTAAACATATTGCAAGGAATCACTCAAAGAAAAAAATTCATCATTTGGGAATTATGAATTTGAATTCCATTTCTGAAATTCCAACAGAATTTCATTTCATTTAGGGGCAGCTAGCTGGCACAGTGGATGGGGTACTGGGCTTGAATCAGGAAGCCCAGAGTTGAAATACTAGCTGTGACCTTGGGCAAATTATTTAACTTCTATTGGCTTCAGATTTCTCAACTATAAAATGGGGGCAAATTATTTAACTTCTATTGGCTTCAGATTTCTCAACTATAAAATGGGGACAAATTATTTAACTTCTATTGGCTTCAGATTTCTCAACTATAAAATGGGGATAAAAAAAAACCTTTCCAGGGTTGTTGGAAGGGATCAAATGAGATAAAAATTGGTAAACTCTTAGCCTGGTGCCTAACATATAGTAAGAATATATAAGTACTAGCTATCATTATCACTATTATTATTTCTGATATTAAATTGCATCTGACACTAAATTATGACCCAGAAACAAATCTAGCTGCATTACAGTAGTTTTCCTCAAAAACTGAGAACGGTAAAATATAAAATTTTTGGCAAAGTGCTTAAGCATATTCTCAAAATATACCTCAAAAATATACAAATTGTTTCAAAGTAAAGTACTTAAAACAGAAATGAAACAGAAGCCAATGGATTGTACTAACTGTCAGTTATGCATACCAAAATATCAAAGGGAAATTACCTGATAAATTTCTATAAGATGTTGCAAATGACCAAAGTAGAATTTCTTCTTCAATACTATTTCTAAAAATAAATAAATAAATAAAGCTATTATGGTTAATTGCTTAAAAATTTAATAGTATTTTGTTTTTCCAATTTCATGTAAAGACAATTTTCAACATTCATTTTTTGAAAGATTTTGAATACCAAACTTTTCTCCCTCCCCTACCTCTTCCTCAAGACAGCAAGCAATCTGATAATAGGTTATACATGTATAATCATGTAAAATATATCTCCACATTAGTCATGTTGTGAAAGAAACAGAACAAAAGGGGGAAAAAATTTTAAAAAAAGCACAAAGGAAAGTGAAAATAGTATGTGCTTCAATCTGTATTCAGATTCTATCAGATCTTTCTCTGGATTATTGTCTTTTTGAATATTGGATAAACACCAGGCCTAGAGTCAGTAAGACCTGTGTTCAAATTCAGCCTCAGATACTAGCTATGTGACCCTGGACAAGTCACTTACCCCTATTTGCCTCAGTTTCCTTGTCTATAAAATGAGCTAGAGAAGGAAATGGCAAACCACTCCAAGATCTTCACCAAGAAAACCCCAAATAAGGTCACAAAAAGTCAGACACGACAGCAACAACTAAGCAAAATAATTTTAAATCAAAATCTGCTTGGGGAAAAGTATCAAAATTTAGTTTTCATAAATACCTTTCTCCCTGAAATGATCAAAGAATTCTATCTATGCAACAATATGGAGAAGCTCAGGACAAACCTAGACATACTGAAAATCATGATGTAAGGAGAGAAAAGTTCAACAAAGTATTTCAGGAATGTTACAAAAGGATTGAATAATCATAGACAGAAGAAGATACGAATGAAAAAAAGAGAAGATGTGAAATGAAGAGTGAGAAGCCTATTTCATTCCTTTTCTACCCGTAGCCTAGGAATATCACTTACTTTAGTTGTGTCTTCCTTCTAGACTGTTTTCTCCTGTACTTTAGACACTACAGATAAGTGGCAGTCAAACCCACTCTGACGGCAGATCGCTTCCACCTACGTCTTTTCATTTCCTTAAAAACTGTGTGGTCAAACAGCAACAACTCAATGGAGACTTCCTGTTACTCAGAGCACTTTCTAGGACCTTTGCATAGATATCAGTAAAACTTGTTGATGTTAATTTGATAGTCAAAGTTCATGGGAGCTTATGAGTATGCCTTTCTATGTCATTCCTATTTTAATTCTTAAGCTATTAAGTTCCAATAGCAAAGAGATGTACAGCGAAATTCCTTATTTCCACTGTTGAAATGTGTATTTTGGTACTCTATGCTAATACATACATATGTATATGTGTGTATATATATATATATATACATATATATATATATATATATATAAAACATAAATGTATTAATATATTTTCTCAGACTTTTTACATTTTTAATAGCTATAAAGGCAATTTGGCATAGGAATGGTGAACTGAACTGGGGGTTAGGAAGCCGCTATCCAAATCCCACCTTAGACATTTAGTATCTATGTGATGAAGTTACTTAAACTTCTATTTAAGTTTCTTAAACTATTTGCCACAGATTATGGAAGAGTATAAATATAGATCTGCTTTCGACTTCAAGGAAAAATGCATTCGCCTTCAATACATAATAATAAAAATAATGCTACTAATTAAAAATGACAAAATACTGCATTTCTACAGTATTTAATTTTTCAAAGTGTTTTTATATTTAATTACAATGTATACAGGGAATTAAAATTACTTTTATCATCATTTTCATCTTGGCAAAACTGAATTTGGAAACTAAATATGCTATTTCTGAGATGTAAGGATGTATACCAATAATTACATAACATTAACACTTTAAATTTCAAAAAACCATACAATTTCAGAATTGGAAGGGATCTAACTTCTGTTCTGGCTTCTCCAAATATCTATTGGACACCTCAAACTAGATGTGTCATAATCATCTTAAATTCAATATGTCTAAAACTGAAATCATTATCTCCCCCTCCTTCACACCATCTTCTCCTTTCTAACTTTCTTATCACTATCACTGTGGAAGGTCCTCCCAGGCACCCAGGCTTGTAACCCAGGTGTGATCTTTAATTCTCCTCTTTCACTCTCCCCCCGCCCCAATCAGTTGCAAGTCCTGTCCTTCCTACCTTCCAAACATTTTGTTTATGTTCTTCTTTCTCACCTTGCATGCTGCCACCACTTTGGTACAGACCCTCATGACCTCATTCCTGGACTATTTTAAGTCTGCTGGTTGTTCTTCCTTACTAAAGTCTCTCTCCACTTTAGCCCATTCTCTATTCAGCTTGAAAAATTGGCCTGCCTAAAGCTCAAGCATGAACATGTCACCCCCTATTCTATCAATGCCAATGGTTCTCTGTTGCTTCCAGGATCAAATATGGAATCCTGTTGGACTTCAAAGCTCATAATAACTTGAGCACTTCCTACCTTTCTACTCTTACACTGTACACCTTCCTTCCCCATGCTCACCCATGTACTCTATGATCCAGTGACACTGACCTCATTACCACTCTTTCTACTAAACATTCCATTTCTTGATTCTGGGTGTTTTCATCTGTCACCCATGCTTGGAATTCTCTCTCTCCTCACCTCTGCCTCTGATTCCTTGACTTCCTTCAAGTCTCAACAGTCCCATCTTCTGCAAGAAGCCTTTACTCATCCCTCTTCATTCTATTGCTTCCTCTTGTTGATTAGCTCTAATTATCCTTCTCTGTATCTTGTCCCCACTGGATTGTGGGGTCCTTCAGGGTAGAGAACGTCTTTTGCTTTTATTTGTATTTCCAGCACTTAGCACAGAGCCTGGCATACAATGGACACTTAATAAATGCTTGTTGACTGACTGATCCTAGATGGCATCTGGTCTAACTCATGCCTGAACAAGAATTCCCAACAAGTGGCAATTGATAACTTTCCTGAAGACCTCATTTAGAAAGAACCCACCATCCCCTGAGCCAGTTTGTTCAACTCTTGTATAATTTTAGTTATTGGGAAGTTTTCCCTTATGCTTGACTGAAATCTGTCTGTGAAACAATGTTCTTTGTTCTATCTTCTAGGACCAAGCAAAATAAGTCTTCAACTTTCATATTACTGTCTTTTAAATATCTAAAAAAATATATAGTATTTTAAAATTCTTTTCATCTTCCTAAATTGGGTGTTCCCCATGGTTCTGTTCTTTTTTGTCTCTTTTTATCATGATTTTTAATCTGACTAATTTAGCCTTGAGCTTCTCCTTATTATTACATATACAAAAATTTCTTTCCCTTCCATTCCTTTCCCTTCTCCCTTGGATAAAATCCAATATGTTCAGCTTCTACTTCTGAATATATGATTTCCAAACATATATCTCCTGATCTGAGAAATCCAGCCTCAGACACTAGCTGTGTGACCCTGGGTAAGTCACTTAACCCTATTTGCCTCCTCATCTGTAAAATGAGTTGGAGAAGAAAATGGCAAACCACTCCAGAATCTTTGCCAAGAAAATCCCAAAAGGTGTCATGGAGAGTCAGACATGAGTGAAATGACTGAACAATACCTTGATGTTCTAGCAGCACCTCAAACTCATTATGTCCAAAATAGCTCTTAACATCTTCCCCTTCTCCATTTCTGTCAGTGATTGGTATCATCCAGTCACACAGGCTTGAAATCTCCATATTGTCATTGGCGTTGTCTTCTCCTCCTTCTTCCTCCACCTTTTTCTTCTCCTCTCCCTCCTCTTTTTTCTTTTCTTCTCCTCCAGTTACCACCTCCTATCGATTCTCTCAAATACCTAACATAGTCCTTGAACATAGGAGCTAAATCAATGAATGAAATCAATGAGTTAATCTTTCAGTAATATTTAACATACATTAATTCATTTGACCTTTGTAACAATAAAAATATTTGTATTTTATGGATGGAAAACTGAGATACTGAAATGATAAGTGAACTACCCCAGATCTTTGGGAAGGAAGACCTGAGATGAAAGTCTAAATCTCCTGATATTCAATCCAATGCTGCCATCTTCCATGCTGTGCTGGCTATCAATACAGTTTTGATTTTATTGCGCTGTTTCTTTTCTCTGTCATCATTAGGGGTTGCCTGTATGGGGAACAATAATATGAAAAGGCAACAAATGGAACTCATCCTATATATTAACTTTCAAAACATTTTTGATCAAGTGTAATTTTTTTCTCTGACTGATTAAACAATTTATTTATCAAGACTAGATTTTGAAGGGGTCATATTGAGAGACTCTGAAGTTTCTTTAGTTCCTAGATTAAGACAGCATGATAGAGTTCAAGGGACACTCCATTTAGAGTTAGAATACTTGGGTGTGAAAAGCCAACTTTAGCCATTGAAGATGGGAAAATCATTGTAAAGTTCCATGTTTATGTTTTCTTATCAATATAAGTGAAATAATAATCACTGTACTACCTATCTCTTAAGGTTGTTACCAGGATCAAATACATGCCTATAGGTATTTACAGATAGCTATTACTTTATAAATTGTAAAATGTCATATGTTATATAATTCTTCTCTTCAAACTTAGTTCTGAGTTAAATCTGAATTCCCCTTCTAATAATTGTTTAAAAGGGAAGTTGTTTTTTTTAAACACCAACTTTTACTTTGTCTTGGCTATTCTGCTGATTTAGAAAAGGCCAAGTCTTCAATAAGAACATAGGAAAATTTCCTATGCTCAGATTCTCATTTCCACTTTGTTCCTCATTTATTTAATTGCCTAAGAACATAACTTTTTTTTTGTTTTTATATAATAGAGTCCCAAACTACTACCTCAAAAATATTCCCAATTTGGAGTACAAAACTACTCACAATAATGTTCATCAGCTCCCTCACACTGCAGTTCTCTTTTTAGACCACATAGCATTTGTCCCATGACTTCGTAAAATTGTGATAACAACAATTCGTCAGGATGTCATCACGCTACAGTATAAAGTTAGTGTCTATAAGTCATGGTGGGATGAGTTGGTGATGTTAATTCTTATGGCCATTTCCTTCCTTTTGTTTCTTCTTTTGTCCTTTCTTAAGCTTTGTGATGATGCTACTTAGGACATTAGTGGAAGGATAAGGGTGACTGCTATCCTGGAATTACTATTAGGCCACTGAAGGGAAGATTGGAGGTCCAATAAGATTATTCTCTTGCCAAAAGTAGGAGGCAGAGAGGAGAACTGGCCAAAGCTGAAGACAAAGCCTTTACTTCATCCCTCAGGCAATTCTTTCTCAGGGGTTTCAGCAACAACTCCACATTCACTCCAATATCCAAAATCTCCTTTCTCAACTACTTAGATAATTCATAGTCAGTCTCTGGGGTATACTCAAATTTCTTCAGCCTATTTGAGCATTTGTTTAGTGTCAAAAGTCACTTAGCACTTACCCCAAGGCCTGGTTGTAATTGATTTAATTTCCATTGATTAAGATATCAGTGCTAAAATGGGCTGGGGGTGGTTTTCCTAGTCTCTCTCTTAAGCTTAAAACCAACTTAATCTGCAAACATTTTACTTAACTGCAAGCAAAATGATATGGCAGCCAAGAACAAAGAAGGTTTAGAAATAAATTCATGTCTAATATCGTTTGGAGAAGGATGGTAGAAGATTATGAATAGTAGCATATCGTAAAATAGATAGAAGCATTGGCTAGTAGTGCTAGCTTAAAGTCACTTGCAAAGCAAAAGTCTAGTATGGAACTGGGACAACAAACAGAACAAAGATGAAAAAAGAACTACACAGATTTTTATGACAAATGCTTTTCTAAAGAAAAGCAATGCAAAATGGGTTGACAGTCTTTAATCAATCAAACATATATCATTTACGTAGTTCAGGGGAAAAAGTCAACACCCTGAACTTCAGAGAATACAAACACAATACAAACAGAAGTTACAAGCAGACAAAGAAACAGATCAGCAGACGGGCTTCCAACTGTCTGACCATTACATCCATATCTAGTTAGTTATCAGAGAGGGAAGCACCAACATCTGGGCTTTTCAAAGCCGGGGGGCTCAATGGCTTCCCAGAGTCTCATCTGGCCAAATCACACAACTCTTTCCAAAGTGAGCCCACATCAAAACTCACATCAGGGCATATATAGCCTTCTCCTGGCTCGGAGAATGTCACGGCCCTCTTGACCCACTGCCCAATCACAAAGTAATAAGGCTTGGGCATTCCTGAAAAACAAGCCTCCTGCCACAGGCTCCATGTGACCACATTCAGCCTATTGGGGGGCAGCGTATACTTTCTCAGAGCCACTTAAGCCTATTAAAGGGCCTAGGGGCAGGGAAGATCTTCAGATTCCCATAACAGCTTCCCATTTTCAAGGACAATGAACCTGTCAAATATAGACTGCAACTTCACAGTCCCAGAAATGCTTATAGAGGAAGTAGAAATGACTCTAAAAAGAACAAAGATGGAGAAATACACCTGAGTGAGATTAATGGTACACAGAGATCTTTGCTAGAAGCCACATAATGCTGATGATATTGAAGGATCAGTTAGTTCACAAGGGAGAAGATACCAAAGGTATGGAAAATTTTAAACCTAATTAAGAACTAGCAAAGTTTAATGAGAGATCAAAAATAACCAACTTTAATGTCTACTAACTCTCTTTGAATGGGAATGGAATAAATTCACCCACAAAACAGTAATAGATAGTAAAATGGATTAAAAATCAGAATCTAACATGTTGCTTATAAGAAACACATTTTAAAATGAGAGATCCACACAGTTCAAATAAAGGGCTGGAGTAGGATTTATTAGGCTTCAGCTGATGCAAAAAAGCAGGGCTAGCAATCAGGTAAAGCTAAAATAGACTTAATTAAAAGAGATAAATAGGGAAACTACATTATGATAAAAGGTACCATAGACAACGAAGCAATATCATCAAATAACCTTTTAAAAGAAAAGCTAAATGAATTACAGGTGGAAATAGAAAGAAGTACTTTAATAGTGGGAAATTTTAATCTTCTCCTCTCAGAATGAGATAAGTTTAACCAACAACAACAACAACAACAACAATAAGAGGAAAGAAGTCAAGGAAGTGAATAGAATTTTAGATAAGCTAGATATGATAGATATCTGGAGATAATTGAATGTAAATAGAAAGGAACATATATTTTCTCAGCAGTATATGGTACCTTTACAAAGATTGACCATGTGGTAGGGCATAAAAAATTTTATAGCTAAAAACAGAAAAGCAAAAATATTAAATGCTTCCTTTTAAGATGATAATACAACAAAAAATTAAATTTAATAAAGGACCATGGAAACATAAGAAAAAGCTGATTGGAGACTAAACAACCTAATCTTAAGAATGAGTGGGTTAAAGAACAAATCATAGAAACAATCAAAAATATTATTAAAGAGAATGACAATAATGAGACAACATATCAAAACGTACGGGATACAGCAAAAGCAGGAATCAAAGGGAAATTTATGTCTCTAAGTGATTACATAAAAAAAACAAAGAGCAGAATTGAGCATATAATTTTTTTTAAACTAGAAAAAGAACATATTAAAAATCCTCAAACACTAAATTGGAAATTATAAAAATTAAAGGTGAAATTAATAAAATTGAGTGCAAGAAAATAATTGAATTAATAAAACTAGAAGTTATTATAATGAAAGAACAATAAAATAGATAAACCATTGGTTAATATGATTTTTTAAAAGAGGAGAAAGTCAAATCACTACTATTAAAAATGAAAAGGGTGAATACACCACTAACAAAGATGAAATCAAAGCAAATACAATGAGTTATTTTGCCCAATTTATATGCCAAAAATTTTAGCAGTTTAAGTAAGATGGAAGAAAATTTACAAAGATATAAATTGTGTAGATTAGCAGAAGAGGAAAATAGAATATCTAAATAGATTTATTTTAGAAAAAGAAATTGAACAGGCCAGAAATATTCTGCCTAAGAAAAAAGCACCAGAATTGCATGGATTTACAAGTAAATTTTATCAAACATTCAAGACCAACTAATTCCAATATTAAATAATTTAGAATAACAAATATGAAACAAATATGATATTGTTACCTAATGCATGAAGAATAAAAACAGAAAAATAAAATTATAGACTAATTTCATTAATGAATATGGATGCAAAAATAAAAAAAAATACTAGCTAAAAGATTACAATATGTTACAAAGATTATATATTATGAACAAACAGGATTCATACCAGGAATTCAAGAATGGTTTGACATAAGGAAAACTATTAACATAATTGATGATATCAATAATAAGAGTAATAAAAATCATATGATTATATCAAGAGATGCAGAAAATGCATTTTATAAGGTACAACATTCATTTTTATTAAAAACACTTGAAAGCTTAGGTATAAATGGACTTTTTCTTAAATTGATGAGAAATTTTTATCTAAAACCATCAGCAAGCATTATTTGTAAGTATGATAAGCTAGAAGCCTTACCAGTGAGATCAAGTGTGAAACAATCACCAACATTATTCAATATTGTATTGGAAATCCTAGCAATAGCAATAAGAGAAGAAAAAGAAATAGGAGGAATCAGAGTGGCCAATGAGGTAATAAAACTATCTCTTTTTGCAGATGATATGATGGTATGTTTGGAAAATCCTAAAGACTCAACTAAAAAAATTGAAATAATTTATAATTCAGCAAAGTAACAGAATATAAAGTAAATCCACACAAGTCATTAGCCTTCCTATATATCACCAACAGGACCTTGCAGGAAGAGATAGCTAGAGATACCCCATTCAAAATAACTCTAGACCAGTGGTTCTCAACCTTCCTAATGCTGCGACCCTTTAATACTCATTATGTGGGTGTATCTACATGTGGGCAGACCATTCTGGAGACAGACAGAGGAGCTGTGTCTCAGTTCCTAAGACCATCAGAAATAAATGTTTTCCGATGGTCTTAGGTGACCCCTGTTACTCCTATGAAAGGGTCGCTCGACCCCCAAAGGGGTCACGATCCACAGGTTGAGAACTGCTGCTCTAGACAATATAAAATACCTGGGAGTATACCTGCCAAAACAAACTCAGAAACTATATGAACAAAATCATAAAAAAAAACCTTTTTATACAAATAAAATTAGATTTAAATAAATGGAGAAATATTAATTGTTTGTGGGTAGGCAGGGCCAACATAATAAAAATTACAATTTAATCTCAATTAATCTCTATGTTCAATGCCATCCCAATAAAATTACCAAAAAAAAATTTACTAAACTAGAAAAAAATAATAAAATTCTTTTGGAAGATCAAAAGGTCAAGAATATCAATGGAACTAGTGAAAAAATGTAAAAGAAGGAGGTTCAGCAGTGCCAACTCTCAAACTATTTTATAAGATAGTAAATATAACGACTGTCTGGTACTGGCTTAAAGAGAGAAAGGCAGATCAGTAGGACAGAGCAGACATACAAGCAAATGAATATAGTTACTTAATATTTGACAAGTATAAAGATTTAAGTTTTCAGGACAAGAATTTATTATTTGGCAAAAAAAAATGATTGTTGGGAAAACTAGAAAGCAGTCTGACAGAAACTGGGCATAGAGCAATATCTTACACCATTTACAAAGATAAGATCAAAATGGATACTTAACCTAGATATAAAGAGAGATATTACAACAAAATGTGAAGAACATGAAACGTATTAACTATATCAAATTTATGGTTAGGTGGATAGGGGCACATTAAGTTACAAATCAGTTACTATTCAGTTATCATTCACTATTTAATCATCAGAAAATACACAGGCCATCCACCCTTCGGTCACAAGTAAATCACAATTTTCTCAGTCAGTACACAGCGTCCAAGTAAAGTCTTCTTTCAGCTTGACTTGGGGTAGGCTCTCAGATTCCATGGACCCCCTTCCATGGTCCCAGTTCCTACCTGGCTTCACCAAACTGTCACCTGGGTTCAAAGGCAGACAGCTCCCAGCTCCTTCTCCAGTTCTCTACTAGGCACTTCCTATTCCACACTGAAGCTCACAGTGTCCATTCCACCTTAAATCCTTCACAGTCTCTGTTCCCGGGAAGTCAAAGCTTAACAAAGCCACAAACAGACAAAATATGGGCACCACAGTCATGCTTCCTCAGTTTTCTGCAGCTCCAGCTGGTCCTCAGAAATCCTCAGCAGCTCTGGCTGGCCCTCAGACTCAGCACTGAATCAAAATCACTTCACCCAGGTTCTCAAAATAAAAATCATTCTATCCATCCTGGGCCTCTCTTCCTCAGCCTCCAGAGCCTGGCTCCAAGAAGATCTGAAATTCCAGCTAGGGCTTCTCCTTATTATTACTTATTATTATCTCCTTATTATTACTACTAGCTCCTCCCTGTTCTTCCCCCTTCCTGTTACATCAACAACAGGGGTTCATGCCTTTTGTTTCTTAACAGAGGCTTGATCTAATTAATTTCAAACTAGTACCTATTAGCTTTGCCAATACAAAGCAATCAAATTACATTACTATTATACTATTATATATACTGTAGATATAATATATATAATATAATATTTATATCATACTATACTAACAGTACTGTTATACATTACTTCATCTGAAAACTGTTCATATTCCTTAATCATTTATCAATTGGGGAATGGCTAGAAGTTTATTTTTGAAAGGGAAAGACAACACTTATAGGGGAATGGTTACCAAGGAAGGATGTGTTATACTGGGAAGTCATACAAATAGTGAGTAGAGTCATAGAACAATTGATTAATACATCCTTTCCAGGAATTGATAGTGTTGATTTGATTATTGTCTTCAGAGTAGAGGTAGGATGAGAACTCTCAGTAGTCCAGAAGAAAGAAGCTATAGGACAGGGTGGGAGGCTAAAGGTAGAGCAAGGTGGCACAGTTCTGTGAAGGATAATTTATAGTGAAGTTTCCCCATTTTGAAAAATCAAATCTAGAATGGCTTCAGTATTCACTAGGCCTAAGGTCAGGTCACCTGACCTTCAAGCATTAGAGCAATGGAGACCCTCCCCCAGAGCCAACTCAGCAGAAGATATGCCAAATAAGGTTAAGACTGCTTTCGTTGGACACCCACATGTTTCTGGGTCCTTTGTCTCAGAGAGATTCCTGCGCTTAGGTTGTGGGACAGCCCGCCTACCAATAAGAGTTAAGGGCAGTTGTGGGGTTTGGGTTTCTGCATTGGAAGATTATATAACCATAGGCTGGCTTCTACCTGACGCTCTCTCCCTGCAGATGCCATGTTGGGCAACAGAGGGTAGAGTCCTTTCTCTCATGAGAAAGAATAAAGACCTTTTCTGACCTTAGATTCAGACTCTAAACTCTTTCATCTCACACAGCTTGAAGACAGATAACTAGGGAATATATACTCTATTGGCTTAAACTGATTAGAAGTTTTCTGATTAAAAACACAATATAAAAACCCTCACAATCATAATAATAAGGTCATGTCACTGGCTGACAACAAAAAAATTATGCTTACTTCTTAAAAGGATGAGTATGGAAGGCATTTGAGTCAATCAACTAATCAATTCCTCCACTTAAAGTAACCAGCAAGATACTTTACCCTTGACACCTTTATCAGGTGAGAACAGCTGCATGAACTAACCAACCAAAGGTGACAAACCAATACATCTTTGTCATGCCTGGTAGATCTTTTATAAAATCATAAGTCAGTGTAAAACCTAGTATCCAGTCAGTTCAGTGGAAAAAGCTGTTCCAGCCAATCCCCTGAGAGGAAATCCCTTAGGAGGGGTGGGGCAGAGGAGAACAGCCTAAGTATCTTTTCCCCTCTCGCCCACTACACACACACACACACACACACACACACACACACGCATGCACACACACACTCACATGTATATGTGTAAGTGTGTATAACATATATACACACACAGAGGGCATAGGGTGAGTTGAATACGAAGGAATGATATCTAAAAAATAAAATTAACGTGTAAGAGAGGAATATATTGGGAGAAGGAGAAGGGGAGAGAAAGACTGTGGTAAATTATCTCACATAAAAGAGCTGTTTCAATGGAGTGGAAGAGGGGGAAGGTGAGAGGGAATGAGTGAATCTTACTCTCATTGGATTTGGCTTAAGGAGGGAATAGCATACACTCTCAATTGGGCATCTTACCCTACAGGAAAGTAGGGGAAAGGCGATAAGGGAGGGGAGATGATAGAATAGAGGACAGATTGGGGGAGGGGGTAGTTGGAAGCAAACACCTTTGAAAAGAGTTAGAGTCAAAGCCAGAATAGAATAAATGGGAGGTGGAAGAGGATGGAGTGAAATACAGTTAGTCTTTCACATCATGACTATTATGGAAGTGTTTTGCATAACTACATATGTTTAACATATATATATGTATATATATATATATATATATATACATATATGAATTGCTTGCCTTCTGAATGAGGGTGGATGGGGAGGGAAGAAGGGAGAGAATTTGGAACTCAAAGTTTTAAAAAACAAATGTTAAAAATTGTTTTTATATGCAACTGGAAAATAAAATATACAGGCAATGAGGTATAGAAATCTATCTTGCCCTTCAAGAAAGGGAGGGGGAGGGGGATAGGAGGCAGGGAGATAGAAGGGAGGGCAGATTGGGGTGGGGGAGGGAAGATATGGGTAGAAAATTTTGAACTCTTGTGTTGAAGACTAAAATTAATCAATTAATTCTTTAAAAAGAGAGAGAGAATGTGTCCCTGCTTTGGAGAAATGTTTTGTATCAACTGTCCTTATAATACCTCTTAGTAAATACTTTTTCTTTCTGTTTTTAAATTTTATTTTTATTTTCAATTATAGATTCTCACCCTTCCCCACCCATTAGAAAGCAAACATATTTCTTCCTTAGCCATTTTTCACACTCTGCCTGTTGTCCTAGCCCTAAAAAGCAAAGCAAGAGTATGCCTCTATCTGCACTCTGAGTCTATCAGTTCTCTATCTGAAGATCAATAGCATTTTACATCACAACTCCTTTGGAGTTGTGGTAGATCAGAGTACTAAGACTTTCACAGTTGATTATCTTTCTAATATGACTGTTATTGCATATTGTTCTGGTTCTATTCATTTTGCATCAGTTCATATAAGTCTTTCCAGATTTTTCTGAAATCATCCCTTTCATATATATGTTACCATTTCCAAAAGCTAATTTAGTTTGACCAGTTGAGAGTGATGGATAATCAGTGGAGGAAACACACCACTGGCAACTTATAAAACTATAGCATCAAAAAACTAATCCCTGGGGGCGGCTGGGTTGCTCATGGAATACAGTGCCAGCCCTGGAGTCAGGAGGACCTGAGTTCAAATCTGGCCTCAGACACTTAACACTTACTAGCTGTGTGACCTGGGGCAAGTCTCTTAACCCCAACTGCCCTACCTTCCATTCCCCCCCCCCAAAAAAAAGGAAAAGAAAAGAGAACTAATTCCCAAGAGAGATTTGTAGGGAGAAAGGAAAAGAGAGACTAGAACAGAGTTTAGGGAATTCTCACAATTAGTGGTTATGTCATATGGATAATGAGCCTGTAAAGGAGAAGGAGGAGTGCTGACACAGGTAAGAGGAGAATCAAAAGACAGACAGAAGTATCATGGAAACCTAGAGAGGATAGAGTACAATCAACAGTGTCAAATGAGGCACATAGGTTGGGAAGGATAAAGATAGAAAAGACTATCAGATTTGGTAATTAAAAGATGTTTGCTACTTAGAGACAGCAGTTTCAGTGGGTCGATGAGATTGGAAGGCAGATTACAAAGGGGAGTCTGGAACAGAAAAGGAGAAATTAGACAATAGCTTGTTCATCCCTCGCTCTCATTCCTTCTTGAAGAGTATCAGTGACATCACAAAGGTGATGTTTTGACTTGCATCTGAATTGGATTTCTCCCAATACCTGGTACACCCCTTCCACAACAACACACAACATTCATACAAATGGTGAAGCACATGCGTAAGAGATATGCGTGACAAAGGCTTAGCTCCCAATATCTGCTCTGGAAGTCCTCTCTGTGTAGAGACCTCATGAAGCAGCCTTTGTTGTTATTGTTGTTTGTCCTTCACTGAACAAAGAGGATCAAAGACATCACGATGGTCATCTCTTGACTCGTCTGTGAACTGGATTTAGTGAGGCAGAGCTAGGCCAATAGCTTGAGGAGATGGTAGAGTCTAGTGAATAAGAAAATATACTCTCTCCCTTCTTTGCAGAGATGGAGACTATAAGTGTAGAATTTTTAATCCCAGATTAAGGCAGTGTGTAGGCTTCACTGAAGTACTTTTCCTTCTTTCTTTTTAATTCTCTGTAAGGTAAGGGTGGAAGAAGGATGTGCTCCATAGTAAAAATTATGTAAAAAGAAAATATAGCAGGACTAAGGAAATTAACTAGATGTCCTCTAAAGTCCCTGAAAGCTCTAGGATTTGTGATCCAAAGAAAATTTTCAAGTTAGAAACAAACAAGGAAAAACACAACTTGTGCCCTAGAAATTTAAAACCTCAATAAGTTAAGTCTTTTCTCCCCATCTCTTAGTTCTTTCTAGTGACTCTCTGTGTTTAACAAGAAACTCATTCATTCATAAGCTATAATTTGTGGGGGAAAACTGACAAGCATGTCTATAATTTTAAAAAGAATAATTAAATAAAAATTAATTTTTATAAAATCAAAATTAAGTAAATGAAAACAGCAAAACAGAAGCCATGTGCACATACTGTCATGTTCCTTGTTTCCAGTTCATCCAAAAGAAAAAGAGAAGAATTTGCTTAGTGGGATTGTGGGGGTTTTATTCTTTTTTAATGAGAAGGCATATGTTCCTAGTCTTCATTTTTATGTTTAAAAATATATTCTGGGATGTTTTTCTCCCTGCTTACTAAGGAAAAATCCAAACTGCAAAACTCTATTACTTCAAGATTAATTCTGATTTTATTTTAGAGGCATTGGTTTTCTAGATAACTTGCCTAAATCAGTTAATATTGAATTTTCAATGTTATTGTAAAAGATTTCTCACATGAGGGCTGTATTTGTTTGAATGGATTTTTATAGGAATATTTCATCAAATGAGTCACTGGGTACTTATTTAAATAGAAATGCAAAACAATTCTACAAAAAAAGTTTGTCTATTCCTACTTGTAAGATACAGGGCTATACAGAAACTTTGATCAGCTGGACATTCTCCATCTATGTATCAAAAATGCATTTAAAATATTTAAATTGTATTTTTTAAAGGTTAAGAGTTACTGAGAAGAAGACTAGTGATAAGAACTGGATCTTTGATTTCACTGATATAGAGAACTTCCAGGAGAAGAAATTTACTCACCAATGGAGAAGGTCATCGACCTAGATTTTAGCAAAGCATTTTAATAAAGTCACTTATGCAATTTTTGTAGGAAAGGTGAGAGATAAGGACCAGAGTATTGTCATGAAGCTGAAAAAGTATTTTACCATTACTAGAAGTTTGTACAAAATGGGCACATGAACTTTAAGCAGGTGTAAAAGAAGAATCTGGTACTGGCACGAACACGTTTGGAATTGGCTGAATTGCTAGACTTCCTAGTGGTTCAGTATAAACCTAAAAGCAGAACTTGAATAGCATAATTGAGTAATCTGTGTCTGGCCCTAAGCTATTTAGTCTTTCTCTTAATGACTTGGATGAAGATTTAGATGATGTTCTCATTAAATTTGTAGAAGACACCAAACTAGACGTATTATAGACTAGCATCTAAACATGGAAAGGACCTATAATGTTATATAATCCAAATTCCTCATTTTATGGATGAGGAAACTGAGATCCAGAGAGATATGACCTGCCCAAGGTCATGTATATTGTAAATGACAGAACCTGTATTTGAATTGAGGTCCTTTAACTCCAAGATCAGCTTTCTAAGCTTAATGTCCTAACAAAAGGATGACAGGTTCATCATTGAACATGATCTTGATAGACTAGAACACTGGAACAAATGGAATAAGGTAATATCTAATGGGCATAAATGTAAGGGCTTACACTTTAGTTTCAGTAATGACTTTACAGTTACAAGATAGGGTCTGAGAAGAGGGTCAAAGGAGAGGGTATAGTCAGAGAGAAGTTTTCCAGGAAAAGATCTAGGGGTTTCGGTAAACTGTGATAAGGGAACCGATATATACCTATTTGTGTCTAATGGTGGCCATCTCTAGGACAGGGTGGGGGGAGGGAGAGAAGGAAGAAAAAAAGGAAATTTACATGATAACTTGGCATATATTTAAAAGGAATAGCAAGTTATACATAACAGATTTAATTGCAATCATTTTTTTATTATACTATATTATGGAAATGCTTTTTTATTCAATAAATTAAAAATACAATAAATTTAAGAAAAAAAATTTTTAATTAAAAAAGTCTTTAAAATAACAACAAATAAGCTAATGGGATCTGGGCCACACTGAAAAAGAGGCCAAGCTTCGCAGAATGCAGAGATTATAGTTTAGCTCTATTCTGCCCTGTTTAGAGCACAAATGAAGTATTGTGCTTAGTTCTGGACACTGCATTTTGAGAGAGGATATTGACAAGCTGGAAAGTGACCAGCGTAATCCAGCTAGGATGATTGAGGATTTGGAGGTCATGCTATATGAGTATAACTGGGACCGACACATGTAGACCTCAGTCAGCTTACATAGTTGATACAGCTTCCCCAAGCGGAGAAGTTGGCAGAGATTTCCTCTCTTCCAAGAGAGTCTAAGTGACATGGATGAGAAATGCCTTGGAAGAGAATCTATGGAACATGTGTGGATATTATGTCACTAGTCATAGGCACCTAACCACATGTTGATGAGAAGGCTCTTTGATTGGGTCTGCAGGTGTTGAAAAAGGCCTTTAGGCTTCAGACACCTCTTATTCGCCTCCATGAGTGATTCTTTCACTGATGGCATCCAGAGAGGAACAATGATATTATTAGAGAGACCATGGGAACCTCCTGACTTTGAGGCCATATGGCCCTGTGGTAGGGCCTCTGTTTTTGGCCTCTACGTTTTTTCTTTTACATTCTAGGTAAAGGCAGTAGAGTTTCATCACCTGCATTTCATAAGGTCCAGAGAGTTCCTTGCAGCCAAGCATTCTGGAATCTGGAAAGTATTTCAGTGTGATGGTATTTCAGACAGCATTTTGCAGCCAGCCCAACATCAAGGCACTGAAGAGTGAGGAGTGCCCTTTATAACCCTAAATGGGCAAGGACTTATTTGGCAGTGAAGTCTCCTTTAGAAGTGATCTTAGTAGGATCTGAGGTTAATTGAGCCTAATTTCCACAAAGATCAAGGTGATGTAGTAGAGAGTATGCTTCCAAGGTATTGGAGGAAATGTTTGCATTTTGTTCTTGCTATATCTTTGAAGTTAATATCTCCTTGTAAAAGCTGTTTGATATTAAGTCATTAAGCCCATACTCCTCTTTAGCAGTACCAACAAGACCTAACCAATTGCTACCAACAGTTAGGCACAAGAGCTCAGGGAAGAGCATTAACTCCAAGGTCACGTAGGCCTTACCTTCACACCCACCAACTGCCAACCAGCCACACACAGGGTGGGCAAGCCAGTCTAGCTGAAGTAGTTTAGCACCCTGATAGAGAGACAGGAGGCAGCATATCCCAATAGCAATAGCTTGGACCACTATCTTCTCTTGGAGTCTAACGGAGGCAGCTCAGTATCTGACCCCGAGAGCCTTGGGAATGGCTGCAACAGCCAAGTCCAGCAAAGAGGCTGGACTCTAGGTGCTGTGGGAAGCCAGGGGAGACAGAGTTGTATACTGGTTATTCAGAAATCTTGGAGTATTCCTCCCATTCCCCAACCCAGGCAAGAGACCAGAAATCTCCTCTAACAGTTTGAACTTTAAAAAAATTACCTTGACATATTGGTAACATAAAGAACTTTTATTTTGAAACTCCATTTCAATGGTTTGTTATTTTTTTGAGAAACTGTTTTCCATGATAATCAAACAGATTAATTTCAGGGACATTTGCCCACCAATTTGCTGAAGGCGTGATTATTAGAGTCTGAGGATAAAACCTTTTGAAATAGAAAATCTGCCCACTTAAATACTGTTACTTGCTCCTATACCTCAGATTGTAGGCATTCAGAAACACTCTTAGGCTGATCCTAGCACTGGGTAGGTGAGATAGAATTAGCACCGCAATGAGTCTCAATGGGGACCTTTGAATAGGGAGCAAGAGGAGATAAGACTGTTTATCAATGTATATTTCCTCCAAATTAAATAATGGGTAGGTATTTTCCCCCTAGAGCAGACTGCAAGTCTTCTTCCTCTAAGGATAAAGCTTTTGTCAAATGAAGAATTTAATGTGCTCTTTGGTGATGATCACTGAAGCTCTTCAATTTTTAATGAACTCTTAGAATGAGCCATAGTTTATTTAAAATTCTAATATTTTAATAACACATTTTAAAACACCTTGTATCCTTTTATCTGCAACATAGCATTGTACAAAGTCTACCTATAGGGGATCATAGATTTAGCACTGATGGACCTTAGAGATCATCCTTCCCCATCCTACAGGTGAAGAAGAAATTTCAGAAAAGTTGAAAAGGTCTGCCCCAGGACGTTCAGCTAAGTGTGTGTCAAACAGCAAACTGCCCTCGAAGAAATATTCAGGTTCACCAAATAATCATATCTCATAAGTATATTACCTTGCACTTTCTTTGTGGACAGAATAAATGGCCCAAATCCCAATTTGCATAGTTGAGAGGCTGTGCTCTTTCATATGGCCCTGTGGGGATTTTAGAGAACCCATTAGCTTTTTGTTCATTTTTCAGGTATCAACCTTAGATCTTAAACATAATCACTGATTGCCTTCTATTTAAAGTGCTATGTTTTTACTACAAGGCACTTATCTAAGTTTCATTTTAAGAATATCATTTGTTACAAAGGAAAATTATTCTTATTATTTTGTTTAACCCCTTAACTCTGTGACAGTCTAATGAGTATAGTCATATAAAACTTTTGGAATTATTTTAGATTTAAATTCAAGTTAGGTTCTAGGATGCATTCGTGAATATTTTTCACTCAACACAAATAAATATTAGTGTATTTATGACATAGTGGATAAGGTATTGGAGTGAAGAAGACTGGGTTCAAATTCTGTCCCTGACACTTTCTAGCTATGGGACCATGGACAAGTCACTTATTCCTTTTGTTTTCTCATCTGGAAAAGATGGGAAAATATTTCTGGTTAGCTATTCAGAGGACTATTGTAAGGTTTAAATGAGATAAGGTATAAAAGGCACTTTGCAAACCCGGAAACACTACATACATATCTATGGTTGTTGTTACTTGCAGGTTGTATTTTGGTTTTTTTGTGATCCATTAAATTTCCTCCAAAAAGCTTAAACTTTATAATGTGCAGTAATCCTGATCAGTCAACATTATTTTTGAGTTATCACTTTCCTAGGTACCACCTGTCAACTATTAATACTGTTTGGCTTTCTTTTTGCGCTGGGAAGAAGAGTGAACATCAGAATTAATAGTTTGAAAAACCAGACATGTCATGTGGAAGAGAATGTACTTTCTCTAACACTTTTTTTCCTCTCTAATTAATGGTTTGATTAAAAAAAAAAAGATACTTTTACAGGTTCCTTGAATTTTTTTTTCTGAATAGAGTTTAAGGTTTATTTGTTTGTCTTTACTTTAGATAAGTTTGAGCTCATACTTTGTATGTGAGGCCTAGAGGAGAGACAACTGGTCTTAGAATCAGGGAGAATTGGGTTCGAGACTTACTGGCTGTGTAACACTGGGCAAGTCACTTAACCTTTCACTGTCCCAGCAGCCATCTAAGATTATAAGTTGTAGAGAAGGTACCAAACTGTATAGGGAAAGAACTTGCTACATTAATGAAATCACAGGTCTGTTGAAAAATCAAAAATGGCTAAAGATCCTAACAGTGATACCATGAAGATATTTTTAATAAGAAGCCTCTGTATTTTCACCATGGAGAGGCAAAACCAAAGAAACAAAAGAATATTTACTTAGTTCCTTTCTGTTGCTCATACCTAACAAAGACTCAGTGGACTGGATTTATTTCCTTCCAAGCCACATGCTCCTGTGAGAGAACAACATTTTGTCCTGTGCCCTACTTTGTCTTTGTCTGCACTGCTCTGTTCAGGGTGAAATGTGAAATGAATAGTTGACATAAACTATAGAGATGAACTTTTCTGAAATCCAAGCTGCTAATCTCAATTCAGAGATACTGAGATTGTAAAACTATCATCACAGGTTTTAGAGGGTTGAAACAGTTCATTTTATGTCAAGCACAGTATTTTTAAAGAGAAACAAATAACAAAGGGTGATGAGAGGCAAAGATGAAAATCTGTGTTCATTCAGTTTCTATTATTCACTGAGCAGAGGTTCTTCAGCTGGGATCTATGAACTTGGTTTTTTAAGAAAAATTGACAACTGTATTTCAGTAAAATTGGTTACCTTTGTAAACCTGTGTATTTTATTATATGCATTTAAAAATATTGTTCTGGGAAGGGGCTCCAAGGTTTCACCAGATCTATATACTTAGCCAAAAAGATTAAGAACCCTAGCACTAAGGCACCTAGAGCAAGTTGGAGGGTCAGGTTTATTAGACCCTGAAAATACATGTGAAGAAATTGAATATTTCCTTTTTATTGCAAGATTTCATTTGGAATTTTAGGCATTGTGATAGCTATCTAGCATTTATATAGGGCTTTAAGGTTTGCAGAACACTTTATATATGTTATATGATCCATACAACTACCCTTCCTGGGTCCAAGTCCATCATTCTATCCACTAGGCCACCTAAATGCTTATGAATTTAATGAATCCAAAGATGAAGAAGATTGAGCAAAGACTGAAAATCAGACCCCGCCGTTGCCTTGCTGTGAATTTGGCTGGGTTTGTTAACTCGTCATTTTTTTGGAGGGTGTGGAGTTTTCTCGATCCCCCAAATGGGCATGATGAGAACACACTCCCCAAGCTCATTGCAAATCTTTCTTGGCATCACCAATTGCCTGTGAAAGGTTGACAAAAGCAACAGCTTAGTGGCTGTGTCCAGTGTGGTGAATCTAGATGTCTTGGATCAAGAAGAAAAAGAATTTAAGAAGATTTGGGAGCTGCCTTCAAGGATGATGGTGTCAGTCAACAGCAGTAAACAAATATAGAAACAGCTCCCTGTTTATCTGTGTGGAAGATTAGTTAGTTCTGAAGACCTCTGTGACTTTTCCCTTTGATACTTAAACACCTGTAAATGCAAATTTCCCTGTAAATGAAACTTATAAGAAATTCTTAGGACATTCAAAGGAGGACTGAGTGTTTATTCAATAGAGGGGGAAGTTAAAATGGAAATATGGGGAAGGAGAATCCAGAATTAGAGAAGTGGTCATGTCAGTGATAAACACAGCCACAGTGGGGGAGCAAGGAAAGGGAAGGATCAAGTGACTCTCTCTCTCTATAGAACCCGCTAAGTGCTTTATAAATCCTCGCAACAACCCTACAAGGTAGGTACATGACAAGGAATTATTTCACCTAAGACAAAAGCAGTTGTTGCAGTGATGTGTTGCTGGGGGTGGGGATGATAGCGAGAGGTTGGGTAACACTAACACTGAGGATGGTCTGAACCCAGGCTGTTGTTTGTTCTCGAAGATGACCATAGCATCAGGAAGATGTCATGACTTGCAAGTGAATTGGATTTAAGTGCAAAGTCACCAGCCTCACTTTCTCCTTTGGAACCATCTGAGTTCAGTGGCAAGATATAAATCGGGACAACTAGAGATGATCCTGCTGAGCTCAAGTGAAATCACATTATTCTATGCCAGAGAACCTGGGTCCCCAAGAAACTGGAGAGGGTTGGTGGGGGGAGAAGAGAAGAGCTGTTCTGGAAGAGAGGTGTCATCCATGCAGGTGGGATATTGGGGGTGAGGGTGGCTTAGGGAGCAGCCATCAGGGTCATCTCATACAGAGCAGGCTTGTGGAGAACCAAGAGATGAAAGGCACAGGGACAGTGGAGGAACCGCGTAGAGGAAGGATCACTCCTGCCCCACCCCCGAGAAAAATTGAATTTATTGAGTCCCTGAGGAAGGGTTAAGTACTAACTATGGTTCTGGTTCTCACCTCTCCTCTAGGAGATCATCCTCACAGTCTCTCCTCTCACTTTCTATTCTTTTCTGCCTCTGTATTGGTTCATTCTCTGCTGCCTCCCAATATGCCCAGGTCTCCCCCATCCTTAAAAACATGTCTCTCAACTCTCTTATTCTCCAAAGCTATGGTCCAATATTTCCCCTCATCTCACCCCTTTCTACAGTCAAATTTCTAGAAAAATCTGTGTGTTCTTGCTATTTCCACTTCCTTTTCCCTTATTCACTTCTCAGCCCTTTGCAGTCTGGCTTCCAAATTTCTCACTCAACTAAAATTTCCTGCTCTAAAATTCTTGGTGATTTCATAATTACCAAATCCCACAGACTTTTCTGAATTCCCAGACTTCTTGACTGCTGCAAGATCTGTCATTGTTATTAACTACTATCTTCTTTAGCGTCCTCTATCTTCTCTATTTTTCATGGCGCTGCTCTATCTTGGTTTTTCTCCGACCTAGCTTAGATGGTTTCTGAGGTCTCTTCTGGCTGGCTCTAGATTTATGATCCTATGAATATGGAAAGACTATGATCTGTACTGGTATATGTAAAACTGCAACAATGAAAAATCATGCATCTATTATAACATATTGCAAACAAATATTATTTAAAACATGCACTTCTATATTTATGTGCCTAAAGAGTTATTAAGCTACCTAAACCCTTTGACCCAGCCGTACCTCTACATGGTCTATTTCCAAAGATGGTTAGGGAAAGGAAAAGAATCTGTAGCAGCCCTTTGTGGTGACAAAGAACTAGAAATTGAGAGGATGCCCGTTAATTGGGGAATGGCTGAATAACTTGTGGCAAATGACCTGTGCTATAAGAATAGATAGATAGATAGATAGTTAGATAGATAGTTAGATAGAAGAATATATAAGAAAGCTTAAGGATTTTAGAAAAATATGGAAATACTTGCATGAAATAATGAAGCACAAAATGAGCAGAACCAAGAAAATAGTGTATACAGTAACAGCAATATTGTTTTAGGAAAAACTTCAAGTGAACAAGTTATTTTATCTATCATAAATACCCAAATTAACTATAAAAGACATATGAGGGGCAGCTAGGTGGCACAGTGAATAGAGCGCTGGCCCTGGAGATAGGAGGACCTGAGTTCAAATTTGGCTTCAGACACTTAACACAAAAACTAGCCATGTGACCTTGGGCAAGTCACTTAACCCCAGTTGCCCTGCCTTCCCCCCTCCAAAAAGCAAAAAAAAAAAAAAAAGAGAGAGAGAGAGAGAGAGACAATTTACATACAGAGAAAGAACTGATAACTAGAAGTATGTAAAGAATGATTTTACATATATATATATACATATATATGTATACCTATTTGTGTCTAATAGTATCCATCTCCAGGGTGGGGGAGAGAGGGAAGAAAAAAGTGAAAATAATTTACAGGATAATTTTGTTGTATATTTGAAAGGAATAGCAAGTTGTGCATACTGGATTTGCTGTTTCATGTACAATTGTCTTTTTTATTGTACTATGTTATGGAAATTCTTTTTTATTCCATAAATTAAAAATAAAATGAAATATACATTTAATGATATAAAATATTCAGTTAAGTTTATAATGACAAATTTGAACTATAATCTGTGGCTCATGTTTAAAAAAGGGGGGATTTGCTTCCCTCACCCCAGGTCAGTTGATGTAATCACAGGATATAATCACAGGTTACATTATACAGAAAGTGTGAATATGCTGAGAAAGTGTTACTATTTTCTATAGTTTCATCTAAGTCATCTTTTTGGCTGTTGGTGAGTTGTTTTAGTTGTGTCCAACTATTCATGACTCCATTTATTCCTTTTCCAGCTCATTTTGCAGATGAGGAAACAGAGGCAGATAGAGATAAGTGACTTGTCCAGGGGCACATAGCTAGTAAGTGTCTGAGGCTGGATTTGAATCCAGGTTTTCCTGACTTCAGGCCCAGCACTGAGACCTCTAGGTACCCTAAGGTATCTTAAACAACTTCAAATTATAGCTTATGATTACCTTTATATTGTTAAAAAAAATGTGAAGTCCAATTCTTTCTCACGGCATGTCTCAAGTAAGAAGTTTGCAATCCAGCTTGAATGAATAAATGTAAAAACATAGTGTGCCAAACACTGTGCTAATGTGCTAAGGATACAAATGAAAAAAAAAAACCAAACGAACCCAAATTGTCTTTATTTTAAGGATCTCACATTCTAATTCAGGTAGACAGGACAGTAAGTATGACATCAGTAGTTGTCTGATGTAAATTATTCTCTGCTCCCATTTATATTATCAATGGACCCCACAAAGGACAGATGCACAGGGAATCAGGTGCTTTTTGACTTATTTTTGCTTATTTTATAAAATGCAAAGTAGTATTGAACTCAAAAGGTAGACATGCAAATTAAGTGTGATCTGAAACATCTTGTGCTTGGGACTCTGGATGGATATTTCCTTTTCACAATAATGGCACACCCTCCTCATAGATCCAGAGACTAAATTCTAATCTCAAAATTAAGGATTGTTTCTCTACCCTCCTCATCCCCCACTCTACATTTAGCATCCAGAAGGGTTTAAAACAAAAAACACCAAGTACAACTGTTAGAAATGGAACCAATTGTTTCTGGTTTTTGTTTTTCTTTTTTCCCCATGGAGTGCTGTTGAAGGAAGAGAAAATAAATGTCTGTGAACTGGAAAAAAGGAAGAGAGTATTGACTTTCAGAAGAAAAATAAAGAACCTGAACCAAAACTATGTATTTTCTAAAATTGTCCAATCTGGGAAAAGTTCAAACATCAAAATACTATTCTATAGAATCACAGAATCTCAGAGCAGAAAGGAACCTCAGAGATCATCTGGTTGACCCCCTCCTTATACTCCCTCACCTCACATAGCCAATCCATTGCTAAATCTTGTTGTTTCTTCACATCTCTTGCATCTGACTCTTCGTCTGTATGCACAGCTACCAACTTAGTGCAGGTTCTCGTGAGTTCTTTCCTATATTATTGAAGCAACCTCCTATCTCCTTGCCTCAAGCCTTTCATTTCTCCATCCGTTCTATTCATTGCTGTCAGAGAGACAGACAGATATGGAGACAGACAGACACAGAGAAACAGAGACATAAAGGCAGACAGAGGGAGGAAGGGAAGAAGGAAGAGATAAAGAGAAAGACAGAAAGAGACTGAAACACAAAGAGAGAGAGAGAGAGAGAGAGAGAGAGAGAGAGAGAGAGAGAGAGAGGGAGGGAGGGAGAGACGTGTCTTTGATGAGGAAAAAGACATCTTATATATTGATCACAGAGTCAATTCAAAGGCAGGAAATCAGGAAAAGTTTCCCAACAATGTTACAGTAGCAGAACTGCCCCAACTGGAGAGACAAATAATAGAAGTTGATAGAAGTGCCACAGGTCAAGGACATATATGTCAAGAGCAGATCTAAGAGAGATCAAGCTGTATTCTGTTACAACCATGGACATGCATGTTGAGAAAGAGCAATGGAACAAAGGCTGCTCCAAACTTAAATATCAAACACTTCAAATACTAAGCCATTTATTTATTTGGTAATCAGTAATCTTCTCTGGATCCTTTCCCTGTAGCCTCACTCATATGATTTCAAGCAGCTGTCACAGTAAAGACTGAAAATGAAGTGTTTCATCCCATATGAAAAAATGAATCCCAAGTAACAACTGGATTCCAATCTCTTTATGAAAATAAATTTAAAATGTTACCTCAAAAGCTTATTTAGGGGCTAAGCTTCTATGGGCTGGGTAAAAAAGAATCTACAGATATGAACTATATCAGCACAAGCTTGGAATTCCTGAGGGATGTCATGGGTATCAGAAAGGGGAAAAAAAGAGATTAAAAACTATGGCTCTGGTATGTCAAGACCCACAGTATAGGTTTGGTTTGTCAGTATTAATTCAGACCAACTCCAATCTATTTGAAGCAGTTGGTAAAATATTGTAGGCAGTGAGCTGGAACTCAGTGCCTGGCAATCCAAGCCCCTTATCAAGAAGATTGCCAGACTATAGGATGCAGTGAGATGAGAAAGCATTCACCTCAAGACAGAGATGTCCCTTTCTTCTTTCTCTCCACTTTGTTTTGGTGACTTCATTCACTCACCCAGTTACTACCTTTAAGCACATGAATCACATATGGCTGTATCCAGAGGAAGTCTCTTCCATTCCTGTAGCACCAAATGCTTAACATTTTCCACCAAGTGTCCCATAATCATATTTAATGCAACAGGTCTGAAGAACAACTCATTATCTTTTCCCCAAACCCCACCCCCTCATCAAAATGCCTCATTTCTGATGAAGGTGCCACTATCCTTCCTAACATAGGAGTTAGCAACATTAGCTTCAACCTTAACACCTCATTTCCCCTCACCCTTCAGATCTAATAAGTTGCCAAGTCATGTTAATTCTCTTGGATCTCCTCTTCATTCAAACCACTGCCACTCTAGTTCAATACCTCATTTCTCATCTGAAATATTGCAAAAGCCTCGTAGTTGGTCTCTGCATTGACATTCTCCTCTTTCCAACTTATCCTCCAGAGCTACCAGGGATTTTCCTAAAGTATGGGTTTGACCAAATCACTCCTCTGATCAGTAAACTCCAACATCTTCCTGTTACCTGTAGGACAAAATGTAAACTTCTCTACCATTAAATGCTATTCTCAACCTGATTCCAACCTACATTTCAGGTTTAGCATACATTACTCCTCCTCACCAATTCTCCAATTTTAGACAAACTGAACTTCTCAATGTTCTT
>CM053592.1:28034917-28061275 GCA_028646515.1 Pseudochirops corinnae | reverse complement strand
TATGTCTTTATATTGGCTATCTTCCACGTTTGAAATGTTTTCCTTCATCTCTACCACTGAAAATCTCTGGTTTCCTTCAAAATTTAGTTCAAAGGCTACCTCCCACATGAAGCCTTTCCCAATTCCACCAGCTGCTAGTGCCTTCCTCACCAAATTATCTTGCCTTTATTTCTCATATATCTATATGCTTATATTGTGGTATCAAACTCACATAGAAACAGATCTTTGTAGGCCACATATTGACTTAGAAAACCACAAATTAGCATTATCTACACTGTACTCAGGAGTGGTATTTCCTGGAGCATGAGTTTGACACCTCTGGTGTACATGATACCCTTGTCAATAGAATAGTTAATTTTTGTTTTTATAATATTTCCTAGCAGAGTGACTAGTAGATGATTAATAATTGTTGATTGAGTGATTGACTGGTCATTTCCAGTGTCTATGGAATGGAAGGACCATTTGAGGAAGAAACTTGTCATGAAGACACTATGTGTATGACTGTATGAGTGAGATGTGTGGTGTACCTGGGAGAAAGAGAGAGACAGAACAAGGGACTGAATCCATTTTGATTCACTTTTTTTTCCAGAGTATAAGATTTCCCTCTCTGAGATGGAAGCCTTGACCGACCATCTAAAAAAGTGCAATACTCCTGAGTGTGGCCAGAATCAGATTAAAATGTAATTGGAAGATATTTAACAAAATTAATAAAAATACAATATAACCATTATAACACCACAATCATCCTCTAAACCAGTGGTTCTCAACCTGTGGGTCACAACCCCTTTGGGGTCACTTAAGACCATTGGAAAACACATATTTCCCATGGTCTTAGGAACTGAGACACCGCTCCTCTATCCATCTCCAGGAGGGTCCACTCACATGCAGACACGCCCACATATGAGTATTAAAGGGTCGCGGCATTAGGAAGGTTGAGAACCACTGCTCTAAATGGTCTCCTAACAGCACTGAGGAATTAACGTAATTTCGTTATTGCCAGAGGGGCTCTTGAGCATTGTCCAAAATCTGTCTCTGTATCTATTTGTCTTGTTTTGAAGTGCAACATTTATTGGAACCAAAATTCCCTTCATGTTCTAAAAGGAAATAGGTTCATTGTCCAAAGGGAGCTTGGTTTAAAATTAAATGTCATATTTCCAGTTGTAGACAATGCCTTTTGCTTTCCCAGCATGTGTGTTCAATATTGTATTCAGATTTTTCCAGGGAAGCCTCTCCCTAGAGATGGTATATAATCGCTTTTAATTGAAACATTTTTTCCCTGATGTCTAATCTCTGTTGATTTATTTGGAAAACTGGATCATGAGTCTTCAGGCCAAGGTATGTGCCTATAAATTCAAATCCTTATTCGATCTGGCTAAATGAATTTCTAAAAAGCAGAACAGACATTTATCAAGTCCAGGAATCTCTGGTAAAATATCTCAGCTATTACTTTGAGACAAACACCACTTGTTTCTACCGCATTCCAGAATTCCCCATAAATCTGCATTGATCGTAACACTTGCTGCTCCTCAGAAATGGTCTTCTTTCCTTTCTTTTTCTTCCCTTTTTTCTTTCTATTAACAAACCTCTACATACTCTTGATTCCATCCCTTCCCATTTTCTACAGCAGATTGCCCCCATAGCCCTTCTTATGGTCATCTTCAGTCTTTGTTTTGTAACAAGTAGTAATAATTGTTTTTTAAAAATTGTTAAAAATTGTTTTTAAATTATTTTAAAATTGTTTAAAAAAAAAACTAATAGTAGCTAATATTTATATGGTACCTTTTATGTGCCAGGGACTATACTAAGTGTTTTACAATTATTATCATACCTGATCTTTACAACACTCCTGGGAGGTAGGTACTATTATTATCTTTGTTTTACAGATGAGGAAACTGAGATTATGCTACCTGATCAGGAGTCACACAGCTACTAAATGTCTACAGTCCGATGGTCAAGCACTCTTATCTACTCCACCCCTAACTGACTCATCTATTGGCTCCTTCCCAATTGCCTACAAACATGACCAAGTTTCCCCCATCTTCCGGGGAAAGAAAAACTCTTCCCAAACTCTACCTCATCAAGTCCTAAATCTCTCCTCCTTTCACAGTTGATTCTTGGGAAAAGGTGTCTTTTATCTAATTCATCTCTGTCTCTTGTGAACTGACTTTTGTCCTCATCACCCAACCTTGACTGATTTTTCCAAAGTTACCAGTAATCTCTCGATGATCACATCTCACGGACTCTTCTCAATCCTCCCTCTTTTGGATCTCTCTGCATTCTTTGATGTTCTTTATGTTCTCCTTCTGGACACTCTCTCCCCATTTTTATGACACTGCTCTGTCAACTCTCTTATCCATCATTTTAGGGCTCCTTTGCTGGTTTGCCATCCATATCATGCCTCTAGATTTTCTGTTTCCCAAAACTCTGAATGGGTCTACTCTTTTATTTTTTACGTACTCAGTGACCACAGATGTCCAATTTTATAGAAACAGCTCTAGTCTCTGGAGCTCCAATTGTGTATTTTCATTCACCTCCATGATATTTTCAATTAACTGTCCTGTAGGCATCTCAACCACAACAAATCCAACACTGAGCTAATTTTCTTTTTCTCTAACACAGCTCTTCTCTCAAACTTCCTTCCTTCTATTGGGAGTACCACTATCCTTCCAGTCACCCACGTTTACAATATTGGCATCATCTTTTACTTCTCACTCTCTAATCAGTGCCTTCCCTCTCAGATCCATCCCCTTCTCTAGACTCACATGGCAATCAGCTAAGTTCAATCAGGTTCTCTTCACTTCTCAGGTATTCTTCACCTGGACTATTGCTCTAACCTTCTCATCGGTCTCCTTCTCTCAAGTCTCTCCGTACTCCAATTCATCTTCCACTCAGCTGCCAAATATCTTTTCCTAAAGGGCAGGTCTTATCATATTCCTCTGCTACTCAAAGTATTGCAATAGCTCATCTTACCTCCAGGTTCAATTATAAACCAACTGTTTAACTTTGAAAGCCTTTTATGACTTGACCTCTTCCTACCTTTCTGACTTTCTCATAGTTTCCTCCCATTCCTGCATTTTTTAGTACAATCAGCCTGGCCTTCTTTACTGTTATTCACACAGGACACTCCATTTCCCATCTCTATACTTTTGCCCTAGTGGTCCCATTCACCTAGAATGCCCTCCCTACTCACTTCCCCCTCTTACAATCCCTTTTTCTTCAAAATTAATCCAGTGCTACCCTCTCCACGAAGCATTTCTTTATCCCTGTTGCTGCTGGTGCCTCGCCCCACCAAATTACTTTGTGTTTATTTTATATGGGTTTTGTGTATACTTATTTATGTAATGCTGTCTTCCCTGATAGAATAGAAGCTCCTTGAGGGTCAGATTGTTTTCACTTTTGTCATTGTATCCCTAGTGCTTAGTAAAAGGTTTATTAGGTACTTAATAAATGCTGATTTGCTGGATTTTCCTTGATTGCTTAATTGACTAGATTTTTTTATTACAGGTTTTTTTTTCTTTTTAATCTTTTATTTATTTTTCATTTTCAACATTCATTCCCACAAGATTTTGACTTACAAATTTTCTCTGTCTTTCCCCTACCTCCCCTCAAAGATATCAATCTTACTGAATACCACTTTCCCCAGTCTGCTTTCTCATATCCTCCTCCATCCCCCTCCCCCCCAACTTTCTAGTAGGGCAAGATGGATTTCTATACCCCAGTGCCTGTATATCTTATTTCCCAGTTGCACCTAAAAAAACATTTTTTAACATTTTTTTTTAAACTTTGATTTTCAGATTCTTTCCCTTCTTCCCTCCTCACCCACCCCCACTGGGAAGACAAGCAATTCAATATAGGTTGTACGTGTGTAGTTACACAAAACGTTTCCATAGTAGTTATATAGTGAAAGACTAACTATATTTCCCTCCGTCCTATCCCACCCCTTATTTTATTTTCTACTTTGACCCTGTCCCTTTTCAAAAGTGTTTCTTCTAACTATCCTATCCCCCAATCTTCCTCCCTTCTATCATGCCCCCTCTTATCCCCTTCCTCCCTACTTTCCTATAGGGTAAGATACCCAATTTAGTGTGTATGTTATTCCCTTTCCTTTTCCATCTGGCTAGTTCAGTTTTTTAAGCCATTCATTTCCTCATTGGCTTTTTGGACCTCTTTTGCCATTTGAGTTAATCTATTTTTTAAGGTATTATTTTCTTCAGTATTTCTTTGGGTCTCCTTTAGCAGGCTGTTGACTCACTTTTCATGATTTTCTTGTACCATCTTCATTTCTCTTCCCAATTTTTCCCCCACTTCTCTTACTTGATTTTCAAAATCCTTCTTGAGCTCTTCCATGGCCTATAACCAATTCATATTTTTCTTGGAAGCTTTTGATGCAGGACTTTTGACTTTGGCTCTGGTTCCATGTTTTGACCCTTTTTGTCCCCAAAAAAGGAATCTATTGTCTTATTGTGCTTTCTCTGCTTTCTCATCTTGCCAGCCAATTACTTGACTTTTGAGCTCTTTGCAGTTGTAGAACTCTGCTTCCAGAGTGGAGACAGCTGTGTCCCAAATTGCTGGGGTTTTCACAGCTGCTGGAGCTATGAGGAGGGTGCCCTGTCTCCAGCCACCACAGGCTTGGGTAGCCAGCATTCCTTACCCCAGGACCACTGCCCAAGACAGTGACCCAGATCCAAGCAGGTCAAAGCAAGAGTGATTACCTTCTGAATGATTGCTTGGTCCCCCTATGATCCGCAAGCCAGGAACTCTGGAGGCAACCATGTGGCAGCAGCTGCAGTCACTGCACCTTCACCACCTCTCACCTGGGGACAGGGGCCAGACCATATTCTTCTCTACCCAGTTCCAACAGAGTTCCCTACTGACCTTTTATGCTGTCTTTGGCGTTTGTGGGTTGAGAAGTCTGGAAACCGCCACAGCTGCCAGTGATTCACTCTCCTGAAGTCTGCTTTGGCAGGTCTGGGCCACTGCTCTTGGCCACCCCGGGTCTGGGCATGTGTGGCTCATGCTGCACTTGGCTCCCACCTCAGTGTGATAGACCCTTCCTGTTGGCCTGCCAGGCTGCCTTCAGGCAGGAGATTTGTTTCTGTCACTTTGTGTATTCTGTAGCTCTGAAATTTGTTTAGAGTCATATTTTACAGGTATTAGGGGTGGTTGGTGCAGGAGCTCATGTAAGTTCCTACTTTTACTCCACCATGTTGGCTCTGCCCCCATTACAGTTTTTCTATTGATAGCAACTGAAATCTGTGGAAGTGGAAATTTTAGTTAATATAAGTGAAAATTTAAATTAATTCCGATGACATTGATTTAATTATCGTTCCCTAACATGTCAAATCTCAGAAGCAAAGGTTCCCTTTAATGTTATCCACTAAGGAGAATGCTTCATTGGGCATACTGTGGAGTGGGGGCCATCTCCAGTCATCCTGATCTATATCTTGCCAATGGACCCAGATGGCTGTGGAGGAGAAAGTGAGGCTGGTGACTTTGTACAGCCCTCCTTCACTTCAATCCAATTCACTTGCAGGTCATGGCATCATCTTCCTGGTGTCACGGCCCTCATCAAGAATGAAGTCAAACAACAATAACATTGTAGAGCAGATTCATGGATAAGCCTGCCCCAGCATTGACTAAACTGGATTGGATTCATTCTTAAAGTCCTTCTCCCTCCAATGTTCTATGATTCAAAAATCTCCATTTTAACTCAACGGTTTAAATCCCTTGGGCCAGGACTGGGTTCCAACTGCAATGCTTACAAGGCTTTTTGACCTTCTTTTCAGCTACATCTTCCTTCTTATTCTCTTTTTTCTTCCCTTTTGACCTTCTTTTCCTTGGGGGGGATTTTTCTCTACCATCTTGAGAGACAGGAAAGAGCTACTTTTTTTCTGATTTAAATTTAGGTAGCACAGGTAAATTCCAGGTACATTCAACCAACTCACCAAGGCAACAATAACACACACATTTATGAAACACCTACTGTATACAAAAGTGCTCTGCCTTAGTCCCACCAAGAGTACACGATGTTTGAAATAAAGTCACTGGAATTTCATCAGCTGTTTCAAGTAACCATTCACTACCCTATGATCATGGGGGCCCTTTCCAGCTGACTCACAAGAAACAACACATCTAATAATAATCCTTTTAAAAATAATGTTACTTTCCAGGAAGAAATTATGTTCATGTTATACCTGTGAGTGCATTAGTACAGGGAGCTTCAGGTGAGGCCACTCTCTCCTCCAAGGCAGAGCAGCAATGGTTCTATAACTTAGAGTCTTAGAGAGTGAGAGCAGTTAAAATGATTTTCTCAGGCTCCTAGAGTCAGTAAGTTGCAGAGGTGGGATTTGAACCCAGGACTACCTGACTCTGCTCACTATCCATCCACTAAACTGAATCATTGCCTTTCTGGTAAGAAATCTTCCTTCGTTACTTGCATGGAGTAATTTTTTTCGCCCTGTGTTCTTGTTTCTCATAAAAGTCATATATTATAGTGTCCAGTTAGGTAAATTATTTAGTTACAGGAAATAACAATTACATTGAGAATAAAATACACAGGGGCTTGGTATGTTTTGTTTTACTGATTCTGTTTTTAGTTTCCTATGACCCCTTACTTTCCCCAGGTGTCAATTAAGCATATCTTTCATCACCTTTATTACAAAGATGGAAAGAAACTAAGGAGGAATTAAAATATATTTTTTGAAAAGCCTAAAAAACACAACAAGAAAAAAGGATGCCTCCACAACTTTTTTTTTAATATTAGTCCCATGAGTAGCACAATATGATGGCGTCAGTGGACTTAGGTTCAAATCTTTCTTCTGATGCTCACTACCTGTGTGAACTGGACTTCTGCAGGCCACAGGTTCATCATCTGTAAAGTGAGGGGGTGAGAGGGAGGGAATTGGGAAAGACAGCCTCTAAGGTTGCTTCCAGCCAGTCTTACAACATGAGCAGTGAATCAAGGCAAGAAATCCAGGATGGCCCTCATTTTAGCAGTGTGACAAAGTCACTTGAGCTTATCCACGGGATCAGGGTTAAATCAGAAGTAATGTAGTTCAGCTATCCAAGTTGCCTCGATGACCAAACTGGATTGATCATGTCAAAAGGCAATCTTTTATGCAATATAATTCTAGCAAGGAAAAAAAAAAGAGGTAGGAGCAGGGGAAGGAGGTGATCATTAATGGAATGGTACATGAAGATGGGACCTTAAATACCATTCAGTCTAACATCTTCATGCTACAGATAAGGAAAGTGAGGTTCAGAAATTCATATACAATAAAGACTTCATGTTTTCAGATGACCAGTAGTGGTCTGACCTCTATCACAGAAACTGAAGGACTTTGTAGAGTGGAGATTTGTTATAATGTGAATATAATAAAGTATTCACTCTAGTGACTCACAAAAAGCATGATTTCATAGGATCATAAACGTAGACTTATAAGGGGCTTCAGTGGCCAAAGCTCCTCATTTTATAGATGAGGAAGCTGAGGCCCAGGATGATTAGCCAACGTGCCCAAGATCACATGGTAGTAAACATCAGAGGGTGGATTTGAATGTAGATCCTCTAGACCAGTGGTTCTCAACCATCCTAATGCTGCCGACCCTTCAGTACTCGTATGTGGGCATATCTGCGTGTGAGTGGACCTGCTGAGATACGGATAAAGGAGCAGTGTCTCGGTTCCTAAGACCATCGGAAATATGTGTTTTCCGATGGTTTTAGGTAACCCCTGCGACCCCTGTGAAAGAGTTGTTCAACCCCCAATGGGGTCGCAATCCACAGGTTGAGAACTGCTGCTCTAGACATTAGAAGCTGTGATCTTTCTACTTCTTCTGTGGGAAAGAGAGGATAGTCTTTCAATCAATGAAGAAGGCAACCCTTCCCTACTTTAACAGGCAATTTTGTGAGTTTCCAGTAAGACTCATGAGCTAACTTTCTAGTCATAGGAACTAATCTAAGTTCAACTTTGTATAACAGACACATAGCCTCTCCTATTTTTTTTAAATTCATTTTAAAAATTCTGACCTTAGCAAACACCAAATAAAATGAAAATTTCCATAAGCAAAGATCGACAGAAGACAAAGATTGTACATGAATACATGAATCAGTATTATGTACATCTTGCTTTTACTTTTAAGCCTATAATAAATTCAACATCTATTTTTAAATTTTAATTTAATATTTTTCAATTAACAAAAATCTGTTTTCTCCTTCTTATACCCCTTGCCATTATGGGGGGGAGGGGGAAGGAAAAATAAAACCCTTGTAACAAATATGGATAGTTAAGCAAAATAAGTTCCCACATTGACTATATCCAAAAAATGTCTCAATCTGAACCTTGAGTCCATCACTTTTATAGTCAGGAGAGGAGTAGCATGCTTCATCATGTATCTTCTGGAACTGCAGTTGGTCAGAGTTAATCAGGGTTCTTAAGTCTTAATTTCTTAAGTTTTTCAAAATTGTTTGTCTTTATAATGTTTTTGTTATATAAATCATTTTATTGGTTCTCACTTTACTCTGCATCAGTTCATATAAGTCTTTCCAGGTTTCTCTGAAACTGTTCCCTTCATTAGTTCTTACAGAATATTACAATAATATAGAATACAGTAATATTCCATTATATTCATATACCATAATCTGTTCATTCATTACCTAATTGATAGGTACCTCTTAAGTTTGTAGTTCTTTGACACCACAAAAAGAAGTGCTATAAACATTATTGGTTCATATGGTTCCTTTTCTTCTTTTTTTTTTTTTTTATCTCTTTGGGATATAGGTCTGTTAATAGTATTGCTAGATCAAGAGGTATATACACTTTAGTAATTTGGGGGCATAGTTGTAGGTTGTTTTTCAGAGTGATTATACCAACCTACAGTTCCACCAATAATGTATTCATGTGCTTCTCTTCCCATAGCCCCAACAGCATTTGCCATTTCCCCTTTTTGTCATCTTTTGCAAATCTGATAGTGGTGACATGGGAGTTTTTACACTGGCACTTCTTTGATTATGGGAAATTGGGAGCTTTTTTTCATATGCTTGTTGACAGCTTGAATTTTTGCTTTGGAAAACAACGTGTTCATATCCTTTGACCAGCAATCTATTGGAAAAAGGATCTTGTTATTATGAATTTGAATCAATTCCTTATTTACCTTGCATATCATACATTTATAAATTTATTGCAAATATTTGTTTCCCAATGAACTGTTTCCATTATATAATTTTAGATGCATTAGTTTTGTTTGTGCAAACATTTTTTGATTCTATATAATCAAAATTGTTCTTTTTATCTTCTGTGATCCTCTCTATCTCTTGTTTGGTCACAAACTCTTCCCTATCTATTGCTGTGGAAAGTATTTCTTTCCTTGCTCTTCTAATGTGTGCATGATGTGATTTTTTTATACATTTGTTTGGAGCTAGCCTTGGCATATGGTATGAGATGTTGATCTAAATTCAATTTCCATCAGTCTACTTTCCAGATTTTCTACAAGTTTTTGTTGAATAGTGAGTTCTAACCCTAGTAGCTGGGGTCTTTCAGTTCCATGATCACTATGTTATTAGGTTTATTTTCTTCTGCATGTTCCCAACTTTTTCCAGAAAAATGACTGATCCTTTTAATCTCTTTCAGAACTTTTTTGTTCTATCACTTTCCACAAAGCCAGCTCCTTCTAAAAAACAAATAATTTCTTCTTTGAGACAAAAGAAAGGATTTATGGTAGATGAGGCACTTACAAAACCTTTCTTTCTTTCCTCAGGTAAAAGAGCCAGTTAGTTCAAATGGACCTTTAAAAGACAAATCACTTACCAGCCCAGGAAACTACTCTGTCTCAAAAATATGCACTAAAAACTGATGATGGGGAATGACATTGTATAAATTTTTCTGGGATAAAGAATTTCAAGTGGCCTGTCTCTCTCTATTCAGCATGTTCCTGGCAGAAGATTTTGGAGACTGTTACAATTCTGGGTACCACAAGAGACTTCTTTTCTATTCACATTACCTAAAAAGTAAAGAATTTGAAGCAATTTGTAAAAGCTTCATTAAACTGGATATGAGTCAAAGAACAGAAAATTATGTTAATTCCAGTGTTCACTCAAACGTACACCCAGAAGATGTTAAACAATCATTCTCTTGATATAGGTTGGCCACAAAAGATGAATTGTGTTGTGCCTTTTCGTTTCTACGGTGACCGTGGAGGACAAACAGAAAGATGTAGGGAGGGTGGTAAGAATCACAGATTTTAGACCATGAAATCAATATTAATTTATCTGTTGGTACTCTAAATAAATGTCAGGTCTCTCACCTGTGCCTCAGTTCACATAATACTGGAGGAGATGAACCACACCATAAATCATATTCTCACCTTAAAAGAAAGCAAAAAACAAAGAAATAAGTCAAATGGAAATATAGCTCATAAGTATTGCAGAGAAAATTAAACAAAGGAGGCAATGAATTTGGTTTCATTGTGTGCCCCCAAATAACAAGAAATATCATGTTGTAGAATATACAGACTCACGAATAGCATAAGCAAAGAGTTTCTGCCCTCAAGTTTCCTGGATTCTATTGGAGGGTTTCTTATTCCTTGTACCCATTGCCCATCTAGCTCTGAGGCAAAGTGATAAGTGGGGATCAAGGATAGAAAGTTTGGTATTCCAAACTCTGCAGGGACTCTGCAGTGGTGAGGGGTATGGAAATCCAAAGAACAACTAAAAACGAAGGTAGAAGAATTCTTAATTCCCCCCAGTTAGGAAATCATTTGTGTGTAGGACAAATGTACTACAAGCACACAAGCATAAAGAATATTTTTCCAATATCATTTACCTCTGCATTTCAAAATTACAAATATATTTCTTGCATTTACTGCCAAATCTTTTTTCTTGATTCTCCAAGGATCTCTCAGGAATGTGAGATGCTGTGAATAAGAGGTTTTTTTGGTTTGTTTTTTGAGGTTTGGGGTTTGTTGTGTTCTTGTTTCTATATAACCAGAGAAGTAATTAAATGCCTAGCTCCAAAATAACTGGAAAGAAGAATACATGCAAGTATTCAGAAATGTTCCTGCCACTGCTTCAGAAAAGCACGGAAGTACACAAGTTTTTCTTTTTTTAAATAGCTCTCTAGTGATTGACTTTAGGACAATAAAAATGTTCATTCTGGGTTTTTCATTCCCAGTACTTTCGTACTGGAGACTTATTTCCTCATAGTTCCCTATAATCTGAAGATGAAGAAGAAGTAAGTGTAGGTTGGGGTCCACAAATGTAGAAAATTTCATTTATGTTCTGGAACCTCCCTCAGAATCTAGGGCCTTTTCACCCTAGAACAGTGGTTCTCAACCTTCCTAATGCCGTGACCCTTTAATACTCATATGTGGGCATATCTGCATGTGGGCAGACCTGCCTGGAGACGGATAGAGGAGCGGTGTCTCGGTTCCTAAGACCATCGGAATATGTGTTTTTTGATGGTCTTAGGAGACCCCTGCAACCCCTGTGAAAGAGTTGTTCAATCCCCAAAGGGGTCATGACTCATAGGTTGAGAACTGCTGCCCTAGAACATCCTTCCAACCCCTCCAACCCCCTTCTCCCATTAGTAAGTTTTTTCTTGGGTCTCCATTTTGGAGAGGGACTTCGATTCCTAAATGCTATGCTGGTGAAGTTTGAGCTCTGATGGGTTTTTCCATGTTGGAAAGGCTCTGATATAGTTCTGGCAACAGAGTGATTCTATTGGACAAGTAGCAAACATCACCAAAAGAGAAACTGACTATACCTTTTTTTTTTGCTTTTTTTTTTTTGGAGGGGGGAAGGCAGGGCAATTGGTGTTAAGTGACTTGCCTAAGGTCACACAGATAGTAAGTGTTAAGTGTCTGGGGCTGGATTTGAACTCCGGTCCTCCTGATTCCAGGGCAGGTGTTCTATTCACTGCGCCACCTAGCTGCCCCCTGACTATATCAATAGAAAAGAATTGGTGGAATTGTGGTGTTTTTTCTCTCATCTGCCTATATACTTGTTACTGATGTTGGAGTAATATCAGAATCAGCTGTTAGAACACAAACAAGCCATCAATTGTTTCAAACATTCAATTAGAAGAAAATCTAAATATGAGAACAATTGCATCAACTTTAACCTAACATTCAATGGAGAAAAGTGGGAAATGGGCAAAAAGCAAAATCATTTCCTGCAAAAATTTAAACAATGTGAAGCAAACACTACAAGGAAGTATCTATTACAGCAGTGAACTGCCATTAAACCCTTGATGTCCTTGAGAAGTGGAGATAGATGAATAAATTCATACATTAATGAATACATTAAGATCATATAAGATTCCTGGATATAAGCAGCTATAGAAATAATTCTGTTCTTTGATTATTAATGTCCGATGAGCCATAAAACAAGGAGATGTATGCCTCTCTTAAGTGTTCAACACTGTTATCAAAGATGTCTTTTACAAAATCAAAATGGAAGAGGGCTTCAAGAGAAACAGAGGAGTCCTCCAAAAATTACCGATCACTGACAATATTTTAATCACACGGTAATATAAAAGTGCAGTGTCAGTGAGCTCATGCATCTTAGTGGAGGCAAGAAAAATTATCATATTCTCTTGTTTGCATGCCCTCCTTATTCCCTTTAAAAGACATCCCCCACATAAAACTTAAGAGTTGAAAGTAAACCTGTTGGAAAGATATTTGGGGCTGAATTGGCAAAGGCACAGAGACATAGTTATCGGGAGGAGCTTGAACATTTTCAGAAGTGAAAATATCGTTTTAGATCAGCGCGGTCTCTGGCTTTGAGCTTCCTGCTGATCCCACTTGTGTAAGTACTAATACCTAGGAAGGATGTCCACAAAGAAAGTAGCCAAGAGTAAGAACTTCTGGCTCTTCCTTATATGTAAAAGAGTTCATCTTGGGGAATTAATATTCATACCAATTTTTTCCACTTCCAAGATTTATACAATATGATATGGAGGAGTCAGAGTGAAATTTTAACTTTCACTTTATAGAAATTCCTTGGGCATTGGTCTTTGAAGAGACATTCATATCTGTTCACTGTCCTGGGATAGCAAGGAAGATTTCCAGGAAGTCACATATGGGCCCATAACTTTTGTGAATAGAAAAGGCTCCAATAAGCCTTAGGAATTCAAGGTTAAGGAGGAACAATATCAGTGCAGCATCTTAGCAGAAGTAGAACATAAAAGAAATATGTATTCTTATTCCAGTACAAATGGTTTCCTAGATAAATCTTACTTCCAAGTAAAAGGCAGAGACAAATAAGGAACATGACGGACACAAATTCATAAAATATCTGTCAAGGAACTTGTTTACTTTAATAATTGCTAGGAAGGTAAACCTCTGGGCAAGAAGAGCTTACAGATTTGCTTCTCACTTTGAGCTATGCTAGTTTAATAGAGAAAACAAAGAAGATATCTTAACAATTGACAAAACAGGTATAGTGTTTCTTAGACACATGAAGAATCTTGGGGGAAGAGGGAAATATACTTCAGGAAATCTCTCCAGAGAGGAGAGTTTGTATTTGTTTTGCTAAAAAAGGATGAACCAAACAAATAGCTTGATAATTGCAATATTCAATATGGAAAGAGGCAATACTGATTTACACAAAGTTAAGAAAGCATGTGTACATTTCTGTTTATTGAGAAATGCCTTTGTTTTGTTTTTAATGAGTAATCTGGGGATTTCAAAATAATGCAAGTCACCCATTTATAAAGTAGGGATTAGAGTTTTTCTTTCTAAGTGGTTTTTCATTCAAATGATAGCCTTAGAAGAGAGAAAATAACTGAGTTTGATATGTGAAAGGAAAAGGTTTTAACTATCAGCTCATTTACCCAATTATTTCAATAGCTAATTGGAGAAAAAAGAATATAGGGGAAACGTTTTAGCTCCACCCTATGCTTTTCTCTACTTCCCTTAAGAAAGGGGATGTTTGTTATCTGGAAGGACTTTTCCTTTGTCTTTGATTTCTTTGAAATCCCTTCCAGGGGAAAATTACTAACAGAACCCATCCTGGATACTCGTTCATATCTCTTCTTAGGATCTCTCTTCAATATTCTGGTCCCCAAGAAAACAGCAAAATGTAAGTCTACCATTGAGAAGGTCTGGAATGTAAAAGGTAGGAGTTATTTGGAGAGGATATAGGAAGAGTTATAGCTTGCTGCCAGAAGATAACACATAAACAGAAACTAATGAAAGGAGTTTTTCTTTCCTTTTATCTTCCCAAGCATCTCTGATTCTGGTTTTGTGACTTTGAATACATGGTCTTTTCAAACCTCAAGGTCTTTCCCCAGGATTTTAAACTTAATGTTCTATAGCACCATTTAGAAAGAGTTTTTAAAATTTATTTTTGGTGTTAGAAGAAGGGATTTCCAAAATTGGGACAAAACAAGCAGGAAAACTAGAGAAAAATTCACGTTATAAATGATTCCTCAGCTATTCCTATGATTATTCAAAATAAAACAGAAAAGCCAAAATAGTTTTAAAATGTCTATTGTCTTGAGGACACATAGTTGGATGGCCAGTCCTTTGAGTTAGTGCTTCAGGAGATATATGTTGGTTGGAACAGACACCAAAGATGGAAAATGAATTGAGCTCAGGACTGAATAGGTGGAATAGAATGAATTGAATTGTATTTGGCAAACTATGCTATCCTTTTTAACAGTCACAAGCTGCTTCTTGGTGTAAAGATACAGATTTAAGTGCAAATGTATTCTCAGTGGTGCTATAGGTTGCAAATCTTGGAATACTAAAATCTCTATGAAATTCAAGTTGCTGGAGGTCCAAGACGTATGCTGGATATGAATAAGTTGTAGCACAATTCCAATAATGACCTACAAGAAGTGGGACATTCCAGTGGGTCCCTCATATACTGATGTGGGTATTTCTTCCAACAATGCAGATCTCAACACCTCCATGCCCACCTATCCTGTGTGACTATCATTCATGTTCTTCCATAAGCATGGACCAACATAGTACAAGTCTTCCTCACATTCTCTTTGCATCACAAGACTAGCAGTGGACCACACTAGCCGTCCACCCTCAATATGGTGCTATGAGAGATCCCTTGGTAATCCACAAAACAAAAAAATTGTGATATCATTAAGGAGATTACAGGAGGTGGGCTGGTTAGATGGCAATGAGGGAAGAGAGATGTATGACCCAAATATTCCTTGAAAGATAAAAAAATATAGAAAGTAGAGCCTTTAGTGTAATGGCCAGATTCTTTGTGAAGGTTGTATAGAACATAGACAAAAATCCTACAAGATGAGAAAACATGGATGGATTGCAATCTTCACTATTAGAGAAAACACATACATTGATAAGAGCCATTATCAGAATTTACACTAAGAAACCAAATAGACCTGAACTCCAGAGGATTCCATGATACCCATCTTATGGATACAGTGCAAAAAGGCAAGGGAATGGTTCAGATGAATGACTGAGTCACACAGACATAGTTAACAAAATGTTATTGCTACTCACAAGGGTAGGAGGAAAACAGATGCTAGTGGGTAACAATATAGGAGTGGGTCCTCCATTGTCCTTACTTTGATAGGTAGCACTTCGGGCGATGGTTCAGGTGTTTAGTAGGATGTGCCCTCCAGTCAAAGGCCTGAAGCCACTCAAGACTCAAATTTATATAGCATTTTGAGACAAAGGAGTGATTCGACATTAACAGGAACCTTATCCAAATGATGCAGGGCAGGGAGTAGTCTGCACTACTGAAATGGGGGTATTCTCTGAACTGTCTAATGAGGACTGAGGGGCAGGAAGCCAGGAAACTTAACTCTAACTGTGCCACAGCATGAAAGTGGCTGGGGGGGCAGCTAGGTGGTGCAGTGAATAAAGTACCAGCCCTGGAGTCAGGAGGACCTGAGTTCAATTTTGACCTCAGACACTTAACACACACACACACACACACACACACACACACACACAAAACTAGACGTGTGGCATTGGCAAGTCACTTAACCCCAACTGCCCTCCAAAAAGCAAAAAAAAAAAAAAAAAAAAAAGTTAAAAAAAAAGTGGCTGGGGCAAGTGGAAGAATGGGTCTCCTAGGTCAATTAAACCTTAGCATACATGCAGACTTGGGGGCCAGAACCAAACCAGTCAAACAAGGTTTCACTGGCTCACAATGAAATAGTGTAAGAATTGTACAGTTATCCAAAAGTAGGATGGGCTGCCTTGGGGAAACAGTGGGAACCCCCACCACCCCCACCACCACCACCAACATCTTGCAAATCTCCAAGAAGGCACTAGTTGAATGAATGCTTGTCAGTCATATTATGGATAGGATTCTTCTTTGGATATGGTTTGAACTATACAGTTACAGAGTACCTTCCAATTCTGAAAGTCTTATTTTGTGAAAATGTTACTTAGAATAATGAAAAAAAAAAAACAAGGTGCAAATACTTGAAGGAAACAGTAAAATAACCAGCAGGGCTTTATGAAAAACATCATTAATGGTACATGAGAGGTGATAGACCAGGTAAACTGAATGAAGCAACAAGTATAATTTAACTTCATTTTAGCAAGGCTCTTGATTCTATATTGTGTAGAATAGTCATCAAAATTCAATGCTTTAATGGACACATGAGCTTATTAGGAAGGGTGCAGAGAGCAAGTTACCCATGCCCTTTCCTCCCGTGTGATTCTTCTCCATGTCCTCTGATAAATCTACTAAAATGGATCTACCCTACATAATGAAGACCTTCCTGGGTCTTTTAATATTGTGTGGAAACTCTAATTCAAGCTATCTGTTCCTACTTATAATAATCTGTCCATATGACTAGCTCACATCCTTTCCCAGTTCCTGATAAGATTGTTTACTTCTGCATATGACTCACCAGCCTCTTTTATATCTGTTGACAGCATTTCTAGTGTCCAAGGAAGTAGAGAAACAGTTCTGGGAGAGAACTTCATTTTTCCTTGTATATCTGTGTAGGGCCCCTTGGTATAAATATCTTGTGACTTCTATTACCTATTGAGAACTTATTTAATTGAATACTGAGCAAGAACCCCATGGACATACTAAAGGGGTAATCCCTGCCCTTCAGACCCTTTCCCCCACCCCCTTCTGGCCAAGTCTCATCCCCTTCTGACTAGTAATAGACAGCCTCTGCTCAGGGAGCTATCTCATTGATCCATGGAGGCTTATAGGAGGGACTACACCCATATCATGTCACTTTCTCTGCAACATAATTCAAAATTCACCCTCCAAGAAGAGTCAGAGAGCCTGGTATTTAGGGGAGTAACAGGTAATATATGGGTATTAATGGTAAAATAAAACAAGGCCGAGGCATCTCATTATCTCCATAAATCAAGTCAGGCAGTTTGCCATATTTATCCTTCAAAAGTTAGTTAAGAAAGCTACCAAAAAGAATAAGGAGTATAAAATTTGCTTTCTGAAAATGTGGAGGCCAAAGAGAATTTTGCTATGACCTACAACGAATGTGCTGGGTTTATATTTCTGACAGTACTGTGCAACAGCTAATATATGCATAAACTGAAAGTTAGTTCACTTCCTAAAAGAGAAAACGAAGGACCTAGGAGAATGTTTCTACTCTAGGTTCCAGATGGGGCCCACAGTTTAAGAAGCACTGAAGCGGTTGGGAGTGAAAAAAGTTTAAGAAGCCCTGCTCTAGGTTACCTAAGAGCATAGAAGAGGTGTTTCAAGGAGAAAACAAAACAGAAAAAGATTTAAAGAGGCCACAGGGAATTCTCACCTTCTATCTGGAGGCTGTAATTGGGAAGAATGTGACACATATAAGGGAAAGAAGAAAATGAAGCAATGCAATTGCTTATATATTCAGCCATATAACAGGTATGAAGGAGGTCCGTCCTATATCAGGGAAGCTGAATCAGCTTTGCCAGAAGGCAGCTTATTGTGATTCCAGTTCTGAAGATGGAGATTCACAGGTGGCTGAGGGATGAGTACAGTCCAGAGCAGGGTAGGCCCCAAAGGGCCAGAACAGGCCTCGAGGTAACTGAATTGCTGGTAGCTGTAGCAGTTTCCAGACCTCTCTGCCCACAGACACCAGGGACAACTTTGAAGGTCAGTTACACCAGGGTGGGAGGGAAGTGTAGTCCAGTGCAGGTTCTGCCAGCACAGCACAGCCCCAGCAGTCCAGGAGCAAACCTTGGGAATCAATGAATCAGCAGCAGCAGTAGCTACTTCCAGGATCTTCAGCCCACAACTGGTCAAAAGGAGATTATAGGGGTTTCTTTGCTATCACCAAGGCAGGACTCTATTGCTTTGCCCACACTCATATTCCGGTCCCAGTCCTGGGTGACAGTGCCAGGGCAAGGAGGAGCATGAACACAGCAGAACTTGTAACCACAGCAGAGGGAGGACCCTCCTCACAGTTTCAGGGCAGAAAAGAGTGCTTGTGGTCACTCACAGACCAGAGCACAGGCCATGAGAGTAGAAAACACCTCTTCTTAGATCACACCACCTTGGAAGAACTGAAAACTTACAGATCCCTAGAAGTATCTCTGAAAACAGCTGCACAAAACCCCTGAAGCTTGGGACAGTGTGCCTTCCACCCTGGGGTCAGGGTTCTCTCTTAGAGTGCCCTAACTTAACAACAGAGGCAACTGGTTTCACACACAAGAGTCACAGCTCTGAGGTCCAAACAGAAAAGTTGATTAAGATCTCTCCATGGGGAAGCCTTAAAGCCATCTACTAAGGCAGGCTTCCGAGAGTACCTCCCAGTCCTTGGTCTTAAATAGATCTCAAATCCACATACCCCACGTGATAGGGCCCAGCTGAACAGAATTGTGAGAGGGGAAGTGCAATTACAAGGGTAGGAAGGCCCCAAGGTGTGGAGACGCCAATCAGGAACAGCAGGTAACCCCACACAAGAGAGTCCTCAGCAATGCAGTATCCCCTGGCCGGGGCCAGTGCAATATGCCCTGACCTCCACATGACCCAACTAATTCCCGGGCCTCAAACACTTCCCCGTGGCATGACACAACCGCTTGCAATGTGAACCTCACACCCTGGAAACAGAACTCTACTTTAACAAAGAGCGAGTGTCTTCATTTCATGGCTATAGTCATCTTTCTGCAGTGATCTTTGAGCCCAAGAATACAAAATCTGAAACTGCTTCCCTTTCTTCTCCTATTTGCCAGGAAGTGATGGGACCAGCTGCCATGATCTTAACCCTTCATAGTATCACTTAATTCTGAAATTTAATACTCATGACATTATTCTTACAGGACTCGGTCACGCTTTTTTCTATTGATTCTGTTACTTGACCTTGCCTTTGTAATCTGTACTCTTACAAATCTAAATCAGAAATCTGAAAAGTCATCTAATTCAACTCCCTCATTTCACAGATAAGGAAACTGAGACCAAAATATGTTAAGCAATTTGACCAAGGTCATATAAGTGTTAAGTGTCTAAGCCAGGTTTAAATTCAGGTCCTGTGACTCCAAGCTTTTTTCTCCTTCTCTTCCAATGGGTCTGTGACATCGTCAATGTGGATAATCCCTCCAGTGATGCAGATTGCAGCCTCATGTATACCTTTCCATCTTGTTTAGTTGTCATTCATGTCATCCCACCATTGTTTCTGGGAGTCTTCAATATATTCTCTTGACATTCTTGACATTGACAAGAATGGAGGACTGGGTTACCTGTCAGTTTTCCCTACTTTTATTCTACATGACTATACCCTTTCATTTCCAGTCATTTCTTGAAAAAAATCCTTTACACCACTCCTCATTTATAGTTCTTTTATAATGTGTTACATCTTTCTCATAGCCACCATATGCTTCTCCATTGCCCTCTGAGTGATATCTCACTTCAGATTTTTGAAGATTGAAAGACTGTCTGACTCACAGCTATATAATATCTGGAAGAGCTGAAAAAAAATAAAGTACTAAAAGATGAACAGTTAGGTGGTACAATAGAGAGAGCACTAGTCCTGGAATCAGGAAGAACTGAGTGTGATTCTAGCCTAAGACACTTACTAGTTGTGTGGACCTTAGGCAAGTCAATTAACTCTGTTTGCCTCAGTTTCTCCATATATGAAATGGGGATAATAGTAGCACCTACCTCCTGCAGTTATTGTGATGATCAATCAAGATGATATTTGTAAGTGCTTAGAACCATACGTAGAAGACACTATATAAATGTTGGCTATTATCATCATTGGGTCAAGCAAGATCGGCAAGATTGCAGTAGGGTTATTTATAAGTATCCAACCCAACAACCTTGGCACAAGAGGGAGTAAGCCATATAAACAGTACTTGAAGCTGCCAAAACAACCCATGAAAAATATATGTTACTCATCCTGAGCCAGGTTCTCACAACAACCTGTGATGTTCTTACTCCTCCCTACCCTTCAAATTCCCTACAACTGCTCCAAAACTTTTCTTCTTACTTTAATCTTACCCAAGGATGGGCTGGAATCAGCTCCAAATGGCTTGTAATTATTTTTATTTTAATGATTAAATTTTGGGGGTGTAAGAATTTGCACCCTCAATCCCACAAACAAGGGCTTGATTTATTGACTTAAGAAATTGTTAATAGATGCAGATTAAACTTAAGAGTGTGTTGTTACAACCAGAGAAAGAACTATTGAATCTGAATGCAAATTGAAGAATTCACTATTTTTTTTTTCTTTCTCATGGTTTTTCCCTTTTGTTCTAATCTTTCGCAACATGACTAACGTGAAAATATGTTTAATGTGATTGTACAAGTATAGACTATATCAGATTGCTTGCCAATTTGGATAGAGGAGTTAAAGGAGGGAGAAAAAAACATTTGGAATTTTTTAAGTTTAATTTTTATAAAATTCAAAATTTTATAAAAGTGAATGTTGAAAACTTAAATAACAACTTCCCCACTTCCTTGAAGCCCAAGGACTTTGCCATATACTTTACTAAAAAAAAAAAAAAAAAAAGAGAGGCCTTTTACAGTGAGCTCTGTCATCTTTCCATACTCTAGATCTGAAAATTCCTTTTCATTAACCTCTATTCTGTCCTCTTTTTTTTGCTTTTTTTTTTTTGAAGGGGGAAGGTAGGGCAATTGGGCTTAAATGACTTGTCCAAGGTCACTCTGCTAGTGTCTGAGGCTGAATTTGAACTCAGGTCCTCCTGACTCCGGGGCCAGTACTCTATTCATTGCACCCCCTAACCTCCCCCTATTCTGTCCTCTTTTATTTCAGTCACTCCTCTCTCCTGTTTTTTGCTTGTCTTCAAACATATGGAAGTTTCTCCCATTCTTAAATGATGGTCACTTAACCTTACCATTCCCTGAAGCTCTCATCATGTATTTCCTTTCCCAGACAAATTCACACAAAAAATCTATACTCTATATATCTGTAGCCTCAGCTCCCTTTCATCTCACTTCTAAACTTTACAATCTAGCTTCCAACTTTGTCTATCAACTGAATCTGCTCTTTCCAAAGTTATCAATGATTTCTTAAGCACTATCTCTAATGGTCTTTTCTCAATCCTTGATTGGTGATCATTTAATTAGCCACCACTATCTATGTGTCCCCTGACAACCAATCCAGATCATACTTTACCTCCCATTTGTCCATCCATCCTGGCAATCTTGCATCCCTCCTCCCTCCTAACTCTCACCCCCAACTGTTTTCCTTGCACGTACCTTTCTACCTCCTTTCCATTTCTTATTCTGGGTTTAGTATTCAAATAAATATTATCACCCTTTCATTTTTTCTGGAAAGGGCAGGTCATCAGGTCACCATCCTTGTGATTCCCCTTCCCTGGCCACCATTCCCATATACATGCTATTTGTCCCCATTAGAATGTAAATTTCTTAAGGAAGGAACTGTCTCTTCTCTGTTTATATTCCTTGTGCTATGTTTGGCATATTAATATATGCTTTTTAAATTAATTCACTCATTCATCACAATAGGCTTTTTATTGGCTTACCTCCCTCATCTTCCCTTTTCCAATCCATGTAATTTCCCTACTGAAAAAGCTCCCTATTGCCAGCAGGGCACACACAAACACCCTGTTTGATTTTTTTTTAAGTTAATTTATTTATTTTTAGTTTTCTACATTCACTTCCATAAGTCCCTGTTTGACTTTTGAGACCCTCCTAGATTTATTACCCCTTACTTTCCTTCACCTAATCTGCTCCAGCCAAACAGGTCTGCTTGCTTCTTTGTACATGACACTCTATCTCCTGTGTCTGTGCCTTTGCACAGACTGTCTCATACCACTAGAAAGCTCCCCCTCTTCCCCACCATCTTTTAGAATCACTAGTATCTGGGCGGCTAAGTGGCACAGTGAATAGAGCACCAGCCCTCCAGTCAAACCCAGCCTCAGACACTTACTAGCCATGTGACTTTGGGCAAGTCACTTAACCCCAATTGCCCTGCCCTCCAAAAAAATGCAAAAAAACCCAAAAAACCAAGAATCACTAGTATCCTTCAGAGCTCAGCTCAGCTGTCTCTTCCAAAGTGGGGCTTACTACCCCCACCCCCAACTAGAAAAGAGTTGCTTCTAGTTTTTATTTAATTTTGTTCTGATGATTATGATGCCCTACAGAAATGTAAGCAGCATATTTAGCACTTGGTAAATCAGGAGGGTTCAGTATAAGTAAAACAAGTAAAAAAGTGCCTGGGACAGGATCAGATCACTACAATCTGTTTCTGCCCTTCACATTACAATCATTTTCCTTTTGACACAGCGCCATCTGCTGGCACTATGTTAAGATTTTAAAAATCTCAAAACCACAATTAACACTGGGTCACGACAGGTGAATTATGCTGCGACATTTTTTTTTTAAGAGGCACTCAAAAACAATTAACAAGGAGCAACAGGATGGAATATTTGTTTTACTTTGTATTGTCTATAAAGGTGAGCATGGTGATGCTGAGATTTCTTTTTTGGTACCAAACGCTGGGAGAATTAGATAATGTTCTAAAGAGACATAAACTTGATTGATTTTATAGTTGTGTTTATCTTTAAAATTCAGAATATGAAAGTATATGCAAATAAAATAGTGGAAGAAAATAAAAAGTAAGCTTTTCATGATATCTCAAAAAGTTGAAAATAAGTGCCTGGTTTTTATTCCTGTAATAACAGAGAACTCTACTGTGTTGATTGCCATCTGGAAATCATTAGGTTTACTCTAGACAAAAATTATTTCTCATTTTAAAAATTATATTTTAAAATATATTTAGATAAATATATTTTAAAACATACACAAATATAAATATATAATAATAAATTAATTTAAATGAATTATTAAAAGTAAATATTAAAATATATGACAGCATGCTAAATTTGTTTCCCATATTTTAAAAAATCTAGGAGGAAAAGTGACCTGCCCTTTAATTTTAGAGGATTTACAGTAGTGTAGATTGCTTATCTTTGCCAGTATATATGTGTGTATGTAGCACATATAAGTATGTATGTATTTCACACCTGAAATTATAGTTTCATGAAATGCTAATTTAATTATATTTCAACTTGCTAAATATCAGAAATGTACATGCAAATTTTGTGTTGACATTTAAAAATTAGTAGTCTTCATGATTGTACCAAGGTTGTTTAATATATATTGTATGTGTGCATATATGTGCACATACATATGTGTATATAAACACATTTGTATACACATATGTATAAACACACATATGCGTATATAATATATAATAATATATAAACATATGTGTGTATATATAAAACTGTATGTAAATATAGTGTATATATTGTATATATGTATATATATTGTGTATATTATATATAGTGTATATATGTGTGTGTGTATATATATATATATATATATATATATATATATGTAGCTAAAGGAGAGAAGAAGGGAGTGGGAATTTGGGAGGAGAGTAGGGGGATCAGAAAGAAGTGGTCATCTTTCCTTATGGTATCTCTCCTATCTCTCCATCTTTACGATGCCTTAATTATATAACATATTCTTAGAGAGAGGTTTGTGAGGAGTACTGCTTTCCTTCTCCCCAAGTTGTGAAGCTTCTTGCTCTACTATGTATATAGAAACGCCCATTTTACTTATGCTTATTGAGTTCAGGGTAAAAATTACTGTAGTGGGGAAAGAAAATAAAGGTTATCTGGAGGAAGCTCTATCTAAGCAGCGAGGTCCGGGCCTCACTGAATTTGTGCTACTCATGTCACTTGTCGCATAGTGACTTTTTATTATGATCTGCCTTCCTCTCCTGCTGCTAGATTATAAACTTCTCGAGGGCAAGAGCATCCCAGAGTCGGAGCACCGCATCCTTCTTTCAGCGCGCTCACCAAGCCTTTGTTTGAAGGTCTCTGATCTGGGAGAATCCACTGCTCTCCAGGGCAGCCCATTCTACTCTGGGGTGGCTCATTGTGACAGCCGTGGTGGATGGGAAGCGGGCGCTCAGGGTAAACATAGCACCAGGGTTGCCAGAATTGTATCTACTCACATCTGAGTCTGCCTGCGCTGTTCCAGAGGAGAGGGAGTGTAGTGTAGTATACGGCCACCAGATGGTGCTATGACTACCTAGGACTCATCTGTTCTTGCTAGTGCTCTCCAAAGTCTTTTGGTGACTACGGGGACTGACATACCTACCCCACCCCACCCCCAATATGGAATATGCCCATAAATTGCCAAAAATACAACCCTCTCATCTCTAATTTTTAAGTTCCTATCCCATGACATGAATGGCACAGATAGAAGGAAAAAGTAGCATGGAGATCCACTGGTACCTGGACAGGACCTTCCTGCTTAGATACCTCCACCTCCAATATTTGTTGTTATTCTGAGGAAGAGCTCATCCTTCCTCCTCATCCACTAACCACCAGTTCCACAGATTCCATAATCCACTGTGGCTGGTCATAGAATTTATTGAAACCATCAGATTTCATATAAATAGCAAGTTACCCAATCAGTTTCAGCTCTTATCTTCTCCCCTTGCCCTTCACTACTCCTCTCAGCCAGTAAAAACTGGAGGCAAAAAGGATCGGGCAAGTTTTAGAATTGACAGTGATTCCTTTTTAAAATTTTATTTATTTATTTAATGTTTAATTTAGGGAATAAAACAAGCATTTCCATAACAGTCTAATTTTTTAAAAAAGATTTCACATGACATTGCAAATGTATTATGTGCACCTAGTTATTCATTTTAAATATATAATAAAGTTATATAAATTTATCATGATTTCTTCAGCAGATAATCTGAATGAATCTAGATCAGGGAGGTAAATGACATAGTGAATAGATTCAGGAAGATCCGCATTTGAATTTGGTCTCAGACACTTCTCCTCTCAGCCTCAGTTACCTCAACTCTTAAATGGACATAATAGCATCTACCTCACAGGGTTGTGCGAGGATTAAATGAAATGACATCTGTAAGGCACTTTGCAAAGTTAAAGTGCTCTATAAATGCTAGTGATTATTTATGCCACATGAGCCAAGGAAGCCAAATCAATGGTTCAAGCTCAGATCTTCTGAACCAATCAAATCCCAAGGTCAAGTCACCTGCCCCCTTAAAGAGAAACCAATTTATATAAAACAAGTGCCATACAATATACAGCTAATAGAAATGATATCAATAGCCCACATGGTATGTTCATAATAATTAGCAATATGCAAATAAGCAAAAGGATGCCCATCAATTGGGGAATGGCTAAACAAGCTGTGGTATATGAATGTAATGGAATACTATTGTGCTATAAGAAATGGGGAGGAGATGGACTTCATAATTACCTGGAGAGGCTTATACGTACTGATGCTAAGTGAGAAGAGCAGAACCAGGCAAAACCTGTACACAATCACAGACACATCGTACATATGATGACCAACCTTGATAAACTGTGGATCATCTCTATACCTCTTCTCAGCAACGCACAGCTATAAGACAACTCTACAAGTCTTAGGATGGAAGGCGATATCTACATTCAGAGAAAGATCTAGAAAGAACAGAGTTCAAATGGAGACTGAAGCAAGCTACACGCTATCATTGTTTTTCATGTTCAGTTTTGTTTCCTTTTTCCCATTGTTCACTCCATTGGTTACAACCCTTCTCTACAACTAGACTAATGTCCAATGTGACAGTATTTGCGGATCCTATACATCACTGCACGCCACCATGGGAGGGGGGGTAAGGGAAGGGAGAAAATCTGAAACTCAAGTGAATGTGGAACTGAATCTTGTAAATGAAAAGTAAATAAACAAGTCGATGATTTAAAAAAAAAAAGATTGTGGCAGAAGATGAAGTACTTGAAGGATACTAGTCCACCAGCAAACAAACATGAGCCATAAAATAGTTTTAAAACTCAGAAAGAAGCAATAGTTGAGATATTCAGCAACATCTATACATGTGTACTTATGTAATACCCAAAAATCACATTACATACTCAAACATTAGTGTTCAAAGT
>CM053592.1:28012216-28034417 GCA_028646515.1 Pseudochirops corinnae | reverse complement strand
TCTAGGGCAGGGGAGGGAGGGAAGAAAAAAAAGGAAAAAAAGAAAAAATATGTGTGATAACTTTATTATATATTTAAAAGGGATAACAAGTTGTACATAACGAATTTGCAGTTTCCTGTGCAAACATCTTTTTTTTATTGTACTGTGTTACGTAAATGCTTGTTTTATTTCATAAATTAAAAATAAAATAATTTTTTAAAAAAGTTCCTTCCAAGGAGGGATTGTTTCAAGCATTATATTTCTATCTCCAGTGCCTGGCACATAATTAATGCATAATCAATACTTGTTAATGGGTTGATTGTTCTCTGGCTGCATGTTTAACTACTTCTCCTGCCTCTACTGCAACATCAAGTTACAGTCATAGGTCATAGGTTGAAGGGTTTATCCCTTTTGTTACCTGCTGTCATAGTGGTATGCTGGTAAATATTTAACAACCAGGTTCGTGAGGAAAACAAATGTAAGAAGACATACTTTTACATTTAATCTGCATTACTAACATTTCTCCATCACCTTCTTAACTCTAAACAATTAACAAAACAATAAATCAAACATTGATTCATAATGTTTGCCATTTTCTCAGGTATAAATGCTCTCAATGGAAATTTAACAATTGGCTGTTTAAAGTTGGTAGATATCAGCTCCAGCACACCCCTGCCCTGTTGAGTTTTCTGCATCAAGACTTGAACTGGTTGGCGGCATCAGCCAATTGTCAGTGTCCTCCATTCTATAGATCAGCATTTCCAAACCTCAATTTTTCAATCACCCAGCTGACTATCAACATTTCCAAATGTTGTGGATCATCTCTATACCTTGAAACTCTAAGCAGGAAAGGAACTCTCTTTGGGTCCAGTCTTCTCTTGACTAAACCAAAAATCATCCTCAATTTAAGGTATTGAGTTATGGAGCCCAGTGTTTTTTTCACTTGAAATATCTCTCTGGCTTAGACAAGCTTTCTAAAACTCTTTTGCAGCCTCTTGAGTCTACTCAGATTTAGAAATTTGGATTAGAAATTAATGATTTTCCGCAGCTTATCAGCAGTCTAATTTCCTTCCCTGTGAACTATAAGGAGCTGGGATGAAGTGATTGTGAAAACCCACAGGTTGCTTGATTTCTCAGGTACTTGGTGTAAAGTGGCTCCATCAGTCAGTTAACTCATGTGCTACTTGAACACCAAGTTTTCTCAACAAAAGGGTCACCTTATTGAAGTTTTTAACAAAGGATTCAAGTATCATACTGTGGTTTGTCAGAGCAGAAGTTATGACTGGTTGGTAGTCTGCTTTCAGAAAATCTTTCAGCCAAGGTATGTACGGGTTGATTTTGCATCTTCTCTACCTTCTGACATTTCAAAGCATAAGTCAGTAAGTAGGCAAACATCAACATGAAGTATGGTGCAAAATCTGTGCCATCATTCACAATGGAGTCATATTCATGCACCAGAAATGCCGCTTGTTAACTACATTGATGTTTCTATCCAGGTCTGAACATGTTTAACAATGTTGAATGCTCAGAATGTAAGTCTCCTAAGGTATATTTTTAGATGTCTTGCTACCTATTAAAGTTAACATTTCCTCATGGAGTTTCCTCTTAGGCACTTTTGTTGGGGTGGTTCCTGGCAGAAATCCATGTATAGAAAAATTCTTCTCCCACACTACTATAGGAAGTCTTTCTCTCCCTTTTATAGGATCTTTTCTGGGAGGTAGATAACTAGTGTGATACTTTCATCTCTGTATGACTTGTAGACCTTTACACAGTACTTAATACAGAGCAGCATAGCATAGTAGAGAAAAAAAAAAAGAAAGAGGAGGAAGGAAGGAAGGAAGGAATAAAGAAAGGAAGGGAGGGAGGAGGAAGGAAGGGAGGGAGGGAGGAGGAAGGAAAGAAGAAAGGAAGGAAGAAAGGAAGAAAGGAAGGAAGGGAAGGAGGAAGGAAGGAAGGAAGGAAGAAAGGAAAGAAGAAAGGAAGGAAGGAAAGAAGGAAGGAAGGAAGAAAGGGAGGAAGGAAGAAAATGTTCACATTGGGCCACCACAATCTATGTTACCCTACAGGAAAGACTCATCTGGTTATGGCTGCTACTGCATAATTTTCCTAACTACCCCCACCCAAATCTTGTAATTCACTTTATTAAAAATGTATTTGTTACAACATCAATATTATTCATAAAGTCAAAATGAATCTTTCAGAATCCAGATGCTTTCAAGCTTGAGTTCTTGTCCATGATTTTTTTTTTAAAGAGCCACTTTGAATTTTTTAAATGTAGTAAAACACAATAAAAAAGACTCAAAACACAGAAGAGTAGTTTCCTCACACCAAAACTCTCTACAGAATTTCTCTCATCTTGAAAGAAGCATCTGAATAGGGGTCTAAAAATAAACCTTAGTAGACATTGTCTTAAGTTTCAGAACACACCTAGTTGGAATTGTTGATTTTTAACAGTGGAGAATAAATTAATAGATAATTTTAGAAATCCTGCCAGGCCCCCAAATCCTGGTCTAGACCTTTTCCAACGCTAACACTTCAGTGTTTCCACATTTTATATTAAATGAGTATTGTATAATATTGTTTCGTTTTGTTCTATATTGTAGTTATCACCTGCTCATTCTCTATGCAGAGAAGCTCTCAGAGATATCACACCTACAGAATTTACATATTAATAATAATTCTATAAAATAGGAGAAGGATTTTTGTAAAACTGAAAGGGGACTGGGAAAGGAATTAGAAAACCTAAGGTGTGACCTTGGGCAAGTCACCTAACCCCAATTGCCCCTCCAAAAAAAAGAAAAGAAAAGAAAATCTAAGGTGAAGACATCTTGTATTGCTCAAGGTCACCAGCTGGGTATGTGACATTAGGCAATTCACTTAACATCAGGAATCACAGAATATTAGAACTGGAAGGACCCCAAGAAGGAACCTTCTAGTCCAGCTGACCTCACCACTCACTCCTAATTTTACTGATAAGAAAATAGAGGCCTAGAAAAGTGAAACAATTGGTCCAAGGTGTTCCAACAAATAAGTGGTAAAGTCAAACTTGAACCTAGCTCTTCAACTTTCACACATTGAAAACAGTAAAATGTTACATGAGAAATGCAAAATGTTTTGTGTAGAGTATTTTATTTGGTCCCTATAACAGCCCTCTTAGGATGTCAGGGCAAATATTTTCTGGGTGAAGAAATTACAGTATTTCACCACATAGTTGTTTTTTTTTAATTGATTTGTTTATTTACTTTTAGTTTACAAGATTCAATTTCACAATCCCTTGAATTTCAAATTTTCTCCCTTCCTTCCCCCACTTCCCCCATGGTGGCTTGCAATCAAGTACAGGATCTACAAATACTTTCCCCCTGGACATTATTCAGGTTGTAAAGAAGGGTTGTAACCAATGGAGTGGACAATGGGAAAGAGGAAACAAAACCGAACATGGAAAAGAGCGAGAGCATGTAGATTGCTTCAGTCTACGTTTAAACTCTGTTCTTTCTAGATCTTTCTCTGAATGTAGGTATCTCCTTCCATCCTGAGACTTGTAGAGTTGTCTTATAATTGTGCGTTGCTGAGAAGAGTCCAGTTTATCAAAGCTGGTCGTCACACATATGTTATGTCTGTAATTGTGTACAGATTTTTCCTGGTTCTGCTCTTCTCACTTAGCATCAGTTTGTATAAGCCTCTCCAGGTGAACATGAAGTCCATCTGCTCCTCATTTCTTATAGCACAATAGTATTCTAATACATTCATATACCACAACTTGTTTAGCCATTCCCCAATTGATGGGCATCCCCTAAATTTCCAGGGTTTTGCCACCACAAAGAGAGCTGCAATAAATATTTTTGTACATATGGATCTTCCTCCCACTTCTATGGTCTCTTTGGGATACAACCCCAGAAGTCACCACATAACTGTTGCAGAATTTATGGCATTTTTTTTTTTGTGAAAAAGTGGGGTGTAACCATTATGCGAAGATTGTTTTTTTTTTTAAATTGTGCCAGTATTACTTAAAAATCATTTAATACTAAACTGTCTTTGGTGCAAGTTTAGGATGCACTGAATACTCATGAATATATGTTAAAATTACACAAACAATTCATCAGTTTGAGGAAATGTGTCTATTTTAGGATTTCAAAACACACTCTAGAAAGGTTTGTGTTTTTTTGGCTCATTTTTTAGTTTCCACCAACTTTCCACTCACTGAAAACTGTCTTTCCACAGCCGTTTCTATGCTATTCAACAAACACAATTACTTTCAGCTTGAAGCCCACAGAACGGTTTTTATATTTACCCATAATCAGAAAGAAATGCTTTGCATGTGAATTTATCACTGGCAGGTGACTCTGAGGTTTAGTTAGTGTGGGAAGTTGCAAGTCTTACCATATCGTGTGACTTAGGCAGCTTCATCTGCCCATGAGTTCACACTCCCACCGGGCCATGGCTCTCTACTGGGTTGAGTGACAATACTGTTAGTACTGCAGCTCTCTAAACAAACCACACAAGTCGGTTTTGGGAAATATGCTGACAATGTGCATACACCCAGAATTCTGGACCTTCAGCTTGTAGTGTGCTTAAGACAAATGCGTATCCATGTGCCACTGGTGAATAGCTCACTAATCTGTTTACCTCCTAAGCTTTTAAGGAACAGAATTATGCCATACAATGTTTACTCAATGAAAGATTATAAACCAATTTTTGGACTGAAAAAAACAAAACCCATAGTATGACGATTATGCAGTGAAATATGGTAAGCTTAGGACATATGTGTTGTCCTTGATCAGAGAATAACTGTTAAAACCAGGACCAGAACCTTGATCATATAAAGTAATCAGTCAACAAGGATTTGTTAAACACTGTACTTTGTACCAGATACAATGGTAAAAGCTTGGGAATACCAATAAAAAGCAAAAACAGAACCTACTCTCAAGGAGTTTACATTGTAATGGAAACAACAGTAACAACTTAGAAATAACTAGGAACACCATGGATACCTAAAAAGTAGAGGGGAAGTCATCTTAGGAAAACTCTAACCGTGGTTCTCAACCTGTGGGTCGTGACCCCTTTGGGGGTCAAACGACCCTTTCACAGGGGTCACCTAAGACCATAGGAAAAACACATATTTCCGATGGTCTTAGGAACTGAGACACCGCTCCTCTATCCATCTCCAGGCGGGTCCACCCACATGCAGATATGCCCACATACAAGCATTAAAGGGTCGCCGCATTAGGAAGGCTGAGAACCACTGCGAGTCTAGCAGGTAGGGACCTCTGGCTCTTTGATTTTCTTGCTACAATAGTCCAGAATTTTCATGATTTAACCAGTCACGTAATTTTCGAAGAAAATTACAAGAAAAAAATCAAATGTGTATATCTACAGATATTTGTAGCCCACAGAACTTTTACTTCTTATACATAATTATGTATGCCTAACATCATCAATCAGTTTTGCAAACACATTAGGAGAAACTGATAGAAGGCGTAATTGGTTCCAGGAACAATGAATAAACCAGCAGTGAGCCATATTGCATCATGTATTTATGCTGGGCTTTGGTCATCACTTATGGAAGATGTTATTGAAATTGGTCTTGCTTTGAGACCTTTTACCTGTGTGCTTTGGAAAAAGGCTCCTCCATTCTTCCTCAAAGGACAGACCAAGATTTTCTATGTGTTATCCATTTTGTCTAATCAATGCTTTCATTATTTCAAAAGACTCAAACTTCTTTAAGGAGAATCCTAAATTAATGATGTCTCTTCTCTTCCTTTGCCATTTGTCAGTAATCCAAAGTTACAGCTTTGACTGTTTCCAGTTCTCTTGCTTCATGATTGTCAAAGAGCTATTATTATGTTTTTGATCATATCATGACTTTTGTAAGGGAATGTGCTCCGTCAAATTTCTTTGTCATTCTCTTGGAATCCTGTGTGTATGCAGGTGTGCTCCAGGAAATAGGACTTGAAATTTTGTTTTTCATTTCTCAGAAACTGAGTTGTATTTCTCTCCTGGGTGGGTTTTTTACTTTCAGTATTGCCTTTTTTTTTTTTTACTAGAAGGATCACGAATCATGGAATACCATGATCTCAGAAGAATCTAAATCGAAGGAATTCGCATGGCCCAAGTTTCTCCCTGCCAATAAATATTAATTATTTTTCCCATATGAGTACTAACCATGACCTAATCTTACTTAGTTTCTGAGTTCGAATGAGATTGGGTTCAAGATGGTATGACTGGAGGCAAAAGTTCGTTATGTCCAAACTCATATTGTCCTGGCTATGAATCATTTGAAGGTGACCCAATTAGAAATATATATGTGTATATATATATATAATATATATATATTATATATATACATGTATATATATGTTGAGTAGCAACATGCTATACCATATTACCAAAAATTGCATGCAAGAGTAAGGGTTTAAAAGTTATTATTAAGAATATGAGGGATCAGAAAAGAAGGTGAGCTAGTCATATCATAAGAATGAGGGGGTAGGTAAAATCAATCAACAAGGCATTTATTAAGTGCTATGTGCTATGGGAGAATATGGCACTAAGGCCTCAGCTGTGTATCAAATAGTAAGAAATGACATTTTGACAGAATTACAGTTCAAAGTCCTTGATCTGAATGGAAAACCTAATCAGTCTTTCTTGAATAGATAACTTAATTAGTCCCAAGGAGACAGTGTCCCATTCTGATTTCACCTAAAGACCTAATCAGACTTTCATGAACAGAAGACTTAGTCAGGTTTAGCAAGACATCCTGAGGATCTAAGACAAATAGACAATGTGTTGTTATCCACAAAATTTGGAAGAAAATCTAAAACAGGAATTCTTAACCTGGAATTTGTGAATTTGCTTTTTTCTTAATATTTTGATAAATATATTTAGTTTCCTTTCTAAGCCTATATGTTTTATTTTATGCATTTAAAAACATTCTTCTGAGAAGGGGACTGGCCTTACCAGACTGTAAAAGGAATCTGTTACACACACAAAAAGGTGAAGAACCCTTGTTTTAAAGCAGGCCTGCACAGTCTGTTGTCGTCCAGTGGCTTAAGATCTGGGGGTATGCCAAAGGATTTCAGGTAGCTTGCGAAAAATGTAGAGAATGGGCAAGACATAGTTAAGAATCTTATGTCTGGATAAGATATGGTTAAAAATCTTATGAAACAAGAAATCATGATTAGGTTAACATCTTGTACTAGTGGAAAGTGTGCCCATGGTGATGAGATCCCAGATCCATTGAAGATTCAAAGTCTATAATATACAGTTAATGAAGGTGATTGTGAAAGTGTTTCATTCTGTAAATTTAGCTAGATTTTTCAAGCTTAAACATTATTTGGATAGAATATCCTTGAATTGTCTTTCTGGTTAGTCAACAAACAACATTCATCATACTTTGCCAAATTAATGGTAGAATGTTGAATAGTGGACGATAGCAGAATGATGATGAAGATGATGAAGAGCGTGGCCTCCCTTCAAAACTTCCAGAGTCTCAGGGAGCTCACCTGCAGTCTTTTTTAATCACCCCAGAACTCTCAAGAAATCTAGAGTCCCCAACCTCTACCAAGAGAAACACCAATGGGAAGCTTTTAAATTTTTCTTAGTTTGTAATTTGGAGAATTGCTGTAAGAATAGAAAGAATAACTGAACCTATGGTTGCCAGTGAGATCATCAGAGAGAGCAGAGAAGGGAACACTAAGGAGCATCTCTCTGCTGGAGATAAGAGATAGATGATTTCAGCAAAAGAGAATGAGAAAGAGGAGAAGAAGAAAGAGGAGGAGAAGAAAGCAGTGTGATGAAAACTCAGAGTGGTGCAAAGTGGTCAAGAAGGATGAGAAAAAGGCCATTGTTCCTAGAAATTAAGAGGTGGTTGATAATCATAATAATAATTATTAGCATTCATATAGCTTTTAAAGGTTTATTTTACAAATAACTATTTCATTTTATCTTTATAACCACCTTGAGAGAGTGATTATCCTAATTTTACAGATGAGGAAACTGAGGCAGAAGGAGATAAGTGGCTTGCCCAGGGTCACACAGTAAGGACATAAGGTAGGTTTGAACTCAGATCTTCTTGATTCCAGGTTCAGTCTATCTACTATGCCTCTAGTAAACCTGGATTTCACCTAAAGACCTAATCAGACTTTCATGAACAGAAGACTTAGTCAGGTTCAGCAAGACATCCTGAGGATCTAAGACAAATAGACAATGTGTTGTTATCCACAAAATTTGGAAGAAAATCTAAAACAGGAAAACCTAAAACAGGAAAATCTAAAACAGGGGTCAGGGCTGACCAAGAAAAACTCCATCCCCAGAGCCAATTGGCATGAGACTCTGTCCTTATTGATAGAGATCACTGTTCTGCACCTGCATGGGTGGCATGGAGTTGATGAGAATGGGAGAGAGGAGAGCTCTTCAGTTTTCTTCTAGCCTTTTTGTCAGTTTACATTCTGCATTTGGTTTGGGCATCTCTGGCTTCTAGCTTTAAAAAAAGAAGAGGCACAAGGTCAACCCCACTTCAGGTTGCTGAAGGAAAAGACTGGAAAGACATGAGAGGTGCTGACAGTCTCCATCTTGTCCCTGTCCCCAGTTTGCTACATTAGAGACTTCTGGGAAGTTCCCCCTGGGCAAGATTTAGGACTCTCTTGATAGAGCTAGCTGAGTTGTCTTGATCCCTATGTGAAAGCTCCTTCATTCTGTATTATCTGGTATTCATCATCCTTTGTATACTTTCTCTGATTTTTGTTTGCTATCAAATTGAATAAATTGATTTCTTTGAGAATTCATATGTGTGTTCATTGTATCACTGGCATTTGGTAGAAAAGTCTTGGATATAAAGCTTGGAAGCCCTGATTTCCCCATTAATGAAAATAGCAAGCAGGAGTTAACTTGAACCTGAAAATTATATCCCTAGACTGAGGGAGAAAATTGATATTATTCTAGACCAATCTAGCTTCTTTCTTTGAGGAGAACAGAGGAGCCAAGCTTATAATCCCAACTTCCTGCTTCTCTTCTTGGCAGGAATTGAAGTCTTCTTGGGAGAAGGGTGGAGGAAGAAGAAACTAGAGATATCTATTCTGCTTCCTTTCAAGCCACACAATGACACCCCATGCTACATATGCAGGGACAGTCCTGGACACATAGAATAGAGGAAATATTTGCAGGTGGCATGAAAAGAGAGAGCAGATCAAGAAAATGAAAATTAGAAAAGGAGATAAGAGTCCAAGGGAAGAAATTGCTTTCCTCCCTCAACTTTCATTATATTCCTCTCTCCTGGTAATTCTCATAAATGTGTAAGCTTGTGATAATCTCCTATGTTGCATCATCATCTCTTCCCCACCCCTTCTGCACTGATGTGCCTCATGGTTCTGTCCAGGGCTGCCTTCTCCTCTCTTTCTCTATACTCTATTGATGGTACTACTGATGTGGGGGTCAAGGAGTTCAGGGAGTCCAGGAACCTCAATAACAAGAGTCCCTGGAAAGCAGTCTGGAATGAATTCATGGACTCAAGCATTCTCTAAGTCAAGGTGGCAAAGATTTATTGTTATGTTATACAGTGGGCAAGAGTTCTTAGGGAACCTGCAACCTTAGAGGAGCACAGTTAAAGTTTATATAAGATAATCTATAGTAGGACCTGTGCCAAATATGCTAACTAGGTGAGTCAGGGTGAGATTAGGGAGGGATTAAGGAGTGATCAGTTCTTAAAGGAACATGCACTTTTAATATTTACTGCGCAGGCATATTACCCAGAATTCATCAGAAAATAGCCCAAGGGGGCACGGCATGGAGGTGTGGTTTTAGGCTTGAAACATCACTGTTAGGTAGGGGTCAGGGCTGACCAACCTGCCACCCATCAATGTCGTGTTGGACAAGATGGTTGTTGGGAGTATATGTATATCCCAAGCTAATGAGGGATTCAGGATGTATATAATGAGCTAGTGACATACATATGACTGAATCTAGGATACATATGATAGGTATGACCTAGTACACAGCTGCTTCAGCCAGCACACAGCTGGGTAAAACTTCTCAATTTTATAGGTGCATCTGGCTACTGTATCAGGAAATGAGATAAGTATTTTGTTAGGGCATGCTGCCCTTGAACTAGAGAGAAACCACCTGTGACAGTATTTGAGGCTAGGGAGAAATGTGATTTTACAAACCGAGGTTCAAGCACAGGCACCCAAGCACCCCATCACCACCACAGCCCCCATGGATTCAAATACCACCTCTATGAAAATGCCCAAATCTATATAAACAGCTCTTGAGCTATTGGCCCACATCAACTACTGCCTATTGTACTTCTCTATCTGTGTGGTCTATAAGATTCAATATGTACAAAATGGAACTCTTCTTTTTTCCCCTAAACTTGCCCCTCCTCTAAATTTTCCTGTTTCTCTATATATCACCATTCTTCTAGTCACTCAAATTCGTAACCTAAGAATCATCTCTTTGCCCACATAATCAATCTGTTGACAAGCCCTGTCAATTCTACCACTACAAGATATTTCATATTCATTTCTCTTCTCTCTGCTCATAAAGACATCACACTAAGTTAGGTCCTCATTACCTCTCACCTACTCAATTGTAATAGCCTTTGATCTGTCTCCCTGCTTGGATCCTGTTCTCCAGTCCCTCTTCCATGCGGCTAACAAACTGATATTCTTCTTTTTAAAAATTTTATAACACTTAAAAAGTTTATTAATGTCTTTTGCCTTTACATCAGTCATGACTGGAATTACTCCCGCATCCCAAATAGAACCCTCCATATCAGCAAATAGTAGCAAATACAGTGGCCGATGCACCTATGTTGCCATAGTCCCCTCATTTCACTTCAATGAGGAGTTGTGTTTCATTATTCAAGGTTTATCATGGTTTTTTCAATTATTCTGTTTAGCTCCCTTCTACCAGCATTTTCATTTACATGGTTGTAGTCATCCATATTAATATGTTGCTTATTCCTTCCCTCAATACTCCTAACTGATATTCTTAAAGCACAAGTCTATCAACCTTTCCTCCAAAGGCTGCCAGTTGTCCCTGAGCAAGAACACAAACTCCTCAGCTGTACCTTGAAAGCCCGTCACAGTATGGTGCTAACTTACCTTTGTGTAAATTTCACATAACTGCCCCTCACTCATTCTCATGTTCTCATCCAAACTGGCCCGCAGCCTACTTGGGCATGATATGTTCCACCTCTCACCACTGCTTCGCCCAGGCTGGGCACCTTCCCCATGTCTCCCTCTAGGCCAGTGGTTCTCAACCTGTGGGTCGCAACCCCTTTGGGGGTCGAACTACCCTTTCACAGGGGTCACAGGGGTCACCTAAGACCATCAGAAAACACATGTTTCCGATGGTCTTAGGAACTGAGACACCACTCCTCTATCCGTCTCCAGACAGGTCTACCCACATGCAGATATGCCCATATACAAGTATTAAAGGGTTGCAGCATTAGAAAGGTTGAGAACCACTGGTCTAGGCTCTTGTTACTCACTTTTTCCTCTTCAAATGCCTCACTTCCCTCAACTCTCAGCTCAAGGGCCAACTCCTACATGAGACTTTGCCTGACCCCTATAGTTTATGCCCCCAAATTACTTTAGATTTGCACATATACATATGTGTGTGTGTGTGTGTGTGTTATTATCATCCTCAAGGAGGGCAGGATATTTGGTTTGTATTTTCTTTTTCATTTTTGAATAACAATACTGAGTACAGGGCCCTGTGCACATGTAGGTATTAATAGATATTGTTCAACCGAGTCATGTTGTTGGCTTATATTAAGGTTGTGGCTAACTAAAACTCTCTAGATCTTCACCACCCATCAACTTCTACCATATAATGGTACAAAGCCTCATCTGGTTCCCATTTTGATCGTGTATCTGCTCTTTGAGACCTAAGCAGATTTAATTCCAAGTAGTCTTCATCTAGGAAATATTTGAATATAAATGTTTAAACATTTGTTCACATTAAACATATGTCCACACTGTGTAAGTGGAAAGGTTTTCCAGTGGATAGAATATAGGAGTTGGACCCAGGGATCAATGTTTGAGTTGCTGTGTGAACATCTCAATCTAGTTATCTGTAAGACAATATTTTTACTACCTAACTTAGAAAGTTTTATAGATCAAATGAGAGCCTCTTCCTCACCAACCACTTTGCCACCCCCATCCCCTCCCAGTTCTAAAGCTTTCTTCTCTGGAACTTCCTAATTGGTGACTATCTCTTCTGGTCTACTATTTCAGGAAAGTTCTGTCCTTGTTTCACTACAATCTCTATTCTATTTCCTCTCCATTCCATCCCTAGCTCTGGAACTGTGGTCAAGTCAACTTTCCCATTGTTCTCAAATGAGTTGTGTCAGAATATACCACCCCCATGGCCCCATTCACCTCCCTGAAACTTTTAGGTCCAAAGGGCTGCTCTTTGGCCACCTTTCCCTATGTGTACCATCTCCCCTATTAAAATGTAAGCTTGTTGAGGTTTTCATCTTTGTATTCTCAGCACTTAGCACTGTGTTTGGCACACAGGAAACACATAATAAATGCTTTAAAAATTCATTCCTAATATTAATAAAGCAATTTGTAAAACCGTAGGAATTTCCCTGTAAGGAAATTCCTTCTACCAATGCACACTGGCATTTGCTCTGCAATTTATAGGCTTCAAGGTGCCTGGGAGTCTAGAAGGCTGAGTGACTTGTCCAGGGTCACACAACCAGTATGTGCCTGAGGCCTGCTTCCTATCCAGTACAGCATGTTACCTCCTTTACAATTGAATTACTTGAAATGTAAAGGAAGCCAATCATAAAGGGCATTATTTTTATTCATTAAACAACTTAAAGAAAATAAAACTTAAATTTGCTTTTTAAAAAATTCACAACCAAACTTTAATTTTAAATACAAACATTAAGCATGAGACACAAAATACAATTTTTTCAAAATGTTGGGATGTGTCTGGGTATACTGGGCACACCTTGTATGCATGCCTGTGCTGACTATTTTCTTGATGTGGTCAGTAATTCCAAGAATAGAGGGTGGAGCTTCGCATCAAAAGCAGTCCTGTCATACAGACAGATTTCGACTTGTATTCTGCCAGCTTACTGTACATGGTCCTTGAATCTTCTCCAAATACTTGTGCTCAGTTCTTGACCACTACCACTGGCATAAGGGATTTAAAACCAGATGATCTGAAGCCCCAGCAAGCCAAAAATTTATTGGACTCACAAGTATATGACAATGTTTCCACCACTCTAGATGGTGTCAAGATGACAATAAGTCCTATGGCTGAGGGGGGCTGAGGAGGGGAAGAAGTGTCATTTTACTGACCTAGAAGAGGAATGAAAACCACCAGCAATAGCTTATATCAGTCTTTCATCTTCTGTCAAGCAAGGCAATGCTAACTATGACCGTGTGAGAACAGGTGTGACATATAAGGGTGTGTGTTTAAGAGAGACACTAGGATCCTTCCTCCTCCATGGTAACATATATATCCTGATCCCCAGATCTGTTTTAATGTGAGCAATATCCATAACACTCATAACATTATACTTTTCTCAAAGTCAAGAATCTTGTTTGTTTGTTTTTGCTTTTTTTGGAGGGGGTAAGATAGGGCAATTGGGGTTAAGTGACTTGCCCAAGGTCACAGAGCTAGTTTTTGTGTTAAGTGTCTGAGGCTGAATTTGAACTCAGGTCCTCCTGACTCCAGGGCTGGTGCTCTGTTTACTGTGCCACCTAGCCAACCCCAAAGTCAAGAATCTTTAAGAGATGGTCAATTAGTGACTGGACACCCAGGTCCAGGTAAAGTAAAGCAAAAGCTCATATTTCAAAGCCCAGGGATCCAGTCTCTAGACATGAACACCACGCTTCAGCTCCCTTCTCTTTCCACCCCCAACGGTCCCTTTTCACACTGCTGGGTCCTTCCCCAACCTGTATTTTGGGGATGGGTCCAGGCCAGGCATCCTTCATTCTTCAGACTTTACCACCAGGCCCCCTAAATAGATACCTCCCATAGCCAACCTCTGTTTTTCAGCATGCAAAGTTGGGAGATGGAATATCAAGGAATGGCAAGAAGGCTCATGTTACTGGATCAGAGGGTATATTTGGGGAAGCAAAGTGTAACAAGACCAGAAAGCTAGGAGGGGACCAGGTTTTAAAGGGCTTTGAATGCCAATCACAGGATTTTATGTTTGATCCCAGAGGTGATAGTGATAATTTCACTGGAATTAATGATTGGTGTGGTCAGACTCGATCTTCAGGAGGATCAATTTTACAGCTGAATGGCAGATGTCCTGGAGTGGGGACATAATTGAGGCAGGGAACCAGACCAGCAGGCATTTAAGGAGGATACCAAAGCCAGCCAGGCTGCACTCAGAAGGATTTCCTCTCCTATCCCCTGATGCTGGGTACCTTTGTCTCTCCCCTACCCCAGCCCCCTTTTCGGCTTCCTTTTGTTTCCCCCCATTAGAAGGTAAGCTCCTACAGGGCAGGGACTGTTTTCTTTCTGTATTTGTATTCCCAGTGCTCAGTACATGGTAAACACTTTTTTAAATACAATATATTCCCCCTAATTACACGTCGAAGCATTTTTTTAACATTTAAAAAAATTTTGACTTCTAAATTCTATCCCTCTCTGCCCCACTCCCCGACACAGTAAGTGATCAGATTTAGTTTATATAGAACACAGTGAACATTTAATAGATTCTAGTTGACTCATTAGTAAATTAAATGTATCATTTTCTACAGGAATTTTTTAAAAATTATGTCAAATAAAGCCAATTGTTTCATGTCTGTAGGACACTGGGTACGGTTCTTACTAGAGTTCTCATGAAAGATGCACCCAAGTCCTAAGGGGTTCATCTGACTATTGAATTGATTGCAGATGGTTTTCTAGGAGCAGTGAGGAGATATGAGCTCATGAAGGTAGTGGCAGGACTTCTCTGAAGAGTCTGTTAATCTCCTCTCTCTCTTCACAGACAATTGCCATATGGTTACCAGCCTATTTGCTAAATCTCTCGGGTATCATGAAGAAATAGACCATTGAATGAACAATTAACAATTTTGGTAGGTTAAACTCTATCCAAATCAAAATAAGATTGCAGATTAGTTCCAGTCAAAGTATAAAAAGGTCCCTGATGAGTAGTCAGCAAAACGGCACTTACACTGTGTTTCTTCTGTGTTACCCTCTCCTGTTCACAGTGAGTGCATCTAGTTCAGGAAGAAAACGCCCAAATGCTGTATGATAATCATTAGTTCATCTGGCTAACAGCTTCTATAGAAAAGAAACAAATATTTTCAAGGACAAGCTGAAAAGGAAAAAAAAGATATAACTGGGGGGGAAAGAGTATTTGGTGTTATATAAAACTATATAGGAGAAGGGTTTGAATTGGTTTCTGATTTTGTGATGGTGGTGCTGAGGGTTTTTTGAAAATACTAAGGGTTGGAAAGGACAGCTTTGTATTCAGGAATTTCCCTCTAACTTAGAGAGGGAATTATCAATCCAACAAACAAAAAAAGTTTATTAAATGCTTACTAGTTTATATGGAGGCAATTAGGGGCTCAATGGAACTGGGAGTCAGGATACATATGATAGGTATGACCTAGTACACTCCCTGGGAGTCAGGAAGCCGGGAGCTCACATCTGGCCTCAGACATTTAGTAGCTGTGTGACCCTGGGCAAGTCACTTAACCTCTGTTTGCCTTAATTCACTGGAGAAGGAAATGACAAACCATTCCAGTATTCTTGCCAAAAGAACCCCATGGACAGTGTTGGAGTGCTCTGGTCCACAAGGTCACAAGATTTGGACACAAATGAACAAAAACATGCTTACTGTATACCAGGCTCTGTGCTATGATTTTTCCTTAATAGTAGCTAGCATGTATATAATGTCTACTGTGTACTTTGACAAACGTCATCCAATCCTCACAACAACCTTGGGTGGAAAATACTGTTATTAACTCTCATTTTACAGTTGAGGAACTGGAGGCAACAGAAGTCAAGGGACTTGCCCAAGGTCACATAGCTAGTAAGTATCTAAGGCAGGATTTTAACTCAGGTCTCCCTGACTCCAGGCCCAGCACAACCTTTGTGTGGGTCCAAAGGGGTTTCTCTCTTTGTGTCAGAAGAGGCTCAATCCATCTACCTCTATTACCTTCCTTCTTCCCATTCTTCCTCTCCCTCCCCTTTTCCCTTTCTCTTTCTGAAGCCAGAAGCCAGATCTCCCTTACCATCTTTGCCTTACTAGTAGTTTCAATATACTCTATTCCAGTGGTTCTCAACCTTCCTAATGCAGTGATCCTTTAATATTCGTATGTGGGCGTATCTGCATGTGGGCGGACCCTCCTGGAGATGGATAGAGGAGCTGTGTCTCGGTTCCTAAGACCATCGGAAATAGGTGATTTCTGACGGTCTTAGGCAACCCCTGTGACCCCTATGAAAAGGTTGTTCAACCCCCCAAAGGGGTCATGACACACAGGTTGAGAACCACTGCTCTAGAAAGAAGAGAACAGGCAGACCCCTGGGGAACAGTCACTTTATTGTTCTGCCCTATCTTCCAAGAGGTATTTCCCTGAAATTTGTACGCTCTTGTCTCTTCCCAAATAGTTTATCTGTGCGTATGAGTAGTGCCTTCCCCACCCTGAACCTCAAGCCTTCTGTGCATCTTTACCTGACTTTAGCTGTGTATCAGTTACTGAGAGAAGGTGTTGAGACAAATTTCCTCAGGCAAAGTAATTATCTCATTGAGTCAATTCTTATTTTTATGATCAATGAATTGCATTCTTGTCTTTCAACACATTTCCCTCAGAGAATCAAAATGTATTTTAATTATGTATGTAATAAATTTAAACTTTTGTTTTCAAAGAGATAGTATAAGTTGTTGGATACAATCTGCCAAGATGTGCTATTGTAAAAGTTAAAAGGTTCTAAGTTCATGAGACTCTTGGAACATTCAAGAAGCCAATGAATGTGGGAAGAAGATCTTAATAAGGAATTTAAATGGAGTGGATTCTTGCTAACAATCTCTTGCCTCACCGAGTAGCTTGTAAACTGATTATGAGCAGGGTCTTAGACTTCTTTTGTGGGACTACCACATAGTAAAGTTCTGTGTAACCCTGGGAAAGAAGTGAAATGTAACAGACCTTGTTCTCAGACCAAGGGGCAAGAGAAATACTGATTCAGCACTATATCAAACAATGACCAAGAAATCCAAAGAGAAACATTAGTAAATTTTATTCATAAAGGCCAGGACTGCTCAAAAAGGCAACCAGGAGGAGTAGACACTGGAAGAGGGTGTTGTCAGAGAAATCGGCATTAATGCAGATAAACAGACCAAAAGCTTACAGTGGTGCCCTGAATAGGGAAGTTAACAATGGAACCCTGACTGGGGAAACCTAAAGGAAAACAGAGACCTAACAGTCTCTTAGGGAATAGAAGACCATTGTGCACCTGGATCTGGTTAATTCCAGACTCCAGGAAGATGGAAGACATGATCAAAGAAACCCTAGAAGGGGGAAGAGTAGAGGGGAGGACAACAGAAGATTACTCAGCTCCCTTACAGCCAATTCTTTGAATGCAGACACATCAAGGAAAGTGAAAATCAGCTGGAAGAAGCTAGAAAAAGAAAGGTCAGGACTGAGAATGGCCTAAGAAGCCATTCAGGAATGTGGAAAGGGGAAGGATCTGGTTCTGATGCAAAGTCTGAATCAAGATTAAGGCTAGAAATAGGAGGAAACAGAAAAAGATAACAAATACAATGAAAAAATAGTATGGGTCAAGAATCACCCAAGAGCAAAACCAGAAGAAAAGAGTAACTGCCCAGCAATCATAAGTGGAGCCTCAATTTTTCAAAATGACTTGGTCATAAGATCTACAAGAATGCCTGTAAGAAATGAAGTAGTCTTCAGAAGTCAAAATATGAATGAAATGAGAGCTATGGAAGAAAAAAAGGGAAGGAAGTGGTAAACCTTATCCAAGAAATAGACTGCTTGAAAATCAGAGTGGACCAAACTCACATCAGTGTCTCCATGCAAAAACAAGAAATATTAGAACAAAATCAAGAGTTTAAAAAAATAGCTTAGAGACACAGTGGATAGAATGTCAGTCCTGGGATAAGGAAGACTTGATTCAAATCCTGCCTTAGATAATTACTAGTTGTGTGATTCTGGGCTAGTCACTTATCCTCTTTGTGCTTCAGTCTCCTCATTGATTAAAATAAAGTACCTTTTTGCCATTTTTTTCTCCAGTTTATAAAATTGACACATTCATAAAATTGTGCCTCAGTTTCCTTATTTGTAAAATGAAATACTTTAATGAAAAGCCTTAAATCTTCTCTAAATCTATGATTCTATGAAAGATTTGTATGGGTAAAATAAACAAAATCAAATATATACATACATGTGTGCACATACACATGCACACATATACATATATAGGTAATATATAAACACAAACATGCCTAGTGTATATATGTGTGCATAATGTATGCATAACCACACACATGCACACACACATATATATGTATATATATGCCTAATGTTGTTCAGTTGTTTACAACTCATGACTCCACTTGAAGTTTTCTTGGCAAAGATACTGGAGTGATTTGCCATTTCCTTCTCCAATTCATTTTACAGATGAGGAACTAAGGTAAACAGGGTTAAGTGACTTGCCCAGGGTCACACAGCTAGTAAGTGTTTGCAATTAGATTTGAACTCACAAAGATGAGCCTTCTTGAGTCCAGACCCAGCATTCTTTACACTGCACCACCTAGCTGCCTCTATGCCTAATGTAGTTGCCAACAGAAATGAAAATGGAAAGATGTATAAAAGGAAACCAGATTCTGAAGAGCTGGAAAACCTGTCCTGGAGAACAGAAAATGAAACTTACCTCCTTCCTTCAGAGAGGCAGAGGAATAGTGGGACAGAATGTTGTATGTAATATCAGATGTTTCTGCTTTGGTGTAAAAACTGGTTTAATTTTAAGAAAAGGAAGAGGAAGGGAAAATAGAGTATTTTCACAAATGATCCTTAGAAGAAAACAGAAGGCTAAAAAACTCTTCTCTTAAAAAAGGTGTAGAGCAGATAGGGAAGACAGAGAACATTGGAGAGTAGGGAGGATTTGGGCTTATTTAGTGTGAGGCAGTGGGTGGGTGGGATACACTACCTTCACTACTGAGAGAAGGAAAGGGGGAATGAATAAATATTTATCAGGCACTTGCTATGTGTCCAGAATTGTGCTAAGTGCTTCACAAATATTATCTCATTTAATTCTCACAACAACCCTGTGAGCTAGAGGCTGTTATATGCATTTTACAGTTGGGGAAACTGAGGCAGAAAAGGTTGAATGACTTGGCCAGAGTCATGCATCTAACAAGTGTCTATTATGAGCTCATAATAGTCCCAGGCATCCTCTATAGTGTGATTGTCATCAGGAGCAATCTATTCCAGGAGGTACCATGGGAGGAAGGTGAGGAGGGGTCTCTTTCTGGATGTCAGTACACAGGGCATAGCCCCTGGCTACCCTGTGCTTGATCAGGCTGTGGATTTAGGAAGTAAATGTGAAACATAATGAAAACTGCATATGCACTGTCCCAAGTGACAGCTGAGGTGATGTAGCAGCTGCAGTACCCCCACTCTGGCTCAAAGCCTACCTCCTGTAAGCCAATAAAAAGGCAGGGTATCACTTTACCAACTTGCCAGCAAAGGGAGTGTAGTTTATAATTTTGTCCACCAAGTGTCGAGCTACTCCAGTCACCCATCAAAATCTCTTAGACACATATGCTAAATATACACTGTGGGCACAGGCAATCAGTCCCTCCAAGACTTTGGCTTCAAAGGATCCCACAGGAAAGAAATTCTCATTCACCTGACTTGAATGAATCTAGAGGATTGCATTATTAAATATGGCTCAGGATTAATAAGATGTGAAAATATCTTAGCTCTAGCACCCCTAGTTCTCTGAGAACTTTTTTTAAATTATTTTTTTCAAATGAAGATTCACTTTATCTCCTCCCACCTCCCTTTCCTCCTCCTTTCCCCCCACGATGAGAAAGCAAAAAAAAAAAATCCCTATTATACACACGTATACACACAAGTGAAACATATTCCCACACAGTTTTGCGTGTGTGTGTATATATGTATGTATGTGTATATATACATAAATATATATACATACATACATACACACATATATGGATAGATGGATGGATGGATGAACAGATAGATGGATGGATAGATAGACAGATAGACAGATAGATGGATGGATAGATAGATATCCCAAATATTGTATACATTCCAAACTATACTTTTAGTTTATCATCTATCAAAAGGTAAGTAGCCTGTTTCATCATAATTGTGATTGGTCATTAGGATGATCAGAGTATCCAAGTCTTTAAAAGTCAATTATCTTTATAATATTGTCATAATACCATACAAATTATTCTTTTGGTTCTGCTCACTTCATTTTATTTTAGCTCACACGAGTCCTCCCAACTACCTCTCAAATCAATCCTTTCATCATTTCTTATAGCACAGTAGTATTCTATCACATTCATATAGTTCAGCCATCTCCAATCAATGGGCACCCTTTCAGTTTCTGATTCTTTGTCACCATGAAAAGAACCACTACAAATACTTTTTGTACATTTTAAAGATGTAGACCTAATGGTGATATTGCTGGGTCAAAGGGTGTGCACAGTTTAATAGCTTTGAGGGCATAGGTCCTAATTGCTTTCCAGAATGTCTGGACTAGGGCACAGCTCCAAGAGTCCATTAGTGTATCAATTTTTCCACAACCCCATTAGTAATTTTCCTTTTTGGTCAGTTTTGCTGATCTGATGAGTATGAGGTAGAAGCTCAGAGTTATTTCAATTTGCATTTCTGTTAGTGTTTCAAGCATTTTTCATATGGCTATTGGTAGATTCTATTTCTTTTTTTGAAAAACTATTCATATCCTTTGATTATTTATCAATTGGGGAATGGCTCTTATTTTTATAAATTTGAATCAGCTCCTTTTATATTTTAGAAATGAGACATTTATGAAAGAAGTTTACTGCAAAGATTTTTTTCAATGAACTTTCCTACTTTGTCTTCAACCCTATTTATTCACATTATAAACACAATTATTTTTCTGTGACACAAAATTAGCAAAATTGCTAATGTATTAGCATGGGGAGCCATCCCATGGTGCATTCAAAGAGTCGAGCTGACCTACCCAGGCCATCTTCAACATACTCAGGGCATATAGACTCTGGGGATGATGCAACAATTTCATGGTCCCCATGACGGCAGCAAGGACAAGTAAACTACCTCAAAGAGGATTTGCCTTTGAGACAGGAAGAGTGACCAGTTCAGTAGAACTTAAAAAGAATGACTATGCTCTCTGGTATTCTCCATCTTCTCATCAGTTAAATATGTAGGGATCCTTTAAACCTCTCTGTTGTGATCTCTTCCTGCAATTGGGGAATACCAACCACATCATCATTTTATGTCAACTATCCATCCATGACAACAAACATATATTATACACTGAATCTGGATCTTGGACCCTTGGCTGCTTTATTCTTTTTTTCCTGAGCACTGGTTAGTCAAACAGTGAGATGAACATTTCCAGCCTCAGAGGCAGCCTCATGAGTTCAAGGGTTTCAAAACTCTAGGGTTATTCCGTCAGAGTTGCATGCTCAGCAAATGAAGTCTTTGGCAACTACAGTCTACTTGAAGAAGATGATCACCAATAGAAGAATAGGCTCAAGCCACGTCCAGGCTTGCCAGGAGATATGGAGCTTAAAGAGTTGTTTAGACATTGCAAAGTCAAGGTGAAGGTGAAATGAATGTTTTATTAGTCCTACTAAGTGTCTCATATTTTAAGTTTCAACTTCCCAGGATAATAGAAGTTATAGTTGACTTTATAATGTTTTAATATTAGTCAATGTGAACTTAACATCTTTTTGCGTTTTAAGCATTTTTATTATGTGGAGGAAATAAATAGCTATCCCATACCTCCTCTAAAATGTATATTAATACTTTTTTATTTCAGGGGAGGAATTGTAAAGATGATTCATACCTAAGATTTAAGTGATTTCCCTTGGGACAGTTTGGTATGTAAAGAGCCAGAGAGTTTACTCCTTATCCCTAGAAGCTAGGCTCCCTCAAGACTGAACCCAGCTTGACTAAGCACAAAGTATAGGGGCTTTAGAGGCTATAGTCCCCTAGGCCAGCATCAATCTGTGTTACACTAAGAAAAGATCAAG
>CM053592.1:28007216-28009716 GCA_028646515.1 Pseudochirops corinnae | reverse complement strand
TCATTTTATCTATACTAGTAAAGAGGGCACCTGCACGATTATAATCATATCACTTCAAAGTAAATTTAAATGTTCTAGAGTTTAAAAATAAAGAAAAGGGATTTTATAGAAATTTACTTTACAATACAATTTTTGTGAATGTGTCAAGTTTGTGTAAGAGTTTAAAACATAACCATGGAGATGCAGGGCAGGTTATGCTGTAGGAATATTATTAGATGAATAAGATCTTGAATGAAATAAAATCATTCTACTTCTCCTAGATAGACTGTGCTTGCAACCTTTGGGCAGAGCATGGGTAAGATTGTGGCTTGGTTTACCCTCCTCTACTCTCCTATCTCTAAATGGGGTATTGGGCTAGAATTATTACTAATTCTCATTATCGGCAGCTTTCATATTTGCCAATATGCCTCCTTACTAAAATTTATCTGTAACCTCAAAATCAATACTCACAAAGCCTTCCCAGTCATTTGAAAAATTTGGGTCCCTTGTATGTTTCCAACCAAGGTTGAAAAGGCCTTCTTGTTTCAGGGCTCTTACAGTAAACGAGTGTCCTTTTCTTGGACTATCAAAAAAAGGTGAGACATTTTTCACAGTTTTGTGCTTTTCGCTGATGATTTTGCTGTTGAAAATAACCTCCAAGAATAGTACAGAAGTGCTGTGTTGTGTTCCTAAGCACAAGAAGGCTGTTATATTGCCGTATAGAGAAAATGTGTTAGAAAAGCTTCCTTCAGGCATGAGTTATAGTTCTGTTGGCTGTGAGTTCTATGCTAATGAATCAACAATATATTACATCCAGATTAAGGAATAGGAAATTCACTGATCTGTACAAGAGGCCATTCCAGAAAGTTAAAGGAAATGTTGTGAACCAGAGGCCCACAGGAACCTCACTGTATTTCCTCTAGGAGCAATGATTCAGGATTAGCTAATTCAGTGTCCACAGAGACTTTATAGAGCATAATTACTGCAAATGATGAGAATCACTGTTTATCTATTATACATCGGATATTTTTCATCTAAGGCTACAATGCTTGTTAAGGGTTCATGATAAAAGCCACAATCTCTAGTAACTCCAAGCAGAAAATAATTCCAATAGCCTTTGAGGGCTACAGTCAGCTTTCTCTAAACCAGATTACTCTGCTTTACCAAGCATTTTGTTACACAGAAGAAAAAGCATTGACAGTAAGTAAATATATTTATCAAGCAAGTAGAGAAACAGAAATTGGGGGAAATTCTACAGATTAGTATGGACAATAGAATACACAAGAGTAAAGGGGATCTTAGGCTCAGGAGATATGTAAAACCCCCACTTAATCACAATCTTATCCACAAAGTCCATTCTTAGGTGTCTCTGGGATTGCAGGCGTTATGGCATCATGGACTTGTTGTAGAGCTAGCTTTCCCCACATGACTGAGAGAAGGTTTCCAAGTTCATACTTCATCACTTACCTTCTCTGGACCTCAGTTTCTTCATCTGTAAAATGGAGCTATTGGACTAGATAACTTTAGATAAATTTTCCTGGAGGTATAAAGACTAGATGATTTCTCTAGTTCCAAACAGTTCTAGGATTCTTTTAACAGCTGGTTAACTAACTCTGACTCCTAGGTATGGTTCATGAAGTTATAAGGTAGAAATGTCATCTTATTCTCTTGTTCTTTTTAAAAATTTAATATTTTATTTTTTTCTCAATTACGAGTAAAACCAATTTCAATACTCTTTTTTTTTTTTTTCAGATTTTGAGTTCCAGAAGTTCTTTTGGAGTTTGAGTTCTTTCCCTCCCTCTCCTCTCTGTCTCATTGAGATGGCAAGCAATTTGATATAGGTTATACATGTATAGTCATGCAAAACATATTTCCATGTAAGTCATTCCGTGAAAGAAAATGCAGACAAAAAACCCCAAGCAAAATAAAGTAAAGTTAGATTATCTTTGCACTTCATTCAAGCTCCACCAGTTCTTTCTCAGGAGAGGGATAGCATCTTTCATCACAAATCCTTCAAAATTGTCTTGGATCATTGTATTGCTAGAATAACTAAGTTATTCACAGCAGATCATCATACAATATTGCTATTACTATGTGCAATGTTGTCCTGGTTCTGTTCATTTCACTCTGCATCAGTTCATGTAATCTTTCCAGGTTACTCAGAAATCATCTTGCACAAAAGTACTCCACTGCAATCATATGGCACAACTTGTTCAGCTACTTCTCAATTGATACAGTCCCTCGATTTCAATTCTTTGCCACCACATATAAATATATGGGCTATAAATATTTTTGTTACTTCTAGGATGTTATGGGAATCTAAAGATCTTCCCTGCCCCTAGGCCCTTTGCTAAAGTGGCTACGTGACTCTGAGGACCCTTGGATATTTGAAAGTATACTCTGTTCCCTAATAGGCTGAATGTGGTCACATGGAGCCTGTGGCGCCAGGCTTGTTTTCCAGGAATGCCCGTGCCTTGTAGCTTTGTGATTGGGCAGTGGGTCCAGAGGGCTGTGACATTCT
>CM053592.1:27973739-28006716 GCA_028646515.1 Pseudochirops corinnae | reverse complement strand
CAGATGGCAAACCAGTGAATTTCTTTGAAGTCCTTGCATACAAATCTGGAAAAACTCAAGTAACAGAAAGTATTCCCTATAGACCAACTAGGTTAACAAGAATATATTTTAAGAGTATTTTCTACCTAAAAACAATGTTTGTATAAGAATGCAAATGTTTGCTCTAACATTTTATTATTTTGTGCATGACTCGAAATTCTCCTGTGGTAACTACAAAAATAACAGGAATGTTTTATTATGAGAAGGACAGGCTGTAGTGAGTGTTTACAGTTGCATCTAGTAATAGGGGTTGAGCTGGTCTATGGAGGGTGGGAGTGGGGAGGGGACTGTCCTTGAAGCATTCACAGATATTCCTTGCCTGGTTTCAGTTCGAGCAACCATGTGGAAATATAGGAGAAACAAGTTTCTAGCCATGACTAGCTGAGGGGCTGATACTATGTGATAACAAAGTCTTTTAATTGGCTGCAGAACCAGACAGACTGATGACTCACAAGTTACTGAGCCAGAACAGAGTGCATACAAAAGTGAAACCTACCAATTTCTCAGTCTTTTTTCCTTGGTTACTTCAAGTGAAGATGGTTATTTTAACCTGAAGGTGTGAGTGGGAAATGGCACAAAGTGTGGCTATCCTATCTCTCACGTACCCACCATGTGTCTGTGAGCACATGGTACCTCTGGCTTTTTTGGTGTGTGTTTATCTTTTTCTCTATCATAGACCAAGTAGTATTCCAAGATGGGAAGTGCTGGGTGACGTGATAAGTTTAAGAGATCATGTAGTATCCCACTGGTGACTAGAGTTGGTAGTGGAAACCTTTGGATACAGAATGGTAGAGGCCAGTGACAGAGAAAGACAGATGTGGAAATAGTACCTGGAGGATGGTAGAAACTAAAGGGATTATGACCCTTTGTGATGGATGGGTTGCTAATTATGGCCTCTAGATCAGAGCTCTGCAGTGGGCTACACCCAGAGTGACTTGCATGAGGCTTCCATGAAGGGAGAAAATACCTTCCAGAGCCAGGAGGCAGGAGGTTACCCTTTACCACATGTGTTTTCTACGTGTACTTCAGGTTTGAGTCCACTCTCCCTACCAGGGAGAAGAAAGAATGCTAAAAGAAAGAGTGCCCCTGCAGTTGTGCAGGAAGAGGAAGAGGAGGAGGAAGATTTGTGCCAATTGTTATTATGGTTTGACTGTAGAGGACAACACCATCTTCCCAGTCCCTCAGGCTCAATACCTAGGTGCCATCTTGGATTCTTTTCTGTCTCTCACTCTCATATCCAAGCTTTTGCCAAGGCCTGTTGATTTCACCTTTGCAACACCTCCCAAATATATCCCCTTCTCTCCTCTGACACTGAAACCAGTGCAGGCCATCATCACCTCATGTCTTGATAGCTGCAATAGTCTGCTGGTGGGTCTGTCTGTCTCAAGTCTCTTCCCACTCTAATCCATTCTCCACTCCACCACTAAAGTGATTTTCCTAAAACACAAGTCTGATCACGTCACTAACTTCCCCCGCCTCAATAAACTTCAGTGGCTTTCTGTTGCCTCCAGAAGCAAATACAAAGTGCTCTGTGTGGGTTTCAAAGCCCTGCATAAGTTAGCCCCCTCCTATCCTTCTAGTCTTCTTACCATAACTCTTCCACATATTCTTCAATCCAATGACACTGGCCTCCCGGCTGTTCCAAGAACAAGAGACTCCATCTCTCCAGCTCTGGGCATTTTCTCTGGTTATCCCTCCTACCTGGAATGCTATCCCTCTTCCAGTGTGATTAATAACTTCCCTGGCTTCCTTTATTTATGTCCCAAATAAAATCTCATGTTCTACCAGAAGTCTTCCCCAATCCTTCTTAATTCCAGTGCCTTCCCTCTATCAATTATGCTATATACTGATTCTGTTTGCAGCTTGCTTCTATATATTTGCTTGCATGTTGTCTTGCCGTTAGATTGTAAGCTCTATCAGGGTAGAGACTATCTTTTGCCTTTTTTTGCATCCCTAGCATTAACACAGTGCCTGGCAGATAGCAGATAGTTAATAAATGTTTAACCAATTGAATTGAATTCAGTTCTTCTTAAATACCTTTTCTCAATGCTAATAAAGTTCAACTGGTTGACTGATGATGGGGAACATACTGCTGGGGGCTTGTGAAACCTACTAGAAACCTTGCCTCTCATTATTACCAGTAGAACCCCAAGGGTAGGAATAATCAGCAGTCCTCTGGAGGAGAAGCAACCCACAGCAGAAGAGGGTTTCAAACCTAAATCCAAACCCAATGCTCCTTATACTACAACATACTACCTACAGCTTATAGGAATTTAGAAGGAGGGGGGAATCAATGAAAAAGGAAAGCCCTACCAAAGAGGAGAAATCTGAGGTACATCTTAAAGTCTAGGAAACATTTGGATGAGATAATAGAATTATAGAGTTAGAAGGTACTTCAGAGACCTTCTAATCCATCCCCTTTATTTTTCAGATGAGGAAACTGAGACCCTAGATCAGCAGTTCTCAACCTGTGGATTATGTTCAATTTGTAACAATGAAAATACATCCTGCATATCAGATATTTACATTACGATTCATAACAGTAGCAAAATTACAGTTATGAAGTAGCAACGAAAATAATTTTATGGTTGGGGGTCACCACAACATGAGGAACTGTATGAAAGGGTCACGGCATTAGGAAGGTTGAGAACCACTGATCTAGATGGTTATAATTATTATTATTGGTAGGAGTAACAACAACAAAGATACTTAACATTTATTTACTACTTCATAATTCACAAAGTACTTTACAAATATTATTTCATTTTATCCTCACAATATTCCTGGGAGGTCAGTATTATTATTACTTTCATTTTACAGATGTGGAAACTGAGGCAAGCCAAGGTTAAGTGACTTGCCCAGAGTCATACAACTAGGAAGTACCTGAGGCTGGATATGAACTCGAGTCTTCCTGATTCCAGGATTTGTGTTCTCTCAATTCCATCATCTAACTGCCTCTAAATTAAATAACTTTCTCAAAGTCACTCAAGGCACAGTCACTTTATTTTTCTGGGTGTGTCCTTGAGTGACTTAGTCACTCACAGCAGGGCTACCATATTGCAAACTGGTTATACAAAGGCCACCTTCTTCCCCTTAGGCCCGGTAGGTCCAGAAATAGGTTTGAGATTTTGATCTGTTCAGTTCTAGGGAAAGGGAGTAGAGTCCTGAACTCAGGAGTTAGACCCATGGAAAGCTTGGAGTTTAGTGTTCTTGGTCAAATTCTAGGCCAGTTTCCCAGGGAGAAAGCCCAGGGTGGGTTTGGATTTGGAACTTGATGAGACTAATGCCATGTAGGGATTGAGTTAAACTGTAAACCTAATCTCTCTCCTTTCCTGGGAATGAGGTTGTATATGAGGGGGATTATGCTCCCAGGTACTGGAAGGGAGATGTTTATAGGTTTCTTCTTGGTATACTATTGAAGAAAATGTTCCTCAGTAAAAGCTAATCTTACTGTTAAGTGGTTACATGGAACTGGGGTGCTTAGACCCCCTAAAATTAGAGGAACACAAACAATGGTGCCTTGATCCTGTGGCAGAGATAAGAGATCTTCCAACCTCCCAAGGGTACTTGAGAAGCATGGAGAAGTGGGGGGGGGGGAGGGGGAATGTAAAATACCTGGTCCTGAGGCAATGGGAACCAGACTAATCACTGTTACACTTGACTTAACCTAAAGTTGGAATTTTAGAAATCACTCATTTTTGGTTGAGAAGACTAGATCACTTTATTTCTTTGAATCTAGCTTCTTTAAGTACTGCTCTACATTCTGATACCAAGGTAGTTCTCGATACTATCCACATTTGGTATTTCTCATGAAATGCCATACATCTTTTCACACTGCATGCCTGGTTAGGAAGCCAAGAAGTAACTGTGAGAAATGAAAGTGAACAAATAGGGATATTCATAGGGGTGGCATTTTGTGACTTCAAAGGGTCTCTGGGAAAATCTAACCTTAGCTCACTTTATCAACTAATAATAAATCTGTAAAATCTCTGCTGCCACTAAAAAGAGAGTTATTTTGTCAAGCCTTTCTTTAAAAAAAAAAAAAAAAAGATCTATATATGTGCCTTGGGAAAAGTATTAACTTTGGATGAAAATAGCCCACAATATGTACTTACAATGGAATGCATTGAGGCATGTCATTCCTAGCCAAAATGTAAGTGATGGGTTAATTTGTCATAAACTTAGTATAAAATTTATTTATAAAAGAAGGTATGATTGGAAGGCTTAGATAAAGAAGCATTTCACAAACGATTGATGGATAATATCCATACTACCTCTAGTTTTTCCCACCTGGGCAACATGCATATACCTATTGACCTTTACTTCATTGAAATGCTCTGGGAAACTTCCCCAAAGTCAGTCACCAAAAATATTTGGCAGCTATGAGGAAAAGGAGAAGAAAATAAACATGACAAATTTTGATCTGAGAAATATGCAACTGGAATCTTTAAATATTTTCATGATCTGATTATTCCACACCACAAAATATTTTTAAAAACTATTCTTTAGCCAAAGATTAGTGCTTGCTTCTCCACAAGATTTAGCAGCATTAGCAAAACACTTTTTGTTATGTCTAAATGAAGACAACTCATCCTTCTTTAAATCTAAACCTTACTTTGCAAAATTTTTTACTTAGGAGAAAAGCAAACCTCTAAATGTATAATATTGTTAAGTTCTCTGTTGACAACTTTTGGAATTCCCAAAGACACAAAACAACTCTTAGAAAATCTCTGGAATTTTCTTTCAATTGTAAATCAGATTCAGATCATACAAGATGCGAAATCATGAAACCGTTTTCAATCAACCTGTGGTCAGAATTAAAAGGGAGTTTAGCTAGATGGTCTGCCCAAAGGCAGGCAGAGTAAGAATGAAGGACAAGGGAAGATTGCTAGATGAATTCCCAGAAGTCATCAGAAGAAAACTCTCCACTCCAAATACAAATTTATTTCCTTTTTTTTCGGCGCTAAATAGTATTTCATTTTTTCCCATAATTACATATCAAGAAACTTTTTAGCATTCATTTTTTACAAGATTTTGAGTTCCAAATTTTTCTCTGTCCCTCCATCCCCAATCTTTTGGGGTTGTTCAACCAATAACGATACAACATTACTTACAAATGGGACCAAATGCTGTTTCGGAATTTTAAACATTTAAAAATTAAATTGAAACAAAAATGTGAGTTAGAATCATCACTGATGATACATTTCATCTTTATTCCCTTCTTTCAGGGAGAGAAAAGATTGGGGGCAAATAAGAAGAGTTAAATTTTATCTAGCTAACATCAAAAATAAAGGTAAAACCTGAAAAATGTAGCCAGCTATCCAGAAATGTTTTCAGGATGCCAAGCATTCAGATGTTTGGAAATATCTCAAAGATTTAGCTAAGCGTTTCCTTTTCATCCATATGAAAAGCGTACTGTAGACCCAGCTTTAATCAAAGTATTTGGAATTGGGAAAGGAAAAGTATTCTTATTTTTTGTCTGAAATTACTAAAATACTGGTAAAATAATTTTATAGAAGTTATAATTAAGATAAAATTGGATGATTCACTGAGTTTAAAAAAAAGAATATTTTAAAATAATTATTCATAGTATAAGGGGGATAGTGACCTTGAATGTACCTGCAGGAATGCAAGGCAAAAGGGCCAACTCTGCCTGCCCCTTCAGGGTTATTAAGTTCCTTTTGGAACCTCTTGGAGCTCCAGGGTAATTTGCATGACCCTATACTAGCTGCCAGAATGTGGTGGGACCTAAAAGGAATTCCTTCATCCCAACTGAAATTTTAAATGAATCTGGGGAGAATTCCCACTGAGGCCAAGGAACAAGTGGCAATTGACAAAAAAAACAAAAATCTTGACCTGAGAGGTTCTCTTCTGTGACCACTGGGTACTGGTATAGATGTGAATCTCCCCTCCTCACCCCCTCCCCAAAAAACCTAAAAATGTATCTGTGGCATAGGGTAATATTCTAAAATAGTAATAAATCTCCCTTTGAGGAAGAAGTCCTAGAAACAGGATTTCTCAGATTGGATTTTAGGGGGGTCTAGGGGTTGTCTGTGAACTTGAATGGGGAAAAAAAATACATCCTTATTATTTGTAGTCTTCCGCATTTTATTTTATGCACTTAAAAACACAGCTCTGAGAAGTATATTGCCTTCACTAGTTGGCCAAAGGGGTCCACGACACACAGAAAGTCTAAGAGGCCCCATCCTACAAGCCAAAGATAGCTTTAACAGCTGACAGCAGCTCAACGAAGGAGAAGATGCCTCAAAACAGATGACAGCAGCAGCCCTGCAGAGAAGTAGTAAGTAGCCACATTAGGGATGGAAATGAGTGATCACCGGAAAAGTGGAACAAAGCACAGCCAGTTACTGGGAGATGGAGACATGAGAGGCATTCCAGCTAGGACACAACCCGAGGAGGAGTGGAAATTATCCAGGACAGTGCTTGGCATGGTAATGAGTGGGAAATTGTCTTCCTTTGTATATGGGAGCTTTCCCCCTGTTATTTACTTAGCTATTCTTTCCTAATTAAAAGTTTTGTTGTTTTATTTATGGTTCCTACTCTGTTGTTTGAACCATATGCTTATAACTAATGTCACTGTAAGCATGCCACATTGAACTTGGAGGCAGTGACCCTTGCTTCAGTAAATTATCTGTTGAATGTGCTGGTGAACTTTCTTTGGATTTACAAATCTCCATATGGTTTAATTTTTATAGGAGAAAGCAAAAAACTTGTCTGAAGTTTTCTCCCTATCTCACTAACCAGATAATTTGCCAAAATGTAGATGGTCTCCATAGGTTCATGAAGGTAACTGATAAATAGATCTATGTGTCATCATTGGAAAACTGTAACTCAATAACACTCTAGTGTTTCTGGCCCATATATAAATTATGAATAATAGAGGCTCAAAATAGAGACTTCTGGAATGCCAGGAGAACTTCCAGCTTTCACCAAGCGGGCAGATATGTTCCCTGGGGAAACATAATCCTTCTGCTTTACAGACATGTAAATATGCAGAAAAGGGACAGAGCAAAAGTCAACCTCCCATAGAAATGAAGTGTGTTGTTTTAATACAACTCGGACCAAAGTATTAGATGTTACACATAAAGCCAAATATAGAGCAGCTTGCAAAGCATCAGCACACAGGAGGGGTTAGAGAAGGTGGATATCTGATAGCATTCCTTGAGTAGCGCAAGCCACAAGTTTTGCTTGTTGTGGAGACAAATCCACTGACAATCTAGGCAGGAGAAATAAAAAACATACCACCTCAAATTTCACAAAGATTTTTTTTGAAGATGGGCATTCAGTCTCATGGTACGATTTTAAATGAAGCAAAAAGCTTTGCCGGAGCTTGTTGATCAGGCAAGTTCGGAATGTGGTTCCTGGTTCATTTGTGAATCATTAAAATGTATCATAACCGAAACCAAATCCAGATTTTTCTTCTGCTTTACAAGCATTTAAGAGTATGAGGTCTAGCTTTGTGAGACAGCTATCTGAAGATGTCCATTGCCACCCAGACTCTGGAATAATCTTAAGACTCCAAGCTCCCATGCAGAAAAAGATCATGTGAACTAGCAATTTTCTTTCCTTTCTGGTTGTTCTGATGCCATATGTACCTCACAGCTGATGTGGGATTTCTCTTTCATATTTGTATATTGAATTCAACTTTGAGATATTAATATTTTCCTATCAGATTTGAAATTAGAGTCTGCTGTATTCTGAGATTCTCTTACGTGGTCATTTTATTCAATGCTTGCTTCACTTAATGAAAAGAAAGCAGATCAGTAGGAGCCTTAGGCAATAGTGTCCGTGATTTCATGACTTCCTCTGTTTGTTCTAAGGAGTTTCCTCTCTGACCCAATCTGAGGCCAATTTGTGAGAATTGAGTCAACCATTCTTTCCATTGATATGAGCTCCTGAAAAATAATTTTCTAGGACAAAAAGTATAAAAACAGTGCAATTCTACTCAATTTGATTTCCCACACTGAATTCTGACAATGATCAAATTATCTTTCCCTTGGTGGGAGGCAGTATATGTAGCATTTGAGAGGAAATGTGGTGTGAGAAAGAAGGCACCATCCTTGGAATTGAGAGATGGCTTAATGGGTAGGATACTAGAACTGGAGTCAGGAAGACTGGGGTTTGTATCCTTCATATCTTTGACACCAGCTTTGTGACCCTGGGCAAGTCACTTGCCTCTCTGAGAGGTAACTCAACTCATCCTGCAATTCTGTAACTACCATTGTAGATATCTACTTTTTGTGCATAGTACATTAGAAAGAACATTGACTCCATCTTACTGGAGTCAGAGAACAAGGCTTTATAAGCCATCAGTGATGCTTACTACTCCATGACTTTAATCAAGCTTCTTTATCAACTCGGTCCTCAGTTTTTTAACTTGTGAAATCTGGGGGTTGAATTAGATGGCATCTAAAATTTTATGCTCTTTTGATTATAGTTAAATCATTTAACATGTCAGAACTAGTATTAAAATTGTATCTTGTTCCGGTCCCCCGACCATCACCCTCCCTCCTTTCTGGTCCATGCAGTAAGTACATAAATAGGCAGTATAAGGTGGCAAGAGCAGGAAGTAGGATTGCAAAGGGGAGCCTAGAAGCCTCACACAAAAGGCCCCAAAAGATCAAAGGAGCATAATTTACAAACTGAACCATCAGGGGATACCATCTAAGCTTTACCCTTGGGGCCTTTTGGTGCCATGACAAATATCAGACTTCTTAGACAAATATCAGACTTCTTCAGTAAAAACCAATAGATCACTAACTGGCACTGATAATTTTGACATGCGGTGGCTGTATTGACTTCAAAGTTTTACTGACAACTTGGAAATGACTTGGAAAAGTTAATTAACTAATTTCAAGGTGGCACAGATAAGAGTTAGTCTGTTCCCCCCCCAAAGCCCTATAAAATGAGACCTCGACCTGCTTGCCTTCCCCAATCAGAGCATCCTTTAATCTCTAGCAGGTCCATTTTACCAAGTGCTCTAATTTCTAATCAATGATTATATGGATTACTTTTTGTGTCTCTCTTCCTGCCCGTCTTCACCATTTCCCTCACCACCCCATCCTCTGTCCCCATGCTGACTGCCTCTGTAACCCTTTCACCATTTTCCAGGGGTGGGGAACCTGCAGGCCTGGAGGCCACGTGTAGCCTCTAGGTCCTCAAGTGCAGCCCTTTGACCGAATCCAAACTTCACAGAGCAAATCTCCTTAATAAAAGGATTTGTTCTGTAAAACTTGGACTCAGTCAAAAGGCTACCCAAGGACCTGGAAGGTCACATGTAGCGTCCAAGCTGCAGGTTCCCAACCTCTGGTCCTACACTTTCTGTATCATTTCCCCCTTCACCCTTTGTGCCTTATTAAAATGTGATCACAGCATTACTTCCCATTGCCATTGTGATCTTTCCCGGTAAATACACAAAGAACTGGGCATGCCTGACCCATTTCATAATTTCATAAATTAATTATCAATTCAATCAGTGTTTTTGTGCAGGGCTGCTCCATGGGAAATAGAGTTGGGCAGCTAAGCAGGTCAAACTATTTGGAACTTTAACTTGGGAGCCTCAGTTCCCTCATCTGTAAAGTGAGGATTATAATGCCATCTACCTTACAAGGCTGGTGTAAGGAAAATGCTCTTAAGTCTTCAAAGTTCCATAAAATGTAAGTAATTATTATTCCTGATCAGCTAAAATTCATCACAGGGCACTGAGAGAAAGAGGGAAAATTTTCTGTGGGATTTCTAGATGTTCAAATGCTTGCTGAAATCAGAAGCTGAACTAGTTCATTTCCTTACCCATAGCTATTAGTACTGGCTAACACCAAAATAATTAATTTCCTACTTCAACCAAATCTTCCGGAATGCTGGCTTCCATGATCTTGATTCTCCCCATCTCCCTAAATCTCCTTAAATCTCCCTCTCCTTCTTTGCCCTTCACCGCTTTCACTATTTCATCCTCCTCCTCCTGGCTCATCCACCTCTTACCCTGGTGAGTATGGGTGGGTTAGGTCAGAGAGGAAACTACTTAAAACAAAGAAAGGAAGTCACGGAATCTTTGGCTCAGGTGGTTTAAGTGGACCTTTTTTTTTTCCACAGAAAGAAAACCAGGGTATTAAATTTTAGCTCTCAAGTTCTGTCTTCAGCCCTAAGTACCTGATTTCTTCCTTTCTGAGGGAAAGTAATGACTCCCTCTAAAGCTAGATGAGTGCAGATATTGGCAATCTATAAGCAAAGAACTTATATTTGCCTCTAGAAAGACCATCTTCTCTGCTTATGTCTTTTTCATTTCAATTCTAATGCATTATGGGAAAAAAAGTTATTCCATCAATCGTTTCAAACTTCTGCACTTTGATTCTCCATAATAGGTACCCAATTGGGATTTTGTGGCTTTGGAGTCAATCCTGTGGTTGATACAGTTTACCCCTCTGTGCTCTATGTATTACCTATTAAAAGGGGCAGCAGAATTTCCATGACTTCAGAAAAATTACGAACACTTTTTTTTCTTTGTTTTGCCTACAAGTGCCAAGGGGAGCAAGAAAGGTGATAAGACAGAACAGGGTGTTAAGTTGGAAGGAGGCTAAGGCAGCTGGGAAAAGGAGAAAGATACCACCAAATAGTGTTAGCCAAGGGGTTTGGAACCTTTGGCCTCAAGGGGCCACACTTGAGGACCTAGAGGGCCACATGTGGCCTTGAGGCCACAAGTTCCCCACCCCTCTGTTAGCCTTTCACGTGCAATAGCTAACAGAGCTTTCCTGGGGAAGTTGACACATAATGCTGTTTAGGAAAAACAGTTTAAAAATTAAATTATCTGCTATGAAGCTGGTTATTTAACAAATGAGACATAGTGAGGACCCAGTGCCCTTCTGAAGGCATTCTTCATTTTGAGGAAGGCTGTTTTCTTTCACTACTATGGTATTTGGGAATTGGCAGGCAAGTGTATGTGTTTTTCTTATTTTTGATTCATTTAAGGTTTTTTTTTTTGTTCCAGTGTCTATATCTGACAAGACCAACAGTTAAGCAGAGAACACATTAAATGAATATTTTAAATTGTCAAACTAAATGCTATAAATACACTGAAATCTCACTATGATGCAATTCGGGGTTCATGGTATGTAGCAGATTTATAGATAAGGATGCCTAATAAAAATTTTTAGGTACTTTAGTAACTAAATGGAAAGTTCACTGTAGGTTCTGAGATCAGAGGACTTAGATTCAAATCTCACATCTGATGTTTAATTTCGGTGTGACTTTGGAAATGAGAGGGACTGGTCTGTGAAATCTATTCCAGATCCAGATCTCTAATCCCAGCCCTTTATGTTGAAGTCTCCTCAATAATGAGGGATGTTAAAGCACTCTTCCAGTCTGTCATGTAATGTGTAAACCTTTAGTAATAGCTAATACTTTTTCATACTCTTTGACCTAGAGATTCTGTTGTTAGACATATACTCTAAGGAGGGTAATGATTAAAAAGAACTTTATAGCAACTCTTTTTGTAGTAAGTAGCAAAGGACTGGAAACAAAAAGTATCTGTCCATGGATTGGGAAATGGCTAAACAAGTGTTGGTACATGAATGCAATGCAATATTACTGTGCTGCAAGAAACAAAGACCATGATGATTACTGACAAGCATGGAAAGACTTACGTGAACTGATGCAAAGTGATATAAGAAGAAACCATGAAAGTATATACAATGTCTAAAACAATGTAATTGAAAAGAAAAACCACAGAGTAATTGAAACTGTGAAATCATAATAACCAAATTTAACCTCAAAAAAGAGATACAAGAAGCACATCTTTATAGAATTAAGGGACTGTGAATGTGGATTACTACATACAGCATCAAAGTTTTTTGATGTGTTGGTAGATTTTGTTGAACTGTTTTTTGACCCTCTTTTTAAAATTCTTTGTTATAGGGAATGGATCTCTGGGAAGTATACACCAGGATATGTTTTTTAAACATGGTTATATTCTCATTAGGTAATTCTCATAGCATTTTGAGCAATCAAAATCACTCAAAGGCCAAATTACCCATACCTTTTGATGGTGAAAGAAAAATAGAATTAGACATGGGCTGGAAATGGGAACCATCAAGTGCCTTTTCATTTTTAATGCTAGGTCTTTGGTGTGATAAGATTTATCAGAATAAAGAACAAAATTAAACATCAATCCACCATTCATTGTCATAAGGGATTTACAACATAGAATTCAATATGAGAACACATGAGCATACTTTTCAATTCCCTCTCAGTTTAGAGTCTTCTTTTGAGGGCAGCCCCAGAATTCAATCTAGGTAGAGAGCACAAGTGAGTGCTCTGTGTATTGAGGTCTCTTAGCAGGAAAAATCACAAGTCATTGAAAAGCAGGAACCTGTTTAAAGAGTGATAAAACCCTAGAGGAAATATTAGTTTGAATTTTAAAAAAAAGTAAAGGTATTTGTTTTGGCTAAGACCAGGAGTCCTTTGTTGTTATTGTTGTTAAATTTATTTCTGTTCTTTAAAATGATATTATTAAAGCTATTCATTTATACATTTTACACACTCTATTTTTACTTTTTTTTTTTAAGTTATAGAGTTTTCTCATTCTGCTCAATTTCATGGCACATTGTTTGCTAAACCAAAATGCTATGATGGGCTATCAACATTTAAGTGCAAGAATTTTTGGCACCAATGATCAAACATGAGACAGTAGGCAGGGGTGGAGGGGGGAAGCAAGGAGAAATTGATAATTACTTATTGTATATTGACTGTGTGCTTAGTGCAAGGGATTGTACCTAATTTTGTCCCACTCTTCTAGTTGTGGATGTCAAGAAATCTAGAATGAGGCCTCCACTATACTGGGTGGACCTCCTGAGATGGATTCATTGGGTAACATGGACAGGAGATGTGCAAGATGGGCAGGAATGGATAGATTATAATCTGCATTGCTGGAAGTTGTATCTACATTGTGATGACAGATCCACTGAAACACTGGAAAATTGCCCCTTCCCTAACATTGACACTATAAAGGTGCTCTACTTTATTTCCAACTCTGGGAAAAGAAGTCTGAAGCCCAGATTATCTAGGCATAAGTTACCAAAGTGGGCGATACCACCCCCTGGAGCACACTAGAATGATCCAGGGAGGCAGTAATAGCCCTAGGTGCAATCGAGGGGCGGGGGGGCATTGAATAAATATAAGGGGACAGTGGAAGCACAGGGAAAGAAGAGAAGAAAATTTTGAAAAACTGTTCATACAATGTTTTATCTGTTGTGTAACAGAGTTAAAGTCATAGTGATTACATTATTTTCCAAATAAACACACATATGCAAGTTATAACTGATCAGCGGTCAAGTCTGCCAGCAGGTCTTAAGAAGCAAGTGTTGGCAGGCAAACATGTCACACATTGTTTGGAGGTCCAGCATACATTGGCAGGAATATATGCATGTAATGACTTATTTACAATACTATACAGTTACATGATGCAATATTGCATCATCAAAATTTCAATGTAGGAAAAAAACCCTACAAATTCACAATAAATTATTAATTTAAGATGTCATTTAAAAAAAATTATATATTTTTTGAAATGATGCAAATTTAAAAAAACATTAAAAGGTTAAAGAAAGCAGATTTCCAGGATAGCAGGGAGTAATTGTTGTTGTTGTTGTTGTTGTTGTTGTTGTTGTTTTACTGGGGGTGGTAGACCAAAAAAGTTTGGGAACAGCTGATCTGGAGCTATTTATCAACATGTCAACTTATCTGTGCTTAAACTTTTGCCATATATTTTAAAAATCTGTCACACAAATCAAAATCTAAGTAGTGGATTTCAATGCAGTTATCGTAAAATGATATGAATTATTATGAATATATATGAATTATATGAATGAATTATTTATGTATTGTTAGTTAGAATTTATTTTTCATTTATTACTACATTTTATCTAAATAGTGTTAGGGCTTGTTAAATAAGTGTAAAATCATGAAAAGAACTATTCAGTCAAGCCATGTCAAGTCAACATGCATTTATTAATGCCTCTTATGTGCCAAGCACTTTATTAAGCACTGGGGATACAAAGAAAGTCAAAAAGTTTCTACTCTCAAGGAACTCACAGTCTAATGAGGGAAATAACTTGCAAACAACTATGTGTGCAAAAAGATATATATACGATAAACTGACAATTTCAGAGACAAGGCACTAAGGTTTAGAAATAAAAAAGGCATTCTGCAGAAGATGGGACTTTAGCTGCACCTAGAAGGAAACCAGGGAAAAAACAAGACAGAGATGAAGAATGGGGAACAATTGTGTGAGGAAGAGCAAGGAAGTCAGTGTTCACTGAGTCATAGAGTATGTGGGGAGGTGGGAAGGAAAGTGCCAGAAAAATGAGAAGGTAGGGAGGGTCTAGGTCAGCGGTTCTCAACCTGTGGGTTATGTTCAATCTGTAACAATGAAAATACATCCTGCATATCAGATATTTACATTATAATTCATAACAGTAGCAAAATTATAGTTATGAAGTAGCAATGAAAATAATTTTATGGTTGGGGGTCACCACAACATGAGGAACTGTATTAAAGGGTCGTGGCATTAGGAAGATTGAGAATTACTGCTCTAGGTTATAAAGGGCTCTGAATGCAAAACAGAAGAGTTTAGATTTTATCCTAGAGGTAACATCCACTGGAGTTTTTCAAATGGGAGTTGACATGGTCAGACCTGCTCTTTGGGAAGATAATATAGGGTTGACTAGAATGCGGAAAGATTTGAAGCAGAAAGGCTAATCAACAGGCTATTGAAGTGGTTCAGGCATGAGATGGATGATGAGGGTGGCGGTAATGCCAGAGGAGAGAAAGGGGTGTATAGAAAAGATGTAGAAATGACAGGACTTGGCAGCAGATTGGATGTGGTAGGGGAAGGTGTGTGCAAAAAATAGACTAAAGTAATTTTGCTTCCTGCTTCAGGCCGAGCCCTGGGGGAGGTTTTCTAAGGGTGCTCTGAAGGTCTTGAACTTTGTATGTGTTAGAGGTTGTGACTCCTGATTGATTGAGAAAATGCTGACCCACAAAGCAGACTGAATGGAGAAGAAACTTCAGCTTGTTGGATACATTTTGAGAGCTGACCCTGAAAAGGGGGTTGGGGGGAAGAGAGAGAGAGAGAAAAGAGAGAGAGACAGAGACAGAGACAGAGACAGAGAGACAGAGGGAGAGACAGAGAGACAGAGAGAGAGACAGAGAGACAGAGACAAAGAGAAAGAGAGAGAGAGAGACAGAGACAGAGAGACAGAGACAGAGAGAGAGAGAAAGAGAGAGAATGAAAGAGACAGAGAGACAGAGACAGAGAGAAAGAGAGAGAGAGAAAGAGAGACAGAGAGAGAGACAGAGAGAGAGAGAGACAGAGACAGAGGGAGAGAGACAGAGACAGAGGGAGAGACAGACAGAGACAGAGGGAGAGACAGAGAGAGAAACAGAGAGAGACAGAGGGAGAGACAGAGACAGAGACAGAGAGACAGAGACAGAGGGACACAGACAAGCAGACACAGAAACAGCAAGAGAGAGAGAGAGATTAATAATAACCATTATTGAACTTGAATGGCAGACTGGAGCCTCAGACCCACAAACTAGGGAAAGCTCTCCACCATCATGTTCAATAATTTCCAGAACTGAGAGCCCTAGAGACTGTTGAGTGACATTGGTGCAATGATTCTTTCCCTGGTTTGAGCTGAGATCCTATTTTGCTCTCAGCTGACAGGAATATTTGCTCTTGTGTGTTCTTTAGTGTATTCTAGTCTATTTGCTGTTTTATTTAATAAAGAGGTTTATGAGTTAGTGCTGATGGTCGTTTATGTAGCCACTGTTTGGTAGGAAGGGGCTAAGCTTGCTAAACTAAATGCTACATTGAGAGCCCCCAGGAAAGTGACTTTTGTTCTAATCTATTTAGACTCATACCTCCTGGACTAGAGATATTTGAGCCATGGTAGATAGATAGTCTAACCTAGACATGCCTCCTGTGTTGGAGGTAGGAGAGATTGTTCAGCCTTGGTGGTCCTATATTCTGCCCACACCTCTCCTCAGATAGGCTTATGCTGTTGCTGGTGGCCTATATCCCATGTTATTGGGCTACATCAGTATATTTATCCAGATATCCCTAAAGTGAATGTGCATGCATGTGTGCAGGCATACACACACACACACACACACACACACATCTTTCATAAAGCAAATATTAAGTAATTTTGGAAGAAGCCACTACTTTCATTATACATTTAAAGACATTTTAAAATGGAAATACTAGAATCCACTTCAAGGGTCTTTGTATTTCAGGGCAAGCCTTTGAATGGAGTGATGATTGCCTTCTGTTGACTTCTGTGTTTGATGAACCTTGTAGTATCTCTAGAGCACCTTTACTTCTTTCAGAAACCATTGAAAATCAGAAGTGATAGTGCCCATACCCTGCAAGGTTACTATACTGTGTAGCCTCTTGCCAAATAATTCCAAAGTCAACACAATTTATTAAACTAATAGACAGTCCAGGAGAATGGTAGGATACCTTAGGGCTACGATTTCATTTTAATTTAATTTGTTAAAAATAGGGATGGAAGAGAAGAGATGAGTTTTTCTTCTTTTAGAATTCGGAAATCCATGTGGACTTGAGTAGATACAAATCTTTTATTAGCTATGTTGTTTGCAGTCAAGAAAAGATCACACTCCTTTCAGGAAGAATGCTACACAGCAAACTCCCAGGGAAAACAAATCCACCCTGCAATTTTAAAAAGTCTTTGAAGATGTCCATAAACGTTGGCAGTGGTTCACACCAGATAGTTGGGAGTGATCGGGTTTAATAAGGAATTTTGCTGGTTGGAGAGTTTGTAAAAGCTGGGAGGCTAAAAAAGACAGCAATATATTCTCAGGCTGGTAACACAAGTTCCATCCATTATTTGGCAAGGAATCCTGAAAATTCTAAATACAAAATTGTCCAAGAAGATCAGTAGATGGTCACTAGCTTGGAGATCTTTGGGATTTAATTGAATAATCAGGCAACAGTTTTTCCCAGTATGGTACAACCTCCTGTCTTCTCCCCCCCTCCTCACCTCCAAACATGTGCTCCTAGTTCATCTTTCTGGCACCGCCCTGGAACATCTGTTGGGTAGTGTAGTGGAAAGAACACTTCCAGAGATAGATGAACCCAAATCAGGTACTAACATAAAAGTTTGGTGTTTACTAAGGCTTTTTACCAACTTGGCTGCAAGGATATGAATTTCTCAACCATAGTAACTCTTAAACTTTATCTGCTAAGTCAAAGAGGGTTTGTGATCTGCAATCCTGGAAGGAGTAACCCATCTTTATGAAATCACAGTTCTTCAGAGCACCAAAATGTTAAGTGAAAATAACTATCTAAAAGACTTTTTGCCTGAGGCAGCATAGTGTAGTGAAAAAGATAACAGGTCCCTGAGCCAGAGCTCTTGTCCCCCTTTGACACATATTAGCTATCACTCAGTCACATCAACAAGCATTTGTTAAGCATTTATTATACAGACTAGGCCCTGAGCTAAGCTCTAGGGGAACAAAGAAAAGCAAGAACAATTTCTTGCCTTAGGAGCTCACTGGCTAATGGAAAAGGCAACATTTAATAACTGTTGTTGTTGAGTCATTTTTTTCCGGTCATTTCTGACTCTCTGTGACCCCATTTGGGGTTTTCTTGGCAAAGATATTGGAGTGGTTTGTCATTTCCTTCTCCAGCTCATTTTACAGATGAGGAAACTGAGGCAAACAGGATTAAGTGACTTGCCTAGGGTCACACAGCTAGGAAGTGTCTTGAGGCTAGATCTGAACTCAGGAAGATGAGTTTTCCTGACTCCAAGTTCAGCAATCTGCCCACTGTTCCACGTAAATAACTAGAGTTGTATGAATTAAATACTGAGTAAATGGAAGGTAATCTTAGAAGAGAAGGCACTAGCAGCTGGGGAGACCAGAAAAGGTCCCCTGATGAGCTGAAGAAGGAGGGATTAGAGCTAGAATTTGAAGGAAGTCAGGAAAGTGAAGAACAGCTAGGGCACAAACATGGAAATGGGAGATGGAGTGCCATGTCGATCAATATTGTTAGATGACATGAAGACTGCAAAAGTAGAAAGGGGATGGACTTGGAGGGTTTTAAATGCCAGGCAGAGTACTTCCTCTTCGACCCCAATGATAATAAAGATCCACTGGAGTTTATTGAGCAGGGAGGTGACATGGTCAGACCTTATGCTTTAGAAAAATCTCTTTGACAGTTGAGTGAAGAGTGGATTGGATCCAGTAGGGAGAGACTGGAATCAAGAACACCAGGTAGAAGGGGCTTTTACAGCAGTGGCAGTGAGAAGTGATGAGGACATACTAGGGTTGGGGAACCTGTGGCCTCGAGTCCACATGTGGCCCTCTTGGTCCTCAAGTGTGGCCCTTTGACTGCATCCTCATCCCTGCAAAGCAACCCCAAACTAGCATGGAGGCTATGTGAGCGGAAAGAAAACATACATGAAAGATAATGTAAAAGTAGAAATGATACAATTTGGTGACTGTCTGGATAGTGGGGTAAATACAACTGAGACTGAGTCACCCTGGGCATGTCACTTAATGGTTCAATTCTCCATTCAAATCTCCAGACTATGTTATAGAAAATGTGCCAATATGCTTTGGTAGATGGGGATTCCTCACAGGGAGTCCTCCAATCTAATTAAGTATACATTTTTGAACAAAGTAGGCATTCAAATATTTGTTAACCAATATATATGAAAGTACATTAAAAAGTAGAGTACTGTAAAAATACAGAATGCTATTATTATTCATTATTAGTTTATAACCTCAGATTCTAAACAAATTATTTTATGTTAGAATTAATAATAAAGGGATAAAACTCATCCAGAAGCAATATGAAAGGGAAAAAGTGAAAACGAGAGAGAATATATTTAAAAACTGAGCAAATATATATTTGAAATGACTTGCAAGGAATACTCGGGGAGAACAAGCTGTATTCTACCTGACAAGTCACATTTCATGCTCTCCAAAGAAGGTTAAAAGCCAGAGCTGTCAGAGTTTATTTTGAGAACAGGCTGATATTTTTCTAGTTCCCAAATCTCACTTGAAAATGGAAATTAACTTCAGTTTCTTTTGCCACTCTTCTGCCTACACCCTCACCCTGCCATACATGTAGCATGATATCCCCTTGTGTTGGAATCCAAAATGTTTATACACTTCTAGTTCCAGAACATTTGTCATCATTCCCCAATCCCATGAATGTTAGTACAGAAACAATTTGGCATTGATTAGCTAAATGAAGTCTGTTTATTTGTCCTCTGGAGCTAGGTAGCAAACCCAAGGACGCCCCAAGTTACCATGTTACCTGCTGCTTTCAACATGAAATCAGCCAGCATGAGAATGGTAATGAAGTCACTCTTTCTGTTTTGATAAGAGAGTGGCCAAAGATCTCAGGCATGGAAGGCATTTTAACAGAGTCCTGATAGAGGAGCGACTGCTCTCTATTAATAAACTCAGTCTCTAGGTTCTTTGGAGCACGGGGACTATTGGATTGCTCTGGATTCCTAATATTCTCACATACTACTTTTCCTCTCCTCGTATTTATTTCAGTGAAATTCTGATTGCCCTAAAATCACTTGAGCATATAAACTGTGCTCAGTTATTGTCAATAAATGTCAATTAGTTTGGTCTCAGAGAACAGTTGAGGGACTGTTCCTCCCCTCTTTCTTTATAGGGGGCATGGAAATACAGCAGATATTGTCAGACACAATAGATGTGCTGGTTGGTTTTTCGAAATCATTTTTTCCCTCTTTCCTTTATTATCTTTGTAAGGTGTGGATCACAAGATAGGGGAAGGAGGAGAGATATTTGGAAAAGAAGGTCATACTAAAACAAATTATCAAAAAATACTAAAAATAAAAAATTAGTATCAAATCGTCAGTATCTTGTCAAAATGAAATACTCTGAAGCAAGCTATAATTTGGGAGTAACTGCCATAATAGACAACAAAGACTGGTCTTTTCATCCTTTACCTTCTAACCTTACTAAGTGAATCTCCAGAATGGTGCTAGCTGCCGGGATCCGTGATGGAAGTTGAAAGAAATATGCTAATGGAACCAAGATGGTAGAGTAGTAGGAAGATGTATAGCCAAGCTCCTCCTTGAAACTCCAAATAGATCTAGAAAAAATGCACTAGGCGGAGTCCTGATAGGGAGATCTAAGGGGAAAAAAATTGCAGTGAGTTATTTTTCTGATTCAGGTCAGCACAGGGAGACTGAAGAACACTGAGATTAGGTCTAACCAGAAAATGGGTGTATTCTGGTACAGGGAGAAGTTGTGTACCAGGTCAAGAAATCTCAGGTCCAGCACAGACCTCGTGAAGGATCTAGGAATAGACACTACCTGGCAATTCTATCCCTCAGTACTCAATTCTGGATCACAAATCCAAAGTGTTCTTAGGAGGAGACCTATATTTAGGAGTGGTATTCTAGCTTGAGGAGTGGTCATGAGCCTTAGGCTATTGACTAAGCAATACGTGAATTTAGAATCAAGCAACAGCTATATGGTTCAGACCCAGGAATGGAGTGGGTTCTTACTTGTAGCTTTAGCCCAGCATGAAGCCTGCAGTAGGATAACCAGGACAGGAATCCCTACCAGATGGGATCTCAAAGTTCTGTCTCTCTGAATTAAGAGTTTTTCAGTTAGCTGCTAATGCCTGAGTCAGGTAGCAGTCTACTGGAACCCAACTGGAGCAAACCCATAGGATCACACACAAACTGACATCAGGAGCTTACAAAGCCAAGGCTAGGATGTCAGAAATCAGACTTCTCTCTGAATCAGACCACTTGGGAAACAATGACAGCTTGCAGATCTTCTGCCTGAGCTGTCCCAGGGATCCTGGCATAACACAACACTCACTCTCCTCACCACCTTAAGAATGTATCAGCAAAGACAAACCCAGAATGGTCTGATGAGATCATTCTCACCAGAAGGATACAGTGGTCTGTGATATGAAGTCTTAAGTCAGGAAGTAGTCTAGAAGAATGGTAATTTGGAAAAAAAAAAAAAAGGTTCTCCTTGTAAAAAGCAGCTATAGTGACAGGGATACTCAAGATACATACCCAAAAGAAAACATTCTCTCCAAAATATCTACCAGAAAAGCTTTAAAGAAAAATACAGCTTGGATGCAAGTTTGACTGGGATTCCTGGAAGAAATGAAATAAGAGTTTTAAAAGAGTTGAAATGTTTTATAAATTAAATAATAGTGGTAGAGGGGGAAATGGAAAAGAAATGAGAGCTTTGGGAGAAAAATTGAAAAGAGAATTAACAGCTTAAAGATACAAAACTAGATTTCCTGAAAATTAGAATGAACCAAATAGAAGATAATGACTTTATGTGACAACACAAAAAATTAAAATGAAGTCAAGAGACAAAGAATAGAAGAAAATGTAAGGCATCTCATAGTAAATATAGCTTACGTGGGAAACACATTGAGGAGAAATAATTTAATAATCAATGGACTATCTAAAAGCCACAACCAAGACAAGAACCTAGATATCATATTTGGAGAAATCATCAAATAAAACAACCCAGATCTCTTAGAACCAGAAGACAAAGTGGAAATAGAAAGGATCTACAGGTCACCTCCTGAACAAAACTCCAAAATGAAAACTCCCAGAAACAGTGTAGCCGAAATTAGGAGCTTTCATGTCAAAGAAAATATACTGCAAGGAGCCAGAAAGAACCGACTCAAGCATGAGGAGCCATAGTCAAGATCACATACAATTTAACATCCATTACCATAAAGAAGTGAAGTGTGGAATATAATATTACAAAAGGCAAAGGATATAGACTAAGAACCAAGAATAACTTGCTCTGCGACATTGAGTGTAATCCTTTAAGATTATGGACCTATAATAAAACACGTGAAGGCAAAAGATATAGGCTTACAACCAAGAATAACTTACCAAGTAAAATAATATAATATTATAGGAGATTTATCATATGCTCTTTGCTGAACTGAACAACCAAGTTGACTCCCTTATAAAAGGTTGGGTTATAGGTCCATCACTAATCCAGATATGGGGCACAAGACCATATGACTTTACTAAGGATGAGGCAGTATTTCTGTACAATGTTGCTCTTTGATGTCAATCAGAAAACCTGTCTCTGAAAGATCATTGTGGCACAATTCCAAAATACCTATTCGGGATATGACATTACAATGCTAGTCGAGTCTATCACGCAGCAGTCACTGTCAGAGCTCTCACAGAACATATGCTTCATCTTTATGGGTTTCCCCGTACCCAGGCATTGCCTCTGATCAGGGTTCCCATTTCACTGTGCAGGAGATCCAAGACTGGACCTACTCTCATTCCATCTTCTGAATTTTTCAGCTCCTGTATCATTCTCCTTCAGCCAGCATTGTTGAACGTTGGAATGGGTGCTTGAAATATCATGCACCTGATTATTGGGGTCATGTATTCTACTTCCCAAAAGTTGATTCGTCTGTGACAACACGCAGCTCTAAGATGGAGAATTCTCCAGTCCTATAGTTTGTTGGAACAGGCCTCCATAAACATTCACCTTTTAAGAACAGTCTGTTTGAAGCACCACTTTGGACTTCCTTAATTTCGTCTCTTATTTGGAATCAAATGGACCCTGAAGTTCCTATCCTCCTAAATGGCTCCATATTCCTCTGATCTATTTTAATTGGCAGGACTCTAGCCAAGAAGTATGTGTGGTAGGAATAATGTCCACCAGGAGTCCTACCATGTGGGCTGGGTAGTTTTTCCCTATAAATCAGGGAAGTCTTCTTTATGATATGCTATGGACATGATGTTTTATTCATCCTTCATTCTAGAAGAGGCCCAGTGACGTCAGAATGGTGATGTCTTGACTTGCAAGTGAACTGAATTTAATTGTGCAACGTCATCAGCCTCACTTTTTCCTCCAGAGTCACCAGATATAAGAAGCCCAAACGATGATGATCCAGAGCCTCTCGGACTTGATGGATATCCCAGTGCTGTGAAAGTTGGCATGTTCTTCTGACCAGAGATGAAAGGGACAATGTTTACCATATCCTTGCTGTGTATCCTCCACATGCTATCTTTAAACACACTTATTTTTGTTCACTGTTAGATGGCCTATGAGTACTTCATTTTATTTTAGTCCCAGGCCTGAACAACTCAACCTGACCTGAGTCAGGCCTGGCTAAGAACAGGAGGAGGTAAGGTATTCTGGTCAAATACAGCAGCCTACTGACACATCTCGCTTTGCTGTCAATAATCGATCTTCTGTATAGTATTTTTTTTGGGGGGGGGGGAGATCTTTGTTGGAAAATATCTATTGTATCAAAAATATATTTATCCATACAATGTAAGAAATAACAAAAAAACATTGTAAAGGTAGAGGAAGGCAAACAGAGGTTAAGTGACTTGCCCAGGGTCACACAGTAAGTCTTTGAGGCTGAATTTGAACTCAGGTTTTTTTTTACTCCAGGCCCAGCACTATACCCACAGAGCCATCTAGCTATCTCTCTAAGCAACAACACACACACAAAAAGGATTTACAGCGGTTCTCCACCTGTGGGTCATGACCCCTTTGGGGGTCGAATGACCCTTTCACAGGGGTCGCCTAAGACCAACAGAAAACACATATTTCCGATGGTCTTGGGAACCCAGACACTCCTCCTCCATCTGTCTCCGGGCGGGTCCGCCCACATGCAGATATGCCCACATACGAGTATTAAAGGGTGGTGGCATTAGGAAGGTTGAGAACCACTGATTAGAAGGTTGGAAAGAAGCAGATCATTGACTCCCCTGACCCCCACTGCCTGAAAGCCAGGTATATTACATTACATTTCCCCCCTGCCCCAGGATTTTCCTTTGTACTTAAGGGAGTTTGGGGTATATGTGTAGGCTCTCTGCCAATGGCTCCAACCCCAACCTATGGTCTTCTCTCAAGCACTGGAGTGGTCCCCTCAACTTCTGTTCCATTTAACCAGTAACAGTTGGATTAGATTTTTCAAAGGACATAATCAGAAATATACACTTAGTCCTCCAATGCATGGAAAGCATAATCTCATTTCTCCTCACTCCTCCAACTCTGAGAAGGGCAAGGGGATTTAGTCAATAGCTTAACTCTGTTCTAATAGAGCACCCAGTCTCAGTTCCAAGTCCAATATCCCCCCTTCTGGGTTAGTTCGTAGCCACCCTAACTTCTCGGGGCTTTTTTGCTGGGTGGACTGGCTACAATATTCTCAACTGCAATCCTGGCTCCAAGATGGCCATGGCTCAAACTCCCGTGTCTGGTGAGAATGACCAATGATAGCTGAAAGTGAGGACAAACAGAACAGAAGAGAAACAAACAATTCCAGGCCCATTTCTCTGAGCCAGGGTAAAAGAGAGAGAGAAAAGAAGTCCTTCCTCTCTCACGGGATCAGCTCATTGGCACACGTGCAGTGGGTGGGCTAGGATCGACACCCTCTGGAAGCAACAAGAAAGAGCACACAAAGGAAAGAGCACAGGAAAGAGCAGGACCTTCTAGGTCTTGCCAGTTTTAAAGAAGACACAGCCTTTCCCAATACAGAGCTAATAAGGACATGCTCCTAAGGCCCTTGGGGCATCTCTGTGTTAGGAGATCGGTGCATGCCCAGTCAAGTCCATTTATAGACAAGAGATACAAACATGTCGAGGAATGGCTGGAGACATTCAGAAAGTGGGGGGAGAGGACTAGAATGGAGAAAGATAAGGTCAATGCAGGTGTGTCAAAACCAAAGATGGCTCAATGTGGGGGCATGGCATCCAGATGCAGGAAGTGAGAATGGAGGAAGATCAATATAGGTGGTGTGCCAGGTGGGGAGAGTGAAGATGGTAATGCCAGTGGCATGGGATGGGGAAAAGAAGACAATATTAAAATGCAAAATAACCCAATTTTATATATTGCTTTCATATTTGCTAATCATTTTACAAAAATTATCTCCACTGAATCTCATAATAGCCCTGTGAAGTAGGCACTATGTTTTTTTTTTTTAATCACTATTTTGCAGATAATAAAATTAAGGCAGTCTAAATGACTTATTCATTGACATGCAGCTTGTAAATGTTAGGGGAATCAGAACCAAGGGTCCCTGGACCCAAATCCCGAAGTTCAGCCACTATACCCATACTGCCTTTCAAATAGATGGTGCTGTGGTAACAGCACTATCTTAACCCATCCCCCCATGCAGGTTAGACTAGTTTTTCCTTCAAAGGTATTGAGACATTCCTAGAGACTTAGTTGGCTCAGGGGATGAAGGCCTCAGATTGCTGATGTCAGTTCCTCATCACCTTAGTACAAAATAGCCATGAGGAACTCCAGGGGCTTCACTGGTGGATCATTTGGGAGAGAAAAGGGAGCTTCCTCAGCTGAATCAACTCCTGGTGTCCTCAATGGCTATCTTTGTTAAATATCCCTCTTTAGTTAGGGTGAAATAAATCTTCTTTTGTTAACTATTGAATGACTTTATGACTGTCTCATTTTGTTCTAGTATTGAACAGCAGGGAACCTCTGAGTCATCCCAAAACAGCTGTTAGGTACTTTTTATGTGTATGCAAATCTGCATATAAAAATGAAGATCCTGTTATATTTTAAAAGGTATTAATGTTTAATTCAGTAAAGAAACATTACTACAGTAGTTATTATAGGACAATGTATTGCTACTAATTGAAAGTTAATGAAATGAGTCATCAATTTAAATGGGGGGAAGGACTTAATTGCTAACCATTCTGGTTTTTCATTCCCATTTTAGCACCAGGCATATTGTTCAGATTATTGTCAATCAGCCAACAAGTATTTGCTGAGCCCCTACCTTGCAAAGTGTTCTGAAGGATGAAGAAAGTATTTCAAAGTACAGACAGTTTAGTCTGAGAGATAAGGCATAAATATGTGGAGAGTTAACTGACAACACAAAGACAAATAAATGGTGCTGACAGGAATTAGGAGGTTAGAGGGTTGAGACTTGGAGTACCCATAGTTAGGGTGCAAGACCAAGGAAGAAAAACCTACAGTGCACCACATACAGTGGTTCTCCACCTGTGGGTCGTGACCCCTTTGGAGGTTGAATGACCCTTTCACAGGGGTCACTTAAGACCATCGGAAAACACAGATTTCCGATGGTCTTAGGGACCGAGACACTGCTCCTCTCTCCGTCTCCAGGCGGGTCTGCCCACATGCAGATACATCCGCATACGGCGCAGCATTAGGAAGGTGAGAACCACTGTACTGGGAGATATACAAGTATCTTTTCCCCTAAGTTCCAATTTGTAGAAATTTCCATTTCTCTCCAAACAGAAGTAATGACAGCAATTTATTTGTGGGTTTTTCCCCCTGTTGTTGCTGTCATTGGTTGGATGAGATATTCTGGCTGAATTTTTAACTTAAATTTTAATACTGAACCAGGTTCTGAAGAACTCTCTTTCTGAGGCAGTATGTATATGCCAGGAGAAGCCTCAGCCAAGCTACTAGCCATCTACAATGTCGAGGACAAGCAGAAAGAAGTCAGTAGTGACTTCTCAAAGAGCGAAATAGCGGCAGGAAAGAAGAGAAAATCACTGGTCATTTACAAATGGCACAGACTGAATCCTGACACACTGGTTGTACATAAGCAAAATGTACTAAGCCTGAGAGGCCAAGCCCAGTATCCTGAGGCAGCAGGATGAAGTGGACAGAATGGTCCAGGGAAGACGGGATGCTTTTTAGCTGGATAAGTTTGGATGAATTTGAGTAACCTTTCCTAAGTCCTCCTAATTCTAGAGCCCTCTGTTTGTTCATTATTTCCTGTTATAGCTTGTTTGTACATTTTTTTTTTTTGGAGAGGGGAAAACAGGGCAATTGGAGTTAAGTGACTTGCCCAAGGTCACACGGCTAGTGTTCCATGTCTGAGGCTGGATTTGAACTCAGATCCTCCTGACTCCAGGGTCAGTATTCTATTCACTGCACCACCTAACCGCCCCTTGTTGGAACATTCTTTTTTGCTTGTTGTCTCCCTCATTAGATCTTAAGCTCCTTGAGGGCAAGGACTCTCTTTTAGCTTTTTTTATACCTGCAATGCTAAGCACAGTGCCTGGCACATAGTAGGCATTTGATCAATGTTCATTGACCTAAGGACCCTCAGTTTATTCATATGCAAAATGGAGATGATGCTACTTGTAGTACCACCCTCAGGTAGTTTGAGGACGCTAAAATGAAATAATGCATGTGAAATAGTGTATAAATTTAAGTCATTCTTTTTTTTGAGGCAGGGAAGGCAGGGCAATTGGAGTTGAGTGACTTGCCCAAGGTCACACGGCTAGTAAGTGTTAAGTGTCTGAGTCCACATTTGAACTCGGGTCCTCCTGATTCCAGGACTGGTGCTCTATTCACTGTACCACCTAGCTACCTCTAAATCATTCTTAATCACAAAGAAGGTAGGCTCTGAAGAGTGTGAAGGACTTGTGAGTAGATAAGATCTCCTCTTGTATTATCTATTGAAATAATAGAAGAGATGAATCAATCAATATGAAATACCTATGTATCAGGTGTATTGCTGGGCACTGGAGATACGTAGACAAAAGTGAAACAGTTTCCTGCCCTCTAGGAGCCAACAGTCTATCTGGAGGAAAACACTTGTCCGTATGTATGTATATAGAAAACTGATGAAAGATAATTTGGTGAGAGAAGCAATGGCAAATAGGGGAATGGAGAAAGACTTCATGTAAAAGTTGGTACTTGAGCTGATCCTTGAATGAAACTGGGAATTCTAGGAGACAGAGGTGAAGAAGCAGTATATTCCAGACTTGGGAAGAGTAGATGGAAAGGTAAGGAATGACCAGTATGGAGCCCCAGGAGTTGGGAGAGTGGGAGAGCGACAGTAGTGAGACCTTCACTATAGAAAAATCACGTTGGTGGCTATGTGGTAGATGAATAAAGAGGGGAAAAACTTGAGTTAGGGAAGCCAAACAGGAGTCTATTGTAAATACTTCAGGCCAGAGGGTAAGAAGAAGTTGAGTTGAGATGTGGTTGTGTATGTGGAAAGAAGGATCCCATTGTGAGAAGTGTTGGGAGGAAGAAGGGACAAAGATTTGTAAACTAATTAGATAAAATAAAACAAAGAAATACGGTTAGTTTTATAAACAATTGCAGCTAGGTGGTGTAGTGGAGAGAGTGCTGGGCTTGGAATTAGCAAGATCTAAGTTCAAATCCATCCTCAGATACTCACTAGCTGTGTGACCCTGGGTAATTCATTTTTTTGCCCTTTTTGCCTGACAGTAGAAGTCATATATTTGAAAACATAGAATGCAGTTTGAAAATACTCTATTTGTGGCCAAAATCTTGACTATGACTGCTAGCTTATTAGTTGAGGCTTACACTGAATTGATACAGATTTTTAACCCATTTCTCATGAGCTCTCTTTGTAATAAAAGAGTATTATATTTTGTTTACTTTATCTATATAGCAAAATGTTGTTCTCAACTATGGATCCTTTGCTCTTGGGAGAGGCCAGATCACTTGAATTTAATCAAATGTATTTATTTAAACTATTTCCCATTTTCTTTTCTTGGATGTCACATAATTGGGGAGATATCTTCAGAGACAGTAAGATCTGGGTTCGAGACCTGCCTCTATCCTATATTGTCTATATAACACTGGACAAGAGTGCCCCTGGCAAGACAATTACAGAATATTTGCTTAAGGGGAAAATGGAGTTTCCTCATCAGGACTTTTCTGCTATAACAATGAATTAACAGTGCCATATTAAAAAAAATTATAATCACATAGTTGACTTAAAATAACAAAACAACCACAAATGACAGACTTTAATAAATCATCTAGAGCTATCCCTGGTGCTTACTTTAGGTTTACACAGTGATTAGCACATAGTAGGTTTTTTTTAAATACTTGCTGACTGATTGGTTGCTGCTAAAAAACAAACAAACCTCTCTCTGTTGACTGGAGAAAACTGACCTAAAAAATTTTCTAGAAAACAAAGAAGTCAATTATTTGGAATAAATCTAATTAAAGCAAGGGTTCTTAATCTGAGATTTGCTTTTTCAATATTTTGATGACTATTTCAATATAATTTTTGGTAATCTGATATATTTTATTTTGTGCATTTAAAATATTATTCTGAGAATGGGTCCATAGGCTTCACTAGAGTGCCTTAGGGCCCATGACACCAAAAAGTTAAAGAACCGCTACTCTAAAGGAAAAGGCAACAATTTTTCAGGATATGTTTTTCATTCATAATAAAGAGAATGAAAAAAATGAGTATAAATAATGAGTATTGGGTTTCTAATGGGTATAACTGCTAGGTGACATGGTGAAGAGAATGCCGGACATGTAGTCAAGAGGCCATGAGTTTGGGGTGGCTAGGTGGTGCAGTGAATAGAGCACTGGTCCTGGAGTCAGGAAGACCTGAGTTCAAATCCAAACTCAGACACTTAACACAAAAACTAGCTGTGTGACCTTGGGTAAGTCACTTAACTCCAATTTACCTCCAAAATGCAAAAAAAAAAAAAAAGAGGACAGGAGTTCAAATTCTGCTTCAGAGACTTACTAGCTTCATGACCCTGGGCAAATCACTTATAATCTCTCCTTCTACCACAGTTCCCTCATCTATAAAGTGGAGCTAAGAATAGTAGCTACCTACAGAATTGTTGCACAGATCAAATGAAAAACATATGTAGAATACTTTGCAAACCCAAAATTTTTATATAAATACTAACTACTATTAATTATGATAGTAATATCACTTGAAGAAGTTACTTCCTACAAAGGAAAGAGAGAAGACTTGTGAAGAAAGGATCCTTGAGGTTAGTCACAATATTCCTCTGCTGAGCACATGAGTGAAATGTTGAACTAGTCCTAGTTCAAACTAGGACCTAGTGAAAACAATAGATTATTTAGTTTGGATTCTTTTGACAAATCAAATAATCACTGAGACTTCCCATGAGTTATTCATTTTTTTTTTTCCCAACTCATTCCACAAACATTTGTTAAGTTTCTTCTATGTGCTAGATGCTGGGTGAGGTACTGGGGACTTTGAAACAATTTGAACAATTTTGTTTGAAAGAAAGAAAAAATAAAAATTTGTGGAGGAACAAAATATGTAAATGCAGATAAATAAATATCTACATATATAATATGTAAATACAAAGTAATTTGGGGGTGAAAAGGTGGCAGTGCTGAGATCATTAGCAATCGGGGGAATTACAATAGGCCTCACATGTTGTTTGTCATTCATTTCTCGAAGGGGGACCATGACATCAGGAAGGTAATGCCATGACTTGCAATTGATTTTGATTTAAGTGAGGAGGGCTGTGCAAAGTCGCCAGCCTCACTATTTCCTCCAGAGCCATCTGGATACAGTGTTGAGATACAGACCAGGATGACTGGAAATGGCCCAGGACGCAGTGGGAGATCTCGACCTTTTTAAACTAAGGTTTTTTAACAGGTCTCAGTTCACCTGAGACTCCACATAGGAGTCAAAGGAAGCAAAAGGTTCTAGTGTAGCTCACCTCAGCTCTCAGGATCCTTATCCAAATCCCAACTTTCGTAGAAAATCTCAAGTTCTAGAACAGGGGTGGGGAACCTGTGGCCTCAAGGCCACATGTGGCCTTCTAGGTCCTCAAGTGTGACCCTTTGTCTGAACTCAAACTTTACAGAACAAATCCCCTTAATAAAATAATGTGTTCTACTGTAAAACTTGGACTCAGTCAAAAAGCTGACACCCAAGGACCTAGAAGGCCACATGTGTCCTCACGGCTGCAGACTCCCCACTAGAACAAGGCTATTTCTTCCCTATCATCCCTGAGGCATTAAAGGTGATTCTCTAGCACCGTTGACCCAAGCTTCCATTGGTATGCTTTTGTCTGAGATTATCAGTTCAGATTCACTTTAATCAGTCAGCTTTAAGTATCTTTTAGAAAGCATTTACTAAAGTGGTACAGTAAGAACAGTTGGTTAAAAAAAAACAACACCCTCCCGAAGGTTGGTGACCAACTCTGCTATTGGTATATACAGAGTCCAAGGGAAAACTTATTAGAGAATGCATGTGGCCAAGAAGTACATTGTCAGAAGTCCTGTTCTCCCATTGGTGAGATCAAGAGGCCCCATTTAACTATGGTAAAGTTTCTTTGCTGGGCATGAACCTAAGTCCAGTGCTTCCTTAGGTCCCAATGGCAAATGACTGTCAGTGAAATGGGGATGCCAACAGGGTACCTATGAGATGGATAATATCCTGAACCCTTTGAGGCCCTAAAGTGCCATCTCCCACCAAAAGTAAGAAAGAAGGGAAAGGGACTTAGTCGAAGGCTAAAGTTGAAACCTCTCTTCCCCCCAGGATGTTCTAACTCAGGGGTTTTACTAGTGTGCTCCAAAAGCAGTCTCTTTTTAATTTGCTTGAGAATATATAGATGACTCCCAGGTATGACCAAATTTCTTCAGCTTATATGACCATAATTTCTTTTCAAGGCCGCTCCAGTGTAAAGCCTATGGTTGATTTATTGATTGAAACTAAATTCTATGATTGCAATTGAGTGATGAAAGGAACAGGTCATATTATCACTTACTTTAAATGGGGTAGGATGACTTGCCTGAGAAATCAATCAACCCCAGCATTACACTAAGAGGCAGATGTGAGGAGAATACATTCTAGGCCTGGATGACAGCTCATACAATCACACGGAGACAGGAATTGGAAAGTTATGCAGAAGGAGAGGCAAATAGGCCATTTCTGGTGAAATGTAGAGCATGTAACAGACAGTACTGTGCAAATCTGTAAAAAGGCAGAATGGAACTAGATTGTGAAAGGCTTTAAATGCTGGACAGAGGAGTTTATATTTTGTCTCCAAGATAACAGATAGCCACTGGGGCTGCTTATCAGGGGATTGACATCATCAGAATTGTGCTCTAGGAATATAAATTTTGTGCCTATGTGGAGGGTACATGAGAGAAGAAAGAGATTTGAGGTAGGGAAACAATTTGGGGGCTAGAAAAGTACGCTGAGGATATGAACTAGATAATTTGTGGCATGTGAGTGGAGAGGAGACAAAAGAGATACAGAGGCAAAGTCAGTAAGAATTTGAACCTAATTAAATGAGAAGGATGAGGGAAAGTAAAGAACTGAGGATAACCCCAAGGTTGAAAACCTGAAAGAGTAGAATAATGGTGGTAGCTTCTAAAGAAATAGCAAGATTAAAGAGAGGATTTTTTTTTCCCTTAGGAAAGAGATTTAATTCTGCTTTCAGCATATTGACTTTAAAATGTTCATGGACCATCTAGTTGGAAATGTTCAAAAGCAGTTGGCGATTTGAAACTGGAGCTTGGAGGTGCTTTAATGTGACTAATTGTTCCTTGGGACCTCAGCACAAAAAAATTGGGAAATACTTAGCTAAGTAGCAGTTGAATGAGAAAGCTCTTGGGTTACTGTACTCATTGCAGGTAGTGATTACCGTTTTATCCCACACATATTTCAACTATTATCAACTGAAAGTTATGAATGGTAAAGATTTTCACATGGTGAGTCAGGTAGGTAAATAAGGTCGGAAGACCTCTGGGGCTGACCTGACTAAGCACCATATAATCATCTAGGTTATGGAAATTTGGAAATCGTGTGTGTGCGTGTATATGTCGTATGTGTGATGTGTGTATATGTGTAGTGTGTGTGTATGTGTGTATATGTGTGTGATGTGTGTATGTGTGTGTATGTGTGTGTATGTGTATGTGTGGTATGTGTGTGGTGTGTATATGTGTAGTGTGTATATGTGTGTGTGGTGTGTGTATGTGTGTGATGTGTGTATGTGTGTGGTGTGTATGTATCATGTGTGTATATTGTGTGGTGTGTATATGTGTGTGGTATGTGTATGTATCATGTGTGTGTATGTGTGTGGTATGTGTGGTGTGTGTATGTGTGTGGTGTGTG
>CM053592.1:27950412-27973639 GCA_028646515.1 Pseudochirops corinnae | reverse complement strand
CAGAGGAGAAAATAAACTATAGAATATAAAAAAAAGCCAAAGTTAAACAAATTTCCTTGAACAGTTCCATAAATCACATGTTCCTATGAGCTTTAGGATAAGAACCACTTATACAAACTTTAAATTATTTTTCAGTACCGTTGGCAAGTATTCAGACATAAGGGAAAATAATTTTTCTTTCAATATATCTTTCAGTTTCAGTGACACCATATTAAATTACTTCATAATCATAAACTTAAGTCAAGAGTAACTTGGAAGGCCATAACCACTTAGACTAATGTAAATCTTATGTCAGATGTTCCTGCTTGACATGTAGTGCATGGGATATACTTTGTGGGACTTTTTACTTCTCTAGTTTTTGTATCCAATCAGAAATGGAGAGGGGAAACTTGGCTAGACAGTAGTTGGTATGAATAAGAAAAAAAAGACCTGGGGGTCTTAGTGGGCTGCAAGCTCAATAAGAGTTAATCATGTGATACAACAGAGGCTAATATGATCATAGACTGCCTTTAAGGAGGTATAGTAGTACCCTGAAAAGGGAGGGTACAGTTCCACTCTTCTTTTCTCCAGTCATATCAGAAATGGAAGCATTGTAACCTGTTGAAAAGCCACATCTTAGAAAGGATACTGACAATGTGGAGGGACCAGGATGATGAAGAGAACTCATTCAATGTTCTGTGATGATCAGTAGAAGGATCTTGGGAGGTTCATCTTACAAAAAGTCCAAGCAAGGTCCCAGTCACGGTCTTCAAGTATGTGAAGAGAAGCACATTTGGAAGTTAAGAGAAACTTTCTAAGCATGAGAGCCCTGTTAAAGTAGAATGCTGTCAGCTTCAGGAGATACCATTTTCTCGTTAAATGAAAACCTACAAGTGGATGCTTGTAGGTCCCACTTGCCAGGGACTTTGTATTGAGTAGATTTTTTGTTCTGGTGCTAATTAGATTAAATAGACACTGAGGAACCTTCCCCTTCCAAGAATGTTTGATACTGATTGGTCTCTTTTCCTTTTTTTTTTTTTTGTAGGGGGGAAGGCAGTGCAGTTGGGGTTAAGTGACTTGCCCAAGGTCACATGGCTAGTAAGTGTTAAGTTAAACTCAAATCCTCCTGAGTCCAGGGCAAGTGCTCTATTCACTGTGCTACCTAGCCGCTTTTTCTTTCAGCACTTTTAGTTTTTATGTTTTTTTTTTTTAACCAATAAAATTTTTTTTTGAAGAAGCCAACAAATGTAAAAGAAGTCTTGCCTTTTTATAATTTAGGCTTTAGGATCCAAAACACCCAAATGACATTTTCCATGCTAAAACTTTCTCTTGGAATCATTTAGATGACCTAAATTACAAGTTGGATTGAAATTCAGAAGCCATTCCACTGCTAGATCTACACAAACCTAAGCTTTAATAGCTTACACCTACCCTAAGTCTTTTGGGACATTCTGTACATGCCATCAAGTTAATGCATGACTGTATACTCTCCAAAGGCAAGTGAACAGCTTCACCAACTGAATAGCAGAGTTGATGAGGCACTTTAAAAAGCAGAAATGAAAACAGAAAAAGTATGTGGATGGTGCTGAGACTTGCTTGAAAAGAAAAAAAAATTCTTAAGAACCAAGAACAAAATCAAGGTTCAGGAAAATAGAGTTAAAATTTTTAGGGTGTTTAAAAGTATAATGCTTTTCTAAAAGAAAGTTGACAGGTAGGAATTTGGTACTAAGATAATATAAATCATTTTTATTATGTTGGAAGACTGCTACACATGCTGATGTTACTACCCATTATGACACACGCTACAAAGACTGATGCTAATGCTTAGTTTATCAGAGGTGGGGAATCTGTAAAGCAGTGGACCTGGAGTCAGGAAAATCGGAGTTAAAATCTAGCTCGGACACTTACTATCTATGTGACCTTGGGCAAGTAATTTAATCTGCTTGTCTCAGTTTCCTCAACTGTAAAATGGAGGTAAACCTCACTGGGTTGTTATGAGCATCAAAGAGATATTTGTAGATTACTTGATACAGCGCCTGGCACGTGATAGGCACTTTGAAAATGTTAACTATTGTTACTATTGTTTATGTAACATTTACTTTGTTATATAATTAGATTCGTGGTATGAAATGAATAAAAAAAAATCAGGAAAAGAAGCAAATGCCTTATTCCCATATTTGGACTTGATTCATAGCATTTGTAAATCAAGAAAAATACACTGGGGTGGCTAGGTGGTGCAGTGAATAGAGCATTGGCCCTGGAGTCAGGAGGACTTGAGTTCAAATCCAGCCTCAGACACTTAACACGAAATTAGCCATGTGACCTTGGGCAAGTCACAACCCCAATTACCCTATCTTCCCCCCTCCAAAAAAGAAAAAAGGAAAGAAAAATACATTATTGAGTGATGTACTTTTTTCCTTAAATATGAAGCAAATTAAATCACAATGAAGTATTATCCTAATCTTGCTCACATGGAAACTCAGAATTTAGGAGAGAATCTTAGTGATATAAAATAGGTTTGAGATATAAGAATGAGTTTGATGATGCTTAATTTTCTGCTGTAGTTACATCCATGCCATCTCATAAGATTATAATTAAAGTCCTCAAAGAAATACGTGCTTTAAGAGTTTTCTTGTGTTATAATCAAATTTTTTAGGTTTTATGTAAAATTTTCCATTTCCCTCAAAAGCAGCTTTTCCTACTAAATCTGATAGATTAAAAAAATTAAGATTCATAGAGGTTCATTGACTTGTTCAAGGTCACATAGACAGTAAGTATCAGAGGTGAAATTTGAACCCATGTTCTCTGACTTCAAATCTATTCTTTCTATAAACTGTACCTGTATTAACAGTGAAGTCTCAAAGCCTCTGCTGAACAGATATAAACAGAAGATCCAATGCTTAAACTTGGTCAGGTGTGCCTTTGCCAAATATTTTGCCTTGCTTCTGGATAGAAGTGATCGGGAGCCAGATTTTGGCTACCTTGAAGAACTTCCTAACAAGTAGAGTGGGGGCCATCTCCAGTGGTCCTGATGTATATCTGGCCACCAGACCCAGATAGCTCTGGAGGAGAAAGTGAGTCCAGTGTCTTTGCAACTTTTGGAACTGTAAGACAGACCATAGTCGATTTGAAAGCCAAATCTTGTGGTTATTGCTGTTTTCTGTCTTTCCTTTCTCGAAGAGGACCAATAACATCAAGGGGTAGTGTCTTGACTTGCACATGGATTTGGATTTAAGTGAGGAAGAGTTACACAAAGTCATCAGCCTCACTCTCTTTTCCGGAGTCATGGAAGTCCAGTGGCAGGACAAAAGTCAAGATGACTGGTGATGGTCGTGGACGCAGTGGATGATCTTGCCATCTTTGATGTCTGTCAAAGCTCCAAGCACAAAGCCTGCTTCAGCTGCTTTCATGGCCATTGGAAAAAAATTGTTCTCCACCCATTCCACTAACTTACCAAAGGGTTTGATGCTGTCAACCTAATTTAGCCTGTCTGTCAAGATGGTTTTACCAGGGTGTGACCACTATATATGCTGTAGCTTCTTGGAGTCACAGATGAGATTTGGGTGAGAGGTGGATACCAAAGGTAGATGAGCAACCCTGAAAAGGGCACAGCAAGCCCTCATACCAAAAGTGCTAGTCCTTCCTGAACACCCAGCACACTCGAAACCAGTGTTTTCAAAACTGATATAATAATAATGGAACATCTTAAAGCATTTATAGAAATATTAACACTTCCTTATTAATAAGGAGGAAAAAAATTAATAGCACATGAGCAACATGTCAGAAACCTATCCTTTTGGACTGATTAGATGGCATTTCACCAAATAATTGTAACAGTTGACAAAAGGTACACACCATTGGATTTGTCATATGAAACTGAAAGTGGTTTACCTTGGGATGGAGGTAAACTTTTATACAATGGCTAAGATTCAAGAGTGTAATCAGGGTGCTTCGCGGGCAACATCCACATGAACCAAGTCTCTGACATGTTGACAAAGAAGTATCAAATGCTTGAGTCGTTTGGATTTGTTTCTGGAAAATGTGAGAGGAAAAAAAGAAACTGAGGGCATCATGATAGCAGTTCAGGACCTGGTTATTGCCAAAAGAAAATAGAAATAGTAAACAAACAAATTAAAATGAAAAGGATTATCCTTAAGGAGTCTAGACTTAATGATAATGTAGATTATGCAAGGAAATGAAAAGTTTTTGCAGGCTGAAAATATTTGGCCCCTATTATATGCCTAACAGGACTGCCCTGATTGGCTAGATTATATACCAGAAGCTCTTTACCTTTTATTGGCAATAAATTCTATTCGTACAATTACAGATCTCAAAATATCATTAAGAATTCAACCAATAAACCATACTGGAACTGGATCTTTAGCACAGACTAAAATGTTGTTCTTGATTGCCCGGATGAAACAATGATTCATAAAAGTTTAAGAATAATATCACAGGAGACTTATAATCTCCAAGGCACATGAAATGAAAATCTCAATATTCATAATCTCCAAGACATATTAAATGAAAATCTTTCAAAATAGAGGTTTACAAGAAGAAGGAAAAGTCTTCAGGATACTGATGTACAGAATGAATCCATGTTATCCCTGTTTTCCTGCCTGCTACTGGGGTTTTGATAAGGATCCTCTTCTTAGGTAACCAAAAGAAGATGAGCTTACGTCCTAATACTTATATTCAGCTAGAAAAAAAAAGTTATTAAATGTACTTCAGCAATAGTGCAAATGGCATTAAATCAGTGGTTCTCAACCTTCCTAATGCCACGACCCTTTAATACTGGTATGTGAGCATATCTGCATGTGGGTGGACCCACCTGGAGACAGATAGGAGAGCTGTGTCTGGGTTCCTAAGACCATCGGAAATATGTTTTCCAATGGTCTTAGGTGACCCCTGTGAAAGGGTCATTCAACCCCAAAGGGGTCGTGACCCACAGGGTGAGAACCACTGCATTAAATAGCATAGAATAATAGCAGTATTATGACTTGTCCCAGGACCATTTCTATCTGAAATCCATTGAAAAAAGATGAGAACAAGAACTATTATTTCTACTGCTACAAATAATAACTCTTATTTTATATGTTCTCCTTTTATGATACTACTTCATTGAGTAGTATAGTGATAAAAGGGCCAGGAGAAGACTGAAATCAGATAGATTCTAGGTGAACATTTGATGTCTAAAAAGAATAGGAAAAGAACTTTGTCTTAATGGAAATAGTAAAATATGTGTAATGATGACTAGTCAATGAGGCTTAGGCTTTAATTCATGGCTAAATGCTCTGTTGGCTGGCAATCCATTTGGAGGCCCAATGACTCTTCTTCTGGAAGTGGAAGTGCATGATGCAGGAGCTGTTTCCCTCTCTGACTTAAAGTATGCATAGTATCCTATGACTGTTTCCTGCTGGCTTACTGCATGGTGATGAAAAGTCTTTTAACTAACTACTGAGCTGGAACAGAACATGCATACAAAAGGCCAAAGAACTCTTTCTTCTCTGACTGCTTTTCAGTGAGAAAGAAGAAATGCTGCTAGCTTCTGGATAGGGAAGAGATAAGTAGCAATAGTACATCAGCCTACTACTGGCCACTGCCTACTCTCCCCACCAGGCTGCCATATGGGTGTGAACACCCTATGATGTCTCTGTTGTGTTTATTCTGTCCTGATCTTAAGGGAATGAGTATCAGGAATGGATGGACTAGGGTATGACCTTGTGAGCCTTGAGCTATCAAGGCTCACACATACATTATCTCATTTGCATCTTATGACAACCATGTGATATAGGAAACATAGGTACTCTGATCATCATTTTACAGATGAAGGAAGAGATTCAGAGAGGTAAATAACTTCTCCAGTTTTGCACTGCTAATAAGTATGCAGATTAAGGCAGCATTTATACCCAATTTATCTTTACTCCAAATTTACTACCACATTCACTGCACCAGTAGACATATTGGTAATGTCATTAAGAGGGAGGGACCAACAGGTTAAGGGTTGTGAATTACAGGAATTGATGAAAGAGGTTCTATTTACGCCATGTGCACTTTGAAGGTAAGAAGATTAGCTTGTTGACAGTAGGTGATTTGGGTAGTTAAAGCAAGCATGATGTCTTTGAACATTAAGACTTAGTTTCCTCTCCTTTAAAACGAACAATTGGACCATATAATTTCTAAAGTCTCTTCCAGCTGTAAATCCTGTGATCATTCTTGAATAAATAGTAACTGAAACACAAACATTCAATCTGTCAATGAATGCTTAGCAGTAGGCATGAACGGGAGTGAAAGAGGAATAAGAAGCTATTTCAGTCTTCATGCTACAAAGCACCTCAGTACAAGAAAGTTAAAAACAATACAATAAATCGCAACAGATTGGGTGTCAATCTCAATATGTACCACCACTTTTTCTAATTTCATGAAGGGGTCCATATAATTTTCTAGAAAACAAATAATGGTACTGAAAATTTCATGAAGGACTTTCCTAAATCTCCATTATTCCACAAGATTCCCATCCTTCTTTCAGAGAACTGAGAAACTGAGCAAACTTGTTGTAGATCACGTTGTATGTGTCATATGTAGGGCTCAAATTCAGTTCTAATTGAAGCAATATTTTTTCTTATATTCATGTGGTATTTTTTTTCCCCTTTTTTTGTTTGGAGGGCAATTGGGGTTAAGTGACTTCCCCAAGGTCACATGGCGAGGTTTTGTGTGTGTGTGTGTGTGTGTGTGTGTGTGTTAAGTGTCTGAAGTCTGATTTGAACTCAGGTCCTCCTGACTCCAGAGCTGATGCTCTATTCACTGCACCACCTAGCCGCCCCTCATGTAGTATTTTTAAAAACAGATTTTCAGAAAGGTACATTATCATCAAGCATTTATCCTAATGAGAAAGTGAGGCTGGTGACAACCTTTGCACAGCCCTTCCTCACTTAAATCTAATTCACTTGCAAGTCATTGCATCAGTTTCCTGATGTCATGGTCCTCTTCAAGAACAAAGGACAAACAACAGTAACAATCAATCTACCTCTTTCTGAAAGATTTCCTTCCACACAGACACAGAGAGAGGCAAGAGAACTGGTCAAGGCTTGATCCATACTTGGGATGGTGGTGTAGACAGTAGAGTACTGAAGTTAGAGTAATAAAGATGGAGATTTGAATCCCACCTTAGACACTTCTTAGGTGTGTATGATCATGGGCACACCCCAATTCCCTCATCTATAAAATGATAGAGTTGGACTCTGACTCTCACGTACCTTCCAGCTGTGAGTATGGCAGTCTCTCATTAAACATTTATCCTCTGTCACATGCTATCTCCCTTTTATGAATATTTGCAATTCCCCCTTTTAAAAAAGAATCAAGGGTCTAATCCAATCTTGAGTTATTTCTCTATTTTTTGAGGTTCTTGGGATTAAAAGGTGGGGGGAGATTCTCAGAACAACCCATCACTAGCATTTGTTAAGTTCCCTCATGTACAAGGTTACATACTAGATCCTTCTGATGAGTATTAAAGATTTTTTTACACCATTTTTTTATATGTAAACAAGGAAGCTTTTGAATGAGTGGATTACCAGAGCACAGGCTGGGTATGGGGAAATAGAAGCCTAGTATGGGAGTGGAAACTGAGAGACCTACCCTTTTTTTTGGCTTAATTCCCAGTATTGTTTGCGAGATGTATTTTCTATTTGAAACCAGGAGAGTTGTCTCAGATAATAGAGAATAATTTTTTTTTATCAATTAGCTGTGCTTTTGGGGTTATTTATGATCAGCATTCTACATGTTAAAATTCTAAAGGACTTTCAAGCTCTTTGACTTCTTGCCTGCAACACTATCATTTTCTAGAATTCCAGCCAAAGGCAGATTTCAAGGATGCAGGCATGATTGGGAGAATTTCCCTGTTTCTCCTGTAATTTGCACAACTTGAATGTGCTTGGAAAACAGAATAAAACAAGCTTTTAGAACCTGGTAACTTCCCCTTCTTTTCCCTCCCGTCCCTTCTCCCTTCAAAACAGAGCTCAATGATTTATTATATATATCCCAGGAGACTTACCACTTTGTTTTGAAATGGCATTAATCAAAATCAAATTCATAAGTCAAAGAAACTGATTAAAGCCTATTTTATTAGAACAAGGATCTAAAAAAAAATCTGAATTTGATTTTCCACATCACTGAACTTCATTCCCAGTTGTATGATGTTGAATTAGGTTCCAGAGGTGATGTAACTTATCCAAATTAAACCTGTCTCCCATGACCATCTCACACATAATAAAGATTTCATAAATGTTTATGAATGAATTAAGGATCCCTAGACATTCTCTTAGGACCTGGAGGGGCCCTAAAAACTATTCCATTAGTGTTATCAGAATTGTTTTTTTTTCTTGTTGATCCTAAAGTTTGTAATAAGTGGTAAAAATTGGAACCTGTACAAATTAGCTCAAATTTTTAAAAGATTGAAAACACACTTTTTAAATTATCCATTTTTTTGTAGAAAGCATGAAAGGACAGGACGGGAGGTTTGGTGACATTTAAGTTTTCCTCTTCTCCTCCTCCTCTTCTTCCCCCTTTTCTCCCTCCTTCTTCTTCTTTCTCTTCCTATTTATCATTTCTTTTTTTTTTTTTAACTTTAAAGATTAGGTTTATTTGGAGAAAACAAAACAAAACAAAAAACCTGGAAACAAAACGCCACCAAATCCAACAGCTCAAAGGATGGGGATTTTACATCATAAGACATCTCCCAGGTAGTAAGTCCTCTTCATCATTTCAGAAGAAGTAGCACCAGATCCAGATTATTGACAAGTACTCAGATAATGGGTTGTAGAATGGATATTTTCATGAGAAAAATGTTTGACTCAAATTACCCTCTACCACAATAGAACAGTTATATGTTATCATTAATACATTAGGCCAAGAGAGAAGAGGCATACGGAAACTTGTTTGGCATTAGGGTTATTGTTGTTTTTAAAGTTGGTTTTCTGATTTCTGTTGGGAAATCCCAGTGAGGAAACTGCTTCTCCCGATATGAATCTTCATCTTTTTTTAAACTTAGACATTTAGAGCAGGAGGTCTTAATTTTTTGTGTGTCCTACAACCTTTCAGCAGTGCAGTAAAACTCATGGATTCCTTAGAATAATATTTTTTAAGTATTAAAAAAAACCTACAAGATTATAAAGAACATGTTGAGTGAAGTTATCAAAAATCTTTTTTTTTAAAGCAAGGTCATGGACCCCAGATTAAGAAAGTCTGGATGTCTACATTCAGAGAAAGAACTAGAAAGAACAGAGTTTGAATGCAGATTGAAGCAAACTACCTGCTCTCTTTCTTTTTCTTGAATGGTTTTGTTTCCTCTTTCCCATTGTTCATTCAATAGGTTACAATCCTTCTTTACAACCTGACTAAAGTCTAATGTGAAAGTATTTGCAGATCCTATACTTGATTGCATGCTGCCTGGGGGGGGGGGGGGGAGTTAGAGGAAAGGGAGGGAGAGAAAATTTGAAACTCAAGAGACTGTGGAACTGAATCTTGTGAACTAAAAGTAAACAAACAGATTAATAAAGACAAAAAAAAATTTTTTTAAAAACCTCTGGAGATTTAGAGGATTTCTTGAGGACTCTGAGGGGTTAATTAAGTTGCTGGGAACTAAGCTGGGAAGTGTGGGATACAAGATGTAGATGTGAATTCAGGTCATGAGAGCCAGGTCATCCTTCTGTCTACTATAACCACACTATCTCTCTTTTTAGCTATTTAAAATATTAAAAGTCGACTCCAGTGCTCCCATGTGGTGCAGAAATGACCCTGGCTTCTCAAAGGCATGGAGAGAGATACAAGACAAGAACACTGGTCTTGGGCATAGAGCCTCCTCAGCAGTTGGAAGTAAGAGTTTTGCAAACCAATGTAAGCTCTGATTATGATTGCCTGTAAAATGAGGCTTGTAATCTTGAACTCCTACTTCCCAGCAGTGTTGTAAAGTACCAGATAATGAACTAATTTTGAAGATACTAATTTATTACCAGGTTAGCTATCTGGTGGATTCTTTGGCAGGTCATGAAACCTTATAGCTCCATATGTGTTATCACCTGAATATCCCATAGAAAGGTCAAACTTAAACATGACTAATGTGGAAATATGTTTAATATGATGGCACATGTATAGCCTATATCAAATTGCTTGCAGTCTTGGGGTGGGGAAGAGGGAGAAAAAAATTGGAACTCAAAATCTTATAGAAGTGAATGTTGAAAACTATCTTTAAGTGTAATTGGAAAAAAATACTATTAAGTATAAAATAAAAATAAAATAAGAAATAAGAAAATAAAATAAATAAGAAAATAAATGAAATTCAAGCATAAAATAAAAAAGAAAAAGAAAAAAGAAATAAAAAAGTAAAAAAAAAAACATTAAAAAGTTCAAACTTAATAAGTCCAAACCAGAATCCATATTTTCCCAGAGTCAATTCATTTCCCAATTTCCCTATTTCTATTGAGGACACAACCATCCTCAACGTTAACAAGGTTAACAACCTTGGAATCATCCTTTATTCTTTTTTCCCCTCTAAGGACTAGTTGGTTCTACCCCCCCAACAATTCTCCATTATCACCTGTCTGCTTACCTGGTTATCATCCAGAGTCAGACCCCCATCACCTCTCTGCTAGACTACTGAAATAGTTTCTTACTTGGTCCTTGTTTTGTGGTCTGCTCTCATCTTAATTTTTAAGGTCAAGAGACATTACTGTGTCTGATCTAGACAACATGGGCAGGCTATAAACCCATGATTGTCTGCAATCTAGAATCTACAGTGCGTTGTGAGTTGGTATAACTCTTGTTGGTTACTCAGCTGGTAAGACAAGTGGAAAGCCCTTCTTCCTATTCTCATTCTTTTTGAGCCTTTGGCTTGTATACTTAAAGATTTTCCCTAATTACATAAAAGATCAAAGACAGACAAAGGAGAAATATAGATAACTATCAGTACAGATGGAGAAGAGTTTTTGCATTTTCCCTTTTATTTTGATTTTATGTAAATTAAAACTATAATGGACTATATGTTCTGTGCCAAAGACAGTGCAGAACAAAGAGAAACAAAAAAGTGAATTAATCCCATAAGTGGTGAAGGCCTCAGGCAATAAGAGTAAGGAGTTACATATTTTAGTATTCGATTTAGAGGTTAGCTGGTGGTTCAATGGATAAAACCCTGACCCTGGAGATAGGAAAACCTGAATTCAAATCTAGCCTCAGATTACCGGTGTGACTTGTCTCAGTTTCCTCAGCTGTAAAATGGGGATAATTTATTATTATCTCCTACCTCTTAGGTTGTTGTGAGGATCAAATGAGATAATACTTGTAAAAACACTTAGCACCTTGCCTGGCACAGAGTAGATTCCATATAAATTCCCATTCCTTTTCATATTTTATCTCCTAGATCAGAGCTCATGAGAGGAGAGCTAAAGCTGCTTTCCAGCGGCCCATGAAAATGAAGTCAATACCATTATGAGGAAGTTGGAAGGGATTGAAAGGAGATGTTCTGGTTCTTTCGGACTTTGATCATCCCTTAGTGGCCAGAGGACACGCTGGAGCTTGCTGCAAGGTTGACAACTCTGTACTTATACAGAGAATCCAGAGACAGCTGTTTAAGTAATGGTGGCACCTGGTATATCAGGAATTATTCCAACTCCTATTTAACTGGAAATGTTTACGTGACAGCACAAAGGAATCAAAACCAATCACCCTATCCCACTTCATTTCATACTTTATATTTCTGAGTAGATAACTGGTTCCCTTTAGAAGGTAAGTTCCTTGAAGAGGGATAGCCATACTAATGGAATCATAGAGTCTTTGAAATATTGGGTTACCTTGAGTTATGCAGGCCTCTTATGGCATATGGTTTTGGAGAGAATATGAGATTAAGGGAACCCCAAATGATAGAGTTTTCAAAATCAAAGGAAAAGACTCACATGGAAAAGTTGTACATAGTGGCACAGATATAAACTAATCTCTCCTTTGGCAAAAATCTGTCCTATTGGTAAAATCTAATTAGTCTTGTTCCCAGACCGTCTATTCTTTCTCTACTCTGATGTCTTTGGCAAAAATCTGTCCTATTGGTAAAATCCAATTAGTCTTGTTCCCAGACTGTCTATTCTTTCTCTACTCTGATGCCCACCCTGAACCCTAAACACCTCATTTCTTGTTCCCTACCTTGACCCATGGCTAGCTCCAGTCTGAGAGCCTTACCTAACTTATTTCAGGTTTATTGACTTCATGATATAAATTTATAAAGAGAAACCCGAAAAAATATGGGCCTAAACTACCTTAAGCTTCCTTCAGTGAATGAGAACTTAAGTATTGCAAGAGATTATTATCGAGGAAGAAGATGGAATTTAAAAATTTTAGAGTATGTCTAAGAAAATCATCCAGCTACTTAATTTTTAAAGTCAATATTTACACACTATCTTTAATACATGTTGCCTTCCCTTAAACAATAGAAGATTTTTGAGAAAAGGGAGGGTTACATTCATGTGTTTTTATCCTGAGCACTAAGCACAATATCTGTAACACAGTAGTTAGCTGTTGGCCTTCATTCTTGAAGAAGACCAAAATGATATCACTCTATTGGAGTCAAGTTACACTGTGTCTGACTGTGGCTGATCAGACCAGTACGTGTTTGGGATGCTGCACTACAGGTTGGGCACAAAGAGTCCATGTGAACATTGGGAGGGGAGTCTCTAAATTTGCCTATCTCCAGTTTCTGCTGAGCTATTTCAATTCTTCTTGGCTCAGAGAGCACAGTACCTTCTCTAAGGAGAGCACGCCATGCTGGGTGGTGCTGTGCCAGTGTCTCCCATGTCACACAATCAATTTCAAAGTTCTTCAGAGAGACCTTGAGGGTGTCCTTGTATTGCTTCTTCTGACCACTATGTGAACACTTTCATTGTGTAAGTTCTCTCTAAGGCAAGCATATGCTTGCCTGACACATGGTAGACACGTGGTAAATGCTTGTTGATTAATTGATTAATAAATTATAACCTGTTTTTAAAAAGTTTTGTTGGTATGTTTTGTTTCTACATTACAAACATTTACAGGTTATTCCCATTTTATAAAAGGTCTCTTGTAACAAAGTAAAACAGTAAAATAAATGTAATAATACAGTGACCTCATCTGAAAGTACAAACACTTTGTATCTAGAGTACCCTCTTTCTCCCCTGCTCCTCTTTTTTAAAAAATTGATTATTTTTCTGAAATACTGTCAACTAGATTCTTAGTTTAAACTCTTTTAAATTAACTTGAGAGGAGGCTGTAGTTAAAGAGCAGAGAATACCACCCCACCCTAGTACTATAGCCAAATTTGGATTATGTAGACAGACCTAACGTAACTCTCCACCTGCTGTGACTGGTGATCCTTCCTACTCCTTATATAGACTGGATAATGGTATTGCTTTCAAGACCTATGCAAGTCTGTGGTTGGTGATATTGAAGTAACACAGAGCCTGCTGCTCCCAGAAGAAGTCGATAGTGAGAGTTCAGATACCTGAGTTAGGCTTAAAGGCCACAGCTGCCAAGTAACAAGTTGTGGTAAAATGTTGGTGATTGATACCTACAAAAATTCTTGATGTCATGAAGAAAGGTTTAATGATACAATTTCCCAGTGTAAATCCAAAGTTAGTATCCTCTATTTAAAGAGAGAGAAATGGGGGTGGCTGGGTGGTGCAGTGAATAGAGCACTGGCCCTGGAGTCAGGAGTTCATGAGTTCAAATCTGACCCCAGACACTTAACACAAAAAAACTAGCCGGGTGACCCTGGGTAAGTCACTTAACCCCCATTGCCCTCCAAAAAATAAATAAAAAGAGAGAAATAAGAAAATGGAGAAAAATGAGAAAATAGATAAAGGATATATGGTTGAAAATCTTTAAATTATCATATATTTGATGTCTAGTTGCCTATGTTTTGAAAGAGTTAAGTAAGCACTATAAGTTATATATATGCACATTGGACAAATTCATCATTTTTACTGGACAACTTAAGTTCTTGGCTAGACTTCTTAAGAGTTATTACTGAAAGTTTTCCCAGGCCTGCCTGTAAAAATATATCCCTGAAGTATTTTTAATAGTGAGGTCTATATAGGGAACTCTACATTCCAACCAAGAAGTCAGAGAATGGTGCTGAGAAGCAATCTCACTGGTGACCCCTAGTGTTTTCTTCAGGTGCAAAGACTAGTTTAATTTTTTTTAGTTCTACATAGTGAATGTTACAGAATTTTAGAGTTCTAAGATACCTCAGCAACGGTCTAGTCTCACCCATACACTAAAGGAATATACCTTTAAGATACCCAACAAGTGGTCATCTATCCTCTCCTTGAAAGATTTCCAGGAAGGGGAAACCCACCACGTATCAAGGCAACCCATCCTACTTTTGGACTGCTTTAATCATTAGTAAGGTTTTGTTCATATCAAACCTTAATTTCCCTCTTCACAGTTTCCAATCATTGCTCCTAGTTCTGACCTCTTGGACAAAGTAGGATAAATCTAATCTCTCTTCCACATAAAATTCCCGTCCGGCTTGAAAACTGCTATCTTGTTTCCTCTTTTTCCCAATCCCCACTCTAGTCTTCTCTTCTCTAGGCTAAACATGCCTGGGTCCTTCAACTGATCCACACAGGACATGGACTCAAGGCCCTTCCTATATGAGTTGCTTTCTTCTGGACACTCCCTACTCATAGAGTACTTCTTAAACTATACTGAACCCCAATCAGATATTCTCTGACTAGGGCATAACACAAAGGAGTGATCACCTATCTATTCTTAGAAGTTATGCTTCTCTTAATACAGTCCAATATGGCACTCAATTTTTTTGGCTGCCATATCACACTGGTGACTCATGTTGAATTGATGGGACACTAAAACCCCTAGGTTTTTTTCTTAATGCCATGTGCATATGCTCAATATATCTCTCGCCATGTTAAGCATTTTTCATAACTTATAGACATTTTTTAAAATGCCTAGTTATATGAAAAGCCAGTTGACCTTTCTGTTCTCCATTCTATGCTCTCCGAAGCAACTGTGGAAAACAATTTTATCTAAGTGATTATCCATTAGGGATGGATGACTAAACAAATTGTGGTACATGAATGAGCTATTACTGCACCATAATTCAGAGAAGCACGAAAAGGCTTTTATAAAATGATGAGACTGAAGTAAGTGGAACCAAGAAAAGAATGTACAAAATGACAACAACGAGGTAAATGAAAAGAACAAAAAGCAGGTGGCTAGGTGGCACAGTGAATAGAGCACCAGCCTTGGAGTCAGGAGGACCTGAGTTCAAATCCAGCCTTAGACATTTAACACTTACTAGCTGTGTGACCTTGGGCAAGTCACTTAACCCCAACTGCCCTCCAAAAAGCAAATTAAAAAATTTTTAAAAAGCAGGATGTGGAATGCTGGGTAATTATATTGACCACATTTTGCCCTGGAGAAAAGATGAGAAAATGGACTTTCCCTCCTTGTTTCAGAAGTGAGGGTTTCTGGATGTGGAATGTACCATATTGGGTCACGTACAATACTTGGTTTTGCTAAACAGCTTTTATTTTTTAATATTTACTACAAAGGATAGCTTGTGAGGTGGAGCAGTGGTGGATAGACTGCCAAGCCTGGAGTCAGGAAATCTGAGTTCAAATCTGTCCTCAGACACTTCCTAGCTGTGTCACCCTGGGCAAGTCACAACTTCTTTTTGTTTCAGTTTCCTCAACTTTAAAAGGGGGATAATAATAGAAGCTATCTCCCAGGGTATGAAGATTAAGTGAGATTATAATAATAAAGTACAAAGCACAGTGCCTGGCACCGAGCAAACACTACATAAATTTAGCTGCTATTATTGTTAGGAATGGAAGCTATGTATTCAGAAATGAAGGTGACTGAAAAACAAAAGGTATCAATAAAAACATATTTTTAAAAGAATAACAGTATCTTCTCCTCCTCTTCCTCCTCCTCCTTCTCCTTCTTCAGAGAGCTCCTCGGTGGTATAAGAATAAAAGGAAAAGGCATGTCCAAGAGAATGGCTTTCTTTGGAATAAAAGAGGAAAAAGAGAAATGCACCCCTTATCTCTTTATTTGATTAAAATCAATAATAGCCAGCATTAATATAACACTTTAGGTTTTATAAAGTACTCTCTACATATTACCGTGTTTGATCCTTACAGCAACCCTGTAGATGTAGATGCTATTTCATCCTCCTTTAATAGATGAGGAAACAGACAGAGAGGTTAAGTTACTTGCCCAGAGTCAAACTAAGTCCCACATCAATGCTCTATCCAAGGCACAATCTTGCCCAGCCCTATATAACATTGGGAAGTAGCCCTGATTTATCTGTGGCATCCTACCACCTCCTTTCCCCATGCCATATTTCCTCTTCCCCATCCCCTCTGTAACTCCCTTGCCCCTAGCTTGGTCTTGGGTCTTATTCCTTTTTCCATGAAATAGAAGTATGAAAAGTAATCCCTTGCCAAAATTTTAGCTGATGACATAAGGTCTCACTCTCTTAGGAGAGGCTTAATAGAGGGTTCCTGAACTGCAAAAAGCCTTCAGAGACTAATCTGTAGAATTTCAGACATCAATGGAGAAAATACTGAGGTGAGAGTGTCCCTCAAGTCACACTATGTGGGTGGCCACACACTCAGTCAAGTTGTAAGGCCAGCTCTGTAGAGCTACAACAGACATATGTTTTATTATACCCAAAGCAAGAACTGTTCATCATCACCCAATCTATCATTTCTGTGTGACTGATGGCATGACTTTTCCAGAACCTTCAAAGAGAAGACCATGGAAAGTATTTTATCTTTTTTTCCAGCACAGATGCTCGTGTGTTACTGCCCAACAGATAAAATAAGAGAGATGGAGATAAAACTTGAAAGGTTATAAAATATATCCTTCCACCTCCTAGAAGGACCAGACTCAAACCATGGGTATCTGTCTCATGTCTAAAGATTTCTATTAAAAGTGATTCCTAAAACTCCCTCAATAAGTCATTTCAAGATTTAGTCATAGGACAACTGGCAGAGAAAGTTAAAATTCATACCCTAAGTCTGTCTTAATGCTGTAATTTAATATCATTTCTTCTCAAAGAAGAGAAACAGCTAGCTGCTAAATTTGCTATTTACAGACCCCAAATCTTTAGCATTATCTCTTCCAGGTTATCCAAATTTATTTAACTGTAACTCAAGTTCTAGGCTTGCATAGACTTCAATCCTGAGAGGGCTTCTCACAAATCTCTCTGACTTAGGTTTGAAAGAATGTAAGTTCCTTGAAGGCAGGAGTTTTTTTTTGTTTGCTTGTTTGTACTCCCAGAGCTTAGAACAGTACCTGGTACATAGTAAGCATTTAGTAAATGTTTCTCGAATGCTCCTAGCTATAATTCTAGGAATATCAGAATAGAACTCATCTAAGCCTTACCAGATGTAAATGAGGCTCCTTACAGAAGGCTTAGCTCTTATGTAAGCACTCAAGCTGCTAACAATATATGAAACAAATACGAGACAAGATTTATTTTGCCCCACAGACAGAATGCAAAAAACCCTAAAGTACTTAAAATAACCTATGAAAACATTCCTTCCCTCCAGTTAGTCCCTCCTTCTGACAGGCATCTTAGCACCAACTTGCACTTGGTTCTTTTCCCCAGAAGAAACATATACTTGGGGCTGCTAGAGATATGACTCTCCATCCTCCAGCGAACATCTTTCTTCCCTAGTTACCAATACAATCCTTCAGATGCATTTTGCTCTCCTAACATTTTAGGCTCCTTGGGAAGAGAATTTTGTACATATTTCAGATTGCTAGAGAGTCAGCTCTATAACCAGTTGAGTTGCATAGTTTCAGTAACTATCCTTTAAATAGTGGAGAAGATTTTGAGTTTTGGTTTGCTTGTTTTTTTGTGGGTTCCCCCCCCCCAATTCTAACTTGGTGTTGTTCCCAAAGCAGCTGGAGAGCTTCTTGGATAACATGGTTACTCTTCTTCTCTTCTAAGAGGCCTGAGTCAGGGAACTGAGTAGAAGAACTCTTTTTTTTTTTCTAAAAGGCTAGATCCAGGATTTTTAGCACTCCACCCTGTCTCTGGCTGCTGCCCTTTCTTTTTTTTTTAAACATACTTTTATTTATTTTTTTGTTCATTTATTTATTTATTTTTGCTTTTCAGATGGGGGGAGGTAGGGCAGTTGGGGTCAAGTGACTTGCCCAAGGTCACATGGCTAGCTTTTTGTGTTAAGTGTCTGAGGTCATATTTGAACTCAGCTCCTCCTGATTCCAGAGCCCGTGCTCTATTCACTGCGCCACCTAGCCTCCCCTGGCTGCTGCCTTTTCATAGAATTAGAGTTCACCACAGTTCTGAGAGCATGGGCTTCCCATCTCTGTGGCCTAGAGGGAACTTGAAACCGGTCATCTTCTTTCTGTGACCACTTCTTTACATCATGGTACCTACTTATTGTGACCTTGTGCTAATTCATAAGTGGAATAATAATGATATTTCCATCATTTGTTTTCAGGTTCTCTTCTTCACTATATCTTATATCTCCACATTAGAAATTATGCTTATATTAAAGCATGTAATCTAGCTGTGAATCAGATACACTATCAGATGATCTTTCTGAGTATCATTATTATTACTACTTGGCATGTAGATGGCACTCATGCTGCTGGACCTGGAATCAGGAAGACTCATCTTGAATTCAAATCTGGCCTCAAACACCTACTAGCTGTGTGACCCTGGGCAAGTCACTTCACTCTGTTTACCTCAGTTTCTGGAGAAGAAAATGGCAAATCCCTCCAGCATCTTTGTCAGGAAAACCCCAGATGGAGTCATGAAGAGTCACAGACATGACTGAAGAACAACAGCTCCATGAATACCATGTCTGGGGCTGAAGGGTTCCCTAGGCAGCGCTGAGAAGTTAATCAGACTCTCCCTCTTCAGGGATCCAGTTTCTTTCTGTGCCAAGCTGCCTCTCTATCTTTTCACATATGTGTTCTCCTTTTCATAGGCTCCAATTCGGGGTTGCAGACAAAAATCAGAGTGCTGATCAACTCTACATCAGCCACAACCCAATCAAATGTCAATGTTGCTCAACCGACCATCCTCAGTGAAATCAACCATCACCCACACCAAGGGTGCTTCCCATACCTATAAATGGCTGTGATCAAAGTTTGCACTGATGAAAGAGACTTAATATTGTTTAAAAAATAATGGCAATTTTCAAATTAATTAGAATGAGTAAAGTGGGGAAAATGATCTCATAGTTTTATCTGAGGGACTGTTTTAAGCATGAAATAACCAGAATGAAAACTCCAAACTTGCAATGCTTCTAGGTACAGGAATTGGTTGTTTTTTTTTTCTTTTTTAGAGGGGGGAAGGCAGGGCAATTGGGGTTAAATGACTTGTCCAAGGTCACACAGCTAGTTTAGTGTTTGTGTTAAGTGTCTGAGGTCATATTTGAACTCAGGTCCTTCTGACTCCAAGGCTGATGCTCTATTCACTGCACCACCTAGATCCCCTGGTACAGGAATTCTTAACCTGGGGGGTCTGTGACCTTTTTTTTTTGGCAATCTTTTGACAACTTTATTTCAATATAATTGCCTTCCTTTGTAATTCTATGCATCTTATCTTAAATATTTAAAAGCATTTATCTGAGAAAGGATACACAGGCTTTACCAGGCTGCCAGAGGTATTTGTAATGCACAAAAAATTAGAGTAATATAATTGATTTATAACTTGCCCTGTCCTTAAATAATTTTCTTCTCTACTCACCTACACTGCTTTGATTTCTATATTGTAGTTCAAAAACTGTGCCTAAACTTTTTCTTTTAAACTTTTTTCTATACAAAGAAAATGGTATCAAAACCCATTCTGGTCTCCTTCTAATCCAAGCATTCCAATCGGATGATGTCTCCCTGTGTGCAAGTGCAGCTTTTACCAACTGTTGGATAGCCACACTCTCGAAGGGGGGTTTTTCATCTTTTTGTGTGTCATGGACCTGTTGGGCGGTGTAGTGAAGTCCACTGACCCTTTTTCAGAAAAAAAAAGTTTAGATTTTAAAAAGTCACATACATAGGATGCCAAAGGAAACAAATTATGCTGGATAATAGCTATCAACATTAAAACAAAACAAAAAACCCATCAAGTTCATAGAGCTCAGAATAAAAACACTTACTATAGATTCTGGTTGTTAGAACTTTAGTACTTGCCTGATATTTATTTTTTAAAAATGTATTAATGTCCAAGGCATTATATACAAGGCGGCCTTGAGATCATAAACACAAGCCCTGCCTTCAGGAATCAAATTCCATTGGGATGGCATGGGGAAGAAGGGAGAGAGCAGAGAGGATTATGCTATTTCTTAGAGGTGGCGGTTCGTATAGTACATGGAGTGTTGAGCCTCAAGTCAGGAAGACCTGAGTTCAAATCTACCCTCAGATACTTTCAAGCTACATGACTCAGGCCAAGTCTTCATTTGTTGGCTGGAAAATTAGAATAAAAACAGCATCACCAATGTTGTTGGGAAGCTCAAATTAGTTGTAAACTGCTTAACAGAGTTTCTGGCCCATAATAGGTGCTTTACAAATGTTTTTTCTCCCCTCAACACTTTAGTACCAAGCTTATCTATGATACAACGTAGGATGTGATAGGGCCAGAGCCTTCAAAAAAATCGTCAGAGAAATCACTTTCAGGTGAGGGAATTACTGCCCTTATATCTGAAAAGAGCATGATAACACGCAGCTGAGCCAGAGACTGCAGGTGAAGGAGCGACTTCAGCGAGTGTGGAAATCAACTCATCCAGAAAAGATACTCATGACCTGTGAAGAGTCCATTTGGCCCAGTCTAGTGGTGGCCCAGAGACCAAGTGACCTGTCTGACTGACCCACTTCAGTAGGGGCCATGCCTAACAGTGAAGCTGCCTGCCCAGGGCAGCTCAGCAGCAGAGAGTTCAGAAGTCCAATGTCCTGCTCAGCCCAGATTAGCCCAGGAGTAAATTGAATGATGGAGCAAGGATTCCACTTCCTGTAAAGACCAAGTTCATCTAAGCCACCCATCCAACAGAGCTACTGTGAGGAGCCAGTCCTGCCAGAAATGGGGTATCATTAGTCATCATCAACACTGGCACACTGCCTCAAAGTGAACTTTGGGGGATTCTCTGGAAAAAGAAATGGCTTGAAGACCCTGCAGAGTTGTGAGCTGCTTTCTCCATGAGTATTCCTTACAAGTAAGCCTCAATTCCATTGTACTGTTAGTTCTTGCTCTCTCATATCCCTCCTCCAACTTTGGGTGTGTCTGTGGGAGAATATATCCCAGGTTTGGGGGGAGGGGGGAATGCTTTGTGACTACTGTTTTTGCTCTAGCATTCAAGGCAATTACATTTCTACAAGCTTATTGAGCCTATGACTGATTGTTAAACATAAGTGAGCCGGTTGATGACTCACGAACTACAGCAGCGGGAGCAATGGCTCATAAGAGTACCCCCTAGAGACCCACCTACCCTGCCAATGCCAGTGTGAATTAGTGGAGTGAGCCCAAAGGGTGTGCTCCATATGAATTGAAGATCTCGTGACACTTAAAAAAAAGGCATCGTTGAGTATAGTAAATTTCATCTTATATACTAAGGTAAACTACAGGTACAACAGGGTGGAGGGGAAGAGGAGAAAGTGATCACCTACTGTATGTGTTTTATAAATTCTTTTTTTTTTTTTGCTTTTTGGAGAGGGGAAAGTAGGGCAATTAGGGTTAAGTGACTTGCCCAAGGTCACACGGCTAGTTTTTGTGTTAAGTGTCTGAGGTTGGATTTGAACTCAGGTCCTCCTGACTCCAGGGCTGGTGCTCTAGCCCAGCCACTCCTGCACCACCTAGCCACCCCTATAAATTCTTAATGTTTTGAGCTTCATGATAACCCTATGATATAGATACTTTTATTATTCCCATTTATAATTGGAGAAAGTGAGATAGAAAAAAATTTTAATGACTTGCCACTTACAGCTAGTTTCTCAAGCATTTCAAAATCTTGACTCCAAGGCCCCAAGCTCTATGCCACCCAGTTGCCTCAGCTCAAGCAAGTGTATTCCCTTTATTTATCCAAGAACACACTAGGAGGATTAACTGGTTTAGAAATTAAATCCTAGTATCCTGATTCTTGTCCATGTGTGTCTTCTATAGCTCAAGTTGATTTTTCCTATTATATTTGATAGTTCAATATAACTAACAGCTGGATAGATGTGGTTACGAATCTGATTTTATTGGATTTTATTCTTCATTAGACATGACAGGATAAATGGTAAATCCCAATGGACACCCAATGGAATTAAGTGTACAGTAAATTACTTATGTAAAAGTTTAAATTTGATACTTCTCAGAATTCAGAGGTGGCATTCCCCTCTCAGGTTACGTGAGTTAAGGGATCTTGGCTCCTGTCACAGTTACATGGTGTCAGATACTATTTTAATGGAGTTAGATGTTTCATCCATCCATGACATCAGAACTCCCAGGACATATGAGCTGAGAATCCCTATCATATATACAGCAGAGCACCAAAAAAAGTCACTCAAACTACGCAGGCAAAGTCCTTGCATTTGGAATTACGTCTTTGGAAAATATTTTGGAATCATAGGATCAATGACTCATCAATATTTTAAAAACTTCAACCTAAGTAAAGCATAACTTAATAACTATTAATATTAAGTGAATTAATTAATGGTCCCTTCCCTTCCCAAGGAGCATTTTTTTCTCTTTTTTTTGTAATCATGTAAATCATTTCCATATTAGTCATTTTGTTCAAGAAGACTTGAATAAAAGAAAAAGAAAGTGAAAAATATGCTTTTGTCTGTATTCAAACAATATCAATTCTTTCTCTGGAGGCAAATAGTATGTTTTGTCATTAGTCCCCAGGGAGCATTACTAGTTAAATGCAGGATGATCTGTAGATATTTTGTTCTGAACTTAGGGTTTTTGAGCTTTTTGAAATTCTAACATAGAAGTTGTAACTTGAAGATCAATTATGAAATAATTTGATTTGTCATTTTTAAAAACTTTACACTGACCCTTAGCTGTAGCATTATGACTAGTGGATTGAGAGTTGCCCACAAGTCTTCTATCCCCAGTGTTTAGCACAGTGCCTGGCTCTAAATAAATGTCTGTTGGCATAATTACCTGGAGAGGCTTATACGGACTGATGCTAAGTGAGAAGAGCAGAACCAGGCAAAACCTGTACACAATCACAGACACATCGTACATATGATGACC
>CM053592.1:27886561-27949912 GCA_028646515.1 Pseudochirops corinnae | reverse complement strand
CTTCCTCCTCCCTTTCTGCTCTCTCTCGGCTTAATGGAGAGTCTCCAGGCATCTCTCATTTCTTGAAGGAATTAATCACTACTGCATTGTCAGAATGTTGCTCTCCTGATCCTCCTCTCCATCCGTGCATTTCCCCCTTTACAATCTAAGTGATTACGTATATGAGTCCTCTAAACTTTTTCTAATATTTTCTGGTTTGTTTCCCTAAAGCTCAGGAGACCTCTTCCTTCCTTGGCTATTATGACCCCTAAGACAATATGGCTGCTTCCTCCCAAAATTCCCTTTATCAGTTAGTAAGAATAAAATACAGGGTAAGTAGTTCTTATCACATCCTAAGCCTTCTGAGAACAAAGTTAGCAAATTGTTTCTTTGGGGATCCTTCCTCAATTCTTTCATCCTCTCCCGTACCACTGCTTTTCCATAATCTTTTGCACTATAAGGGATTTTTATGTCTGTTTTTGGCATCGTTTACTTTTCCAGTTATCATTAAAGCACCTTGACTTCTGGTGGTTTTTTTTAGAGGGGGGAGGACAGGGCAATTGGGGTTAAGTGACTTGCTCAAGGTCATACAACTAGTAAGTGTGTCAAGCGTCTGAGGCTGGATTTGAACTCAGGTCCTCCTGACTCCAGGGCCGGTGCTCTATTCACTGCGCCACCTAGCCTCCCCAAAGCACCTCGACTTCTTACAAAGAAAGCATTATTGGCCAAAAATAATGTATTTGTTAAATAGTGCATTTATTAAGATAAAAGTATTTTTATGCCTCTTATAAACACTGGAGTTTCAAATTCTCATTTAAGAAGACAGCGTCACAACAATGGCAGTTAGGTGACACTGTGGATGGAGCTCCTCTTAGACTTAAGAAGACCTGAGTTCAAATCCTGCCTCATATATTTACTGGCTGCATGACCTCAGGCCAGTCACTTCACCTCTGGGTGTTTTGTTTCCCTCAACTTCAAAATGGGGATAATAATATAACCTATTTCACAGGATGGCAGTGAGAATCAAATGAGGTAAATGTTGTAATATATTTAAACTACCTTTGCAAACTTTAAAGTCCCATACAAATGCAAATTATTATTATTTTTTTGTCTTTTTGGAGGGAGGAAGGCAGGACAATCAGGGTTAAGTGACTTGCCCAAGGTCATACAGTTAGTAAGTGTTAAGTGTCTGAGGCCAAATTTGAACTCAGGTCCTACGCTCTATTCACTGCGCTACCCAGCCACCCCCAAATTATTATATTATTAATGCTAATAATGGCAACAGAGAAAGATACCATTTTTTTATCCCAATAGAATTAGAATATAAGGACTATTTCATTTTGGTATCCTTGGTGTCTAGCAAAGTGCCGAGTACATGTAGGTGTTGTTAAATACTGACTGTTGATTAAGATAGCAGGATCTACAGTTAAACAGAACCTCAGAAATCATTTAGTAATGACTAGTCCAAACTTCTCATTTTACAGATTAGAAAACCGAGACCCAGAGAGTTTAAGTCACTTGTCCTTGCAGACAGAGCAAGAAGCAAAACCAGTCCCCTCTCACAGTGCTCCCCACATAGCAGGCGCTCAATGTATGTCTACTCATAGTGATGATCTTTTCTGAGTTACTTATGTGTGATATTAGATAGATGGGATGGCTTTTGAATCCTAATATGATGCTTAAAGGCAACTATTTCTTGATGTAATCAATGCTGTAAATCCAATGACCACGTCTTCCAAGGACTGAGGGGCAACCCAGCTAGGTTTGGAAATTCTTATCCCTGAAGGTTTTGGCCATATGCTTCTGATTTGTGTTTCAGCCACAGAAACTCATTAAGCTATCTATCTATAAAGCAAGCAGGGGTTTTGTGAAAATCGGTGAACACTAATGAAATTAGGGTCCTGTATTAACTACTGAAGTACCTAAGGCCAAAGAGAAAGACTGCTGGTTTCTCTGACGTAATTTGGGTGTACAAAGAAAAACAAACAGTAATGGTGGTCCTCAGGGGAGGTCACATTTAAAAGGGATTATAAAACAGAACTGCTTGATCACTCAATCAACAATATTTATTAAGCCCCTGCTATGAGCCAGACGCTGTAAAAAATGCTGGGGATACAAATATATTGCATGTTCAGAAGAAGAAATGGGGTGTCACATGCCAAATTTCAAAAGTAATTTTTCAACTTCTTTCCCAGTTCAAAGAGCTTTTTGCTAAAGGGAACAAAAAATTTTGTCTGTGTGTTGTTATGGGGTGGCAAGGGGGAGGAGAATAGCTGTGTTTAGATTGTTTCATTATTTGAAACTATGTCCAGAAGCATTTATTCTGTCTGCAACTATTTAGCCAATCCTAAAAACTATATAATAGCCAATGGTCATAATGGAGAAAAATGTACATAAAAAGAAAACTTGCAGGTTAGGGAGGGAGTGGTAACGATCACCACATACAGGATGAGATTTTGCCATCACTATGTACGTGGTGGGGTCTTCGCTGCCTCCTCAAGTGTTCTAGGTAAATTTCAGCAAAAATTAATATCAAGGGGAAGACTATAGAAGGAACTGGGGAAGAACAGGAATTGCAAGGCTATAGTGAACCATATTATGAAACTACTTTTTCTCCCAATCCCCAACAAGAGATGATCTTTAAGGTTAACTTCTAGCCTAAATCTACAATCCTATGAACATTTTGTAAGTGAAATCTATTGTAAATAAATAAGTCTTACAGGGAAAGAGCCGGTAGAATGGCAGGGAGTTAGTTAGGAGAGAAGCACTATCTGTACATGGGTACTTTAGGACCACCATCAAAGCCATTTCATGTCCTACAGGGGTGGGGGGAGGAGGGTTTGGGAGAGGGTAGAGAGAAGAAAAAAAAACCCTTTGCATAAAATATTCCTTGTAAGAATCTAATATCTATGCTATATAAGTAATCAACACAAATGAGTAAGAGCCATTCCCCCATTAGACAAGGGGTCAAGGATAGTTTAAAAAAATGCAAACTATCAACAGTAAAATTTCATAATGATGCTCCTAATTTACATTACAGTCCTCAGAGTGACAAAGATGGGGAAGGAAAAGATGGAAATAGTATTAGAGTAGCTGTGGGATAATGGACAGGTAAATATACATTGTTAGAGGAGCTGTGAACTGGTACAACTTTTCTGGAAAACAACTTGGAATTATTCAAGGAAAGTCAATAAATGGCTTATATCCCTTTGACACAGAAATTCCCTACAAGGAATACACTCAAAGGAGCTCAGAGGCAGAGGAAAGTATCCCATACACCAAAGGATTTATAGGAATACTTCGTGGAGGTAACAGAAAGCTAGAAACAAGACAACTGCCCAATGAAAGGAGAAATCGAGAAATTCACTGAAACATAGGAAGATATGAACTGATGGAAGGCAAAACCAACACAATCAAGAACGTAGACACAAAGATGACACAAATGTTAAAGAAAAGAAGGCTAAAAAGCAGCCAGATTTTTGGTTACTTGGAATAACCAAGCTTGATTCTGGAAAGCTGACTATGAAACTATATTCTATGCTGTCAGACATGGCTATTTTGTGGGTGGGTTTTGCTTAAATATTTTTTTCTGTTAAAAAAGGAAGAGTCAATAGTGAGGTTGTTTAAAGGGAAACCATTGTAGCATGAAAACAAAAGACTACAATAAAATACCTTAAAGACGGCACACAAAACACAGGGATAGGGCAATTACAGTAGTAAAGAAAACAAAGACAGAACACCATGAGTTCAGTTTCTAGGTTTAAATCCCAATTTTGCTATTGTCTTGGACAAGTCAATTATAATTCCTGGTCCTCAGTTTGCTCATCTATAAGATGAAGGCATTAGAGGCATATGGTCCTTTCTGGATTTAAATCCTATGCTGAGATATAAGGAGTATAAATTGCCAACAGGAAAATTATCACAATTCCTTCAAACAAGCTTTTATTTTTTGGGAGAGTGGCTGGACAACATGTAGTCTATCCAATGGAAAAGAACAATTTTTTTTCAGGAGTGATATTGTTGGTTCATCAATAACACAGCCCACTACCGGCTACATAAGAAACCTTCAATTTTAGAAAAATAAAAAAAGGAAAATTGTAATGGGAAAGGTGGTCGCTTGACCTTCATAATGCATAACGGAATTGAGAAAGGGTAACAAAGTTAGAGAGTTTATATTTGGCATCAAGTTAATAATCAACTGTTAAGTCTCACTACTTACTTCTCTTGATAACACGCACACACACACACGCACGCACGCACACACACACACGCACACACACGCGCACACACACATGCACACATACATGCACACACACACATGCACACACACGCACACACATACACATACACACACATACACACACACGCACGCACACACACACACAAACTAAATGAAAACAAACCTGGCTTTTTAAAGTCCTTTCCCTAACTAAAATCTCAGGGACTATCCTTATGATTTCACTGGTACAGTGAGCCCCTGCTGAGAAACTTCCCTTCAATAATGCAGATTAGGATCAGTTTTTCCACTTGGCAAGTGAATCTTTTATCGCTGCACAGAATGTGCCCAGGAAGCAAACAGTTACATGTTGATGACTGGACAAAAATTCTACTTCTAAAGAAATTGTAAGAGATTTGGCATTACTAAACATTAGCTGACTAAAATTCTATGTTTAAGTACAATAAGGTGTACTTCTAATATTATTTTTATACTGCTGAATGGGGGAGGTGGTGGATAACGCAAAGGTGGTAAGAGACATATAATCTGTTAAACATCATGGCATCAGGCATCAATTTATTTGTAATGTTGTATTTAAGGAACTGGGTTTTTGTTATACCTATATATTTTTTTAAATTTTAGTATTTTATTTTTCTAATTATATGTAAAAACAACACTTCACATTCATTTTTAAAACTCTGGATTCCAAATTCTCCCCCTTTATCCCTCCTCGTCCCCCTCCCCATTGAGAAAGCAAGCAATCCAATATAGGTTATACATATGCAGTCATGCAATTATCGTTGTATATTGTAACTGATTTTCCTAAATACTGTTTGGAAAAGAATTAGAAAAATGCAGTGGTGGTCCATGGTCAGCAGATGGCGATCTTTACTCCATTATGCTTCATATATACCTACATGGTAGCAATTTCAGAGATGAGAGATGAAGCACAGGATCTCGTATTGGGCAATAATGCTAATTGAAAAGTGGACAAAAACGTGCAATGCATATTTCTTTTGTTCTTATCTTCAAGGCAAGAAAAACTAAAGCGGGGCTGCTGGGTGGCACAGTGAATAGAGGCCCCGCCCTGGAGTCAGGAGGACCTGAGTACAAACTCAGTCTCAGACACTTGACACGCTAGCTGTGTGCCCTTGGGCAAGTCACTTAACCCCAATTGCCTTGCCTTCCCCCCTACAAAAAAAAAAATAAAAACAAAAGCTAAAAACGGCTTCATCTAAGAGCAGACCAATGGATCTGGGGTCTGGCACATGCCTTGGCCACATAATTTAACTGCCCACTGAAATCTCTTACCAGAATATGCAATGGAAACTTTGGGGTTCTAATAGGTTAATGACTACCTTGTGAAAGGAAATGAAAACACACCTGACTATGCCTCCCTTACCTCTCTTTGTGTATTAATTGTGGGAAAGCCTAGTGGTTCAGTTTTTTCAGGACAGGTATGGAGGATACATATGAAACATATTTATCATAAATACAAGGATGGGCAGCTATGCAAATCATGATTTTTTCACTAATCTTTTTCATGTGGCCCACATAGACAACTATTAAGTTTTAAGAAGATTTATCCCTAAAATGCAATATAATTAGAAACAGAGTCATGGAAAGAGCAATGGGTTAGGAGTCAGAGGATCTCAAATCTGGAATCTATTCTGCTATGACCTATATAACATTAGGCAAGTAACAGAATCACAGAACTGAAATTGCAAAGGACCTTTGGTGGCCATCTGGTCTATCCCCTCCCCCTCAAATAATCCTTCCTACAACATGCCCTACGAGATCTCCAGTAAAGGAGAAGCCACCACCTCCCAAAGCAGTCCATTTGTCTTCAGGATGGTTCTAAAGGTTAGAAACTTCTTCTCTAACATAAAGCCTAAATTTGTTTCTTGGTTGCTCCTATGCATTTGCTACTGATTCTGCTCTTTGGGAAACTCAAAGAGAAACTAGGTGAAGGAGGAAACGTTGAACTTTGAGTTCATATCTTACTTCAAACACTTACTACACTGGTGTGACCCTGGTCAAGTCATTTAACCTCTTTGCTGCATTTTTCTCAATTTTAAAATGGGAATAATAACAGTATCTACCTCTCAGGGCTGCTGAGAGGATCAAATGATCAAATCTGCAAAATCTGGGTCCTTTTCTCTGGATATCATGTTAGCCTTTAAAGTAGGTTAGATTTAAAAGGGTCTGTGAACTTGGATGGGAAAAAAAATTACATTTTTATTTTCACTAGCCTCTAACTGAAATTTAGCATTTCCTTTAATTATCAATGTAGGCAGCAAACATTATTCTAGGAAAAGGTCAACGGCTTTCAAAGGATTGCCAGTAATCTCTCTCCCTCTCTCTTCTCTCTCTCTCTCTCTCTCTCTCTCTCTCTCTCTTCCTCTCTTCTCTCTCTCTCTCTCTCTCTCTCTCTCTTCCTCTCTTCTCTCTCTCTCTCTCTCTCTCTCTCTTCTCTCTCTCTCTCTCTCTCTCTCTCTCTCTCTCTCTCTCTCTCTCTCTCTCTCTCTCTCTCTCTCTCTCTCTCTCTCCCTCTCTCTCTCTCTCTCCCTCTCTCTCTCTCTCTCTCCCTCTCTCTCTCTCTCACACACACACACACACAAACCCCCGAATATACAGCTTCCCCTGTGAGAGTAAAAACAAACTACAAATGTTTTAGTAATCTGCCTATTTTGTGAAAGACTCTTCTAAGTCCCTAAGCTGCTGTTATCAGATGTACTATGTCAGTGTGTCTGTATATGAATTAACGTTGGCTATTTTAGAATGATAACTAAAGAACACAGTACCATGTATACATATAGGCTAAATATAGAATATGAACTGTTATTTGATAGTCTATTAAAAATAACACTGGCATTTCTGTAAGAACAAAACATACCTTCTAAATAATGTGAGATGTAAATGAGAGAGCGGGGAGAGAGAGAGAGAGAGAGGGAGAGAGAGAGAGAGAAACAGAGAGAGAGAGAGAAACAGAGAGAGAGAGAAACAGAGAGAAACAGAGGAAAGAGACAGAGACAGAGAGACAGAGAGAGAGGAGAGAGAGAGAGAAACAGAGAGAGAGAAGGAGAAAGAGAGAGAGAAACAGAGAGAGAGGAGAGAGAGAGAGAGAGAGAGAGAGAGAGAGAGAAACAGAGAGAGAGAGAGAGAGAGAGAGAGAGAGAGAGAGAGAGAGAGAGAGAGAGAGAGAGAGAGAGAGAGAGAGAGAGAGAAAGAGAAACAAGGTGACATTAAGCCATTAATGATTCCTCTTTTGGTCTTGGTCATTCAAGCCGATCTAAATCTATACAATCATACTATCATCCAGTTCACATCCCCCCATATTTTCTACCAAAAAATGCTTTGGTACAAGCTTTCTCCACATATATAGGAAAAGAGGGATTACTGTTAATACAGTCTTATGTTGATTATTTTAGAGATCAGTTTTTGCTAAGAAGCTTTAGAGTAACTGCTTTTAAAAGTATACTAAACCTAATTTAAAGTTTATCAAACATCCAATGTTAAGTATATGCCAAGATGCAAATCTAATGTTCGGATAATAACATACGGCAGATGTTCAGAAGCTAACAGCAGCACTAGTCCTTTCTTCATATAATGAAATATATTCACTTGAAACTGACATAGTGATCTAACTGAGCGACAATAGCCAAGTGAGCATATTTTTATAAATAATGAGAAATTTAAAAGAATTATAAATAATGAGAAACAAAAATTAGGGCTTCTATCCTGAGAAGCCATCTATTAATGTAATTATAATACGGTGGTTGCATTAGGATTTTGATATTGAAGTAGTAAGAGGCTTGACTTTTTACATACCTCTTTGATAGATATCAAATGATTTCTCTACTTATTTTGTCTAACCAGGTCACTCAGTAAGCAGCTCATATATCCATTTCCAAAATAAGTCGGATTATTCTGCTACTTACTGGGAGTAAAGGTGCCACTCAGAGGCGGGGGGGGGGGGGGAATAGAGGGGAGCAGGGGAAATGCAGGGAAAGAAGGTTGCCTATAAGACAGTTAATTCTTCTATAACCCCACAAGAAATAATATACAGTGGGAAAGTACAGCTTACTTTAAGCTCAGAAGTCTCTCAAGGACACAAGATCAATTCTCTTTCCAAGCAAGTGAGAAGACAATTTCTCTTTAAGCAGAACATAGTCTCATCATGGCAACCATTATTTCCATCAGAATTTGGGTGGTGGTAGTAAAAATGTGACTTAATTGAATTATCAGTTGTAACTGTACATAACAGAAGTATTTTCCCCCAAACTTGTAGGACACCTAACTTTATCTCATTCATTATTTCTTCTTCGATTAATCATTAATCATTTCTCTGCTTCTTCATATTTTAACATCAGTTTCTCTTTGACTATTGTACTTTGGGCCAAATGTATAGACACAGCTCTGGCTACACTACACATACACACATACACACACACACACACACACACACACACACACACACACACACACACCCCTCTATTCATACATGTGGCTCAGAGAAAGTACAAAAACAAAGGCATGAAAAGGCCCTGACTAGCTGCTTGAATACAAGACAATAATAATATTAGTTACGGTAAATTCTCGATATATTAGAAAAAGATAATAAAGGCAAGTATCTCTTTAATAAAAATCTGATACCCAACAGCCAGGATGAAATAGTTGGAAAACCTCTGAAGTCTCTTTTTATCTCTGAAATGCAGTCACTCGGGGGGGGGGGAAATGGAGATTATCATTTGAGCCTGGCATTGTCATTAAAGCTCTCTTCCAACCAGAACACTGCAATTCAAAGAGGAAGTTTTAAATGTATGTGAGCACCTTTTTGATTAAGAAAATACAATTACAATAATATTGATACCGTTAATAAGTAGTAGTTACTAAGTGTTTATGAGAATTATTAATAACGATCAGCCTGTGTCTATCTGTCTCTGTCTGTCTCTCTGTGTCTCTCTATGTGTGTGTGTGTATTTGTATGTATGTATATAAGTGGGGATTGTAAACTAGTGACTTATTTTGTCAGTTTATGGAATCCCTGGTGTGTAACTCCTTTCATCAATGCAGAATGGTAACACAAGAAAAGCCCAAGTCAATGAAGAATGCCTATTGTCCAAACTATAGAGAAGACAATTATACAGCTGGTCCATTAGTATATATATCTGGGGCAGACAGTGGATGAACAATTACTTGAACCCAAATTTAAATAGAGAAGTAAAGTGGGCTAGATTTCCCTTGGGAAATTATGTGTTTTTAACAATCATATAATTTCTCTTCAAACAAAAGTCCATCTTTCTAATGTCACAATTTTTCCAGTGTCAGTATATGACTGTCAGTCATACAATATTATAGTCTCCAAAGAATTAAACTTGTGAATGATGCAGCATGCAATGGAGGGTAGACACACGGTGGGCATGAGGAGGCTATAAAGTCGTGGCAATACAGGAAATAATGTAAAGGACATTTTCAGAGACATAAATGTTCACAAAAAGAAGTAGATTAACTGTGCATCAAGAATGTGGGATAACTAAAGGCCAACCTATATGGTCAAGTGGTATCCATCTAACATCAAAGCCAGCTAAAAGAAGGACTACAGAATGGTGGGTAGACCCCAAATGGAGGATTTATGGGGACATCAACAAGAATTACACAAATTGAGGTGGTGATGATGGATTGCAATCTATACTGTTGGAGTCAGTACCCACATTTAATGCATCTATTTACAAAACATCGAAATGTCATTTTTGCTGAAAATTTAATCATTTGTAAGTAGGTGAGAAATTACATGGCTAAAGAAATGTCCCTATGCCCAGCATGTGCTTAATAAATATTTGTTTCACAGTAGCCCCTCAAGACAAAAATCACACAATCAGAATTGGATGGGATTTTAAGAGATCAAAACAGCATTTGGTTTTCAACAAAAACAACTTGTAAATTAAGGAATCATATGGACAACCTCAAAGCTAATTTTCTTATTTTTGTTTTTTTTTTTTTTTGCTAATTTTCTAAGTGATAGAATAAACTGGTTTTTATTATAATGAAAACACCTACTGGTCAAGAATCCCAACTATCATCTGCATCTTACTCTTTGTGGCACAAAGTACAGTATATGATCAATATATAAATGATCAGCTTGTACTTATTGAATAATACGTGTGTGTTCAGCATGTATTTACATAATATGTATATGATCAATACGTATTTATTGAATATGTACATGCTCAATATGTTTTTACTGAATAACATGGATAGCAGAATTACCACATGGTCTATACCAAATAGCCTTTGATTTCAGATGCTTTGCAAAAACAGCAGTAAAATGCTATGAAAAGTTGCGTATACTTTTATACAACCAAATGGGAGTTAATGATGATTTTTATTCAAGAATCCCCCAAGTAATCCAGCTTTTTCTTTTGGTGGTGTTGTGGTTTTTTTTTTTCCCGTTTATATAGGGGCAAGATGCAGTGGCTAGGTGGCACAGTCAATAGAGCACTGGCCCTGGAGTCAGGAGGACCTGAGTTCAAATCTGACTTCAGACACTTAACACTTACTAGCTGTGTGACCTTGGGCAAGTCACTTAACTCCAACTGCCCCTTCTAAAAGGTAAAAAAAAAAAAAGTAATATATAGGGGCAAGATAATTCAGCCATTTTTGGAGGCCCCTAGTTTTAATTGTTCATGCTCTTCTCAAATAACCATGGAAATCCTTAACTATTTACATACTGATTCTCCTCCCCTTCTCCCAGGAGAATGTAAGGTACCTGAGGGTGGAGACACTTACACTTTATCTTTATATATTATACCCTGTATCTGGCACAGTGCCTTGAACCTAGTATTAAAACTAATGCAAACAGATTTGAACGTGATGTGAGTATAACATCTACAAGATTTTAAATAACTAAAGCATGGGGGGGGGGGCAGTGTTTCTGCAAAACCTTGCCTGGTACACCAAGAAGAAAGGGCACATCTGCTTCCCTTAGAAAGTCTTTGGAAATTCTTGGGGTAAGGGGAGAGCTAGATGGGGCAAAAGGGCAGCTAGGTGGCACAGTGGATAGAGCACCAACCCCAGAGTCAGGAGAACCTGAGTTCAAATTTGGCCTCAGACACTTACCAGCTGTGTGACCCTGGGCAAGTCACTTAATGCTGACTGCTTCCTATCCCTCCAAAAAAAGAAAGCTCTTGGGTACCATAAACCAGGAACAGCATTTAAGCACTAGCAGTGAGTAAAATATCATGAAGCCTCCCGAGGAGGTGAACACATATGGTGCTTCCCCAGCAACACATAAGACCACCCACAAGTACCAGGCCATCTGCTGCTCTGGTTTGTGCCAAGAGTTTTCCTACTATGAGGCTGATGTTCTTAACTCATCAGCAATTTTATAATATACACTTTCTGAAAAGAAGTAATGAGATCTTCTCTGGAGAACAATCTGGCAATAACTAATTATTATAATACAAATCATATGCTCTCACTGTAGGATCATAGAATTTAGAGTAGGGGTGGGGAACCTGTGGCCTTCTAGGTCCTCAAGGGCAGCCCTTTGACTGGATCCAAACTTCATTTGGATCTGTTAATGAAAGGATTTGTTCTGCAAAAGTTGGACTCAATCAAAGCCTACAAGGACCTAGAAGGCTGTAGGCTCCCCACCCCCGGTCTAGAGTTTTAAGGAACCTCATACAGCAAGCATCTAGGCCAGACCCCTTTAATATTCGTATGTGGGCATATCTGCATGTGGGCGGACCCACCTGGAGACAAATAGAGGAGGTTCCTAAAACCATCGGAAATATGTGTTTTCTGATGGTCTGAGGCAACCCCTGTGACCCATGTGAAAGGGTCATTCATCCCCCAAAGGAGTCGCAACCCACAGGTTGAGAACCGCTGATCTAGGCCAACCTTTTCATTTTATAGATGAAGAAACTGAAAACCAGAGCATTAAATAGGTTCTCCAGGGTCACCCAGGAAGGAAATAGTGAGCTTGGACAATCACTAGTACTGGCATGACATTATAGAGATGTTACCTGGGAAAAACAAGCTGTCCATACAGAAATAGCCACCAGTGCATTACATGTTTTAGTATAAAAACCAGTAACAGCTTTATATGCCCCATGATTGGGGAATGGCTGAATAAACTGAGTTTAAATTTATAGAATATTTTCTCATTATAAAAATGTATGTATGAAGACTACAAAGAAAAACAGAAAGGCTGATTAAATGATGCAAAGCAAAGAAAGTGGGACTAAAAGCGCATCTTTTGACTAAAACTACATTTACAGCAGCCAAATTTTCAAAAAGTACAGATGAGGACAGAAAATTGGATTAGGATACAGGGTAAGTAGGCTGTTATTTTCAATGCCATTTTTTTTAATGCCGATAGCTATGAGATCTTTAATTAGGCATTTGTGCCCCATGTCTGTTTTACCTAAAATGACATCATACCAAGACTAACAAATTCAAAAGCATCCTCGAAGAAACGGAACAAGAAGAAATCTAAGTTAAAAGCAACTTTATTTTTTAACACTTTTTCAAACTTCAAAAAGCATGTTACTGAATTTAAACCTATTATAATACATTATATTACATGAAAGGCAGTTATCATATGCTAAAGGCATCAGTAAATACTCTGAAAATTGCTTCCTATAAATAGCCAATCATAAGTAATAAATATCACGGCAAAGACATCATATGGTGTTTCTATTACGTTGAAATCTCTTTCTCAAATTTATGACATAGTAATATAATATAGGCTGTATGGTAATATAATAGTATATAATATATTCATTTTATGTGTGTACATATATATACACACACACACACATATATAGATACACAAACATACATATACAATCTTCTCCATATTCTACTTTTAGTTTAGAGATTTGGAAACTGGTTGAAATTCTAGAGATGGTCTGTGCTGTTAGATTAAGTTAAAAAAAAATCCTTTTGGTAGGAAATTGAATTTTCATCTGAAGAATTTTTTTTAACTACTGCTTTTTCTCATTGCAATTGGTGAAGCAGTAGTAGAAGGGTAAATACAACAGCATCCTGGGCTATCTCCTTTAAGTGGTGATCCATCCATTCCCTTTTTGTTGGTCATCCCATCCCATCCGCAAACCTTCAGTACCGCCTTTTTAAAAAAGGTCCCCAGCAGCTACCAAATATTTACTCTGATGAAGTGTGGACAAGTGTGTATTCTTTAAGTAAGTCTCCTTTCCTAATTCCCCTGCCCTCCCCCCATTTCTGCTCATTTATTCTTCATCCTAAATATTCTTGCTAAATTTCCACGGAACTTATAAGGAAGTTCTGCACATGCAGCGTTTTTCGAAATAGCCAATAATGCTCATTTGCTCATCATCCTTTGCTTTTTAACAACCTACCGCTAATCAAACTCAACCACAAAAGGAATCCTTCTTGGTAAGACACAGTCAGTAATAATAATGATGATGACAGAAATACAAATGCATGGAGAAACATCGAGCCCTTCAGTTTGCTGTCTTTATATTGAGCGCTTGTGAATTACTGATCAAGCACAAACCACCTTCCTCTTACTCTTAATACATCAGTAGGAAGCTATCAGAAAAGTGTAGAAAAAAGATAGAGTTGATCTTAGTACAGCAAATTAAATATAGATTTTGCAAAGCACTTGAGAAAAAAAAAAACAGAAAAAAGTGAAAGTTATGTTGAAGTTTTGTTTTTGGTGGGAACAATTCTGGTAAATCACTGTACATTAAGAGCACGTGCTGAAACTTCATGATGCCAGTCACGTAACTTTGTGTATTTGGGACTAAAGATGTGAAGGGGTATCTTTTCCCTGTGGAAAAAAAAAGGTGATAGGAAAATCATAAGAAACAGAAAGAGAAGAAGATTGTGATCTTTTAAATGAGACAGATATCAAATGAAGCATGCAGAGAGCATGCACTAACAATGACAACCTTCCACAATGTTGTCCTTCCAGGCTCCTTACAATCCATGCTAATACTGTGAGCAGCAAGATGCTTCGGGAATGAAATACTCATTTTAGAGTCAAGCAGGATCTAAGTGGACAGCATCCACATCTGTGCCTAAAATAAAGTGACTCAAAGTAGCAAAAAGCAGCACAGTCTCATACCTAGCCAGCTGTTAAGATAAAAAAGCCCCACAACCGCGAGCGCGCACACACACATACACACACACAACACAAACCTTAGTTCCAGATTAAGAAAAACGCAACTCAACATATGCACCCATGATTTACATGCTCACTAAAACATTTCAAGAACTACTTTCAGCGTGATCTGAAATGCACCAGAATTGAACTTTAGGCTTGCACTATTACATAGACCAAAGTGCCTTATTACATTTTCAAATTTAGAAGACGTTCAAAGCATACACAAGGAGAAAGCATTCAAATTTAAATGAACTTACTTTGTCTTCTTTGCATTCTCATTGTCTGATTCCTTCACTGCAATAGAAATAAACAATATTTTATGTTACTTTTTAATATTTTCAAAACATTCAAAATTCTGCTTCTTATTAGTAAGCATTTAAGTTTGGCAAAAACCACTTCAAATTGTGCACTGCACAACAACTGACTACAAGTAAATGTTTCCAAATGTCACCATTTATTGCCATTGTAATTCAAATAGATCAAGTGCTAAAAATAATTTCAAAGCAAATTGTTCCAGGAAATATTTGAAATTTTTTTTAGCCTCACCACATATTATTCTCTCTTGTAATAAGTCCCACTTATATAATACTTTAAGGTCTTTTAAAATAACTCATACTTATATAATACTTTAAGGTTTGCAAAATATTTTTCTTTCACAGATGAAGAAACTTTGGCTTGAAGAGTTAAAATGACTTACCCACGTTCACATATGGACTTAATGTCAGATGTAAAAATTGCACTCATGTTCAACATTCTAGTAACGGCACCCCCTGGCTTTCTGGAGTAATATCTCTTTCCAGGATAATGTACCCTGACTCACCCTATTCTTTTAATAAAATGGCAACTTACGGTGTTCAGTGCCAGTGATCTGAGCCAAGATTCGGAAAGAACGGGACTGTGTCGTTCCTGTTCTTGGATGCCAGTCTTCAGTATCCTCAATCAATCTCTTTTTACTTGCATCACTATGAGTGGGTATGTGGTAAAACTCTGTATTACGTTCTACGATGTGCTTCCTTGGTGGTCTATTCAAGTGAATGGAAAAAAAGAAGAAAAATTAGGTCTAGAATATAAAATATTAAGAAAGTGCAAAGGTTTGGTGGCTTAAAATACCTATACAAATTCTAAACCGTTACCGTTTAGGTGGAGTTGTCCTTTTAATTGACATAGGAAAGGAACAGAAGAGAGATTTTCAACATAAAGGAAAAAAAGAGAAAAGACAGTAAGAAATAAAGGCAGAAGAAAATAATATGTAAGAAACAGAATAAAAATGAAATCTAAATAAAAGTTTACATATATATGCATACATACATACAAAGGTTTGGTGGCATTCATAATAATTGGTAAATATTTGATGGGGTAAAAGAGTTATGTATTCATTGACTCCTACTATGGTAGGTCATGATCTACCCCTATTCATTTTGGAGGATCAGACCTGTGATTTCACAATATAAGGCGATGATTCTCAAGCTTTTTAGTCTCAGTCCTTCTTCACATTCTTAATAATTGAGGACCCCAAAGAGCATTATATCTATCAATATTTACCATATTAGAAATGGAAAATGATAAACTTGTATTTATTTATTCATTTAAAAATAATGATCTCTCTCACATGTCAACCTAACATTTTTATGAAAAACAATGATTTGTTTAAAAGCTAGTAAACAAAATGTCATTGTTTTACATGTTTTTGCAATTCTTTTAACATCTGGCTTAACAGAAGACAGCTGGATTATCATATCTGTTTCTGCATTCAATTTACTGTGATGTTGTTTTGGTTGAAATATATGTAGAAAATCTGGTCTCACGTAGAGATGTAATTAGCAAAGGAAGAAGTATTTTAATAGGCAAATAATTCTGACCTCACAGACACCCTGAAAAGTCTGGGGGATCCTCTAGGGCAATGTTGTCAAACTCCCAGGATGGGCAGCATGCACAGCAGTTGGACAGAAGGGGATCAGCCCAGATTAAAATGTAATTTGAAATGCTTAGCAAAATAAATACAAATATAATACAATATGGAAATTGTTAATTTGTGGTTTTTAAAGTCAATATGGGATCCATTTTGATTTTATTTTGACACCAATGCCCTAGAAGTCTGAAGACCACATTTTGGGAATAGCTGTTGTTGCGAATTCCCAATAAGAAAACTTCCCTTACCAACACAAGCCAGCAAACTGTTCTGTAATTTAAAATCTTAGAGAATTACTTGAAGGAACTGAGAAAGGTTACTTGCTCAGGTTCATATAGCTTCAGTAGGAATCTAGTTCTTAAACCAGTAAATCATGTTGCCTCTCCCATTCACTCTTCATTATTATACATCATTTCAAATTCAAATAGAATTTTCCTTTGGACCAGTTGTCTTTTGTTAAAACTGTTCTTCAGTTTTAACTTTCAAACCATTTAATTGTGAATAACGCACACAGTAAGCATGATCACTGGCATTTATTGTCCAAGGTCACACTGGTAGTAATCGCTGTTCATTCAGTCTTTGTAGTCAGAAGATTTGGGTTCAGTTCTGACATATACTCCCTTGGGCAAGTTCATTTAAATTCTCTGAGAAATGTTGGAGTGGTTGGTGACTATCTGTATGTGGGGAATATTGCTCTTTCCCCTATTATGAATATACAGTCAGTAGAGAAAAAAGAACACAAGGTCCAGGAGAAGGTGGATATATAGTAATGACATAGGAAAGACATTGCACGAGGAAAGTGTCACAAAAGCAAAGTGGGAACCCAACTCTATAGTGGGCACGCTGCCCTGCTAGTGAAACATTTTGCACATGCCATAGGACTAGCCAGGATTTTAATCACCCCTAAAAAACTACTGAGTTCAATTTATTGGAAATCTTTTCCCCCTGTGAAAATGTATTTCATATGTGATTAACAACTGAGAGATATACAATCAACTAATACTACTAGATAAAATAAATTTCTAATGGTGTCAATAATTTATAGAAATAATATTGCTGTCATGTGATACTAATATAATTGTAATTAATACTAGAAACAAATGTATGCTTTAAGACGTTGGATGGGAAGGGAAGGGAAGGCGAGGAGAGGGGAGGAGAGGGGAGGAGAGGGAGGGAAATGAAGGTTGATAGGCAAAAGGGAGAAGGAATATGATAGGAGGAAGGGGAAAAGAGAAGAATGGAGGAGAAGAGGAGAGATAAGAGAAAGAAGTGGGAAAAGGAGAGAGGCAGGAGAAGAAGGGGAGGAAGAATTTCTGTGGATATATTTTGCCTAAATTTCATAAAGCATTTGATAAAATATCTTATACTATCGTAAATGAAACATGTAGAGATGTGGACTAGATGCAGACAGAACCATAAAAAGCCAAATGACTAGACTCAAGGAATGTTTTAGGGTCAACTTTCCAAGAAGTCTTCAGTAAAGTGTCTTAGGGTCTGTCTGCGCTTGGCCCTAAGCTGTTCCATTCTTTTATTAATGATCTGGATAAAGGCATAGGGAGCATATTATAACATTCACAAGGCACGCACAGCTGAGGGAGATTCCTAACATACTAGATAACCAGTTGTTGGGATTCAAAAAGATCGACAGCCTAGAGCGCCCAGCTGACTCTAATAAGATGAAATTCAATCAGGATAATGGTAAAAATTCTTGCACTTCAGTTCAAAAAATCAATTTCACAAGTGCGAGGTGGGGGGAAATTATTAGACATCAGTACATTAGAAAAAGACCTAGAGAGGTTCTAGAGGACTGTGAGTTCACTATAAATTAGCAGTCAGAAGAACTAACATGATTTGGGGTTTTATTAAGAGAGGCAGTTTCCAGAAATAAATAGAATAATCTTGCTATGCACTTTATTCTATTTTTTTTCATTTGTAGAATAAAACAAGTATTTCCATAATAAAAGAGGTGATTGCACATGAAACTGCACATTTATTATGCACAACTTGCTATTTCCTTTAAGTTACCATGTTTTCTATGCCGGCCAGTCACATTTAGAGTAGTGTGCTCTGTTCTGGAAGCAATAATTTAGGATAGGATAGTAAACTTTGAGAAAAGGGTAAACAGGAGGGAAGAAGGGCCCCAAGTCTGTATCATATGAAGGTCACAGTGGCTATTTAGCCTGGGTAAAACAAGACTGGGGCAGGGAGGGGGTACATGATAACTGTCTTCAAGTCTCTGAAGAGCTCTCACGTGAAAAAGAGATGACTTTGTCTGACCCCAGAGGACAAAACCAGAGTACTGGGTAGAAATTGCTAAGAGACAAATTTAAGCTAGACGTCAGAAAAAAATTCCCAACCATAAGAATTGCACAAAGAACTGGTTGCTTCAGGAGGTTACAGGCTTTCCTTCCCTGGAGGTCTGAAAGCTAGGACCGAATGGATAACACCCCAGGTGAACAGTAGTGGGGATGTATAGTCCCCATGCAAAAGTCCCTGAATTTGAGCGTATGTAGTACTTTGCATGTATAATTGGCCAAGATTCCTTGGCATGTATAGATTGTTCCTGAAATTCCATCCTGAGGCAGTGGACACTGTACTGGACTTGGCACCAGGAAGACTTGAATTCAAATCCAGCCTCAAAGACTTAATTAATAGCTGTATGATTACTTAACTTCTATTTGCCTTGATTTCCTCAACTGTAAAATAGAGGAAATAACAGCACCTACCTCCCAGGGTTGCTGTAAGGAGCGACTGAGATAATATTTGTAAAGTGCATTTTGCACATTGCCTGGAAAACAGTAGGCGATTAACAAATGCTTGTTTCCTTTCTCCTAATTCTAAGATTCTCTGTCCCTTTAGTAATTAAGTTTCTATGAATCAATTTAAAAAAAACTACTTCATAAATTCATTAAAGAAAACTGGAGATAACTGACATTCAGACAAGATCTAGAAATGGCAGAGAATAAGGAACGTGATGATTGATGCAGTGTGCATTCATAAGTACCCTTTGCCAATATTTCACAAATCCACTTAATGACAAATGGAAATATCACTAGAATGGGTTCGTAGCTAGCTGAAGAACACAGATACCTGACTATGAAGAAAGAACAATTAGTTTCAAAGTGTAAGTTTTCAAAATTAACATGTTCATTCAAGGATAATTATTTTCAAACCATGGTATGGGTTTTTGGAACCCCAAAGACTCTAATTGCTAAGATCGCCTGCAAGACTGCTGTCTCTATCTGCATCTCATTGCTTAGTCGCCTTTTTCACAGCAGAAATACTGGTTTTATAAATACACAAATTTGGTTTATTATAATCGCTAGAACTAAAACCATTTTTTACACTATTCAATACTTTCACAATCTTACAACCAAAATTCACCATTAAATCAAAAATTTTGATGAATTGAAAGGAAGATGAAAAACTATGGCAAAAGCTTATGATGCAAAGAGGAATCCCACCATTAGTCAAGTACTTACACTGTGCCTGGGTTACTGAAGAAGGGATAATACACAAATACACACAAAAAAAATGTGAAAAGGAAGAGAAGATAAGGACATTTCCAGGATTGTGAAAAGCAAACAAATGTGAATTCAAAATGAGAAAGTAATTAATCTTTGACATTACAAACACCTAATCTAACTAAAAAATATTCCATGCACAACATGCCTCAAGACAATCACAAACACACACGTATTAGTATATTTGGTGCAAGTTACAAAAGATGCAATCCCACAATGACAATTACTCTAAGTGCTTCGGACAGCATGATTTTCTATCTTCTTGTCACAACAAAAATACTCTGCTGAAAGCTGGCAGAATTCCTTTGCCATTGGGTAGAATTGCACGTAAGGACAGCAGGGAGCCACTGGACTGCTCTTTAATCACTTGTAAATTCATCAACGTACCCTGAATTCTTCATATGTTTTCAAGTTGAGGTCATGATAACTGGAGATGTGTGTGTGTTTGTACTCACACACACACACAGACATATGTATACATATGTTCTGGAAGAATTTTTTTTATAAAAAAGAAAATCAGGAGGATTTTTTACTGAAAGAATTAGAATAGCTGATTTGGCTGTGGGGGAAGAATAATTCTACCTTCCACTCTGCTGTCAAATTTCAAATTAATCTTCCTAAAACATAGATCTGATCATATCACCAATTCAATAAATTCCAGCGGTTTCTTATTACCTCCAGGATCAAATATAAACTTCTCAGTTTGGCTTATAAAACGTTTCACAGCCTGATCCCTTCCTACCTTTCAGTTTTCTTATAACTAAATTTCCTCTACATTCTCTCAAATTCAGGGACTTTTGCCTCTTGCTGTTCCTTGGACACAACACTTCATCTCCAATTTCAAGCAATTTCACTGGCCGTCCCTCATGCCTGTAAGACTCTTTCTCCTTGTGTCTGATTCCCTGTGTTTCTAGTTTCCCTCAAGTCTTATTTTAATTCCTACCTTTTGTAAGAAGCATTTCCCAGCCTTCCTTAATCTTAGTGTCTTTGCTTGGAGACAGCTCTCAACTTATCCTGTCCACATCGTTTGCACACAGCTGTTTTCATGTGGTCTCCCCCATCGGATTGTGAATTTTGCCTTTCTTTGTACTCCCATCCCCTACCCCAGTGCTTAGTTCAGTCACTAACATAGTAGGCACTTAATAAATGTTTACTGACTGACTGATTTATTTGTCTTTCTTAATATAAAAGGATGTATAATATTAACACTGTTCCTACTGTCTTCAGTTATACTCTATGAAATTAGGAATTTACAAGTGTGGTAAACAGACTCAACTACTTTGTGAATAAGAATTAATTTACTACATTGAATATCTCTATTCACCATCCTTATATCTCTCCTCTGCTCAAAACCTTCAGTGGTACCTTTCTGCCTACTCAGAAAAATTCCTATTCTGTGTCTGGCATTAAAGCTCCTTCAGAACTGTCTGCTGTCCTATCTACCCTTCCTGGCTCATCTCATACTACTCCCTAGCCTATATTCAAACCTCCATGGTAGTAGGAATCCCTGCTATACCATCTATGATGGGTGGTTACACTCTACTCCTGTTTGACATCAGAAATTCTCTTCTAATCAGAGGTTAAAAAAAAAACAACCACTAGAGATAGGAAAGGTAGGCAGTCACCTTAGATATAATGTGCAGAATGGCACAATAAGGGATATTTTATATTTTCAGTGTCAAACATTTCAGCTCTCTCCACAGTATACAGGAATTTAATAAGTCATAGGTATTATCACAGTGAAGAATCAAAGTCCCCTCCAGGTAGACTGTAATATACAAGAGGTGAAATTTTCAGACCCTGCCTAGTACAGAAAGGCTTTGATAACAAAGTCTGGGCTTTGTTCTCAGTTATTGAAATTGGGTAATTTTGACAAAATAATAATCCTGAATGCATGCAACATAAATAACTTTGGGTATCTCAGTATTGTACACTTTTAGAAATGTACCTGAGCCACAAGGAAATCCCACAATTGAAGCATGAGGACTCTGGGTACGTGATGGTTGACAAGAGTCCGCAGTGATACAATAATGGTTTGGTCTGAGATAGGTACAGGATATTTACTACCTGCCTGACTTCTGGTAGGTCACTTAACCTCTCTCGAGTCCAGTTTCTTTACATAAATGAGGGCTCTAAAGGTTATGATATAGTATGAACCAGACACTCCAGTAAATGAACACTAGAGAGAGAACATTTCTTCGACATTTGAAAATGTGACAAATATATCTCTAAAAAAATTTTACAGACAGGCATTCTTCTTACCTCCCGCTGGCACATAGCCACAAAGTTCTGTTTTCCTACTTTCAAAGTATTATTCAGACCGTCCTTCAGCTAGTGGGGATTGTCGCTATTAGTGAGAGCTCTGGGTTTCTATAACTTCACTTTAGGAAACAGTACTTCAGGCTACTGGTTAGAAAGCAATTCCATCTATACAAATGACCAACATTAGCGCCATGTGTTCATAGATTCTCTCCTATTTAATATCCTTTTTCTTTCAAGCCTTCCCAAACTATACTATTACTACTGCTTTTGAAAATGATGCACACAGCAAATCCCGCATTTTCTAAAGCAAAAATCCTGCTGTATAACCCAATGAAGCAAGTCACCACACCATATCCGATGCAAACCAAACTCATTTAACACATCTTCTGCCATTATGCTAAGTTAAAGCAATTTTGCAAAATTTAAATTTTGCAAAAATCAGGCATTCATGCTGGTTACTCTGATATGAATCACCATAATTCCCTTCCAGCAAGGTAGATACTAACTTTTTCACTTGTGTTTTCTGCAAAAAAGAAAAGCATTTTAACATTTATTACCATGGTATAATTATGCTTGAGATGTTTAAAAGCCAGGTCCTTCCAGACACCTAGGAGCTGTTTGAAAAAAAATTAAGTTCGACAAAGTTAACATGAACATAAAATCACAAAGTACTTACCTGCTGAAAGCAGTGGGCACATTAACAATGCAGAGGCACCCAGAAAAGGAGAAAAGGAGTAACTCAGAACGCCCAAAGGAGCCGAGCTAACCCCGCCAGGTGGAAGCTTGACTCTAGCAAGAAAGGGATAGAAAAACTGACAACTTTTTACAAGAAGTCAGAACCATAATCCATATATGCAGTAGTCAAGTTTAAAATTTCTTAACATATACTCAATCACTGTTGTCTTTATGTTGTCAGCCCACTTTGCATCTGCTCCTCAATCTGGTCTCAACTCCATGGGCACCCTCCTAGGTGCCCTCAGCTGTCCCCCTGCCTGCCCCTCCCCAACTTTCCTGCCTCCTTTATGTCTTGTCTCCCACCATTAGACAATGAGCTCCTTGAGAACATGGACTGAGTGTCTTTTTATTCACTGGATCCCTAGTGTTTAGTACGGTGCCCAGCACAGAGTAGGCACTTAATACATGTTTACAGGATTGGAACAGAATTGCTCTGAGGCTCTTAAAAGCCAAATGTGGGCATAATTTTTTAATGCAATTCAGAAGGGAGGTAAGTGGATCAAGAAGGGTTAACATTCTCAGACTAGAAAAATTTGGCAATTTCAGAGGCACAGGTTCTCATGAGTAAAGATGCCGAAGTTTCAAATGTTATGAATAGCCCTTTCTAAAAGTCTGTGTATTATTTCATCACTTATTGGTGAGATTGTTATCAAAATATTAATTTAGCTACCTACCAAAGCCAACTATTGCTGCAAGTCTTGTGAAATTTCATTTTTAATCACCTTTTACAGGTAAAACTGGGGAACTAGCAATTATCTTTGATTTATTTTGTATCTCCCACCACATCTACCATAGTACTAGGTATATGTTAGAAAGCTGGATACTTAATAACCTCTCCTACAATTTTGGCTATATAACAAAAGCCCCTAAACCCATGCAAGGGAATACATCTCCAGTTTTGAGAATGGCTTCATTTAGGTCCATTAACTCAATGCTTTGTTGTTGTTCTGCTGTTTCAGTGGTGTTTGACTCCATCTGGAGTTTTCTTGGCAAAGATACTGGAGTGGTCTGCCATTTCCGTCTCCAGCTCATTTTACAGATAAGGAAACTGAGGCAAACAAGGTTAAGTAACTTGTTCAGGGTCACACTGTTAAGTGTCTGAGGCCTGATCCGAACTCAGGAAGATAAGTCTTCCTGCCTTCAAGCCAGGCACTCTCTCCACTGTGCCACCTAGCTGCCCAATTCAGTGCTTAATAACATGATTGTAATTTCATAAAGGCACTCGACATTTATTTAAATTTATCTAAATTTAACTCAGCAAATTCAGTCACCAGAGAAATGTGTGTAATATTATTTGTGCCACTTAATTTTTTTTCCCAAACTTTGATCTTATTAAGTGGTTTTCTACGTTCTAAGGCAAGGCTAACAAGTAATATAATTTTATTTCCAGTTTCCAAAAGAAAAGGCTGCAGAGCAAGAAACTGAAGTGATTCAGAGGACTTGGGAATTGTGGATAGGCCAGTTGGTTAAGGAGTGTTTATTAAATGTTAACTATGCACCAGGCATTGTGCTAAGTGTTGGGGATACAAAAAGAGCAAAAACAGCCCCTCTTCTCAAGGAGCTCGGTCTAATGGAGGAAACAAAGTACAAACAACATATGAACAAGACAAACAGAACAACCTGATGATATTCTTAAAGGGAATGTATTGAGATTAAAAATAGAATTCAGAGGGAAAAAACTGAAGAGGAAAGGACCCAGTCTGAAGGAGAAGGGAGATTTCAGGAAAACAAATACAAGTGGTGGGAGAGTAGGGCAAAAACAGAACGGCATAGTGGACAGGGCACTGAATGTCAGAAAGTCAGAAAGACGTGGGTTCAATTCCTGCCTCAGATACTTTAGTTACTAGCTAAGAGATCCCAGGTAAGTCACTTAATATTTTTCTCCTTCAGTTTAAGGATAACCTTAATACCCCCCTCCTTCAAAGGATGCTAGACTTGATGAGTTCCAAGGTCTCTTCTCACTCTTATGACATGAGCCTATTATCCTATATATAATTCAATTCTAAGGCAAGAAGATGGGGACAGAAGATAAAGAACTCAATAAAAGGCAGCAGTAGATGGAAGACAAGAGCTCCAGGAGGAGGAAAATTCAAGAAGAAGAAGAAGTAAGATAAAGTATTTAAGTGGAAAAAAAAAATACTAAGACCAAGGAAGAAGTGAGAGAAGGCAAGAGAGCTAAGTGTGGCCGCCAAGGTGGAGCTGAGAGCTACAAAGCAAGGAGAGGAACAATTCTGGAGCCGAGTCACCCACAAATAGTTTGCCATATGAGAAAAGAAGACAATGACGGAAGATCCCACTTCAAGGTAAAATGGAGAGGGAGAAACTTTTTGCAGCAACCACTCAGCAGCAAGCTGTGTGGCTGCTACCTATGCTCTAAGGGTAGACAGATCTTATCTCTTAAAGCAAAAAGGAAGGAGCCTATGGAATACGCTCTACCATTATCAGAGACAATTAAGCATTTCTTAAACATTCATATCCACAGCTTCATTATGAAAAATCAAGAAGACAGAGGTCTGATGAGGCAGGGCTGGTTCCTTCCTTATGCTAGAAGGCTGGAGGGTTGAAGACTTGCCAAGGCAGAGGAGGAAGAAGAAAAAAAGGACTGAAGACTTGGAGCTAAGAAATAAATTTTAAGCCCTTTCTTAAGACAAAAGAGACTGATGAAAAAGCATACACTTGTCCAAGAAAGGGCAAAGAAGATCCAAATGTACTATGCACAAATATACTATGAATATATTTAGGAAGAAAAAGAAGAGCTGAGCAGGAATGACGGGTAGCTCCCTGATAGGGGTTACTGAGGCAGCTATCTGCCAATCCAGTTTCAATTAAAGGTCTGCTCACTGTCTTCCCAGACACTTACCCAATATGGGACAAAGAACCTCCCAAGATATGCCCCAACATACCCACTTCTGGTGAATCAGAGACTAAAATGATATCTCCCGAAGAAAGCTAAGAAGCATGGCCAAAGATTGTACTGATAAGCTAGGAGCACAGAAGAAAGCAACTAGAATGATGAAGAAAGGCCTTATGAAAATTGGTTGAAGAAATGGGATGATTAGACCAGAGAAGAGGGATTCAGCTTGCCCTATTTGGCCCCAAGGTTGGAACCAGTAGCAACGGGTCAAAGTGGGAAGGAGACTAATATAATTTTGACACGAGGGGAAAAGCTTCCTAATAATAAGAGCTATCCAAAAGCAGAATGAGCTGCTTTAAGAAGTAAGGGAAGTTTTGCTTCTTCTTGCTGTTGAATTATTTCAGTCAGGTCAAACTCTTTCTTTTCCAGCTCATTTTACAGATGAGGAAACTGAGGCAAAGAGGGTCAAGTGACTTAACAAGGGTCACACTGCTAGTAAGTATCTAAGGTCACATTTGAATTCAGGTCTTCTTGACTCAAGTCCCAGCACTGTATCCATTGTGCCACTCAGCTGCTTAAGTAGAGGAATAGTGTCTCCCAATTTAAGGATTTCAAACAAGAATCGAATGACTACGTCTCAAGTATGCTATAGAGGAAATTCTTTTAGCGTGGCATTAGACTGGATTGGATGGCTCCCAAAGGCCCTCGAATTCTGAAATTCTGTGATACTTTTTTTTCTTTTTTAGAGAACATTTTCTTTGGTTGTTACTGGGTTAAATTGTTTGCTAAATCTCAATTTTGGATAATCTCAAGCATGAAATGAAAACACATATTTTTAGGACACTAGTTATCATCAAATTAACACACACAAACCCACCCAGAGAGGCACCATAAAAAGCCAGATCTATACACAGCAGCTAGTCAATTAGACCGCCTGCTTTTTTCCTGTCCTAAGATGCATGGAATCTTGCCATCTTCTGTTTCAGAGCCCAAACGTTGTCATGACAGCGGTGCAACATGAAACAAAGCATCTTCATCCTGAGAATTAGCATGCAGAAGAGATCATTCCAACAGAAAAGCCTGAGTTTTATCATTGCTTTGATTAAACTGTCTCTAAAATTGGCATTTTTAAAGCTATCACATGCACTTCTTCTCATGTGCCCTTTCTCCACTCAATTCCATATTCCTGCGATCGATCTCTTCAAAATGAATTTACAAGGTCTGTTTCGGTATAGCGGGGCTTCTTTGACCTTTAGAGGATAAAGCAAACTTTCTCCAACAACGATTTCTGATAAGGAGGTGAACAATCTGAAGGCTAAGGACGTAGTGAAAAATAAGTTAACACTTTTAGCCAATACTAAAAGAAAAGGGATTCAATTCATCGAAAAGTCACCAGGAGCTTGTGATTACTACCAAATATCTGTTTTCTTTCTAATTGTGAAGTCCCAAGAGTTCCAATTGATCTGGAAATGTCTTGATGCAGAGTGAAGGACACAGCCAGGAAAACAAGAGTGACCAGAACCATGTAAATGGAAAGAACGATGACAAGAGACTCAATGCTATGAAATTATAATGACCAAGTATGGCCTGGAGGAAGAGATAAGAGGATGCACTGCATGGATCACTGCTCAGTATGTCCTATGTGGTTGGCATGTGCTAAGAGTTGTTGGGCTGGGTTTTTTTTCTTCCTTTGTTTTAAGGGAGATAGAGGAGAGGAATCAAGATATGTTTGGAAATAAAGGAGATGTAAAAATAAAAGATAATGGTACAAAAAAAATAAATCTTCTCTGAGATCTCATTTGTGTGTGTTTTTTAAAAAGCATCATTTCTTTGGGATGAAAACGAGTAAATATCAATGCTCAGTCCCAGTGTCCTATGTGTCTAAACTACTGCATATATGGATTTTAGTCAAATGTGGACTCTTCCTGAAAGCGCTGATTACAAATGCTTCATTCCCCCTTCAATTCTAAGTAACGCCCACAAGCTAGACGGTAACTGTAAAGCTACTGAATATCCCTTCTTAGGGATCACCTGAAAGCAGAAAGATGGAGAGTGGAAGGGGGGAATAAAAGAACCTTTCCCAGACCTGCCTTGCATTTTAAGTGCCAGCTGCTTGTATCTGAGGGAAAGAAAAAAAAATTACACCATGTCAGGAAGCTGATAGCATATTACAATACACAATTACAATGATGTATTTTGCCATTGAAGTGAATGCTATGTACACAAAAACTCTTCTTTTTTTTTTTTGACAAAGCAAATCAAACTCACATCTCAATCTTTTCCTTCCCTAAGGAAAGAAAAGAAAAAGGAGAAGAAGCAGCAGCTGCATTTGCTGGTTTGGGGTTTATTGCGCTTTCTTAAATTTCCTGAAGATAAGAGCGGGGAAAGCGCCCGTTAGCCACCTACCCATTCTGCTGTTTAATGTCAGCCTGGGATCCTCTTCTCTGCCCCTCAGCTAGCTCCTGGGCAGTGTCGCTGGCATACGGGCTCGTGGCTGCGGGCTGCCGTGGGACATTAACTGCAGTTTTAACAGAGCTCGAGGCAGGTAAAGGCTGGTCGGCGCTAGGTTTGGCATTAGCATGCAGTCCAGATGTAGCAAATGGGGGAGGTGTGACAGCAGCCAGTGACGGAGGGGAAGCATGTGATGAAGAGGTCGCGTGAGCTGGGGTGAAGGCAGATGATGGTGATGGGATGGATGTGACTTTTGGAGAAGATACAACCCCAAAAGGCCGCGGTGCCTTATTGTAGGCCAAGTTGGATGTGGGTGTGACTTTGGGCACAGCAGAGGATGTTATAGGTACAGGCTTAACTACTTCTTTGGGTTCTCCCTATGTAAAACAAAAAATAAAACACACAGAGAGAACACACCAAACACATGCAAAAAATAACTGAGTGAAAAGAACTGATATTAAAAAAAAGGTACATTCATGTTAGCAGCCAAATAATCATCTCTACGCCTTGGTGAAAATTTGACAGGGGATATAATTTTGCATGCATAATGATGGCTCCTAACATGCATAACACAGGTGCAAAACAAAAACATATACATATATTTTTCAAACAACTTAAAGACATTTGTAGAGGATTTAGTTAACTAAGCAGGAAAATTCGGATTCAGCATGAGTCACCAAAATTATATAACAAATTTAAATATAATATAAAGTTTCAAATGAATAAACTCCTATTCCAATCCCATCCAGATAACAAAGTGTTTGTTTAAACCACACATATCAATAGTCCAGGCTCTCAAATTCAATTCCATCTACAAGTTTACTTGCTCTTATTATAGGTCCCACTATGTGCCCTAGTGCCATATTAGCTCAGAGCAAGTAGTGTTATTTCCTACTGCATCTTTCTAATTCCTTATTTTAAAAAATACTATTTCTAATTCCTAATTATTTCTAACACATCATTTCTGTTTTACTTGAAAATTTTCAAAGCCCAGTGACTTTTAACCAAAGAATTACCAGAATAGTCATTAGACTAAGAAACAAATCTTTGAAATGGTTCATGTCACTTTTTCACTTCTCCAGCATTAATATGCCATAATTACATGATAGGTTATCTACTTTCAAAATAATAATGCTATTTCAGAATCTTATTCCAATATTTGGTGTAAACTTTTATCATTTCAATATGAAAATTAATATTAGTTGTCTAAAAATATTACTTGTCTAAAAAAATTAGTTTGTGTCATACTCTAGAGATAGAATCAAGATTTTTCCTTCTGTTCTTCCTTTACAAAAAAAAAAATTAACATGAGGTTAAATTCAAGTGACATTTTGTTTAGTTTTTCCAGACTGATTTTCCCTCTTTTTTTTTTTTTTACTTTATTTTTGGGGGAGGGCAATTGGGGTTAAGTGACTTGCCCAAGGTCACACAGCCAATTTTTGTGTTAAGTGTCTGAAGTCATATTTGAACTCAAGTCCTCCTGACTCCAGGGCCGGTGCTCTATTCACTGCACCACCTAGCCGCGTCCAATTTCCCCTCCTTTTTAAAATTCTTTCCTAACAGTGAGAGCTCATTAGAAAAAGGAATATACTCAGAAATGAAGGGCTTATAAAAATAAAATATGTCAACATAGTTAAAAACAAATAACATCAACATATATTTAATATACAGGGAAAGGAACTATTTTTTAAAAGGAAATTAATTTTCCTTCACTGCAAATTCCTGTTAAAAAATTTCACTATCTAATGCAAGTCAAAGGTGAAAAATGCTTGACTCTACATTGGGTTACTTAAAAATGAGCCCTACTAGCCATGTGACCTTGGGCAAGTCACTTAACCCCAATTGGCACCTCCAAAAAGCAAACAAAAAAAATAAAATAAAAACGAGCCATATAGAAACAGAATACTCTGTGGGGAAAGGGGCAACTGAACCAATGATCTCATTGGTATAGGGATTATCATTAAGGAAACTCCTTCTATCACTTCCGAATGGTGCCCTCTCAGCAACTTAGTCTTAGGCAGTGGCCTGGGGCCACTGAGAGTTGAAGTGACTTGTGAAGGGTGACAGTCAGTAAGTGATGGGGTGGAGTCAGTGCTGTATTATGTGGCTTCTATATACAATATATTTCTTCTAAAGAATAAAAGGCGATCACATGATTGAGCCTGACAGCAAGAAGATAAGAAAGGGCAATGAGTTACTCATATTCAGACTAAGAAAATTATAATGTTGGAATGCAGGGGAAAGGTAACAAGTTAAGTCTTGCAAGTGAATAGATAGATGTCTCTGAATTACGGCTAAGAGGAAATCATTTTTAGGACACAAAAGCTCCCCCCAAAAGACTTCTGAGGGGTCCCTCAAGAGGCTGTGTCCAGATTTTGGATATACATTCGTTATTGTCATCTTTACACGTATGTACTTTCTGAAGAGTATAAGGCTAAGAATTCTTTAAAAGCCAATCTCACAAGAAAGAAAGATAGTAACTGTGTATAATTAAAACAACACTAACAACAAAGCCCCTAACAACTTCCTCTGAAGGAAGCATGAAGAAAATGATACCAAGACCAATTTGGACATTGGGGTTAACTGAGAGAGTAACTAAAAATTGCCTTGCCTAAGAGAGCCCATTAAATGTTACACTCCCCTTTTTTCATTAGAAACTTACCTTCTGAACTGAAACAGGTTCAGGCTTTGGTGTAGTAGATGCTCTGGAAGAAAAACAAGAAGGAATTGATTATATAAACCACTGTCATCTCTTCCTAGAAGAAATATGGCAGAATACAATATTCGATTCGTGTTTACGAATATCTCCCTCCTTTCCTTGCCAAGATAAGGGAGTGAGTGTAGATTATTGCTTATACTATTAGACTCAGGTGACATCTGGTTTAGTTTTAGTGAATTGCTTTCCCACCCCTCTTTTTTATTCCTTGTTCAAAAGGATGGTTCACCGAGAGAAGAAATGTAATCAGAAGTGAAGAAAATATAAAAAATGAAAATATGAACAAAAGAATTGAAAATAAATGACGGTTGACTGTAAAAGAAATGTAATCAGAAGTGAAGAAAATATAAAAATAAAAATGTCACTAAAAGAACTGAAAATAAATGTTTGCTTAATGGAACTGACATTAATTTGTCTCAGTAATAGGTGTTAGCTCTGATCTTTGACTCATTCAATCAAGAAATAACAGGAGGCACTCATATCTCTTGCTAACACCTTATCTTAAGTTCTCCTCCATCTCAGATAAAGTAGAGTGTTGACATAGTTCACTGTTTTGCAGGGATTTTAGAATGTATTCTTTTGAAAACTCAGTTGTTGGCTGCACCCTTAATCACTGTACCCTCAACCTAGCAACACATTCATTGTGTTCTCTATCAGTTTTCATATAATTTTCATTTTGACAATTAATCACTGGACTCCAGTAGCCAATACGTGCATTCACTTTGTAAGTTGTGTACCTTAAAGATTAACCCAGAGGAATTTTTCAAGCTTGGCACATTTATTCCCTCTTTCTAGCCATCTGACAAGCTACCTCTCTATACATTCAGATGATGTTTGTGTTCAGGAAACAAAAGCTAACTCTAATATGAAAGTAAAAAAGACTAGGAGAGTATATCAGCAGACTCGGCCAGAGTCCATACAATGTCCAAAGTTCAACAGAAACTGTCCGTATCATTGGCTACTAACTCACCTGCATTACTGTGAATTACTTATCAGATACAGTATGTTATTCAAGTGAGGCCACTAAAATGCTATAAAGTTTAGGATCATTTTTTAAAGTTATTTACCCAACTTTAGTTGGAAACGTGATGCAAGTCCTATTTTAACGAGAATGACCTCCTTAGCATCTGACGGTGACTGAAGGCAAGACATTGCACGCCATAGTTAAGTCAGAATGACTAAGTTTTAAACGATCAGTGGCTTCAAATAAGAAGCTGAAATATTCTATCTTCCATGCATGATGGCTAGCAAACTTAATGTGCCCTTTCACTTGGGTCTTTCAGAGTTTCACTGAACAATGAACTCTAAAAGATTTCCAACAGGGACTTACATTTTTCAATGACAGCTAATTAGTCAGGTTAGGGCAGGGCAGGCACCAAGTGAACAGTTGGCTAAGCCGAAAGTGGCCATAATAGATGTTAAACTAACATTCTGTTACTGCAATACAAACTCACCCTCCGTAAAATGGCGTAACTTTCCATGTTTACTATTAGAGGGCCAACTTTTTTTTTTAACCTTCTGAGTTTATTGCAACAAGTAAATGAAACAAATAGAGGTGGAGAACAGTGAAATCTTCCTTTCAGTGAAATTGCGCAATAAGATGTAATCACAAAATCATCTACTCATGGAAACTATCAAAGAGATCATTGAGAATATGCCACAGTAGAGAACATAAAGTTTTTTAAAACTGATACTTAATATCTATATAACAATTTAGCAAAATGTAAGAAGAAATTTATTTTTCAACCTTTATCCAAGTTCTCAAGCTAAAAAATAAACACACTGAATGGCTCTCTGGCATAGCTATCTATCTTCTATCATCTATCTATCTATCTATCTATCTATCTATCTATCTATCTATCTTCCTATCTCTCTCTCTCTCTCTCTCATCTATCTATCTTTAGATCTTGATCCCCAAATTGCGTTCCTTCTGAAAAATCAAGAGTCAGCAATAATGAATCAGAAATACAAATATAAAGCAGTATGTTGCAAAGAAAGAACTGCTGAACTTGACTCCCCAGATCTGAGTTCAAATTAATCACTACATTCACTATTTATATAATAAAGGGGTTGCATATTAGGAATTTGAAGGCCCCTGGAACATCTAGAGTAACTGTATTATTTTGTGGCCCTGTCTATAATCCTTCTCCAGAATGAAGACAAAAATTCTACTAAATATGTAAATGAAAATGAAAATTATTTCACTTATGGAGGTTTTGAAATAACTGGAAAGCCGATCTGTTGTGTTTCTATTTCCAATGTTATTGTTGAAGATATTCACAGACTCTTAAATTTTAAAAGATAGACATTATCTAGAACGACTTTTTATTCTGTACAGAAAATCCCCCTAAGGGATGGCTTAGCTCTTCAGGTCTCAGACTATTTCCAAAGACAGTTCCTAGCCTCACATGGAAGTACATTCCACTTCCGATCAACTCTGATTATAAAATGAGTATAAACAACAACTCAGTCAGCCTCACTGGAATTCACTTGTTAGTCTTAATTCTTGCTTCAGAAAACACAGAGAATATTGTAAACTTTCTTCCAAATAATAGCCTGTCAAACACTTTAAACCAATCCAACCCACCTCTCACTCTAAATTACACTAGTCCTACACAGAGGCGATGTGGCTTACTGGATAGAGTAATGAACTTTGATTTTCTTTCCCTCTCTCCATCTCTTTCCTCACTGGTTGCTTCATCTTCTAAAAAGAAATAGTAACAGCACCTACCATAAAATTGTCAGGCTCAAATGAGATACTATATGTGAAGCTCTTATAAACCTTAAAATGCTAAATATCGGCTATTAGTGCTTCAGAAGACGAGTGTCTTAGAGACAGACACACTCATGACATTTTAAAGCTTATTGAGGTTTCCCCTCAATATTAGTGGCCTATTAGTACCTACGAGGAGCTTGCTATCACCCTCAGCTTTGGAACCATGACCTTGGGGCCATGTTCTCCTGACTGGGTGAAGTCAGCCAGCACAATCACCCATGTCCCACTCTATCTAGCTGACCCCAGACCATCATCCATATCCCATCTCACAATCCACTTCTTACCCTAACTCACTGTCTTTTGCTTCTTCCTTTAAAACAAGTAATCAAATCAATATGGCTATTGCTTCTGGAATCAGCTGCCTCCTCTTCATTCATCTCCCCTGTGATGTCCCAAATCAAATTACCCTTCTCCGGTCACCATTCACTTCTACTTATATGCTGTTCCTCCCTACCTATAGGTAAGATCTTTGGGGGGACAAACTATCTCACTTTTGTATTTGAAGCTACAGGGTTTAACAAAATGTTTTTCAACCATTTATGGTATCAAACTCTTCCTTAAGCAGTACTTTCCTTGATTTATTATTGTTTCCTTCATTCACTCATTCAATAAAATTTTTTAAAGTGCCTACTATGAGCCAAGAAATGTAAAGGGTACTACAGATGAAAAGACAAAAAAAATAACCCTTAGAAAATTAAATGGAAAATATATATACAGTAGTTTCTGGGGGCATGCCACTAGAATTAGGGAGAATAAGCAAAAGTTTTCTGTGGGAAGTGATATTTTGCTGGATTTCAGAGAAAGCTGGGGGTTCTAATAGGTGGAAGTGAATAAGAAGTGCATTCCAGGCATGGGACCCAGCCTGTGCAAAAGTGCAGAGATAGGAGATGGAATGTGTGCATAGAGAACAGAAAACTGGAATGTACTATGTATGAAGAGCAATTTGCAAAAAGAACAGATAGAGTTTAGTGCTGGATTATTAAAGGCTTTAAAAGCCAAATAGTAACTGTTATTAAGCATAAATGTTTCATGACTATATCCTCTAAGGGAAAAGTCTAGTATATGAACAGAAAAGAATCATCATTTCCAAGAATCAAAGAGATGTAAGAAAAATAAAACTATTTCTTAAAAAACATATATATTTGCTTGACATTTGTCCAAGGAATGTTACTTTATCTTGTGAAAATCAAATGAAAAGGCACTGATATTTTAAACTTTAAAAAACTTTATTTTTTTAAAACTAAGTCAAATTGCATTTATATACAAGTGAACAACTGAAAAGTATATAACTCCCTTTCTACTATGCTGTGCTTCACAAGTAATTTTTTTCAGTGTGTGCATTTCAAAGTAGCTAATGTCCTAGAAATGGCTCTGAGCCATGGGCTTAACAATTGGCTTATTGTACTACTTTTCCTTCATGTAAAACCAGTGGGCTTGAGCTAGTCACCATGTTGAGACACTCAGTGCCTTGGTCCAATACCATCCCATGCACACATAATTAAAAGAACAAAGCTGTCTGTGTGACTGGGATGTGTTATTCTGAAAGGTGATTGACTTTATAAGAGAGGGAGCCAAAACAAAAATCCTCGGTACTTTCCAAGTAGCCTTACTTAGACTTACTTAGATCATACGTTTTATGGAGACAGATGAGGGAATTTCAGAAGTGAAAAAGAGATAAAAAATATTCTAATACAAACCCTCTTTTACGGACTAGAAATCTGAGGGTGAATTCACAGGGAAAAGGTGAAAGAACATAAAACAGAAGTAAAAATCTTTTTACTTCTGCAGTGACCTTTTTCCATATTTGAGTACAATTTTTAGAAAAATAATCACTGTAACAAGGATGTGATGCAAAAATGCTGAAGAGTAGTATGCCAGTAGAAATGCAATCTGGCACCATTAAAAGAAGTGTTCATGCCAACAATATTACAGGGCTTTTAAGTAATAAAACTTATACTCTATTCAATATTATCACAAACAAAATTTCTTTAGCAGATATTTGAGAAATATCTTTAGGCCCCAGTGAATGAAATAAGACCCTCAAGCACTAATTAGATGATGAAACTCATTCACATTGTTCACTGTGGCTTATTCTCTCATTCATGCACACCTATAATATACGTCAACAATCATTCATGAAGCCGAAAGACTCTGGCTCCCCCTCTGCAGAGAAGCTCCACACTGCAGTTTCCCACAGAACATCCAGTTCTGGGACTAATGACCTCAGGCCCCATAAACACCAGGGTACAACATTAATCACTTTAATTGCAAAGTTGTCAATCTGCAACAACAAAGCAACTCCGAGGGAGAGGAAAAGAGAACCAGAGTGAGCGGTGAGATTCATCTCAAAGCATCTTTACGAGATCTCTTATTATAGAAATGTTGAATGTGGATATACATATATACACATGTACATATTTTAAATAACTGAACATATGCACCAATTACATACCATATTTCTTATTTATAAATGATACTTTGTTTTCCATTATTTAGAAACCTAAAGAGTTGTAGATCCTTCTAGTATTAACGAACAATAAGAAATATGGCCTGATGCCACATATGCTGGGCTTGGAATGAGAAGACCTCAGTTTGAATCCTGGCCTGACACTTAACTACCTGTGTGACCTTGGGCAAAGCACTCAACCCATTAGCACCTCATTTTTCTCATCTGTAAAATGAAGGAGGTGGGCTAACTGACCTCTAGGATACCTTCCTGCTTGAAATCCTATAATAAAATGACAATGGTAACACTTGGGAGGGTTGTTATCTGACCAAGCTGATGTGAGGAAAGTATAAACTATAAAGCATTACATTCTTAATATGATATTGCTGTTTTTAATAGCCACAAAGTTCCTCCTGTTGCCCTTAAAAGACTCCTTTTTGAAAGAAATAGTAGGGCTAATTTTTCTCCCTGTGATAAGGAAGAAAGTTAACTGGCATGAATCTATGATGGAAGAAGAGGGGATAGAGAGGAAGGGGCCAAAGCAAAGAAGGGATTCACTCATTTTTACATCATGGGCAGGGGTCCCTTTCCTCATGCAAAGACTTAAAACAGGCAGGACAGGAAGACTAGGTACACTCCAGGGCCTACTGCTCTATTCTAGTGACCTCTGACCAAATCCAAACTTCACAGAACAAATCCCCTTAATAAAAGGATTTGTTCTGTAGAACTCTGACTCAATCAAAAGGCCACACCCATGGACCTAGAAGGCCAAATGTGGCTTCAAGGCCACAGGTTCTCCACCCCTAGAACATGGCACAATGGATAGGATGCTGAACTTGGAATGTTATTCAAATCTTGGCTTGGACGCTATCTATCCAAGTAACCTTGGACAAGTACTTGTGCTCCCTAGACCTGCATTTGCTCATCTGTAAAATGAGAGGGTTAAATATGATGAATTATAAAGTTCCTTTTCTGCTCTCAATCTATGATTCTGTGACAGGGCAATTCCTTTCTGATGATGACAATTGGCCGATGGGCAGTAAGTCAACACACACTTATTAAGTACTACTAGATGTTGGGGACTGTGCTAAGCAATGGGAATATAAACACATGGGGAAAAAAAAGACAGTCCCTACCCTCAAAGGGACTAACATTCTAATGGAGAAGTCAACACATAAAAGGAAACTGAAAGGGCGTTGAGAGACACATGAAGGAGAAGTGAAGAGGGGTACAGCCTGATGGGAAACGAAGAGATGGCTGGTCTGGGCATCTTCCTTACATGGAAATTCTGGGAGGAATCATCCAGGCCTCCCAGGAGCACAGACTACTTCCAGAGTATGAAGTCTAGGTCTGACGCGATCTTCCAGTAAGAAGAGGTTTGGGGCCATGGTGGAGAAGTCACGGTGGAGGAGGGTGGCTTGGGAAATGTGAATGTGGTAGGGAATGATGGCTGAGAAGCAATTCTTAATTGAAAGAAGAGAGAAGAAGGAAGGTTATAATACAGATCAAGCAGGCCAATTCTGAAAGTAATGTGTAGAATTTATTTGTATTTTTTTTAAAAAGCTGTATAGATTGTTTCATATACAACCTTCTGCTGCGTGTGCAGAAATGTGGCTTTTGTGGGGGTACTTAAATTCAAGGGAAAAAGTACGAGGGTTTTTGTTGTTGTTTTTTTTTTAAGACACAATTCTCCTTGTTAACCAGTTAGGAACCTTGTCCAAAAGGTGAATCTTGGGTGAGGAAACAGAAGGATTTTTCCCTAGGTCTCCTCCCTGAATTGGTATTGCTGTCTTCCTTAAGAGAGAATGGGTCCACTAAAACAGAGACAACTCATTACGACCATGGATAAGATTTCATCTTAAAATAAAACACTATGGGACCATATTCTTTCTCTGCATAGTATAAGTCTTGATATCAATGGTGTTTTATGTGGACAAAATTTACCAAACTTTTCTTGTTAAGGCTGGCAGCAATACAATTTGAATTATCATCTACAATCCAGGTTGTACTAACTGAAAATTTCCACCCATAGTTTGATCTTCTATCTCATATACTTAATCTAAGAGAAATCTCATACATCATTTTCTTTCTTTATCAGAACTAACATGTATGTACCAAATGGCATAGGATCCTAATTTTTGAGGGAAAAGTTAAATGAATTACAGGAGGAAATAGTAAAATTATTTCAGTGGGGGAAACTCAATTTATACCTCTCAGATCTAGATAAATATAACCATAAAATAAATAAGAAAAAAGTTAAAGAGATGAATAGATTTGTGGAAAAATTAGAGATGATACACCTCTGAAGAATACTGAAGAGAATAGGGAAGAGAAAGGAACATATCTGTTTCTCGACTGTGTGTGACACCTTCAAAAAAACTGGCTGTATTAGAGAATAAAAAACTCACAAGCAAATGAAGAAAAGTAGAAATATTAAATGTGCCTTCTTGGGACATAACACAATAAAAATTACATTCAATAAAGAGCCTTTGGAACATAGATTAAAGATTAATTGGAAACTAACTAATCTAATCCTAATGAATGAATGAGGGCTTACATGTATCCTCTATCCATATAAGAATGTACACAGTTTAATTTTGTTGAATCCCTTACAATTCTTCTCATGTTTACCTTTTTATGTTTCTGAATCATGTTTAAATGCCAAATTTTCCATTCAGTTTTGGTCTTTTCATCAGGAACGCCTAAAAGACTTGTATTTCATTCAATATCCATTTTTTTTAATCCTCAGTTTTGCTGGATAGGCTTTCTTGGCTCTAATCCTAGATCCTTTGCTTTCAGGAATATCATATTCCAATCACCCCTCATCCCGTATTAGTTCTTTATGGTCAGGTACCTTTTATGTTTGCTCATTCTTCCGACCTATTTCTTGACTTTGGACTTTTTGTTAGTATTGGGCTCTGCTCACTTTTAGAGGGGGAATGTCTGGCCTGAGCTTCTCTCTTCCTACCATTTCTACAGCTCAGTTTAGGAGAATACAAGTTTTTGGGAGATATCTGTTCACTGCCCTCCTTGTCTGAGCTCTTCAAGTTTCTGACCCAGATTTGGTTTGTTGAATTGGGTGTAGCTGAATTTCACTATACTGCTGCTGGACTTTTTCCTGCCCTTTCCTGATCTGAATCTGCCAATCTTATTCAACAAATGTTTATTATGCATGGCAAAATGTGCTAGAAGTTGGAAATAAAATTTATCCAGAAGGAAACATGTCACGTGGAAGAAAAATCATGAGTAAGTTATACCTATCTTCTAAACTCCAACACAAGGGGAAAAGGAAATTTTAATGTCTTATTTATAACAGTCCACTGGATGGCTAAAATTTTTATGGCAGAACTTAAACAGATAGGCTTCCAGAAGCACAAATATAGAAAGAGGTCAACTCTAACATAACCAGAACCCCAAATCCATATAATAGAGTCATGGGAGAATAAGAATCAAAAAAGCTTCACTCCACTCAATGTTAAATAAAAAAGCCCTTTCTTAACAACGATTAATCATGGGTATACTTCAAACTCTGGTTTTGTTAGTTATGCCATATCCCAGAATGATGGATTTGAAGAAACCTCGGAAATCACTTGTAATTGCACTTGAGTGGCAACATCCCTCTACAACAAGCATAGATAAGGTGGAAACTGTATTTAAAAATATTCAGTGACCAAAAAATCACCAGCTCCCCAAGGAAACTCTTCTAATTTTGACATAACTCACCAAAGAATCTGAGTTTGTTCTCATCTCTATCGTCAGTATAATACCTTATTAACATATTGTGATTCTCTTCTGGGCCTTCTGTGACAATCTCAACTTGGGAGGGATCTATCTCTGATATATTTTATTATTTTTCTTAAAAGGTCTTCTCTTCCAGCTAAGAGGTTCAAGGAGCTAGAGCACCGGACCTGGAGTCAGGGAGATCTCAGTTTAAATTTAACTTCAGACCCTTACGAACTGTGTGATACTGGACAAGTCACTGAACCTCTGCCTTCCTCAGTTTCTGTAAAAATGAAGGCAATAATAGTATCTAATTCCCAGAGCTGTCGTGAGAACGAATGAGACAATGTTTGTTGTGTTTAGTTCGGTCCCTGGCACAGAGTAGGTTCTGAATAAATGCTTTCTTCATTTTTTTCTTCATTTTTCTCTTCCTCAGGCTAAACAACAACAGCCACCACAAAATCTCTTAAGTAAATTGAGTAAGATCTATAATTAAAGAGGTAAATGGAGGTCAGTGTCATGATCCGCTATGCTATGGGAGAACAAACAAGGTAGGAATCAATAATGGTTAAGTATTTCTGTTTCACTTTATTGGCTCTTTCCTGCTATGAAAATCTCACTGGCGCTTATTCATATTGGAACAGTCAGTGAAAATGGAGGTCATTTTTCCAAACATGTCTCTTTGAATGAAGAGGCTCCTGGGTTTTTACGGCTGTGTCCTGGTCCATGAACTAGTGTAGGCTTAAGGCCCATATGCTTCAGGAAAAACTTGGAAGGAGGCTGGGTTGAAGAGAGTTTCTCTACCTATCCCCATCCATCTTCTGTCATCTACTTCTTCTCCCCCCAATCCACTCTACACTATGCCTCAAATATATAAAGATCTGCGGGTTAAGTTTTTGGCCCAGAAAAAGAAGAGATAACTTCCTCTTGAAAAATACTCAAGCACCTAGAAAAAGGTGTAGTAACCTTTTAGTAACAGTGAGATACAGCATGAAGGATACACAAGTCAATGTTGAAAATGGAAGGCCTAATTTGGTTATTAGGGAGAGTTTAGCTATAAACCAAGGAAGGTGGGGGTCATGGGGCAGTCTTTGGTGTTGATTTCTTCCTAATATAAGCAATATTATCACTTGTAGGTTTACTAAAAGAAAAATTAAAAAATAAAACATTAACTGGGATACCCACTTTACTTATTCACCTTAATAAATAAAATTATTAATAATAAAATTAATAATTGATAAAATTATTAATAATAAAAATTAATAAATTCACCTTTCCTTGTGCAAGAGCTCACAGTTATATACTGAAAGGTTGTGAACATGAGTTGCCATATTAGACTCTACACAGAGACGACTATAAAATGTCTCCTTAAGTACTTATAAAATGCCTGGCAATTGTTAAAGAGTGTTTTCTTTGTATAAATGAGTTACAGGAGATCCACCCTCCTCCCCAATCCCAACACTTAGTTACCCAAAAATGTTTAAATGAAAAATGTGTTGATCTTCTCATTTCGTTGACTGTTGGCAGGTTACTTAACCACTTACGGTCTCAGTTTTTTCATCAACAAAATGAAGGCTTTGGATGAGATGGCCTGCAGAGTTATGATGATATGATTTGATTTTAGAAAATCTATAAATATCCAGAAATTTCATGAATAATACCTTCTGGACTGATACATGACATTAGTTGTACTACTTGAATCCAATGATTCTGAAAAAAGTAGGATGACAAAGAGCATTTATGAATTCAATAAAACTTTTTACTCAATTTTTTCATTTTCTTATTCTTAACATGACAAACTAGCTTTTCATATCCAAAGAGCAGAAAGAAGATTTTCATGAAATTGTGACTCAACACTGTTTACAACTTATATTTTTTAAGTGTATAATAAATTCAAGATGCTACTTCCAAAAATGGGTCCCTTGTACATGTTTTCCTCTGAATTTCCTGTTCTCTTCTGGACAAAGATAGATAGAGCATTTATTAAGGGCTTATGTGCCAGGCATAGTGCTACGCAGTGAAGATATGAAGAAGAAAATGGAACTAGTATTACCGTAAAGGAGGGCATGTAATACATCCTTAACAAATGTTCTCTCTATATTATGGAAGACAAAATAAATATAAGGTAAATTTTGGGGGGAAGGATAGTGCTAGCAGCTGAGGGGATCAGGAAAAGCTGCATGAAGAAGGTGGTGTTTGAGCACTTTTGAAAGAAACAAAGGCTTCTCTTAGAAGGCACAGGTGAGAAGAGACTGTAAATGGACAAGAAACTGGGTCCATGATTAAACAGGAGATAGAAGGCAATCTGAATTTCCTTTGGGAAATTGCAAAGTTTCTGTAAATAACCCAATTTTTCCCGAAACAAGCCAAAATCCTAAGCCCAGTAGGTAGACAAATAACACAAGCAGTTTTCCAAAAAACTTCCAACTATAAATGACCATATGAAAATATGCTCTAAATCACTAAGAGAAAGAGAAATGAACATAAAATATGTCTCAAATTTCACCTTATATCTAACATGCAAATCAGCAAAGATGACAAGAGATGGGAAATTGCTATTAAGGGACGATGGAAAGACAATACTCTGTTGATAGAGCTATGCTTTGGTTCAACACGTCTGAATTTCAATTTAGAAATACACAAGTAAAGTGGCTGAACTATCTATTCTTGCTGACCCAAAGATGCTCCTACTGGTCACATAGCCAAAGGACATTGAAGTCAGAGTAGTAGTACCTTTATATTTTTATTAAATTCTGCAAAACTGCAAAAGACCCATGATTTGGCTAGTGTGGATACTCCCAAAATGTAAACTGAAATCCCTCCACAGTTTAGCTAATTATGACAAACTCCTGTGGAGTCATGTCTGGTTCATGAAAAGACAACAGGGAAGCATGTGAAGAAATAATTTTATAAGCAAAATTATTTCTATAACGTTTTCAAATGCTAACAATGTCTCTCTGCAGACGAAATACTTATGGCACAATAAACTTTTTATTCACTGTAGGGTCTCATCTGTGTGCCCATCAATATATCTCTGAAACTGAGCAAAGGAGGGTGAATTAACAGGAAGCATTGTTCCCTGGGCCAAATAAGGAAGGAGCAGAAAGAGAATATGCACACTCCTGGAAGTTTCCTTCAAGTATCTCACCACCTTTCCTAAACCCCATGGTTTGAGTGCTCCATCCTTCCTCACACTGTGTTAAACTGACCCATTTAATTATATCTATCCCAATCCCAGCAGAATGGAAGAGCAGGTCTGTCTTCCTTTCAACCTTTGATTTTCAAGTCTATATCACAATGCCTTGAACCTCACAAGAACTTAGTAAGTGCCAGCTGAATGGATGAATGGAATTAAAATGACCTAAGCTTCTCCAAAGCAGTTTCAATCTGAATTAAAGTCTGTACTTTCTGTATTTCGACTACATAATCTTTAGCTTGTTCCTTTGGCTGGTGAACTCTCTGGCCAGCAACCAACTCATGTACTTATCTTAGCCTCTCATAGATATCTGTGTCCCAGACCTATCCAAATAAAAATGGTCATTTATGTAACTCTTGAAAACTGGCACAACCCCTTCAGGACATTTTCAACTCAGATTTTATGAATCATAGGAGCTCAGAGTTTAGAGCTTTAGGGGGCTAGAAATCAACTAATTCAACCCTTTCTTTTTATACATGAGTAAACAGAAGTCCAGAAAGGCTAAGTGATTTGCCTAATATAACATCATAAGATAGTGATGATCCCAGTATTCAAAAACTAAGGTGCTCTGATTACAAATCCACTGCCCTTTCCTAATACATTTTCTTTCTTTTTTTAGTATTTTATTTTTCCAAGTTACATGTAAAAACAATTTAGCATTCATTTTTTAAAACACTGAGTTCCTACGTTATCTTTCAAAAGTAATGATATATGGAGCCCATTTTTCATTAATAAACTCTGACCACTACTGAAGAGCCAATTTGTCTTTTTCCTTAAGAATCTACTGTATTAGCAGTGTGATATTTTACCCTTGGTAACAAGCCCTGAATGTACCAGCAAACATTTTTGAACTGAATGTTGGGCCAAAGAAGAGGTCTATAGGGTTCACCTGATTGCCAGGGAGTTCTGTGTCACAAAAATGGTTAAGAATTTCTGATCGAATACTTTTTAATCTAGCAATCTGAAAACTTGACTCTAAGTTCAGTTAATTTCACTACCTGGTATAAGTGGCTATTATAGCATAGAAAATGCCTTTCAAAGACACACAGATCTAAATGAGAAAGGATTGTTAACTGTAGGACCGCATCAGAACACTCATTTTTCATATCCATAAACTAATCAAAAGTTTATAACGGAATTAGTCAATTTCAATCTATCCTGATTGGGGGAGAGGGTGAGGGAATTGGCCAATTTCAATCTTCCCTAACTGGGGGAGAAGGTGAGGGAGTAGTGGTTTCTGAGATCAAGTCCCCAGGAATGAGGGAAAGGAGGGAAGGTAGCTGTTGGGAAAAAGCCTGGGTAAATCCCCAGTTTCTTTGTGATGGATGGCCTTCTAAATTTGCTACCAAGCTCTCTGGGGGTTTCTTGGAGCAGGGTTAGAGATGTGAAGAGAGTTCTGAGTTCTTCAACACCAAGAAAGATGGTGGTGGTGGCAGAAGCAGTAGTTATGGCCTTTCAAAACTGGTGCTAGTGCCTCTAAGTCTCAGCTTGGGCCCCCATCATTTGAAAGCATAAGCACTTAGATCTGGGAACATGACCTGCCTGGGCCAAGGAACACAAATAGAGTATGAACTGTTGTGTGAGTCTTGAGAAGGGAGGACAGAGATGGGCAAGCAGGTTGAGATGCTAGCCTGCTTCCCTGTACTGGGAGGAGCACAGACAGAACAGGAGGGTAGTCAAAGCAGGCAGGGAGTGATTGCAAACATCATGAACAGCTAGCCTTCCCTCCTCAACTCTGCTTAAACACACACAGTCCAATGCATCATCTTGTGTACCCCTGGGACACACGCCCACTTTGGAGATTGGGAGATTCTTGAACTGTGTGTGTTCAAGAAAACACAATCTCTCTAAAGTACCTCTGATAACTATGGGTCACTATTTTTCCTAAATTACCATTAATAAAAATTTTAACAACAATAACTCGTTTGTCACATCCATCTTAGAAAGGAGGGAACAGAACAGAGTTCAATGTAAAAACCAACATAGGCAAAACCCATCCAAACCAACAATATTCTTATTTCTAGAATATATTTCCTTCTGTCTCTTAAAATGTTATAACAGTACATTACAGATTGCATTCAAATTATTACCTAGCACAACAACAACTGTGAGTGTGGTCCACACCCCACGCTGTGGGTTTTCTGCATACCTCAATTAATATTGGAATTTATATTTGGAGGGAAATGACATTTTCATTATAAGTCTTTTTCCTGTTTCAACATGTACCATGTCTCAAAAGCTGGCTATGTCAGTCATGTTTCCATATGTCTTTCAGGTAAGGCTGGAATTTAATAGATGCCTGATTTACTGTTCTGTAGGGAAATTGTTGCACAAAATGACAGTGGTCACATACAGAGATTACTGTAAGGCTCCCAGAAAAACACCAACGTTCTCTAGGAGCAAGATTCCCATATATCCAGAAGCATGAAACGAGAGGATGAGTAAGTATGTGCGCTTGCTTCTTAAGTATGAATGTAGAACAACAGGGATATAGAAGGATTTTTTTTTGTGTGCTTTTTTGGAGGGCAATTGGGGTTAAATGACTTGCCTAGAGTCACACGGCTAGTAAGTGTGTCAAGTGTCTGAGGCCGAATTTGAACTCAGATCCTCCTGACTCCAGGGCCGCTGCTCTATTCACTGCACCACCTAGCCGCCCCAAGAAAGATTTTCTATGGGAGCATGCTAAGAGCAATGAGAAGCATCATGGGGGAGTGGATAGAAAATAAGCTTCTGATTTAGAAATCTGGATTCCAGAATCCAAATCCTAACTCTGGCTGTGTGACTGTGGGCAGATTACTTAACCTCTCAGTGCCCAAAGCACCTTTCTAAGATACTTTGCTGATCTGCACTAAGGAAAGGAGTTCTCTCACGTGGAACTGCCAGGCAATAGAGAACACTGGCCCTGAAGTCAGGAAGATGGTAGTTTAAATCCTGATACTTATTAGCTGTGTGATGCTGCACAAGTCACTTAACCATTGCTTTATCTCAGTGTTCTCATCTGCAAAATGGGATACCTCTCAGAGTTATTGTGAGGATAAAATGAGATATTCCTAAACTATTCTGCAAACCTTAAAGTGCTATTATTAATGAAGTCTCAGAACTTGTTTCCCCACCCCTATCTTGCTAAATATGGTAACGACGATTATGATCACCACCTGGTTATCAAATAGCCTTTTGGTTTACAAAGTACTGAAGACATCATTGCCTTTGATCCATCCAACACCTCTGTAAGCTAAAGAATACAAATTATATCTCTATTACTTACTAGGTGTGTGAACTTGAGAAAGCCACTTAAGCTCTGCTTGCCTCGGTTTCTTCAACTGTAAAATGTGAATAATATTAAGAAACTACCTCCCAAGGTTGTTGTGAGGATCAAATGCTGCCTTGGCCTGGGAAGAGCACAAGCAGGACAGGCAGGCAGGTAAGGCAGACAGGGAGTGACAGTAAACATTGGGAACAGCTGGGCTTCCCTCCAGAATTCTATTTTTTTAAAACACACACATGCTCCAATGGATCATCTTGTGCAACCCCTGGGACCCATGCCCCCTTTGGAGATTCCTGGACTGTGATCATCAAGAAAACACAATCTCCTCCCTAAAGTGAGATAACAATTTGGAAAATGTTTAGCATGGTATCTGGTATACACTAGGTACTTTATAAGTGCTTAGGGCAAAAACGTTTTGCTCATGGTGACCTGGGCTACTAAAAATAATAACCCATGTTTACCTAGCGCTTAAAATTTACAAAGTATATTCCCCACAGTCCCATAATGTCCACAATAGATTAAATTATAGTTTCTCTGAAAATGAGGCCTGGAGAAGCATGATGAGTTATCCCAAACCCAGGGCTCTTCAGTATTCAGTAGCAGAGCTCAGACTTAAAACCAGACATGACTCCAAATCCATGAGTTAGCACCACAGTAAACTGGTCTAATTATAAAAAAAAAAAAAAAAGAAGACTTCAGGCATAAATGCATATAAGCTTTCCTTTCCAATATATCAAAGATGTTCTGCTGTAATCTGGGAAAGGTCACCACCTCTCAAGTTCAAAAAGAAGAATGAGTTTATTAATATGAATCTTATGAAAATGCAGAGGATAAAAGAAATATATACGGGCTCACATGTTACATCCACCAGACAGAAACAGAAACAAGGAAGAAACTTGTTTGGGTATGTTCCTGTCTCTGTCTCTCCCTCCCCTTTGGGTTTAGAATAAAAAAGCTATGCAACAGCTGCCAATACAATAAAAGATCCCCGATTGCCATGTTAATGCTTCAATCAACACAATTATAATTAATTTTTTTCAAAAATACCTCAAGGTTTGATAGCAGAGTTTTTCATGATGTTATTATGTAAACATTAACTCTAACTCTGTGTATTTCTCAATGAAAATAGATGATTTTCTTTTGAAAATTTTTATTTTGAATTCATGGAATAAAAAACAAGCATTTCCATAACACAGTATAATAAAAAAAATGATTGCACATGAAACTGAAGATCTGTTATGTACAGCTTGCTATTCCTTTTAAATATGTAATAATTATTATTTAAGTTTCCTTTTCCAACCCTTTCCCCTCCCTCAAGAAAGTTTGGAAATGAAATAGTAATAAAAGATAATAAACTATTACTTGGGAGTAAATCATAAGGAAGCTTTATTTCTATTTTTCCTTCCAACAAATATAGGATAGCATGACTGTGAAATATTTTACTGGGCTTTTGCTTTTTCCTGTTAAAAACCAAATTGATGCTGTCTGAAAGTTTCATAGGCCTTTAGAATGGACAGGCTGTATTACATGAAATTGAATCTAATGAAATTGTATAACCTCCCTAAGCTCTCTGCTTGAGATCAGATCATGCAAGCAAAAGCAAACCTCTGCCTTCAATTTCATTCTGTTAAGAATAGGAAATAATTAATATTCATTAATAGCCATACGCTGACTTTAAAGTTTCCATCTATAGAAACTACTGCATTAATATTTACTAAGCACGGCAGTGATTATAAAATAAACTAAATTAAATTAACTCTAATCTAATTGGAAGTAGCATAGAGGAAGCATAATGAGACTATATTTGAAAAATCAAATTTAATTATAAAATAAATCACGAGAATCAGTATATTCCACACAAGGTTACATGAGATGCGTCACCATTTTATTTTGGCTAATTAAAATTGACAATCATAGAGTTTCAGAGTAGGGAGGTATCCTAGAGATAATTTATTCCAAACCCCTCAATTTGCAGGTAAGAAAACTGTGACTAAACAAAGTTATGTAATTCTCCAAATGCCGGCACAATTCCAATAATGTACTCTTAAAAGGTGTTTTGATGTAACTTTTTCAAACTGCTTAAGCTGGGTATTTCACCGAAAATTGCCTCATAAAAGTAGAAAGATGGAAAGAAGTAGGGGAATAATTTTTTTTAGGTTTTTCAATAAATAAGTCCAATTGATATTGCATTTCTAGGCTAATGAATTTAAGTAAAATAAAAAGTAACTTTAATTTCACAGAAAGACATTTTTGCTCTAATTATGCCTAATTACAGTTATGTCCCATTTGCAAAAGGGCAATGTATGAAAATCCAAGCTTAGAAAATGAATATGTTATAGTGAAATCATTGGCTACATAAACGTACTTTTTATCATAGAAGAATTCACCACAGGATGCCTCTGTAAGTCATGAATGACCTTCCTGGTGTATTGGAAATTATTATCCACCTTTCCCCCCTTTCATGAAAGTTTAACATCTTTAAAAAGTTGTCTATAGACTCATTCCACTTTTGACCAGCTCTGATGACTAGGAAGTTTTTCCTAACACCAACATTCAATTTGTCTCTCTGAATATGACTTCTTCCATACAGAGTGAGATATATAACATGTGGTGTCTGTCCTTATTGTCAATCATCATGCATTTAATAAACTTAGCCTACTATGATCCAGGAAATGCTAGGCCCTGAGGATGCAAAAATAAAAGTGAGACAGCTTCTCTCTTGAGGAACATACAGTCTAACTAGGGAAGACATGATATGTAAGCATGAACAAACTATATACAATATAAATACAGTTATCGCTTCCACATCACGACTTCCCTGATCAAGGTTTCGATATATTGCCAGTTGGCATAAGGAATTAAATGAGAATTTTGGGGGAGTTTTGTGGAAACTGCAGACAAGCATAAAACCTATGACCAAATACTTAACCCTAATTATATATAAGGTACTGTAAATACTCCATAAAAGAAGAAACAATTTGGACTTCTTATCGGGTATAAAGGGAGGGCCAAAAAATTTTACATGGATTTCCAGATAGTGGGGGGACCAGGTCCCCACTGCCCACGATGTGGAGGGATAAGGTAATTTGATGAGTAAGAGCACCAGCAGCTTAGGAGAGAAAAGTATAAGATTCATGCATAATTAATAAAAATGATCAATAGAGCACTCAGAAAAGGGACAGATCATACAGTCAACTTCACTGCCTCTGGGATTAACTGTGGACTCTAGTCTGGAGCCCTTCAAAATACGGTTCTATACTATCTTTCTAGGCTCACTGGATGTGACTTCCCCCTTCTGCATACTGTGATCCAGCTAGGCTAACCCCCACTTGTTCCCTGTACGCCATAGTCTAGCCGTTCCACAGAATTGGAAAGAAGTGGGCAGAAATTTTTTTTTTAGGTTTTTCAACAAATAAGTCCAATTAATGCTGCATTTCTAGGCTAATGAAGTATTCTTGCCCTTGCTCCACTTCTCTCTTCCTTTAGGACACAGCTCAAGTAAAATCATCTGCATGGGACCTTCCTGGATTTCCCCAGCTACTAGCATTTACCCTTCTTCCCAAACTACCTAGTATTTAACAGATTTGCATATAACTTACATTAATCACTTTTTATTTATAATATATATGTATATATGTATTAGAGTATTTTGTATCTCCTTCATTTGAATACAAGTTCCTTGTGAATAGGGTTTGTTTCATTGTATCCTCAGTACCTGGCACATATTAGAGACTGAATGAAAATTTGTTCACCACTACATAGTGGTGCAATGGATAGAGTGCCAGGTCTGAAGAAAGGAAGGCTCATCTTCTGGAGTTCAAATCTGGCCTCCGATACTTACTAGCTTTGTGACCTTGGACAAGTCGCTTAACCCTGTTTGCCTCAGTTTTCTCATCTGTAAAATGATCGGGAGCAGGAAATGGCAAATCACTCTCTTTGCCAAGAAAATCCTGAATGGGGTCATGAAGAGTCACACATAACTAAACTGACTAAGCAATGACAAAATATTTGTTAATTGACTGATTATATCCAATTTCTCTCACTTTCATCTCAACTCCTTGCAATCTTGACTTCCATTCTAGTGACCTTTTAAAATTGTTCTTTCAACAATCCCAAAGGACTCTCTCATTACCAAATCCTTTTTGGAATTAGTCACCACAGGTCTTTTTAAAGCACTTGAAGTGGCTGACTAATCCCTCCCCTTCAATATATTGTCTTTTCCTTGGTTTGAGGTATAACACATTCTTGATTCTTCACTTGTTGAGGCCAACTATGAACTCCTCTCTTTCTTCTTCACGGCCTCCTCTTTTTTGACCTTCAAAGATTTCCTAAGATTCTCTTCTTGGCCCTCTTTTCTCTAAATACTCTCTTTCTAGACAATTTCCTTAATGGCCATGGCCTCAACTATCAACTCTGTGCAGATGGCTTTGAAATATTTAACACCAATCCTCACCTTCCTCCTGAATTCCACATCTACTTAATTAACTGCCTATAGGACATCTTCACCTAAATATGCTAATGACATGAAACTCAGCATATTCTCAATGGAACTCATTATCTTTCCTTTAAAACTTGCTTTTCCTTTTGGTTTCGTTATTTCTGTCAGTGGGAACAATATTCACATAGGTTTCCATGTTCTGAACTGTGGCACTGCTTTTCCTCTCCTTGAACTTGAATGTTCAACTGGTTTTCAAATCCCCTCAATTCTACCTTTATAGTCTCTATACTATTAATTCCTTCTTCTTCATGCCATCATTGTAGTAAGACCTTCATCAGCACCTTTCCAATACACTAGAGTAGTCTCCAAATAAGTTTTTGCATCTTTGATCTTTTCTCATCTTCCATCTATTTTTTTTGGAGGAGGGAAAGGTTGGGCAATTGGGGTTAAGTGCTAGTTTTGTGTTAAGTGTCTGAGGCTGAATTCGAACTCAGGTCCTCCTGACTTCAGGGCTGGTGCTCTACTCACTGTACCACCTAGCTGCCCCTTCCATCTATCCTTGATATCACTGTCAATGTATTATTCTGAGATCTGGTCATATTACTCCTCTTAAAAAGCTTTACTATCTCCCTATTGCTGACCAACCAGAATTCAAGATCTTTAACCTGACATTCTAGGTCCTCAATGTGGTACCACCATCTCTCCAACACTTTGTTAGGCTGAAGGCATCCCAACTAGAATAGAAATCTTGGTGCAGGTGGTGGTGGTGGGGGGAGAATTATAATGTAACTCACAGTAATGCTTAGATAAGTTTATTCAAAAATAATATCATAAAGTGAAGTGTTCCCTAGAAACTTTACTATGTAGATTTCGATTTTTATCAAGTTTAAGTCAAAACAGAATTCCAAAGGAACAATCTTTGAAATTCTTCACAGAAGGAATAGTTGATATATCTGCTGAAATTAGAGCCCTAAAACCACATTCTAGGAGTATAATTCTCAATAAAAGTGACTTGCCTCAGGTGACACACATAATAAGTGGCAGGGCCAGGTTTTTGAAGCCATTACAATTTAAATTGTAATTCACAGGCGTGGCCTGATATTAAATGAGATAATTAGTATAAAGTGCTTTATAAAACCCTGAAGTGCTAAAAAAAACCCACCATCTATTATTAGAAAAATTTGGCTAATCCTGCCCTACTGAAAAGGCAGAGGGGTAAGGAGGGAGGACATAGGAGAGAATAGAATGGGGGACAGGGGGATACACTGGGATGGCTGTTTTGGGTCGGTGGGTGGGGGAAAGATGGGGAGAGAATTTGTAACTCAAAATTTCGTGGAAATGAATGATGTAAACAAAAATAAAAGAAAAAATTTAATTAAAAAAAAGAAAAGAAAAATTTGACTAATCAGAAGGACTCATTTCCCCTGAGGTTCTGTATAGTTAAGGTTCACTCTGAACGAGTGAGAGTGTCTAAAAATCCTAAAAATATATCTAAAATATATATATGTGGAAATATATCTATATCAGGACACAGATACAGCAATCCCTACCTTACAAAGCGGCTGTGATTCAAAAACAGATTTATAAGACAGAGAATCAGAGAAACAGAGTTGGAAAGGGCCCGGGGGTATCAAGTCTATCTGTACATGAAGAATTGCCCTTTATCATTTCCCTGTGATGACCAGTTTTCCAGGTTCTACTTTTTAAAGCCTTTTTTCATACACCATATTTTTCTCCATACTTCAGGAGACAGAGGAAATTTCATTTTTCAGACATCTCTAATTGCAAGAAAATTCTTCCTAATTTCAAGCTAAAATCCACCTCTCTATAACTTCTACTCACAGCCAGCCATTCTTGTGGGAGTTAAATTTTGCTCATACAATCTGCTTCCTCCAATAAGGTCCTATACTGATGCTTCATTGTGGCCCAGTGACCTTGGAAATAGGTTCTCCTAAAGTCTAGGGTATCCATTCTCTTCCTTGGCTATAGCAAAATCTAAGCTGACATGGTCACTTTTCCTCCAAGATTTTGGTCCCTTCTTCACTAACCAAATCCAACTCGTTTAAAACAACTAGGTAGAAAGATGAAGTGTACATCAGTATTCTGTCTTGACCTCATGGCAATATTTTTAATGTTATGTCAGGAAACCATCTAATTGCTTGATCTAGCCAGATGGTAATGACGATGGTGAAGATGATAACAATTAGCATTTATGTAAGGCTTTAAAATTTGCAAAGTGCTTGACAAATATGACCTCATTTAACCCTACCAACAACCTGGGAAGGTAAGTATTATTATGACCATTTTATGGATGAGGAACTGAGATAGTACTTAAGTGACTTGCCCAGGGTCACACAGCTAAAAAGTGTTTCAGGTTGGATTTGAACTCAGGTCTGAATGTAGGCCCAGTCCACTATGCCACGTAAGTGGCAATATATTCACAAAACAATATGATTCGTTCCTCTGTCCTTTTATTCCCATATAAATCCTTTCTACTCTGGCTCTCTTCTCAGATGTATGTATTTATAGAGGTGATTATGTTTACTGCCATTAGCTAACAGTTGTTTGGGGTGTTGCTGTTGGGGAAGGAGGATGAGATGAGGGGACAAAGTATTCTCTTCCAGAGCCATTTTTATTCCTGAGTCTCATTCCATAAAATCTTCTTATTTATCAGATCATATTTGCTTGCTCACATTAATTCCGGTTACTAAATATGTAAAGTCACTTCATTTTCTGGGTCTCTTTTTCCTCATCAGTAAAGCTCAGGGATGGATAAACTATATCTGAAAGTTTCCTTCCAGCAATGCAGCCATTTGTCTAATTACTGAATCCACGATGCCTTTTCAGAACTGGGTAGCAGATCCTCTCATCTAAACAGTATTATGTAAGGTAGTCAGACTCCCAGGCTAGCCCATGAAAGTCAACTTAACTAAGAATGTACCTAAAGTTTCAACTTGGATGGCGGTGGGAAGCCACATTTCCCACAGCAGAAGGACAGGAAAGTCCCCTTCCCTCTACCCAGCTGGCAAGAGAAAGCACCGTTTTCTCCCACTTCAAGACATGGTGGTTGAGCAGGTAGGCCTTTGTTTCACAAGAATGACTACAGGTTACATGTAAAGTCAATAGAGAAATTTGAGATATTAAGAAACCAAGTAATGAGTCACAGTAAGTATGAATTTTTGAAAACTTTGAAAACCGGATTCCTTGAATACAGAGCTATTTTGGCAGTCGACAAAAATGTTCTGCTTAAGTGATAACTAAAAGGGCAGAGGTCTCATATCTCTTCCTGATCTGTCATTGTGAATTCTCTAAAATCTACGTATCCCAATTTCCAAAGGGCAGAGGTCTCATATCTCTTCCTGATCTGTCATTGTGAATTCTCTAAAATCTACGTATCCCAATTTCCTCCCAGTCTTTCATTCCCATATTATGCACGATAATCCCAGCTATTTCTCTGAGAGCATGCCTAAGAAAGTCTAATTTAAAAGAAAACTTAAGATCGTGTATGGGTATGTGAATGTCAACACATTAAGGCCCCATGATTTAATTAGAATGGGAATTGCCTTCCATTTATATGCTTCCAGAACTGCCCAGAGACTCAGAAGGTTATATGTCTTGCCTAAGGTAAAATAAATAGTAGGCGTCGAGGCAGATTTTGAATCCAGGTCTGCAAGACTAATTCTCCTCAGCAGATACAGTTAATTTGATTATTTCATTAGCACTTGTCTTAGGCTAATAAGAAACACATACTGTGACAGAGAACCAACATTAGCAGAGCAGATAAAGAATACATCTTGGGGGCGGCTAGGTGGCACAGTGAATAGAGACTTGGCCCTAGAGTCAGAAGGACCTGAGTTCAAATCCAGTCACAGACACTTAACACTTACTAGCCATGTGACGTTGGGCAAGTCATTTAAACTCAATTGCCCTGCCCCACCCCCTCCAAAAGAAAAAGGGTAAAAACACCACCCCCCAAAAAAAGAATACATCCTGAAGTCAAGACCTGGGTTTGAGTTTTACTTCCAATCACTATTGGATGGGTGATCCTGGGAAGTCACTTAACCTTTCAAGTCTCTAGACCGGAAATGGGGAACTTGTGGCTAGACTAACAATTAGACTAGACTAGAAAGAGCTCTAGCCAGGTAATCCCCTTTCTCTGAGGAGAGAAGAGTAGCCCTGACCCCAACTTCCTACTTTCCCTCCTATAGGAATGAAAATATCCCTTGTAGAAGGGCAGAGGGAGAAGAAGTTAAAGATGTCTATTGTCCCTCCCTTTGAGCCACACAATAAAAAGCTCTCAGCATCCAAGGGCCTCTCAACTCATGTGGGGCCCACTCCTCTACACATAAAACTAAGTCAGTCATTTATTTAAGAGAAACAGATATATATATATATATATATTAGTAATAAAATTTCAAAATCTTTTTTTATAACATATAGGAAATATGAGGTCTTTTAAAAAATAGGTTATTTTCTTTATATACTTAACAGATTATCAACTTTCCATACTGATTTAAAGTTTTAAATAATTTTATAGAATCAAAAGCCCTTATTACTTTTTAAACAAATGCTACCACCTAGGGTAACACAAAGCATGCGCAATTAGAAAGCTACTTCAGTTATTACAATGTATATTAAGAGCTTGTTAAATAAAACTAGATGTGCTCTTAATAAACAGTTTGAAACCATTAAAAAGATGATTCAGTAACGAATCCCCAGGAGGAAAACCAATTTATAATGGACATTTAAAATATAGTTTTAAAGTTGCCTACCAAATATGCCTAAAATTTAAAATGTAAGAACTGTTATAATTTTTTAAAAACATACATTTAAATAATTTTGTGAAGTCAGACAGTAATTGAAATAGTATATACTAAAAACTGATATCAGAAAAAAATATTTATTTTTTTATTTAAAGTATTTTTTCTGACAAGAGAGGGTTAATTTGTTGTTGTTTTTAAGAGAGTGATAATCCAGAAATGAATGATTGAAAAATAATGGCATAAAAAAAATTTAAGGCTACAAGCCCTATTATTAACAGCCTCCAAGAATACATAGCTGTCACAATAGATGGTTTAAAATCCAAAATTCTGACTTTCATAATTGATACTAAGTATATTTAAATAGTACAAATGCTACAAATGAGATGCATCTCAACTAGATGTAAAGACATAGAATTTTTTTGTTTCTTTATTTCACTGGAAACCCTGTGGCTGACTGTTGCATTTGGACCTGCTATAGAAGAAAGTGTGTAAGAGGACACTTTGCTAAGTAAACTATATTCAAATTATATTCTTTAGATGAAAAAATTACTAAGCAAATTTTAAAGTTGTAAATCACAGCTAAAAAGTAATAATAATAAAAAAATTGGGCTGTACCAATATAATTTTAAAAAAATAAACACCATAATAGTTAAAGTAATAAGGGGGTCTTTTATATAGAACTAGACAAAGTAATTGAAAAAAATAATCTGAAAGAAGAAAAGTTCTAGAAACTAAAGAGAAAAAAAAAGATTAGGAATGTAAAGATCCAAGCATTACTAAATGCCAAATTATATCATAAAGCAGTAATCATAGAAACTATTTGGTCATGAATTTTTAAAATGGAATAGTAGAAGCAATCTGATGCCATACTCTAGTGTTCAATAAACCCGAGAACATCAACTACTTAGGGCAGTGGTTCTCAACCTTTCTAATGCTGCGACCCTTTAATACTCATATGTGGGCGTATCTGCATGTGGGCGGACCCATCTGGAGATGGATAGAGGAGAGGTGTCTCGGTTCCTAAGACCATCGGAAATATGTGTTTTCTGATGGTCTTAGGAGACCTTTGTGACCCCTGTGAAAGGGTCATTCGACTCCCAAGGGGGTTTCAACCCACAGATTGAGCCGCTGACTTAGGGGAAGAGTTCCTTACTCAACACTAACTGCATAGGAAACTAGAGAGCAGTTTAGGGAAAAAAATTTTTTTACACAATACATGTGACCAGGGCATTTCTAGGCATGCCCAGATGGCCTGACATGGAAGCCTGTGTCCCCTACCACATAGATGGGGGCAGCTGTCTTTGACTGGTTGCCTGTGTCTTTAGAACTGGAAGACTGCTATTTTCCTTGGCTGAGTCTAGAGGGTGAAGAACCCAGTTCACCCACCAGTGAAGACACCATGAAATGAACCAGTGGGGGGAAAAGTCTTTACTTCTCCTTCTTTCCTTCTGTCTTTAACTCTACTTCTAGAAATGGGCCTGGGAATGTTTGTTTCTATTTTATGGTGTTGGGTCTTCCTCAGTTTCTGGTGCCAGAGATGATACTCATAGAACCTGGGAGTTTGAGTTATGGCTTCCTTGGAGCTGGGACTGCAGGCAGGTTGGTACAGCCAGCCAGCCTGGCACAGAAGTCTTGAGAAGCTAGTGTGCCTGGGACTGAGTGCTTGGGTGCTGGACTGGAAACTGAACTGTGCCATATAGGAACCAAGCTAAGCCATGAACGTAATCACAAAATAAAGAAGTTGGGAGTCAGGGAGAGGAAAGCCTCTCATGGGGTGATGGGGGAGGGGAACAAGTGGGTATATTTGTGATCATACATTTTGAAGTAAATATTCCTGTGTAAAAGTTAATTCAATTTTCAGTGCTTAAACGGAAAAGAAGTGTAGAGGGACCCAACACCCTCCACACTACCATCCATCACCATGCCCTCCCACAAACCCCTCAAGGGTACCTGAGAACCTTGGAAGATAAAGCTTCTCTGCCCAAAACTTGTGGATCCTAGATATGTTAGGGCGGGAGATACTAAACAATTTTTTTTAGACAAGGGTGGTGGATAGGTGGGCAGTAAATGTACAATTTTTTTTTCTGGTGAGTGTTCCCTTACAAGTCAGTTCCACTGTGGTTTTGCAAACTTTATTTGTTAACTGCTCAACTGATACTTTTTGTATTACTGAATTCTGACTAAGGTTTGATATACTGATATGTCTGTATTATTGAGCCCTGTATAAGTACTGATTCCAAGTTTGCTGTGAGAAATTCAGAATCACTAGATTGCTACTGTCTAGAAGAAATGTTCATGCTGTTCTTTTGCATTTAAGCCAAGCTCTATTTCTTGTCTTTTGTGAAAGCAGAATGTCTTACAGCTTCATAGAGTAAGAATGCTGATGTCTTCAATCCATAGGAGGCTCACATCCTTTGCTACTTCTCTGAACCATTTTTCTTGTCCTGAAAGCTGCTTTTCAATTCCACTTGGTTTATCCTAGCAGCTGTAAGGATCCTTGGGGGAATTTTGTGTGCCTTTTGGGATAAGAAAGCAGAGGAAAATGTCTAGACCTCTATGGGAATTACCTATGCTAGAGGGACCCCTAAATGATGTCAGTATGCCTCTGTAAAAAGTGACATTTTGGGGGATCACCTTTGTACGACTTACATCCCCTAGGTAATCAAGAGAAGAGTTTCTACTCAGGACAATTTCTCATTTGAGAAAGAGGCAATACCAAGTTGATCCCTGGGCCCAAACTGCTGTGGGGAGAGCTCCATGTAATGTGGAAAGCTCAGTGGGGACCAAGTTTCTGCTTGAGACAGAAGCCAGTGTTCTTTGTCTTTGCTCAGTCTTTTGCTTGTGGATTGAGAAAGTCTGGTGAGGCTAAGCAAGTATATATATTTGTGAATTTACAAAATACTTCTTTTGTTGGCTTATTTGGGCAACTATGTGTATTGTTCCTTATTCTGTGAATCTGAAAAACTTTGTATTTTGAGATAATTGTAATTTTTATCAGCACATGTGGGACTGCATATCATAATGTAACATTGTCTGTTTTGAGACTTTACTGTATGGCATTGGGGAAGCAATTGAAAAGACATTGTTTATGCCTCCTCAGAGACCATAGAGAACTGTTCTGAATTTGGGACCAGGACTGTGCTATAAATAAATGAATGAATGAACACATGCATGCATAAACAAAGAGATGTATCTCTACCTATTTGCTAAGTATGGCAAATTTCCAAAAGGGGGAAAAACTAACCAGGGCTTCTTTGGACATGCCCAGTTCCCCTAACATGGACACATTCTTGAGAGACCTTCTGACTATGCCCATTTTGCCTAACATGAAGCCCTCACCATTTCCTAGGGCATCCTCCCAAGACCAGGAGTTTGAAGCACAACAACCCTGGAGCCAGGACTGTAGGCAGGGTAGTGCAGCCAGTCAGCCTAGCATGAAGACCCCAAGAAAACCACGGTGACTGGGACTCTACCTTGAAGGATGTTTTGGAATCGGAACCAGGACTGTGTTCTACAGGAGCTGACCTACGCTATAAACTTAGTGTCTATAAGAAATACCAAATGGATATGAAATTTAAATATGAATGGTCACATAAATTTAAACAATTAAGAGAACAGAAGAAGACTTTTTACTTTCAAAACTATGACTACAGAGGAGATTCTTAAAATAAGAGAGAAAAGATCACAAAAGACAAAACAGAAAATTTTGATTACATAAAATGTTAAGTTTTGGCATGAACAAAAACAATGAGGCTAGATAGAAACAGATGAATAGGGAAAATTTTTTACATCAAATATCTGATGCAAATCTGGCATCCAACATATATAGGAATAATTTCCCAATAGGCAAATGGTCAAGATACCAAGTTAAAAAAAAAAAAGTTGTAAACCTTATCTTTAAAACACAGCTCTAAGGTTCCAACTCACACCCAGCAAATGGCAAAGACTGTAAGATTAAAAAAAATATATCAGTATTGGGAGCACTTATTTCCGAAGATGGAAATAATACATATTGGGAGGGATCTGGTAAAGACTGCCACATTACTGGAGAAGCTATGAACTGGTACAGCCATTTGGGAAAGAATTTGAAATTATCTGAGAAAAATTTATGCCCTTTTATCCTACAATCCCACTATAGGAAATGTATCCTAAGAATGTCAAAAGAAGAAAGAAAAGTTTCATATATCTTAATAAATCAACAAATATTAATACCTACTATGTGCTAGGCATTTGGGAATAAAAAATACAAAACACAAGACAATTTCTACACCTGAGAAGCTTACATTTTAATGGGGAAGACAATGTATAAACGTGCATATATTCAGAATAAATATAAAATGTAAAGTACGGGGGATGCACACTAGCTGATCGGAGAGGGCTTCATGTCCAAAGTGGGGCTTCATTTTCATTTTGAAGAAAGGGATTCTATGAGACGAAGATAAGAAGACAATATAATCTAGTCATACACTACTATTGATGACAAAGACAAATCGATTTCCAGCATTTCTATAGCGTTTCAAAGTTGGCAAAGTCCTTTAGAAATATTCTGTCATTTGATCCTTTCAACAACCCTGGGAGGTAGGTATTATTATCTCCTTTAACAGATGAAGGAACTAAAGTAAACTGCAGTTAAGTGACTTGCCCAGGTTCTCATGGCTAGTAAGTATCTAAGGCTGAATTTGAACTCAAGTGCTTCTCAATCCACAGCATTCTATATAACGCCACATAATCATATCTGAAAATTAATGCCGGAACATTCATAGCTCTATTTTTTGTGTGCTAGCAAAAGAACTGGAAAGAAAACTACATTTTATTCCTGGGGAATGTCTTTTGTGAGTATAATGTAATAATACTGAGAAATTAGAAATGTGTGTAAGATTAGGGAAATATGGGGAAATTTCTATGAACCAATATAAAGGGATGTGAGGAAAAGTGAGAGAACCATTTCTATACAAATCACAATGAAACTGAAACTGGTCTCTGAATGCTTGGACTATAAGGGCTAATCTTGTTCCCAGAAAAAAGATAAACAAAGAGAAGTTTCTTCTTGGGGACGTTCCCTTTTATTAATGAAATAATAGATTCAAGTCCTTGTGCCTAAAAAAATCTTTAAAAAAACGACATGGTTTGGCAAACAGATCAACTTTCAATTAGTCTAACCTAAAATATTAAATTTCTGTAAAATCACAAAAGGTCATTTTTATTGTAAAAACATCTTCTTGAGAATATCTCCTTTTGATATAACTCAACTTTTCCAGGACTCAAGTGGTACTTTTACACAAATTGTATAGCCATTTACATAAAGCCACAAAAAGAAGAAAAGCAATGCAGCCTAGTGGATAGAGAGCTGCTCTCAAGTCAGGAAGATCTGGGTTCAGGGACCCACCTCTGACAAATATTAGTTATATGACCATAGGCAATTCACTTGACATCTCTGTAGCTCAGGCAACTCTCTAAGATTGCTTTAGACTGGGTGCCAGTCTATATTAGCAATTAATCAATCACTAAATGTTTACTAAGCACCTTCCATGTTGCTGTGCTAAGCACTAAAGATACAAAAAGAGGGAAAGACAGTCCCTACCCTTAAAGAGCTTACAATCAAATGGAGAAGAAAATATACCAACAGATCTATACAAAGCAAGGTCTATTCGGAAACAATTAACAGAGCTTGGAAGACACTAAAATTAAGAGGAGTTGTGGGAAGGGCTTTCTGTAAAAATAATGGGATTTTAGCTGGGGCTTAATGGAAGCCAGAGAAGTCAGTAGGTGCAACTGAGGAGGAAAAGCATTCCAGACATGCTGGATAGCCAGAGAAAATGCCTAGAGAATGAGAGATGGAGTATCTTGTTTGTGGAACAGCCAGGAGGCCAGTATCACTGGACTGAAAAGTATGTGGGCATGAAGACTGAGAAGGTAGGAGAGGGTTAAGTTATAAGGGACTTTGAATGTCAAATAGAGCATTTTGTATTTGATCCTGCGGGTGAGAGGGAGCCACTGGAATGGATAAGGGCAAGACATTGTTGGACCTGTGCTTTAGAAATACCACTTTGGTGGCTGAAAGAATCCTCATTAAATTTCCCTACAGCAATGAAGTCACAGGTCCATAAAGACATTTAATACAACTTTATCAATGAGTTGTGTCTACTATAAAGGATTATTTTGTCTTCAGTTCCCCTCTTCCTTTTCCCAATGAAATTTTCTGAATTCATTTAAGCCAGAAAGTTATATTCTTATATTCTATATAACTCTCTTTAGAGTTTCTATTTAACCTGTATACATGTATTTATTGTTCTTTCCCGATATTTTTTTCTTTCCCCCCTTTTCTAACATAGCCCACATATTAATTTTTTATTTTAGGTAATTCATATTAAGAAGGCAGTCCATTTTCCATGCTCTTTTATGCATTCTAATGCAAACAACTTGCATTTATGTAACATTTTAAGGTTTATAAAAGAGCTTTCCATAAATTATTTTATTGGATATTCACAACAACCCTATGTGGGTGGTAAACACAGACTTTACTACCCTCATTTTATGGATGCAGAAACTGAAATTGAAGGAAGTATGTATTAGGCACCTAATGAATGCTTGCTGAGTTGAATCCAACTACAGCAATTTGTCATAGGGTCACATAGTAAATAAGTCTGTGAAGTAAGATTCAGTCAGGTCATTTCTGATCTCAAACTACTCTGATGAATAATCTGAAAAAACAAACAAGCATACTGAAATCAACCTTAATTCCAAGTGCGTTTTTAAGGAAGGTTCCCATCCTGACAACCTCATTACCTCTGAGTACAAGCAAAACAATAACCAGTAAAAATGTAATTATGGAAAATTATTTCAAATCTACTCCCATATACATATATCCTTGGTAGCTCCAAAATTAGGCATTCCAAAATTATCCAAGGTTCCAAAGCTTAAGTAAATCTGTGGTATCTCTGCTGGATATTTTAAGGGTGTAAACGTCACTACAGATAATGCACCCAAGTTATTCTGAGAAACAGAGATAAACACTAGCCAAAGACACGTTGTTTCCTTGTGTTCTTCCCTACACGGACAAAAGACTGAGCTGAAAATAAATTCACAAGGATAACGGCACATGGTAATGCACTTGCTAATGAATCAATGCCACATGTTTACTGATTTCCACAATCTTTCCAGATTAGAAAGCAATGAAAAGGTAGGATTAGTGATCAACACATGGGTCAACACATTTAAAGATGACCCCCAAGAAATGCAAGAGCAAGATATCTGAGTATCTCTTTTTTTGGGCAGGCAAAAAGCCAAAGAAGAATCCAGAGGATCTTGTCACATTCATGGGGCTTTCTGGGTGTTCCAGAAGAACTAAGATAGGGAAAAGAGAAATTCCAGTTTCATGACATGGTAAAGGCCAGAACAGACATGATATAATAATGACGGACTGTGGAACACAAAAGATGTGAAGAAAAATGATGTAACGAAAGCAGAGAGAACTGCTGTTTCCAATGCTACAGTGACAGAGAAGCTAATAGATTCAATGGATTGAGTGACTAGATTGTAAGGACCAGTATTGCCCCAAATGGTCACCGTCTGGATTCTTCTTGTTCTTTTTGGAATTCCTTTCCAAGACCAATCCTACAAACTCGACTTATTCATTGAGGATACAGCAACAGAAATTTGGTATTCTTCTATATAATATGACTAATGTGAATATATGTTTAATAAGAATTATATGAGAGCCTATATTGGACTGCATGCCATCTTGGGGACAGGGAAGTGAAGGAGGGGAAGAAAATTTAAAACTTATGGAAGTGAATGTTGAAAACTAAAAATAAATTAATTAATTTATAAACTACTTGATGACTGGCCAAAAAAAAAAAAAAAGACAACAAAAGGAAAATAAAAGAGGAAAAGATGGGAAAAAAAGAAACTTGGTGAAATATAGAAAGAAAGTGACAATTTGAAGCAA
>CM053592.1:27861130-27886061 GCA_028646515.1 Pseudochirops corinnae | reverse complement strand
TGGGGAATGCTTATATTCAGTGGAAGAATCAGTCATTCAGTAAGATTTATGAAATGTCTACTACGTGCCAGCCGTGTGCTAAGAGCTGCGGATAAAAAAAGAGGCAGAAACCCTCAAGGAGCTTACAGTCTAATAGGGGAGACAACATGGAAAGAAATATATAGGAAGCAAGCTGGATTAATAAGAAATAATTAAGAAAGGGAAGGCATGGGAATTAAGAGGGGTCAGGAAAGGCTTCCTGTAGAAAGTGGCATTTTAGTTGGGGCTTACAAGAAGCCAGCGAGCTCAGTAGCGGGAGTGGAGGAGGGGGAGGGTACCAGGCATGGGGGACAGCCAGAGCAAATGCAGCAAGGTGAGAAATGACATATCTTGTTTCTGGAACAGCCCACAGGCCAGTGTCACTGCATCCAAGAGCATGTGTCAGGGAATAAGGAATAAGAAAACTGGACAGGTAGGTGATAAAGAGCTTTGAATGCCACATAGAGCATTTTGTATTTGATCCTGGAGGTGATGGGGAGCCAGCCACAGTAGTTTATTGAGTAGGGGTAGTGCTATGATCAGAACTGTAGTTTAGGAAAATCACTTCAGTGGTGGCATGGAGGATGGATTGGGAGTGGAGAAAGACTTGAGGCAGGTAGACCCACCAACAGATTATTGCAAGGGATGAGGTGATTAGGGCTTGCCACTAGAATGGTAGCTTCATCAGAGGAGAGAAGGGGGTCTATTGGAGATTTGATGCAAAGATGGAATTGACAGGCATTGTCAACAGATTGGATATGGGAGCTGGACAGAGAGTGAGGAATCCAGCAGGGCTCCTAGATTTCAAGCCTAAAGGAAGGGAAGATGGTGTCGTCCTCTACAGTAACAGGGAATGTAAGAAGGGAAGAGAGTTTAGGAGGAGAGATAATGAGTTCCATTTTTGGACACATTGAATTTAAGATATTTACTGGGCATCCGATTTAAAATGTTTGAAAGGCAGTTGGAGATGCGAGCTAAGGAGGTCAGGGTAGGACACTGGGGCAGGATAGGTGCATATGAAAATCATCAACGCAGAGACGGTCATTAAAATGAAATCACCAAGTGAAGTAGGGAAGAGAGGGAGAAGAGGGTCCAGGACAGAACCTGGAGGGATGTATGTGGTTAGAGCGCACCTAGTAGAAGAGGATCCAGCCAAAAAGACAGAAGGAACTGTCAGGAGGAGAACCAGAAGAGAACGCTAGCCCAAAGCCTAGAGAGAAGAGTGTAGGAAGGAGGAGACAGTGGTCAGTAATGTCAAAGGCTGCAAGGAGGTCAAGGAGAAAGAGGACTGAAAAAAGGCCAGTGGATCTGGCAACTAAGAAATCGTTAGTAACTTTGGAGAGGGCAGCTTCAGTGCAGCAATGAGGCCAGAAGTCAGATGGAAAGGCATTAAGAAGAGAATGAGAGGAGAAAGTGGAGGTACCTATTGTAGATGTGTTTTTTGAAGAGGTTAGCCACAAAGGGTAGAAGAGATAAAGGATGATAAGTCCTCCCTTCTTTTTGCAATGTGTGTCAACTTATTTTTACTCCATAGCCCCACTCACCATTTCTGCAACTTTTCTGTCCAAAGTGCCCTTCTCTCCCCTATTCCCATCTTCCTTACAGTCAATAGAAGGGTCTTTAAGGGCACAAATTGTCTCTACTTTTGTTTTTCCTCAGCTTTTAGCACTGCACTTCACATATAATAAATATTTCGTAATACTTCATTCATTCATTAAATGTTGTCTGTTTTAATGCATCAGAGCTTGGTGATTCTTTTATTGGGCCACTCTCTTTTTATAAATCAGTAAAAACAAAACTACAATGGCATGATGTTAAGTTAATATACATACATGTGTGTGCTTATATATGTGTATATATTCATGATATATATGTGTATATATGTATGTGCATATGTATGTATATACATGCACACACACATATATGCATACATACATACACATACACTGCTATTTAAAGTGAAAACTTTTTATGCCAACATCTTGACCACCATTTTCTAAAACTGACACTTTTGATAGATTGGTTTTGGGGCATGGTAACCTTTCCAAGTGTCAAAACTATATATAGGACACTGGTTTATTTAAGGACAAATGCCAGAAGCTTCTAAACTTGCTCCTGACATGGAATAAATTTTGTGTGTCGTCAATTTTTACATGAAAGAATCATAAAACTACCTATTCTAATGAGCCTTTTCTTGATTTTTTACAGTTGTATAATTAAGCGGTCACCTTCCCTGAATGCTTCTTCTGGCATTGTTTATGTTTGTATGTTATTTTACATTAAATTTATAGAATCAAATCCAAGTGCACATGTGTGATTCAAGGCCCTCTGTGATTTGGCCCCATTCTACCTCTCCAGCTTTCTGTCACATTACTACCCTTCATACCTGTACCGTATATTCCTGTCAGACTGGATTGTTGATTGGCTCCCTGAACTAGACTTGCTGTCTCTTCTACATTCAGTCAGGCCATCCCCTCATCTCCATCTGTTAAGATAATCCTCTTTGTCAAAGCTCAGGTCAGGTGTCTTCTCCTCTAAGAAGCTTCCCAGGTGTCCTAGCTGAAAGTATCCCTGCAATTGTTCTAGAATGCTTTATCACACACCGCCTTGTATGTCATTTAGAGCCCTGATGAGACATCTGACATCTTCGTATTCCTTCTGCCTTGCACAGAGTTGACCCTTAATAAATAAATGTTTGGGAAGGGAATTCCGTGAGGTTATGTTACTGTTTTTTCTATCGGTTTGAATCTTAGGGCACTTTTCCTTTTCCTTGTGACCTGTGACCCAAGTGAATACCAAATGGACTCTTTGGAATGCATGTTCAGTGTGTGGCAGAGTTGTTCCAATACATCAGAAGCATATTGCTATTTCTGCAAGCCTCTGGAAGTTCTAAAATTGCAGCCAAGGTTCATAACCTTTACAACTGCAAAATAGTAACTGGTCTATTTATTCCCCTCAGCATTAGTGGGATGAATGATCACTTTATCATCTCTCCTTATAGAGGATATGAATCAGATGTTTTTTAATCTACTATAAGAGGACTGCATCTGAAAACCTGCTTATCTATAGTTTTTTTTTAATTTTGGACATTTTTATTACTAGAAATTCAGGCAGTATAGTGTAGTGGATACAGTAGAATGATGTATTACAAGTCAGAAGGCTGGTTTGAATCCCACCCTCATTACCTAATAGCTATGTGTACTTCATTTAACCTCAGATTCTTCATCTGTAAAATGGGGATAATAATGTGCCTTCTTCATAAGCTTGCTGGGAAGCTCAAAGGAAGTGGTATATACAGAGCTCTCTGCAATCTTTAAAGCAATATGTAAATTAATTTTTTATCATTATGGTAATAATTACTAATCATGTAAATAGAATTTTATGAAGTTGAATCAATTTTAGAGATTTCATTGTGGGGGGTTTCTTTATATACAGAGAAGATTGGGATTGGACCTATGATTTCATGATGAGGAAATGAACTCCCTCTACTGATGGAGTTGGATATGGTGCCTGTGGCTTTGAGAATTGCTTTGAGAACTGAGACAGTCAGCTGGTATGTGTGAGAGGCAGAATTTGAACCCAAGACTTCCTGGCATCACATCTGTCCATCTAGACCCTACACCATGATGCCAAGAAGAACTTTGGCTCTGGTTCTTTAAAAGTAAAGCCTTATCATTTGTCAGATTCTCTTCTGGAATTCAGTCAGTGAATGTTTGAGTACCGTTCCATGTATGGTGTGCCATATTCACCTTTGTATGCCTGTGAAACCTGGACTATTTGAACCACCTCCATTTGAATTGTCTTAGTAAAATTCTGAAGGTTACCTGGCAGGATAAGACACCAGACACTGAGGTCCTTTCTTGAGCTGAACTGCCAAGCATTCACTCTCTCACAGACAGCACAGCTCTGATGGGCTAGCCATGTAACCTGGAGGGCAAATATATTTACCTAAAATACTTTTTTATAGAGAACTCACACAAGGCAAGTGCTCACAGGGTAGTCAGGGGAAGCGGTACAAGGACACTCTTAGGGTCTCTCTGAAGAACTTTAGTTTCTATTCTGTAGAACAATTTGGAGTTATGCCCAAAGGTCAGTCTAACTGTGCACCCTTAAATCCAGCAATACCACTACTAGATCTCCATTCAAAAGAGAGTTTTTAAAAAGGGAAGGAGGAAGAGGTCCTATTTGTACAAAAATGTTTATAGTACCTCTTTTTGTGGTGGCAAAGAATTGAAAATTGAGGGGAAGCCAATCAGTTAGGGAATGGCTGAACATGTAGTATATGAATATAATGCAGTACTGTTGTGCTCTAAGAAATGACAAGCTGGCTGATTTCAGAAAAACCTGAAAAGACTTACATGAACTGATACAAGGAGAAGTGAGCAGAACCAGGAGGATTTGGTTCACAGCAACATCATATGATGATCATCTATGAATGACTTTGCTGTTCTCAGCAATACAATGACCCAACACAGTTCCAAAGGACTCATGATTAAAATGTTACATCTAGAGAAAGAACTAATGGACTCTTTTATTTCTTTTAAATTTGGTCTGTTTCTTCTTTCACAATATAACTAATATGGAAATATGTTTTACATGATTGCACATCTGTAGCCTGTCTCAGATTGTTTACAGTCTCAGGGAGGAGGGGAAAGGTGAGGAAGGAAGGGAGAAAATTTGGAACTCAAAATTTAAAAAAAAAGAATGTTAAAAATGGTCTTTACATGTAATTGGGACAAAATAAAATACTATATATATATGTATATATACATGTTGTTTATATCTCTCTCTGTCTCTTTGTCTCTGTCTGTCTGTCTGTCTCTCTCTCTCTGTGTCTCTGTCTTTCTCACTTCAGTATGAATTGTGAGACATAGGAGATGATGGTACAGGGCCACCCAACATGCGTGCCCACATCAGCATGAGCAAAGCAGAATTGCAGTACCACAGAGGAAATGTGAGCTGTGTAAATCCAAAGACATTTCCATCCCAAATGTGCTAATGGGCTATGCATAACCTGCGGTAGACCTTCTGAACCCATGTTGGGCTGATCAGTCATAGCGGAACACACTGTACCCTGACCCCAGTATCGTGATATCTTTGGTCTTTTTTGGAATTGAAGGATGAACAAAATATCCAGGTCCATTTATATTTCTTCTGGCATTGGTGAGAGCCCCAAGGAGTCGTTTGATAAATTACCAGGTGTCTATTAAGCAAGCAGCCATTTCTAATAGTTTACAGCCTACCAATTTCAGGCAATATCTGACTTCTTCTAGGAAACAACTTGATAGAGATGAAAACAGAACTAAAAATTCATTTAGTTCCAGGATAATCAGATTTCTTTGGATTCGAGTTTGAGTTTTGTCACATTGTAAGTATCCAGAGATGATGATAAATTAACAATCTACAGGATTATTATTGCTTGATTGGAAATTTTACTGGTGAAACTACCAGGTTCACACTCCTTTGTTTTCAGGCTGTGAGACTTTAAAATTATTTGTAAATACTGTTGGGTGTGGGCTCTTAAAAAAAAAAAAGATTCTTTGCATAATGTTCTTTTCATTTGGGAATTACTGTAAGCACAAATGCTTCCAAGGAAGGGTATAGCTAGCAAAAAGCTAGGAATTAATGTATTTTATCGTCTGATGAGTTGTGGGTGAAGTTTCTTTCTTAAAGTCTCTTCTTTCATTATTTTTTAGGTAGGGAAAAAATAGGTTTTTACCACTCACACACAAATCTTCTGCTTTTAAAAACTCAAGGCTAATGACTTATTTTAATTTTGCTCCTGGAAATGTTCAGCCACTTAATATATCCTTATCAGAATGAAGATATTAACTTTAAAATAAGGTTAGAGTAGAGAAAAAAGAAATATAACTGAAATTTCTTGAAGCAATTTGAATCCTGATTTTTTATGGAGTATAGGGGGTTGTCGTAGTAGTGTACTTGGTACTCTGGGTCTCTTCATAGTGTTAGAGTCAGTTCAGTAGATAGTAAAATATGAGTTTCTTGAGAGCCCCTCCTGTTTTTTTACATTTTCTTTTTTTTTTTTTGTATCATCAGTGCTTGGTACAACAGCTAGGTGGTACAGTGGATAGAGCCTAGAGGAGGTGGGGAATCTGCCACTTTGCAACCATATGTGACCTTCTGGGTCTTTGGGTATATACAGCCTTTTGACTGAGTTCAAGTTTTTACAGAACAAAGCCTTTTATTAAGAGGGAATTTGTTTTGTGAAGTTTGGATTCAGTCAAAGGGCCATACTTGAGGACCTAGATGGCCACATGTGGCCTCGAGGCCACAGGTTCCTCAGCCCTGGCCTAGAAACCTCTTGCAGAAGATGAGATTTGAGCTGAGTTTCAAAGGCAGCCAGGGAAGCCAGGAGGAAGAGACCAGGAGGGAGAACATTCCAGGCTCTCTCACTGATTACAAAAGGCCAGAAATGTGGAGAGTGAGAAGGCACCAAATGGGAAGATGGAATATTGTGTGTAACGAACATGTCACTGGGTCATGGAGTACATTGAATAAAGTATAAGAGTAGAAAGGTAAAAAAGGGGCTAGATTGTGAAAAGACTTTAAAAGTCAACCAGTGGATTTTACCTGGAGGTGATTGGGAGTCCCTCAGATTTATTGAATGAGGGTCAAGGACGGACATGGTTAGATGATGCCTTTGGCAGCTGGGGAGAAGATGGGTTAGGAAGAGAGATATATGAGACAGGTAGAATCACCAGCAGCTATTGCCATAGACCCACATGTGAGGTATTAAGGGCCTGTGCCAGGGTGGTGACTGTGTCAGAGGAGAAAAAGGAAGTGACCCAAGAAAGGCCAATTGAAAAGAAATAATCAGACAGCTTAGACCAGCACAGATGAAAACTCCTCTGCATTTCATCCAGTGTGATTCCTGTTCAATTAATGAGCATTTATTAAGTACCTACTGTGCGCTAAGCATTATGCTAGGTAATAGGGATCCAAGCACAAATGTGAGACAATCAGCCTGCCCTCATGGAGCTTACACTCTACACATTTCTGTTCACATTTCTATACATTTTCTGTAGCATGTCTACCCATTGCACCAAGACCTTCTGGTACTTTTAGTATCTTCTAGGTACTTGTGTAGCCTTCAGATGGTTACATTACTGTCTACTGTATGTACTGCAAAATGTTTGTCCATGTACTTCTTGGGCATAAGTCACTATATGTAATGTACTGTATCCTGTTGATATCCACGGTGCGTCTTCAGATTTGGGGGGGGAGTATTTTTGAGCTGAAGAATTATTTGCATAAAACAATTTCATTTTGAAATACCTAACCATTTCTGGATCTCTGTTTCCTCCAACAGAGGCGTTTGAACTAGCCACTTTCTAAGGTTACTTTCAGCTCATAAAATTCTGTAAATTGTAGTAATACAGGAGCTTGAGCAAGGTTGCTGTTGATAATCTAGGATATCCTGTTCACATTTCAAACAAAAATTACTCACATCATTCAATATCCCCATTTCATGAAATTGGAAATGGTTTTGTGGTTTGCCAGTTATAGAAAGGCAATCTTGGACGTGAGAGCAAGGAAGGTTATTTTTCCATTGTGAGAGTGTAGGGATCCAAGTAGGGATACACTAGGGCTTAAAGGGACATGGAGTGCTATGTTTAAGGAATAAAATGAAGGCCAGTTTAACTGGACTGTAGAGTGTAGAAACAGAAGCTGTATAAAATGAAACTCTCAACAGTTTAAAGTGAAATGTTTCTAGAGGTTCACGTATCATTTCTTCTCATGGCTCTTAGATCTATCTGTCCAGCCATAGCCTCTTTCCTGAGTTGTAAATTCCACATCCCCAGCTGCCTGTTGGATCTCTTCAACTGCATAGTCTGTTGGCAGCTCCAGCTCAACATGTCTAAAGCAGTCCAGTCTTAGTTGTCTAGGGTATACAGCTAAAATGTTACAGTTAGGTCTTGAATCTATGTCTTCCTGAATCCAAGGCTAGCCCTCTGTGCATTGTACCATTCTGCCTCTCTATGTTTATTCTCACACAGTAATGTTTCAAAAAATTGAGCAACAAGGTGGCACAGTGGGTAGTGTGCTGGGCCTGGATTCACAAAGATTCATCTTCCTGAGTTCAAATCTGGCCTCGGATACTTACTAGCTATCACACTAGTCACTTAACCCTGTTTGCCTTAGTTTCCTCATCTGTAAAATGAGCTGGAAAAGAAATGGCAAACCATTCCAGTAGCTTTGCCAAGAAAATCTCAAATGGGGTCATGAAGAGTTGGATGTGACTGGAAAATGATTGAGCGACAACAGAAGACATATATCCAGCCCTAGTTTCTCTCCTGAGCTCTGGTCTCACATTATTAACTATATGGATAGAGTGCCAGGCCTGGAGTCAGGAAGACTCATCTTGAAGACTCAATCTGACCTCAGGTACCTATTAGCTGTGTGACTCTGGGCAAGTTACTTAACCTTGTTTGCCTCAGTTTCCTCATCTGTAAAATGAGCTGAAGATTGAAATGGCAAACCACTACAGTATCTCAGTCAAGAGAACCCCAAATGAAATAATGAAGAATCAGACATGACTGAACAAAAAAGTTTCATTATTATTAATGTACCAGTTTGCACTAGCCTTTTTATCCAGATCAGGGACTTCATTGATGATGCTTTTTTTCTTTTTTGCTTTTTGGAGGGGGGAATACAGGGCTATTGGGGTTAAGTGACTTGTCCAAGGTCACACGGCTAGTCAGTGTTAAGTGTCTGAGGTCAGATTTGAACTCAGGACTTCCTGACTCCAGGGCCGGTGCTCTATTCACTGCACCACCTAGCAGCCCAAGTGATGCTCTTTTTAAAAATTTAATTTTTTTTATTTCGAATTTAATCAACAATTAGATTTTAATTTAGCATATTAATTATTTTAAATTTACAATGAAAATGTTTCTCTGGAAATAGGCACAGGAGAATACATGTGTTCAGTGTTAAAGACTACACATCTATTGTTTGTCCTCTGTGGAACGATTTTCTTAAAAGCCACGCAGCATCAGATCATAGCCTGACAGCAAGACCCTGTGACATAAATATTTATTTGATTTTAGTATTCCAATATATTTTTTAAGAATTCATTTTGAACTTAAATACATAAAGAGAAAAAAGTACATTCCCATGTACATAGCACAACTTAAAAAGAGGATTCACTATAAAACCATATAAAAACATTTCACAGTTTACTTTTTTGAAAACCTATATAAGTACTACACATCATTTTCAAAACTACTGCACTTTCTATGCTTCCTTCTAAATTTTGTGCAATTTTTCTAATTTTTTCGTCCCTCCCCACTCTACACAGAGATGGCTACCATTAGATTCAGATATGTATATTACAATATATTTCAGTCAAGTATGGTTACTGACATCTAACTCTTGTAACCTGAACTGACAAAGAAATGCAATTTGACTTACTTCCAGGCTTTTATTACATTCTGATAGCTTGTGGTTTTGGCTGTCCAATGTGGGGATTACTTGTGGCCTCATATTTGTGATGTATGGTGTGCTAGCAAAATTAGTTTGCATGACTTTCATAACCCCAGGACTTGATTTGGAATAATTTATTAGTATGCCCTGAGGGAGAGTTTCAAATACTACATACAGGGGAAGAATTTTAATATTCCTCATATCCATGGTGCCAGTGTTTTGAGTTTTTATCAGCCATGCTTTTCCATCTAAATTAAGATTTATTTGAAGGCTACATTAACAATTTTTTTTTTGAAATCCACTTCTAAAACCATAGTGAGGTTGTATCTTAGATAATTTAGCATGTGTCATGGGATACAAAAAAGGATCAGATTCAGACCAACAGACATCTGTTAAGTGATTACCAGGGGCACCCCTGGAGTGTTAAGTGGTGGGCATTGAAGGATGAAAAAATTTTCCTTGCCTTCCGGGAGCTTAATTCATACATACAGATAAGTTGATAAATGATAGCTTGAGAAGAAATTAGCGCTAACCACTGAGAGAATTAGGAAGGATTGTATGTAGGATGTCACACCTGAATAGAGTTTTAAGACAAGTTGGGAATTTTAAGGGGAAGAGATGAATATGGCAAATATTTTTTTGGGAGGTGGGGGTTAAGTAGGGGGACAAGGCTGCCTTAGCGAAATGCAGAGAGAGGAGGTGGAAGGTAAAGTTCTGGGAATACTTAAATGGCCAGTTTGACTTGAAACTGAATATGTGAAAGTGAGTAAGAACTAAGGCCGAAAATGTAGTTGGGAGTCATATTGTGGAAGGATTCTGTTCAGTTAAATGAGTATTAAGCCTTTATCATGTGCATGTGTAAGGTGCTGGGATACAAAAGCATAATTGAAAGAGTCTCTGCCTTCTAGGAACTTAGGTTTGATTGAGAGAACACAGCATGTACAAGTGGAAAAGGTGCTAGATTGGATATCATTATACTAGGTTCAAATCTCAGATGAGTGTGTCTGTGTGTGTGTGTGTATGTGTGTAATACACACATACAGAGAGATCTACATTCATCTGTAAGCATTTATTAATTCTCCCTCCCACCTCTACACAATTGAACAATTTTTTTTGGAAAAGGACCAAAAAAACCCCCTACCTCATAACAGATATGCATAGTGTAGTAAGACAGATCCCCACCTTGGCCATGTCCAAAATTTGTGTCTCATTCTATGTGTTAAGTCTCACCTTTCTGGCAAGAGGCAGATGGAGAGTTTTATTTTCAGTCCTCCAGACTTGTAATTTATCATTGTGTTGATCAGAATTCTAAAGTCTTCCAAGCTGTTTTTCCACATTATACTATTGTATAAATTCTTCTAGTTATGTTCACTTTACTCTGAATCCGTTCACAGTCTTTTTTTTCCTTAAGAGAGAGAGTTCATAGAGGTTTTTCCAGTTTCCTTTCAAACTATCCATTTTGTCATTTCTTATGGCATAGTAACATTCTATTGAATTCATATGCCATTATATTTATAATATTCTGTTACATTCATAATTTGTTTATGTTTTTTTCCTGGAATTTTTTGGCTGCTACTAAAAGAACTGTTGAAAATATTTTGTGTGTTAGGTCCCTTTCTTCATTCTTATTTTATTTTGCTTTTTGGAGGGCAATTGGGGTTAAGTGACCTGCCCAAGGTCACGTGGCTAGTTTTTGTGTCAAGTGTCTGAGGCCGGAGTTCGGATTTGAACTCGGGTCCTCACTCGGGTCCTCCTGACTCCAGGGCCGGTGCTCTACTCACTGTGCCATATAGCTGCCCCTTTTTTTCTTCATTCTTTGATCTCTATGTGATATAGGCCTAGAAGGGCTATAACAAGGTTCAAGAGTTGCTTTCCAGAATGGCTGGACCAGCTCCTAGCTCTGCCCAGCTCCCAAACGTGCCTCTCAAGTTCCATTTCTCCTATTTATTACCCTGTTTGATGCTGACCAAGTCATTTCCCTTTTGTGGGTCTCTCTTCTCATTTGTACGAGATGACTGCTGGGGACTTTGCTAGCTTGTGATGACCTCCCAGGGGAGGAGAAAGGATCAGGACAGATTTCACAGAGGAGGCTGTGGCACTGGAGATGAGCCTGCTCTGAAGACAATGACCAAGGTGCGTGGCTTGGTTATCAGAATACATTGGTTGAGTGTGTCACTAAAATAACTCTGAATCTTTTCCTGTTTTGGGTGCGTGGAATTAAATTATTGCAAAAGGAATGAACAACTAGGAAGAGAAGAAATCGGACTCCAAATGAAAGAGAGATCATCTTAAATACTAGCTAGATAGTCTGAATGGTTATTGAGAGAGAGAGAGAGAATACCATGTGGCATCACTCTTGTTGGCCACCTAAAATGGATTTATCCCAGGACTGTCAGAAATGAACACTTACATACTCCAGGCCTGATGCAAGGGAGTACAGAGACAAATATGTCATAGACCACAGTGAGAGAGGGGAAAGACCTACACAAACACCTGTTAGAAATAGTGAGCTACATATAGGGGAGTGAAATGAGCAAAAATGAAAGATCTAGGCCAGTGGTTCTCAACCTTCCTAATGTGGGCCGACCCGCCTGGAGACAGATAGGAGGAGCGGTGTCTCAGTTCCCAAGACCATCAGAAATATGTTTTCCAATGGCCTTTGGTGACCCCTGTGACCCCTGTGAAAGGGTCGTTCGACCCCCAAGGGGTTGCGAACCACAGGTTGAGAACAGCTGATCTAGGCAATACACTACAAGAAATTTGAAAATCACCCAGTGGAGGGGAGGAGAAAGAAGAAAAATCAATAGATAAAGCATTTATTGTGTGCTGGGCACTGTGATAAGCCCTAGGAATACAAAAGCAAGAAAATGAGGTGATCCCTCAAGGAACTTACATTTTAATGGGGGAACATGACATAAACAGAGGAGAGAGAAAGCATAAAAGGGGGTACAGTGTCAGGTCAAAGCAGCTAGTCAGGAGAGTAAGCCGTATGACTGGGATTTCTGATGATATGGCAGGTTTTTGCAAGGACCCAACCAATGAGGGAGATTGCTTTTGGGTGAAATCATCGTCAGGCGCACGAGGCAGCTGGTGTAGAGGGCAAGCTGTGGAAAGTGGAAGGAGTTTACAAAAGGTTTCAAAGAGTGAATGGTACCAGAGATGGGCCTTGAAGAAAGGGAGGGACTTCAGTTGACTGAAAGGGAGGATATGGGGGACCATGTGAGCAATGGTTTAGAGATAAGAGAGACTGAGATGTAAATGGATATGCAGTGTAGTCTAGTTTGACCAGTACATTTATTATTATTATTATTATTATTATTATTATTATTATTTTGCTTTTTGGAGGGCAGTTGGGGTTAAGTGACTTGCCCAAGGTCATATAGCTAGTAAATGTTAAGTATTTGAGGGTGGATTTGAACTCAGGTCCTCCTGACTCCAGGGCCAGTGCTCTATTTACTGTGCTACCTAGCCACCCTATATATATTATTTTAATGTAGTTGCATATTTTATAATTTTAAAAGTAATTTTATAATAATATAATGGAATATTGGAGACACATTGGAAAAGGTCTTGAATGACAGTCCTAGGAGTTGATACTTTTGTGAAGGGTTATGAATAGAGGGATGACATGATCAGAGTTATGTATTAGGAAGACTGCTCAAGTAGCCTTATAAAGGAAAGATCCCTTATAATAATATAAATGGAGTCAGGAAGACCAGTCCTGATTGATCTGTTATAACATCTGAAGGCAAGGAATAATGAGGAACTACAATGGTGCAGTGGAATTGAAGAGGCAACTGTAGCTTGGACAGGATTTGCTGGTTAATTTGATACAGGTGAGATGAGGGTGATATCCATTCAGCAAGTGATAGTAACTGGTCTTTCTTTGGAGAACCATTCATTCCTATCCTTTGATCCCTTATCCATTGGAGAATGGCTCTTATTCTTATGTATTTTGCTTATCAGATCCTCAGCAAAGATATTTGGTGCAAAGATCTCCCCAAATCAACACCCTTCCTTCTTGTCCTAGTTGCATTGGTTTTGTTTGTGCAAAGGCTTTTCAATTTCATGTGTTCGAAATTATTTACTATTTTTTGCAATGATCTTTCTTCCTGCAATATTTTTCCTCCTGCTGTTTTTTGTTATCTTCACTTTAATCATCCTGTATTTGGAACGTGTTCTTTAAACTGTGTTCTTTGAACCCCTGATATCACCCAAGATGTGATTTAGGGGTTCTGTGAAAATATTTTAGTGATACCACTAGTTATCTGGGGAATCAAGATCTTTTCTCCTCTAGGGTATGAGGAGAAAGATCTTCATTCCCTAGATAACTTCTCTTCCAAAAAGTTATCTATTAGATCATTGGACTTAAAGGCAGAAGCAGCCTCCCTGCCCATCTGGTCCAATCCACTCACTTTCTAGATGAGACTTCAGTGGACTTATGACTTATCCAAGGACACATAGGTCACAAAAGTTTTAAGAGCCAGGATTTGAACCCAGATCATCCACCTACAGATCTAGAATGCTTTCTACCCCTGCCCCGTGCTATTTCTACATGGCAGTGGTTCATGAAAAGGTGCTGAGGCCCTTTTAGGATTTTAGCTTCATAAAAAGCACAGTTGTCAACCCAGAAGTGCTTTAAACTAACCTTTAAATATCCCTTGTGTACCAAAAAAATGATTTTTGACATTGACCTCACGGTGAAATTGACAGTGATCTTACTGTTGAACTGATGGTCAGATGTGACTGAGGTACAGTGAGTATAGATTGGAAAGATTTGATAAAGCAGAGAGGGAGGGAGAATTGGCTATGAGAACCTCCTAGGAAGAGAATCATAGGCTCACTTCCCAAGTGTGACAGAATTAGGAAGGTGTGATGTTCGAGGCTGTGATCTCACTACTTCCTTCTTAACAGACTTTCCCTGGTTGCTGCCAATACTCTTGCCTGGCCAAGCCCAACACCATCCTGAGCTCAGAAAGCACATGGTGCACAATTTACCAGATGAACAAGAATGATAGTTATTTCGCTAGGATAAGAAAGTGGAATGGGTATAAGATTATTTCCACTTGCCATTTGACTTCACATAGCAACTCTGGGGAGAAAGAAGCATATATGTTTGAAAAATGTATTTCCATATGTCCTGCAGGAAAGAGTTTGTAGTTTAAACTCTGCACCACCTAACACGCAATCAATTTTGATTGAGATTAATTTTTAAAGAGATTGCTTGGGATAGTGAATCAAATATTGTTTCTCATATTTACTGACTCTTAGACTGATAGGTAACCTCAACAAGGCCCAGATAGCCCTCGAATCATTGTCAATTATACGTTAGTAGTCAGAGTGGAGGGAGTTTCCTACATTCATGACACCACAGATCAGACCCAAAAAATTATTTAGAGAGGGGAGAAAAAAAAGTAGAACTCGGCAATTCCTGGATTCCTCTCCTGTGCGTATTAACTAGTAACAGAAAGCCTTGCTGATAAAGTCCAGGACATAAGGCACAATATATTTGCGAAATATAGTTGTTGACTGTGTGTTAAAGTTATACTAGTGATTCATCATGTATGTATATATGTAGTTGAGTGGTAAAGCAGCCTCTAATGTGAGTATTTTTTCTGTTATAGAGAATATACTATTAATAATCTTGTTCTTGTTCAATCATTTGAGTCGTGTTCTGACTCTTCATGACCCTATTTGGATTTTTCTTGGCAAAGACACTGCAGGGGTTTGCCATTTCCTTTCTCTGAATCATTTTACAGATAAGGAAACTGAGGCAAACATGTGCCATGTGCAGTGCTCCTCCTCATCCCCTCCCAAGCCCCAAAGCAGAAGGAGGGAGCTACATTGTCTCACTGCAACTTTGATTGAGGCTGAGCTTGGTCATAATTACAGAGTTCAGTTTTCAGTCTTTTGTGACTTGCTCAGGGTCACATGGAGTGGATGACTTCTGGGTACCCTTCCAGTCCTCAGACTCTGTGATCTGATTCTGCAATTCTGAGCCCCACAACACTTAGTGGGACTCTCAGTGAAGGCTGGCATACAGGGTTGTCAATTTCTTCTACCTTTAAAGTATAGCTTTTAACCATGGTGTCACTCAGAGTGTATGAGGTCTGAGGAGTCTTCCTGACTTCAGGCTGGGCACCAAATTGTGCCACCAAACTGCCCTAATAATAATAATAATAATGATGATGATGATGATGATGATGATGATGATGATAATAGCTCACATTTAGAGACTGCCCCAGTGTTTGCAAAGCATAATCTTGGAAGGTATGGGGTGCCTGTAACTGTTATCTTTATTTTATAGATAGGAAACAGACTTGGAGGTTCAGTGACTTGCCTTTAAAAGATTACAGGCAATAAATTTGTTAAGGGTGGGATTTGAATCTAGTTCTCTTGAATCCCACTCAGTGCCCTCAGCTATACTGGACTACCTCTCTAGGTAAATGTTATACAGCAGTTTAGGTTTTTTTAAAAAACTTTTATTTTTTTAAACTTTTACTTAAACTCTTATTAATCAATTAATTAAACTTTTTATTAATTATATATATCTTTAGTTTTTATGTCACCTTTATTATCAATTGATATCTCTGCTTTTAGTCAGGGAGCCATTCCTTATGTGCAAATTCCTAACAAAAGCACTTAAGTAAAACTAAGGAGTGGGCCCACCGAGTCACACCTTACCTTAAAACACCATATAGATGTGAGCTGCTGCCATGTGCAGTGCTCCTCCTCATCCCCTCCCAAGCCCCAAAGCAGAAGGAGGGAGCTACATTGTCTCACTGCAACTTTGATTGAGGCTGAGCTCGGTCATAATTACAGAGTTCAGTTTTCAGTCCTTTGTGCCTTCCATTCTTTCCACTGACCAATTCATTTTAAAATGAGAAAACATCTGGAAAAGTGAAAACTCAGGGTAGCAAGTCTTCGCTATTCCAAGACTAGGGAGGAAGAAATTCATAGTTGTAGAGAGCAGTAAGGGACCTTGGTCCACTCTAAACCATCTCATTTTACAGATGAGAAAACTTTGGCCCATAAAAGTCAAGTGACTTGCTCAAGGTCATACCATTGATTGTAGAACCACGGTTTGAACTCTGATGCTAGATTCTGCAATCTTTCAACATACTTAAAAGTCAGTTAGCTGCTCTCCTGATACTTTGTTTCTTATGTAGACTTGATGAAAGTCATTCTATTTAACCTATTTTAAACTCATATTTGATATTTTTCTGAGAAATAAACATCCAAACATACCCTTTGTTTTGTTAAATAATTTTATACAACTACTGTATGTCTAGAACTGTTACAACATTATGATATAGAAGAATATAGTGTATTTTCTATGCAAAGTGACTTATAGTCTAGTTGGAAATGTTCTATAGCAGTGGTTCTCAACCTGTGAGTTATGTTCAATTTAAATACATCCTGCATATCAGATATTTACATTATGATTCATAACAGTAGCAAAATTACAGTTATGAAGTAGCAATGAAAATAATTTTATGGTTGGGGGTCACCACAACATGAGGAACTGTATTAAAGGGTTGCGGCATTAGGAAGGTTCAGAACCACTGTTCTATAGAATGAATGACATGTGAGGCCTTTTTGCTGGATTTTACATAGGATCTACATATTGTAAAAAGATAGTGGAAGTTGTAATGCCTGCCTCCTTTGTCTTACCGGTTGAGAATGCAGAGATTACCCGTGCCCTCGATTTTCTGATTAAACGAGGGATTACTTTTCCTGGCATGTACAGAAAAGATCAGAGTCATGGAATGTCAGAGCTGGAAGACAGTCAGTAAACACTGATTAAGTGCCTACTATGTGCAAATATTGTGGGTACAAACACAATTAAAAACTAAGATAGTCCCCAACAACCAATCTAAAGACCACCTAACCTAGCCATTTTTGAGATGAGGCCGCTGGGGTTCAGAGATGTTAAGTTAATAGTACAAAGTCACATTGTTTGTAAGGGGCAGAAGAGAGACTTAAATATCGGCTCTCCTAGCCTGCAATCCACCATTTTCCAGCATTTCATGTCTGGTGATTTAGTGAGGTGCTGCCCCAAATCTTTGACATATATCCAGCTATATTCCTACTCCATTTTCTGCAGTGAGATTATATATCCCAATAGAAAGCCTTCTCTCTGTTCTTATCCACATATTTATCTGTTTTGTTCTTCTCCAACCATGTTGATATTTCATTCTCAGCTTTTCTTCCAAACAGTCCCGGTTATCTTGGCATGCTCATCTATCCGACATTATTGGTTCTGTTATTATTATGCCAAAATCCTCAATGCATCTCTCTGTGTAGCTTTTGTTTAAACTTCACGTTCCGCATGCCAGTTTCTTAGATCACCATCCTTCCGGTCACCCACATTCTCAACCGTAGATCTTTGAATCTGAATGCTCCCTCAGCCCCATCTCAAGTAATTTGCCAAGACTTGTCAGTTCTACACCCACATCTCTCATATTTGTGCCTTTCACACAACCACCAACAAAGTTCAGACCCTTGCCCGACATCTCCCACCGGGACCATTGCAATAGATCTTTCTTCAGTCTTTGGGTTTTTATCACCCATATTTCCAAATATTCTGTATCATGTATGTATGCATCGTTGTTTGCATGTCATTCCACTGGAATGCGATCTCTTTCAGGGCAAAGACTGTTACTTAATGCTTACTGAATTTATTTGCTAATTCTCATCTCTGGAGGATCATAGGAAGATAGAGGTAAGAACCACGTAACTAAATAGCTTACATTTGTGAAGTGCTTTGAGATTTGCACACAGTTTACAATTATCTCAACAGTTTTGTGAAGTGACATTGCTTCCATTTTACAGATGAGGAAACTGAGGCTGAGAGAGGGTAAACAAGGAGTCAGTCTGCATTGATAGAGGGAGTACTAAAAATCTTGGGACTATTAAAGTAAGGTACCCTCTCCCACCTAAAAAAGTCCCAACTGTTGAAATACTTTAAAAAGAGAAATAAGCCTTTTTTTCTTTTTGGAGGTGGGAGGGCAGGGCAATTGGGGTTAAGTGACTTGCCCAACATCACACAGCTAGTAAGTGTTAAGTGGCTGAGGCTGGATTTGAACTCAGGTCCTCCTGACTTCAGGGCCGGTGCTCTCTATTCACGGCGCTATCTAGCCCCCCCCTAGAAATAAGCCTTTTGAAGAAATTTATATTTTCAAAGGCATTATCAAATGGATGACAATATTATTATGCATTATTACTAGTAAGATTACACTTAGCATAATACCAGGCACATCATAGTTGGTGCTTAATAATTGCTTGTTGATTGACTGTATAATATTTATAATTAAATAATGTTAATTTAATGACAAACTACACTTTAGAGTTCAGAGTTTCCTCCAATCCTTGACAAACTTGGCTATCTGGTTTGACAGGGAAAACTAATGAAATGATGCAGTAGCAAACTTTATAAGAAAGAAGACAATTAGTTATTAAATTGTTGGACATAGATTAAAAACTTTTCTGTCCTGTAGGTCAAAAGAACTGGGTTCTAGTTCTGGCTGTGTGCCACCCTGTCAAGTTTCTCCTGAATCTGCTGCTTACAGGTTACTTGGCTCATTTCCTCCTTGGGGATTAGGTTGGAGTGGATGACTTCTGGGTGCCCTTCCAGTCCTCAGACTCTGTGATCTGGTTCTGCAGTTCTGAGCCCCACAACACTTAGTGGGACTCTCAGTGAGGGCTGGCATACAGGTTGTCGATTTCTCCTACCTTTAAAGTATAGCTTTTAATCATGGTGTCACTCAAACAGAAGCAGCTCCCTGCAGGCTATATACTAACTTGGAAAACCACAAATGAACATTACCTATGTCTTATTGTACTTTTAATTATTTTGTTAAACATTTCCCAGTTACATTTTGATCTGCTCATGGAAGCTCTTGGGTGGGTTGTGGGCAGTCCACAGCCTCAGTGTTTGATACCTTGGCTTTAGAGAATAAGTTTGAAAAATGGCTTTAGAGCCACCTCTCCTCACATTCCTGGCTCCACAGATGGCCTTAAATTCTAACTCTGATTATTGTGTTTGACAATAGTTAACTAACAAGTCCATGGGCCTGTACAGGGAAACAGACTGTAGAAGTGAGAAATTTTTTTTTTCATTGACTTGTTTATTTCCTTTTAGTTTACAAGATTGAAGTGAGAAATTTTACAAGAGGGTTAGAAGCAAATCTGGGTTGCCCTGGCTCTCCAGAGCTTGCTGACAGTTGTGGGAGCAAAATGAATTGATCAAATTAAACATGTACATATCAATTCCATAAAAATAGCTGAAAACAGTTCCTTAGACTTTGCATTTAATGTTCAGGGAGAGAAAGTATCCAGAGGGATGTGGCTGGTGACAAGTTGATCTCCCCAGTACCTTTGGACTCTGGGTCTAGGGTGAAAAGCTTCTTTTTAATCCCTAGTGAGGAGTGTGTGCCCTTGAAAGTTTTTACCTGTTGTGGTGTGTTGGCATTGAGTTGTTTTGGTCATTTCTGACTCTTCATAATCCCATTTGGGGATTTCTTGGCCAAGGGACTGGAGTGGTTTACCATTTACTTTTCTGGCTCCTTTTACAGATGAGGAAACTGAGTCAAACAGGGTTTTACACAGCCATGATCCTGGTCTCTGGTCACTTAACATAATTCTGGGAGATATGGTGGTCAGTCATCTAGAAACCTGCAGATTTGTGCTTTTTTGGCTACGTTCACTTTTTTCCCTTCCCCCATGCAAAAGATACCAAGTTCTCAAACAATTAGAGATACCATTTTGCTCAGTGACACGGGTACTCTTCTTTGGATCCCTCTGTGCCTCCAGACAAATCCTAATGGTCAGTTTCATGTAACTGCACAAGTTTCTCTAACCAACTTTGCTAATAGTGTGGGAGAAAGGAATAAGTCATTGTTTTTCCCTTTATGGTATCTTCCCCATCATTTTTGACATGGGAAATTCCAGTCTGTGTTTTCCCCAGCTATCCTGCTTGTCCCTCTTGCACTGACCATGGCCGGCTGACATTCTTGTCATAACCAGTGTTAGGGTAATCCAGTTCTAAGCTCCTCAAACTTGCAGAGAATGTACAGGAAAGCTGTAAATTTGCACTTAGTGATTAAATGTACAGGGTGATGATTCTGTTTCATATTAGCAGTTACATAGTGCCTTGGTTTACATCACAAAGTAACTGGCAAAGATCATTTCCATTCATGGACTGATCTAACTCAAAGTGCCCCATTTGAGAAAGGTTTAATTACTTAAAAGGCTTCTGTAGCTTGTAAAAGTCATATTTTTATTGTAAAACTCTGGCTTTTTCTAAGGTTTATGACTGCTGAATATAGATTTTATTTTTAATTAAGATTAATAATAATAGCTTATATTTATGTAAGTTTTAAGGCTCTCAAAGTTCTTTGCATATACTTCCTAACTTGATGCTCACAGCAGCCCTCAGCTCAGCTCTACAGGTGTAGTTATTTCCACATTAACAAATGAAAATTTGGCCCCCAGAGAGGTTAAGTGACTTGCTTATGGTCACAGAGCTAGTAAGTGTTGAAAGTGGGGTTCTAGCCCAGGGTTCTCTTGACTTCAAATCCATCAGTAAACCACATTTCCTTTCAAAGTTAGGCAGATTTTACTTGTGAAAATTGATCAATTTATCTTACATCCTAGGGGAGCAGTTAAAATATCTGCTGTCCTAAAACATTTCTGCTTTAAAAGATCTTCTTTATTGTTGCCAGTCGTATATAACCCAGCCTTCTACGTGAACACACATTGATATTAATGTTGCTTCCAAGAGAGTTGAAAGCTGGAGTAAAGTCTTAATTATCTTGAGTTGGGACAATTCCTTTTTCTGTAGAAAAAAATATTTAAATAGTGTTTTGGTGTCCTTAAAATAGTCCTATAAGTACTGCAATTTAGGGAAATGTGTGTGTGTTTGTGTGGTGTGTGTGGGTGTGTGTGTGTGTGTGTGTGTGTGTGTATGCGTATGTAGTGAAGGGTTGGGGAACCTTCAAGTCCTTGGGTACAGCCTTTTGACCGAGTCCCAGTTTTACAGAATAAATCCTTTTAGTAAAGGGATTTGTTCTGTGAAGTTTGGATTCAGTCAAAGGACTGCACTTGAGGACCTCGTGTGACCTTGAGGCTGCAGGTTCCCCTCCCCTGGTGTGGCACATGGTGCCTATAGAGCCAGCCTTGGCATCTGGGTTCAAGTCCTTCCTTTTGGTACCTTGAAATTCAAATCTCAAACTCCTTTTCAGTGACTTTGTAAGTCCCTTAAATTCTGTCCCGTAGACAACTTCCTGAGACGGGTAGGGGTAGCATAGTCCCTTGTAGGTACTGACAGGGGAAGTTGCATCACTGGGAATTTGCCTCCTCCAGGGAGAAGTTGTATAATATCCTTGCTATGGAACAGACTACCCTTCAAGTTGTAATAGATATAATAATAATAATAATAATAATGATAGTCATTGCTGCCATTTATAGTGCCTTATGGTTTGTGAGGTGTTTTATAAACATTATTTCCTTCCTTTGTTTGATCCTCCCAAGAAGTTCATGAGAAGGAGACTAAATATTATAACTGGCACAACCTGTTTGTAGCTTCTTTAGACCTGCCAGCATTTGGATCATAGGCTCATAAATGGAGAGCTAGCTGGAGGGCCATCTGGTCCGACTTTCTCATTTTACAGATGATTGGTCCAGTGACCCGCTCAGGGTCACACTAGTAGTCAGTGGCAGAACCAGCATTTGGACGAAGGTTTTCAGGCTCCAAATTCTGGGCGCTTTCCCTCTGTACCAGGCTTCTAGGTTCTGTGTTATTTACATGCCATTGCATTCTAGCTAGGGAAATCTACTTACTCAGAAGAGAAGAGGGTGACGAATTAGAGTTGTCCATAAGGTCATGGCCAGAAGACCAGTAGAGGGAATGAGTGACTCTCTTGTCTTTGGGGACAGGGTCATTCCTCTTTTGTATTTGCTTATATAAAGTATCTATCATACGGAGCTTATCCTTGGAACTGAGTGATATAAGGTAAAGTTAAACATTTTGTTTTGAAAATTGAAGTTATTGATATATTTTGTTATTATATCACCTCCTTTTTCCAGTGTATCTGCTCTCTATCCTCTCCCATAGAACCTACATTTACTTTAAAAAAAAATTTAAAAAGAGGGGGAAAAACCCAGCTTATTCAAACTAAACAACACATATTCTATATAATGTTCACTTTTGAGTTGGTGCTTGTAGGTTCAGAATTTCCCCGCACAGTGATATTCATGGTCCCCCATACCCAGTGGGGCAAGTTTGATACTGAAGAAAGAGGCCTGGAGTTCCAGTATGTTGTAAGAGAAGTTTACTTAAGCATGTGGGTTACTTACCATAAGGGCAGAATGTTGAATCCCTGCCAAAAGTTTGGGTAGATGATTTGGTGGATCCCTGCAAAGGCACTTCCCCCAAAAGGCCCCAGGGTAATTAGAGAAATCAGTAAAAACCAGAAGGAGCCACAGAGCATCATTACATACGTAATTGTGGTTTAGCTAATGCTTTGATTTACTGCTTAGAACTGGACTTGAATCTAGAACCTCAGGCATCAAAGCAGTGCTGTTGGGCAGATGTCCAGACACACAAGGCCTTATACTGGTCATTGTGGCCTTGTTATGGCTTTCACCAGTCAGGACTGCACAGTGCCCATAATTCCCATCTTTGAAAAGAAGGGAGGGGCAGCTAGATGGCACAGTGAATAGATCACCAGCCCTGAAGTCAGGAGGACCTGAGTTCAAATTTGGCCTCATTCACTTAACATTTACTAGCTGTATGACCTTGGGCAAGTCACTTAACACCAATTGCCTTGCCTTCCCCCCTCCAAAAAAAAAAAAAAGAAAAGGAAAGAAGGCACAATCTCACATCTCTTCTTTGGGGTCAAGCTTGGCAGCCTAGGTGGCACAGTGGATAGAGTGCCCTGCTTAGACTCAGAAGGACCTGAGATTAGATCTGACCTCAGAAACATACTGTGTTACCCTGTGCAAGTCACTGCACCCTGTTTTCCTCAGTTTCCTCATCTGTAAAATGAGCTGGAGAAGGAAGTGGTAAGCCATTCCAGTATCTTTGCCAAGAAAAATCTAAAAGGGGTCATGAAGAGTCAGACCCAAATGGAAAACAGCTAAACAATTGGCCGTTATAATTTCCCAGCTCTTGCTTTTCTTGTAAGTTGTTATTGCAGTTAAAAACCGCTTTTTGAGAAGTTGACTGAATATGACAAAGAATTTTCTGAGCTTCCACCATCTGCTGTGAGTGTGATCAAATGAGAAGATACATCAGAAGTTGTTATTAAAATATCCATACCTGGCCATCAGCAGTCTAGGGGAAAGGAAGTTTCACCAGGGGTTTTTCTTTAGAAAACATTCTGATATGGGAAAGGCCAGGCCCTTCACTGGTTCCTTTTCTTTCCCTGCAAATTCACTCTTCCCATGATTCCCCCAATTCCAACCTAGCTCCTTCTTTTCTCTGTTTTGTCTCTACACATCTACACTCTGCCTGTGTTGAATTGAGGCAATAAGAGAGGTATCCAGTGATATCACCTGGCCAGGAAGTGGGAGACATAGATTTGAATCCCAGATTTTCCATTAACTCATTATGGGGCCCCAGTTAATTCATCTCTACTAATCTTAATCTCTCAGTGTTGTTATGAGTAATAGGGTTAAAGAAGAATAAGACTGAGGCAGCTATATGGCACAGTGAATAGAGCACCAGCCCTGGAGTCAGGAGGACCTGAGTTCAAATCCAGCCTCAGACACTTAACACTTATTAGCCATGTGATCTTGGGCAAATCACTTAACCCTGGTTGCCCTACCCTCCCCCCTCCAAAAAAAAGAAGAGGAAGACTGAATGCTATATAATTATAGTGACCAAGCTTGGCCCCAGAGAAGAGCTGAGAAAATGAAGCATGGCAACTGGATTTGGGATTAGAAAGAGCTGAGTTCAAATCTTGCCTCAGACATTACCTGTGTGACCCTGGGCAAATCATTTCACCTCTGTGTTTGTTTCCATACATGTAAGATGTTGGGCCTATTGACCTTTAAGGGCCTTTCCAGATCTAAGTCTGTGATCCTATGATGATCTCCTTCCCTTGTCGGAGGTGAGGACTGTTTTATGGGTATATAATATAGCATATGGGGCAGTGAGGCGGTACAGTGGTTAGAGTAAAGGGCCTGGAGTCCGGAAGTCTCATTTTCATGAGTTCAAATCTGGCCTCAGACACTAGCTGTGTGACCCTGGGCAAGTCACTTAACCCTGTTTTCCTCAGTTTCCTCATCTGTAAAATGAACTGGAGAAGGAAATGGCAATTTTCTTTGCTGAGAAGCCTGAAAATGGGATCACAGAGATTCAGACGTGACTGAAAAACTACTGAATAACAAATATTGTATCTATTTTCAGACTCGAATGTATTGGTTAGTTTTGCTGCATTGCTTTTTTCTCTTTTTATTCCTT
>CM053592.1:27843708-27860630 GCA_028646515.1 Pseudochirops corinnae | reverse complement strand
GTAGTATAGTGTTTGATAAGCCCAAAGACCCCAGTTTTTGGGATAAGAACTCACTATTTGACAAAAACTGCTGGGAAAACTGGAATATAGTACGGCAGAAACTGGGCATAGACCACCATCTAACGCAATACACCAAAATCAACTCTAAATGGGTGCACGATCTAGGTATAAAGGCTGAAACTGTAAGTAATGTGCGGAAGCAAGGAATAGTTTACCTCTCAGACTTATGGAGTAGGGAAGTCTTTATGACCCAAGAAGAGTTAGAAAGCATTATAAAATGCAAAATGGATAATCTTGATTACCTTAAATTGAAAGGTTTCTGTACAAACAAAGCCAATGTAACCAAGATTAAGAGGGAAGTGGGAAAATGGGAAAGAATTTTTACAACCAGTGTCTCTGATAAAGGCCTTGTTTCTACAATATACAGGGAATTAAGTAAAATCTATATGAATACAAGTCATTCCCCAATTAATAAATGGTCAAAGGATATGAACAGGCAATTTTCAGAGGTAGAAATTAAAGATATCTTTAAGCATATGAAAAAATACTCTAAATCACTATTGATTTGAGAAATGCAAATCAAAACAACTTTTGAGGTACCATATCTCACTGGTCAGATTGATTAAGATGACAAAAGAGGAAAAAACTAATTTCTTATTAAAGTTACTCACTTATTAATGCGCAAGCATTTATTAAATACTCTATGTGGTGGAGATACTGGAGAAACAAAAATAAAACAATCTTGTTCTCAAGGAGCTTATGGTCTCTGGGTAGACAGCATGTACCTGTGTAGGTCCTATGTAAAGTAAATACAAGGGTAATTTGGATGGGAGAAGGCATTCATATCTTGGGATCAGGAAAGCCCTTCTGTAGAAGGTAGCATTTGAATGGAATTCTGAAAGAAACTAGGAATTCTAACGATGGGGGGGGGGGGGGTTGGTGTAGTGAAGTGGCTTAGTGGATAGAGCTCCAATCCTGGAGTCAGGAAGACTCATCTTCCATAGTTCAAATCTGGCCTCAGAGACAATGCTAGCTGTGCGAGCCACTTAAACCTGTTTGCCTCAGTTTCCTCATCTGTAAAATTAGCTGGAGAAGGAAATAGCAAACCATTCACTGTATTTGCCAAGAAAACCCCAGGTGGGGTCATCAAGAGTCTGAAACAAACAACCATATCAAAATGGGATTCTGAGAGGCAGAGATGAAGAGAAAGGGAATTCCAGGCAGGGGAGACAGAGAGGTAGGGGCAAGAGATGGAATATTTTGTGTGAGGAATAGCAGTCAGGCCAGCTTCACTGGTCTATAGAGTTTTTCAGTATCTATGCTTAGTGTGATATAGTAACATGTCTCTCTCTCTCTCTCTCTCTCTCTCTCTCTCTCTCTCTCTCTCTCTCTCTCGTCTCTGTCTCTTTCTCTTTCTCTGTCTCTCTCTCCCCCTTCCTCTCTGTCTCTCTCTCCTCTCTCTCTTCCTCTCTCTCTCTCTTCCCCTCTCTCTCCCTCTCTCCCTCTCTGTCTCTTTCTGTCTCTCTCTCTCTCCACACACACACACACACACACACACACACACACACACACACACATATTTTACATATGTTATGTATATACACACAATACACTTTAATCTTCATCACATACACATACCTTCACATGTTAAGACAGAAATTCCCCTGTAATCTGTTGGTGCCTTTTCCCCTCATGAGTGAGCATTCCTGGGCTTCTCATACTCTCTCATTCTAAGCAATCATCTCCTCTGCTCCCATCTTACTCATCCCCACCTAATGTTCTTGACATTCTGTATTCTCTCCACTCTTGACTCCAGTTATGGTAATAATTCTACACTGTTGTGTTTGTCTACTTGTGGGATGATGGTAAAAGTTCATATTATGATAATGACATTAGGGAGAACTAAGTTCAACTACAGGGGTCAGATGAGATACCTTAGAGGGGAAATTGATGTGAGTTAGGTTTAATTGATTTACAAATTACTGAAACCATATTCTTTGTGCAACAGTGCCTGGTACCCAGTACTCAGTAAATGCTTTTTGCCTTGCCTTTGTTTGTTGGTGTTTTTTTTTTTTTTTAGATAGCACAGACATTTTGCTCAAAGATGACATGGGTACATGAAGGGATGAGTTTGATGGGAAGAGGGGTATGAAGGGTACAACAAATGGAAATTAGGGGCAAATTCACTTTAGAGACAAACTATACCAAATTCCATATTTGCAAAGGGGGGGCTTGTTGATGTCCTACTGTGTGTCAAGAAGTAGAAACTGTGTATAAAGGTATTTTAAGTCATGGGTGGTTGTATACACATGCATCTTAAAGAGAAGATTGAATACAGTAACTCATGGTTTCTTAAAAGTACCACTGTATTTGATTCAGTGGAAAGCTGGCTTACTGTACTAGGAGGGGAAGAGAGAAGCATTTATGTTAGTAATTAGTATGATTTATGCTCAGCTTGACCCAGTAGCCTCCTTGTACAGCTGCTTTCCTATGTATTTTGCATTTGTAAAATATATGCGCAGTTACTGGGTGCCATATAATATGTATTGGACATATCGATGACAGAAAATTGTGACTACTTCAAACAAATGCATTCTATTCAAACTTGCAAAAGCGAGTAAAAAATGAGCTCTGTGAATAGATGGTGACCTCACTGTCTTTCCTAAACTGTTAAGAATTTATATTCTGTCTAGTACCCAATTAGGAAAATGGAAATGGATTTTGCTTTCTGTGCTCCAGTGGTTGGATGAGGAGACTCTTCCTGTGGGTAAATGGAGCCAGTAGTAATATTTGTGAGTTTCTTTGTTTTCTTTTTTTAAAAAACATTTAAAATTTGGACATATTTTGTTTTGAGAATGGAGGTACTTACCCCAAAATGCCTAGACAAATCCCTTACAAGGTATCTTTATGGGTTATTCAAAGAAAGGAGGTGGGTGTCCATGAACTTGAGAGTCTAGCAGCAACACCAATAATTTCTTGCATTTTCAGGAAGGGCATTATGCTTTTTTTCTTGGACACAGCATCTCCCACTATTTTTTTATTTTTACTGTTTACTGTTTTTACCAGGGTTTTATTAATGTACAATATTATATGCTTCAATTTTTTTTTTGTGGTAAGTGGAAAACTTTGAGTATGGAAATTATTAAAGTATTGGGAAATACTTCATATGAAGAAAGGCTAAAAATAGTTCAGTACCAGCAGGTTGAGGGGAATCTAAATGCCAGACTTGTTTCCATTTTTGCCAAGGATGCAAAAAGTGAGCACTTAATTGATTCAGGAGTCATCTTGGTTAGATATATTTAAGGAGCTTTCCCTAGCAAGTGTTTTAAAACATTGGGATAGATTACTGAGTGAGATTGGGCTATCCTTTTGAGAGACATACTCCTTTAAAATTTTTTTAATATTTAAAAAAAATTTATTTTCAGTTCTAAGTTCTCTGCCTTCCTCCAACCCCTCCCTAACCAATCAAGAAAACAAGCAGTATGATACCCATTTATATATGAAGTCATTCACAACACATTTCCACATTAGCCATGTCGCCCCCTCCAAAAAAAAGTCAAGAAGAAGTAAAGAGAAGAAAAATATGTCTCAGTCTGCACTCAAGAGTCCATTAGTTCTCTCTCTGTAGGTGAATAGCATTTTTTTTTTTCATCATGAGTCCTTTGGAACTGATGTGGATCATTGTATTAATCAGAGTTGCTAAGTCTTTCACAGTTGATCATCATTACAATATTACTTTTTTCTGTGTACTTGGTTCTCCTAGTTCTGCGCACTTCATTTTGTATCAGTTCATATAAGTCTTCCCAGGTTTTTCTTGAAACCATCCTTTCTTCATTTCATACGACACATAGCATTCCATCATGATCATAGTTGTTCAGCCATTCCTCAGTTGATATACTGGAGGTAATGGAGATACAAAAATAAAAGTAGAACAATCTCTGTCCTCAAGGAGCTTATAGTCTCTCTGGGTAGACAACATGTATCTATGTAGGTCTATGTAAAATAAATAGAAGGTGAGTTGAATGAGTGAAGGCATTCACATCTTGGTGGATAGGGAAAGTCCTTCTGCAGAAGGTAGCATTTGAATTGAACTTTGAAAGAAACTAGGGATTCTAAGAGACAGAGATGAGGAGAGAATTCATTCCAGGCATGAAAAGCAGAGGCCAAGAGGCAAGAGACCATGTTTTATGTGAGGCACAGCAAGAAGATCAGCTTCACTGTACTATAGAGTTTTCTAGTATCTATAATCAGTGTGATACAGTAATCATGCTCAATACCAGGTAGAACTTAATCTTCATCATAGATGTGCATGTGTGTATGTACACACATACGCACCTTCATATGTTCAATTTTCAATTCTTTACTACCACAAAAGAATTACTATAAATATTTTTGTACATATGAGTTCCTTCTTTTTCCTTTGATTTTCTTGGAGTATAGCCATAGTAGCAGTATTTTTGGGTCAAAGAGTTGTATAATAGTTGTGTAGCCCTTTGGACAGAGTTCCAAATCATTCTCTAGAATGGCTGGACTAGTTCACAGCTCCACCAGCAGTGTATTAGTGTTATGCCGCATTATATTGGGTTAGTAATAACACATTAACAGTATACTCCTGCACCCCTCAGCATCGGCCATCTTCCTTTTCTGTCATGTTGGCCAGTGTGTGAGGTAATACCTCAGAGTTGTTTTAATTTATATTTTTGTGATGATTAGTGATTTAGAACATTTTTTTCATATGACTATTGACAGCTTTTATTTCTTCTCATGAAAACTGCTTGTTTTATCCTTTGATGATTTTTCATTTTGGGAATGGATATTATTTTTATAAATTTGGCTAGGTTCCCTATATATTTGAGAAATGAGATATTTATCAGAAACTTTCTGTGAAATGTTTTCTCCTGTTTCCTGCTTTCTTTTCAATTTTGGCTGCATTGGCTTTGCTTGTGCAAAACTTTTAAAATATAATGTAATCAGAATTATCCATTTTACCTTCTGTGATCCTCCATATCTCTTGTTTCTTCCTGAACTTTGCCACTATCCATAAATCCGACAGGTAATTTGTTTTGCGCTCCCCAGAGAGAGAATCCCTAAGGACAAAATATATGTGTATATGTGCCTGTATGTGTGTGATCTATCTGGTCAGTAGGTCAAGGTATGATGACTTGACATATCTTGCCTCCCTAATTAAATGCAAAACACTCCATTTGGCATTCAGACCCAGCAGGTCTACAGTGTGTTCTGGAAATCTCATTCTTAAGTACCTTCTCTGCCTGGAAAAGCTTCCCCTAGTTTTGGGGGAATCCTGATGGGTCCTATCCCTTTATTATATGGGATACAGGAGAACTTCTGCTCAGGCTAGGCATTCACTTCTGAACTATGGGCATCTGGGCTTCAGCATGAGGAGTACTGTAAAGTGGAATGAGTTGGAAATTTGTAGTATGGTCATGTGCCCTCCATGAAGTTGCAGGTACTAGTTACATCAGTCACTTAGAGCTTGGTGTGGTTGTAACCTCAATGGTAGTTAAGATTACAGTCTCACATGTTGTATTTTGTATATAATTCCCTATCAACTGCCAGGCCCTGACTTGAACCCTTATCTCCTTCTTAGGGGTGTGTACCCTTCCCTGCTAGATTTCACCCTTTCTTTCTCTCTGAGAGATGGTGGGGGATATTTCTTGAGGCCCCGTTTGCTTGAAATGTCCCCACAGATGATGTCCCATTTTCAGTATTACTTCCTCACACCTTCAAAAGGTCTTCCAGGTAAGGAGCAAAGTTAGTGCTGCCCTTACTTCTGGGAATAGGAAAGCTGGTTTAGGGGAATGAAGAGCTATGACTAGTAGCAGGATAGGTGGTCAGAACATGGTCACAGGTCTTCACTGTGCCAAATAAAAGTTAGGAGCTGATACAACCTAGACTGTCAACAAAAATTCCAAGGCACACTGACCTGGACTTTCCTGATGGAAGGTTTAGGTGCTCTGGGCTTTGCTCCTTGTAAGAGAGGATGAACATGGAATGAAAGTAATTCCTAAAGTATCCAGTCGCTCGGAGTCAGGAATTCATGGAAACCCAGAGTCTTGATGGTAGAGGTAGAAGACTGACTAGGACCATCAGAAAGAAGTTTGTTGTGGGCCTGTCCCCACAAACTCAGCCAAACCATATAAAGTACCAGAGTTGCTTCCAAGAAGTAGTATCTGTGCCCATCTATGCCCATCACCTTATTTCTCTGAATCCTAGTATAGGGGGTCAGAGGTCAAAGACATAAGGGAAGAACAGCTTGAAGGTTGAGGATAAGCATAGAGCATAACTCACTTATCATACTGTCAACCCCTGTAAGGGAGTCCTATTAAATCCTATAGTTTATGATAAATGTCAAAGTTCTGTAGGAGTTTAAAGATGGGAGAGCCCACTATGAGAAGAGACACTTAAGTAGCCAGGGAAAAATTCTTGGTGGGACTTGAACTAGAGTTGAAAGAAAATGCAAGCTTCTGCTTTCCATAGAGGACACATGGAAGGCATGCTAACCAAATGTGAGATGGCAAGGGACATGGTATGTTTGGGGGGGGGGGGGCAGCTAGTTTAAGAAGAAATTTGCTAAAGTCTGTGGGATTGTGTAGTGAAGTAATAAGGACATATTATACAGAGAGAGGGTAAGGCCGGATTGTGGCAGGCTTTGAATGCTTTCTGAAAGAATCTAGATGATGTTCCCTGCTAACCAAGTCCAGCACTTTCTGACTGTTTTTAGAAGAAAGTGTTCAAGTCATTGTTAGGCTCCTGAATTCTTCAGTTTATTAAACCTAAATCATATTTACCTTAGACTTTATTTTGTAGCCTTGAGGAGCTGTTGACAGTTCTTGAGCAAGTCTTCATCCAATCTGAGGCTGATTTAAAAAGCAAGAGAGTTAGTGGCTTTAGTTTCAGGGTGTCCCCAAAGTCCATGAGGAACATTCTGCAAACACTAGGACATCTTACCTTGGTAGGGTTCAGGACAAGCATAAGCAAAAGGAACATAATGAAAGGAATTGAGCATATGAACAGACATCGACAAAGGAATAAGCAATAGAAAAAAATCTAACAGCTTGAAACCCAAGATACTCTAGCAAAGTCAGCTGATATTTTAGAGGAAAATGACACAAAGAATTATAAACTACTTAGAACCCTTGCATTGTATCATGTGAATACTTGGTTCCAAAAGGCATAAAGTGTTGAAAGATAAGAAGTGAATAAAAATCTCTCTCTGTCTCTGTCTCTCTCTCTCTCTCACACACACACATATACAAGACTGTATCTTAAAATAGGAAATTACTTGAGGGGATCTAGAAGAATCATTTCTCTGTGCATTTAGACCATCATATGGTTCGAGCAGAAGTAAAAATTCAGCATCAAATTAGAACAAAGGTTATTAATGGAAAGAAGATGCTGGACAGTTGTACTACCTCTAATTTGACCTATTCAACTAAGCCATTAATGTTCAAAAAATTAGAAATTGAAAAAAGAAATAGATATTGAGCTTGATTTTTACTCTTTCCTAGTGAAGTTTTACCAATATACAGCATTTGTGATGAAAAGGAGACCAGAAGAGTCCAGAATACTGTCTTAGCTGGTCAACGTTTTATCTCTTTGCCAAGGGAAGAGAATGGACAGCCAAAGACAGCTCCATTTTAGAATACAAATTCATTTGTAAAATGCTACATAAATTTCTGAAGATATTAACAGTATCACTTTATATATTACAATTATATAATAGAATTATAAAATATATGTAAACATATATGAAATATGCAATAGAATTATAAAAGAGAAAAAAAAAACAGTAGAGACAAAAACAAGTCTGTGTAAGTTTGGTTTAAGATTCTATTAATTCATATTATCCTAAAAATATTCACAAATATTCCTGCTTGCCAGCAGAACAGACCCGTATATGTATGAGAACAAGTCTAAAAGTTCATAAGGTCAACAATCCAGTGAACCAGATGCTGGTTACCTCTACCACCCCTTTACCTCTGTCTTTCCTCTCTTCTTCATTCCCTTAACCACTTAACAGTGGTCAGAGATTATAAAGTGTAGATCTGGGAGAGGAGGTACTACTAACACTTTGCTTCTCTATCCAGTCACTGCCATAGGATTCTGGGAGATGAGTAAAACTTATGGAGTAAAGTAAACTTAAGTAAAACTTATCTTTGACTGGTGATCTTTCCTATATAAAAAGTTAAAGCCAGGAAGCTATCTCTGTTGCTGCATCCACATAAACTGGTCTGATATTACAAGCAGTAGGTCAGACAGCTTGTGCAGGCCTACTCTGATAGGAAGACTTTAATTATCCCCAGAGATCCTAGATGAAGGCAAAGAATGACCTTCCATCGATGTCATTTTGATATGTAGGTCTTGTGCGTGGATTCTCTTCCTCTTCCTAAATAGTATAAATCACTGACTGAGACAGTATTTGCTACTAAACAGAAGATAAAATGAGTAGAAGACATTAATCACTCATCTTCTCATGTGTGTGTACAGACGTGATCTATTAGATTTGCCAAACTAAGTACACACTGACAAAATCTATAGTTGTGGTGAAACAGTCTTAAAAGTTATCAAGGGATAATTTCACAAAATATTTCTGGGAAGGGGAGAGGCTAAAAGAATTGGAAAAAATCCCAGACAGTGTACTTCCTACCCCAAAAAGGCACTCATGATGACAGCAATAAACCTACTTCCACATCTTTACAAAATCTCTGAGAATGATACACCCGTGCTTCAAAAAAATCCTTGAGGAAGATATGAGAAAGAGACAGACAGGCTTTTGTAAATTATTTTCTATAGCAGATAGCATTTTTATGATCACAAAATTGAAAAGTGAAGAAAAGATAAAGCTACACTTTGTACATTGATAATATCACCACCATTTTACTGTTGGGAAAACTGAGGCAGGTAGAGGCTAAGCAGCTTTCCCAGACTCACATAGCAAGGCAGTGTCTGAGGCTGTATTTGAACTCAGATCTTCTTGACTTCAAGTTCAAAGCCCTATCCTCTGTGCCACCTAGCTACCTCAGTGTAGCTTACATCCTTTGGCTAAGGGCTAATTAGGAGGTAGGACACAGCTGCATGGGAGTTCCCTGTAGACTTTGTTTATTCTGGAGTATTCCTCTCCTTCCTTAATCTCTCTGCTAAGGCTTAGCATCAAGCTCTAGAACATCATAAGGCTAGTTCTATGAGTGAGTATGCAAAATAAATCAACCTAACAATCCACAGATGGAGCTAAATGGATGAAAAATGCCTGTTATTCAGTCAGTGGCCTGCATTTGGAAGACTACTTCATTAACTTAGTACTTGAAATGAATGAATGAATGAAAAAGCATTTATTAAATGCAAATCACCCTAATTGGTCTCCCTGCTTCCTGATCTTCCTCTCTCTAATCCAATTCCACCCATTTGCCAAATTGTTGTTCCTGAAGCATAAATCTGACTGTCTCACTTTCCAGCTGAAGAAGTTTTAGTGACTCCCTGTGACATGTAGAATGAAAAATGAAATAAAAATTCCTTAGCATGTCCTTCAAGAACTGTGGCAAGAACTGTGCTATATATCTGGGATAGGCCCTGAAAGAGTTTATCCCATGTTGAATATGAGAACCTGAATTGGATTAAATTTGGGAAATTTCCTAGTACTCATAATGATCTCAAATTGTCCCTAACTTGGAAAAAAAACATTTTGAATAAGAAACTCACACAGACACACACGTGTGCACACACACATCCCATTGATGTGCTATAGTTAATAATAGATTGCCGCAACCTCCAGAGAATCATTGTGGGTGACTTAAGAGTCAGTTGAGAGAAGCATTATGAGTTTCAGTAGACTACTATGTTTGTAAGAATGGACCTGCATGGAAGAGGGCATGTAAAGGAGATCAATAATAAATGTATGATCCAAAAAGGAGAAGGGGAGACAGTGTAGATGAAGTGAGAGCAAAGGATTTGGATAGTTCAAAGAGATGTGCTGGTATCTCCCCAATGTAAAAAGGCCTAGAAGAAGCCCTCCAACCACAAGCATTTAGTTAGTATGCCTTCTACTGTATAAAAGAGTTTAGATCAATGGCTCTCAACCTTCCTAATGCCACGACCCTTTAATGCTTGTACGTGGGCAGATCTGCATGTGGGAGGACCCGCCTGGAGATGGATAGAGGAGCGGTGTCTCGGTTGCTAAAACCATCGGAAATATGTGTTTTCCGATGGTCTTAGGCAACCCCGTTCGACCCCAAAGGGGTCGCGACTCACAGATTGAGAACCACTGGTTTAGATGCAAAGATCCAAACAAGACCTTCCTTGCCCTCAGAATTTACATTTCTCTAGAAAGATACAACATGTGTACAAATAAGTATGGATATTATTTTTTCATGAGTTGTTCTTTCTTTTAAATTTTCCTCTTTTTTGAACTAAAAATCATCAAATAATCATTCATTTTGTGAAGTAATTAATTTTAGAATATCAATACAGTGGTGGATATATTGTATTATTTCTTCATGACTTCTTCCTCAACCAATTAATTATTTATTGGGACTTAATATATATTAAATGTTGAAACTGTCATTTTTTATCCTAAAGGTTTCTCCTGCCTCCCATGTCTTCCATGTCTCACTGTTTCTTTGGGAAAGTTACCTTGGTTTTCATCCTCCTTATTTTGATGTTACTTTTGTTCACTCCTTTTGGCACAAGGAAATAGTCAGATGGAAGCAGATCAAACTAAACAGTATGAACACAAGGGAAATTTTATTAGGCAAGGGAAGAAGGCTTTGGGAATTGAGGACCTGTGATGCCCAGTAATGTCTGGCAGTCATCACAAACAGTTTCCTTCCCATCCTGCTGAGAGATCCTGGAACAGGAAGCACTTAACATCAGAAATAAAATTCAAGGTCCCAAGCAGTGGGGAAAAAGCTCCTTTTAACGTGGTGAACAGAATTGTGATTATCAACATAAATTATGCTAACATCCTCTCAAGATGTTATTCTTCGAATTCAGATAAATAGACAAGTGTTTGAAACAGAAGTTCTTAGCCTTATTGTCAAGGGTCACTTTGGCTATCTGGAAGCCCTTTTCACAGTTGTTTTTAAAGGTATAAAATATAATACATAGGATTATAAAGGAAACCAATTATATGGAAATAGTTTCAAAATAATAACAATAAAAAAGTTTACAGAGCCCAGATTAGAGACCAATGGTTTTCTTTAAAGAAATATTTTTCATTATTTATATAAGAGCATGGGGGAAAAACATTTCCCTTATGATTCATTTTTCTTCTGCTAGAATCTGAACTTTCCACATACATTTCTAAGCTTGATTCGTAACTAAATTGTTAGTAATTTCACTATCTTTCATTATGTAGAAGATTAAGGCATCTTTTCTCTGAAATATTTTTATGGTTATTAAATGTGATATAACTCCCATCCTGATGTGTTAAGGTATAATTCATTGTCCTAGGTTTGCTTTTTGTTGATGTCTTTGTTTCTTATTGGGGTTTTGGAAGACAGTAATTTACCCTACTTTCTTTTAAATCACATAAGCATAATTTCTTGCTTCTTTAGATTACTCTGTTTGTTGAAGAATGATACTCCTGTCTAATGTATTACAATGTGTTTATCCCAGCTAAAAGATGGTGGTAAAGCATCTCAAGCCCATGTGAAAATAGGAGATGTGGTTCTCAGCATCGATGGGATAAGTGCTCAGGGAATGACGCATCTTGAAGCCCAGAACAAGATTAAGGCTTGTACAGGCTCTTTGAACATGACTCTGCAAAGGTAAGTTACTATTTCATTATAAAGAAGGAAAAAAAAAACAGTTACTCTTTCATTCTAAAGAAGAAAAAAGCAGTTATTGTTTTATTCTAAAGAAGAAAAATAAAACAATAATTTATGTTTGCGTATTTTTTTATGTTCGGTATCTGTAGCTCTAAAATGAACTGTGACGGTGTAGACTGTTAAAAATCCTAGGTTAAAATGGTTATTTTTGTTAATGGGATTCCTCATCCCCCAGGGGAAATTTGGGGGACAAAAGGGTAAGACTTAACTGTCTTTGTACATTTGAGGTGTCATTGGGGGATTTGTTTAAATAATAGATGATAATGGATTGTTTCTCACATTCTAAAATGAAAAGTTTATGTTGGGTTGAAGCTCTTTTGTTGGCTATGTATCATGTCTTCATACCTGTCTGTTTGCTTTCACATCATGCCCCTTCTTTTACTACTCGATATCTTATTTTCCAGTCAAAACACTTCTCTGGTTCCCATGAGAACAGATGAAAACCAGATGTTGCCCTTTTTGGATGAATTTCCAACTTAAGTAATTTGGTACTGACTCTAATAAAGAATCCTTCGGGCTACTGAAACACTAAAAATTAAGCAAACTCTTGTTTTCAGGACTTGAGGAAAATTCTTAACCTTGTCTCCATGTTCCTGGCCTTAAGATCCTTAAAAGATTGAAAATGCAGAGGCACTTAGTGTCCACAGCTACTTAATGTAATCAAAATTAATCAGATTCTTAAACGATTCCTTTTTCTAAGCAATGTTAGGTTGTTACTAATGTTATACTCATTTAAGGCAATTTGAGGTTCAAGAAATTCAAGGCAATTTGTTGATAATGGTATTAACCGAGAAAGTTGAAGAATCATCTTCAAATCAATCTATTTATCAACTAGCTTTTATTATTATATTTATTTATTATCATGATTATTATTGAGCTCCTGATGTATTCCAACACCTGGGCTAGGATAAAAATGCAAAAATTTATATTTATATTATATTATATCAGGAAACAACATGTATGTGTTGTGACTCTTTGTGACCGCATTTGGCGGTTTCTTGGGAGAGATGCTGGAATTGTTTACCGTTATCCTTCTCCAGCTCATTTTATGGATGAGGAAACTGAGGTAAATACAGTTAAGTGACTAGCACAGGGTTGCACAGCTAGTAAGTGTCTGGGGCCAGATTTGAACTCAGGAAGATGAGTCTTCTTGACTCCATGCCCAGCCAGCACTCTATCCACAGTGCACCACCTAGCTGACCCATGTATAGATATACACACAAATACAAAATCTAGGGTAAATGCAAAGTAACCTCATGGATAGCTTGACTGGAAAAATCAGGGAAAAACACATGTAGGAGCTGCCTTTGAGTAGAGATCTGAAGGGGTTCTGAAAGGTAGAAGGGAGGAAGAAGAAAGCGTTCCTGGAAAAGGATATGACCTGTCCAAATTCAGAGATGGTAGACCAAATGTGGAATGTTGTTTGTAAAGAAGAGCAAGTCAGTTATTTTGGCTTGAGTGTAGAGTGCATGAGGGGAAATAACGTTTAATAAGTCTGGATAGGTAGGTCTGAGCCAAACCGTGAAGGGCTTTAAATGCCAAACAGAGGAAATTGCGTTTGATCCTAAAAGTAATAAAAAAGCCTTTGGAGATGTTTGAACAGGGGGAGTGACTTGGTTAGATGTGTGCTTTAGAAATGTCATTTTTTCAGCTGTGTGGAGGAGGGAACAGAGAGACAGAGATTGGATTCGGGAAGATCATCTTGAAGACTCTTGCAGTCCCAGTCAGTGATAATAAGTGAGCTGGAGAGAAGGGAATGGATGGATGGATGGATGGATGGATGCAAGAGAGTCAATCACTAAGGCTTGGCAACTGGTAAAATACTTAAGGGTGAGAGAGAGTGAAGAGTTAAGGATGACTGAGGTTATGAACCTGGGTTGGTGCTTATGACAGAATAAAGAAGTTAGGGAGAGTGATGGGTTTGGTGATAAAAATAATAAATTCTGTTTTTGGTATGTTAAATTCGAGATGCCTCCAGGAAATCTAGGTGATACAGAACAGTTGGGGTCAGAAAAATAGATCTGGGAGGCATTTGCATAGAGATAATAACTGAGACCACAAGAGCTGATAAGAACACCAGGAGAGTTTCTAAGTTTTTTTTTTTCCCTTCAATATATATTTTAGACATGAACATTCCTCTCCTTCCTGGTGCTTCAGCTTCAATGTAGGCCCTCTTCGTTCACATTAGTACCTGGATGATAGCAGGTGGTCTTCTTAATTCCAGTATTTACTCACTCAAGGTGGAATTTCCTCTCTGTTTTTGACCTCCCTTGGGATATTATATACCCAGTAGTGATATACTGGGTCAAACAGAAATCTACTCTGCATTTTAGACTTGAGCCAGCTGGAAACAATTCTTATAATTTAATATTAATCTAATCCAAGCATTTTTGTATAAAGAAAAAGAAATGATCAAAGATAGGCAGAATTACTCGATGGTTCCAAACATCTCTCTGATAAACCAGTTTCATTTGCAATTTATGGTATTCTCAAACAATAAATAAAATTGCAGAAAGAGATAAAGTAGAACTCCAGATAAGGTTCAGTTAACATTTTGATTCATCAAACAACAACGATCAATTAACTTTTGGCACTTTCTTGGAGAATAATTTTTGTAAAAGCATTCAATCCCTTGTTGACTATTCCTATTAGCAATTCTCTTTTCTTCCTGTTCAGAGGTAAATTTGAGACATTTCTATTAGTTAAAGTAATCAAGCTTCTTCCTTTCCATAGTAGGATCATCATCCCAGTCTGATCAAGGTTTGAGGAAATGGCATGGTCTCTGGTAGATCAATCAAGGGCCTTTTGTCTTTGGCTTCTATCACCACCTTATATTAATTATTTTTTGAAGAAATTCTTGATCAGAAGAGAGGGGAGGTGGAAATTGTTTCAGAATTTATAATTAAAGACAGTTAAGTTTTCTTCTTTCATTCTTATAAGTTTTTATAAGTATCCTTGAATTCTTCATAATCATTATTTCTTATGGGGGAATAACAGTCCATTTTATTCATATACCTCAGTGGGTTCATTCTTTCCCCAGTTGATGGGCACCCATTTTGTTTCCAATCCTTCTACTACCACAAAGAATGATGATTATAATATTCTTGTATATGTGGATTTTCCCCTTCTGTCTTTGACCTCTTTAAGGTTATACACCAAGACATTACTGCCTCAGTGAATATGTACAATATAGTAATTCTTTTAGTACAATGTCATATTATTAAACAACACTTTCATCATGTTGCTTCTGTTAAATCTTCTCTTCCTGCTTTTATCATCTCTCATAAATCTAGTCCATTCAGACTCATCTCCCCCACCTTTACCCTCCTCTACTCTGGAGGAATGAGACTGACATCTATAGCTCTTGCCCTTGCGTCAATCCAATCCACGCACAAGTTATGACATCACCTTCATACAATCATTGGTCCTTTTTGAACCAAGGACAGATGGCAACAACGCCTTCCCCCTGCGTGTTTGTTTTTATCTCTATGTCTTCTTTAATGTTATTCCCTTTCTTGCTATATTTCCCTGCTGATCCTAGGTCCATCCAACCCTTAGAGTGAAGTGGGAGATACCTGGGATGAGAGACTAGAGTTATCTCTTTCTTCATCCATTGTAGCAAGCATGATAATCGTGATGCTTCCCATTGCTCATAATAATACTCTGGAGTTGCCCCACGCCACCAGAGCCTGTGGCTACTCCCACAATCCTTATTTCATGCCTGGCCTCCCAGGGAGTGTAATTTTGTGCAATTCATTTTGTTAATTTTTCTTTTTAAGTTCTTAAAAATTACAGCTGTATTTTTTTTTTTAATAGATAACTACCTCCACTTTATGGTTAGGGTTACAAAATCTCAGTGTCCAAATTAGAATTGTAAGGAGAAAATGTTAGGAGCCTTTAAATTAGAGTAAAAGATAATGTTTGATTAAAAAGGTCATTCTAGAGCCATTACTCTTTTCTTAAAATCGCAGCTTTCAAGGGATGTGAATTGCAAATGTGTTGTTCTTCACTCACATTTTCCCAAGTAGTAAAACTCTTGAATTGCTATGCCAGGAATGGGGAGCTGTGGCCTTGAGGCCATGTATGGCCCTCTGAGGCCCTTAAGGGTAGCCCTTTAACTGAATCCAAACTCTGAACAAATCTCTGTGAAGTTTGGATTTAAAGGGCTACCCTTGAGGACCTAGAGGGTCACATGTGGCCTCAAGGCTGCAGGCTCCCCCCCCATATATATTATTATATATTATATTATTTGTAGGGTACTGGGAATAGATATTACTATTATTGTGTTTGTTCTCTTCTTAGAAAGGAGTGGTAGACATTTTTCCCCCCCTTTTCAGCACCGGAACTGATTCTAAAGTTATGTCCAACTGGACAGTAAGAAAAGTTTGTATTTGGATTGCTTTTCAAATTAGAGAAAATAGTATGAAAAAAAATATAGGGTCATCAATCTGACCAATAGCAGGATAAGAAGTTTTTCATTCTGACTATATTCTGCCTATCACACTGACCTGCATCAAAATGAATCCATTCTAAAGGAGTATCAAATTTCTACCCATTTCCCATCTCTTTTCCGATAATAATAGTTTCTTTCTGTTTGCATCTTGCATATAGCTCTCCCTCCCTCCCTCTCTCAATTAGAATGTTAGTTTATTCATCTCCTGGGCTGGTTTTTGTTTTGTTTTGTTTCATTTTGTTTTAACATCCCCAGGGCTTAGTACCATGCCTAACCCCTAGTAAGCACTTAATAAATGTTTCCTGACTTATCAATTTTCAGGTGACCTTGATTGGAAACTTACTTATTTTAATAATATCTTGTGTTGCGGAGAAGAGAGTCAAGTTTAAAAAGTTAAGTATTACCAGTCTTTCAGCTATATTCTCCCAAGCGTTTGTGTTTAAGCTGAAACTCATTTTGCCTATTATGGCTAAGAAGGCCAGAAAACTGAATTGTCTTCTTTAAAATTATCCTACTCTTTTACAATTTTAGCAACGTGACTCTTATTTTAGGATGAAGAGGTAAGTCAATGGGGTATATTTGGCCCGATTTTTAATTTAAAAATAGATACCTCACTTCACAACTTT
>CM053592.1:27816383-27843208 GCA_028646515.1 Pseudochirops corinnae | reverse complement strand
ATAGGGATATAGGAATAATTGAATAAGTGAAACGTTTTGGATCAAGACTCAAATTAAGATAAAGTATATTATGCATAATTGTCCTTATCATGCAGAGTTTTGGCTTTTCAATCCTAGATTTCTTCCTTCCTTCCTTCCTTCCTTCCTTCCTTCCTTCCTTCCTTCCTTCTTTCTTTCCTTCCTTCCTAGTGGGGGAAGTAGGGCAGTTGGGGTTAAGTGACTTGCCCAAGGTCACACAGCTAGTAAGTGTTAAGTGCCTGAAGCTGGATTTGAACTCCAGGACCTCCTGACTCCAGGGCCAGTGCTCTATTCACTGCACCACCTAGCCGCCCTTCAATCCTAGATTTCTAAGGTAGGTTGAAGATGCAGAGATTGATTGTACCAGGTCATGATTGATCTATTCTTTGTAAGATACCAATATTCTTTTTTTCCTCTCTTTTAAAAAATATTTTAAACATTAATTTTTTTATTTCAAATTCTCTCCTTCCATTACACCCCTCCTATAACTCATTGATGATAAAAGCAATATATCAGTTGTACAAATGAAGTCATGAAAAATAAATTTCGATATTAGCTATGATGCAAAAATGAAGTGAGGAAATATAAAGAATAAGTATGCCTCAATCTATACTCAGTTCATAAGTTTTCTTTCTATGGACAGCACATTTCATTATCGTAAAGCCAAGCATGAGCAGCTTTCGAGAGGACTACTGCTTTGAACAGCTTTCAAGGTTCTGATTACATAGTATAGCAAACTCTGTATTCAATAACAAATCAGAACAAAACATTTACAGAAAATCAAGATACAGCATTCACAGTGTTACAGTGTATCACAGAAAATCAAAATACAGTATTCACAACAACTTATCACTAAAATGGGCACGTAGTTTTCACCACAGTGGTCATATAGTTTTGAACCAAGTACAAACATTTAGTCAATCAATCACTTAGTAACTCAAGAGGCTCCTCCTTGCCTCCTTAAGGGTCACAAAATACAATACTCAAAGTTCTCCACTCATGGGGCACACTAAGTTACAGATCAGTCACTGTTCAGTCATCATTCACTATTCAGTCATCAGAAAATACACAGGCCATCCACCCCTAGGTCACAAGTAAATCACAATCTTTTCAGTCAGTAAACAGTATCCAAGTAAAGTCTTCTTTCAGCTTGACTTGGGATAGGCTCTCAAATTCCCTGGATCCCCTTCCATGGTCTCAGATCCTACCTGGATTCACCAAACTGTCACTTGAGTTCAAAGGCAGACAGCTCCCACTTCCTTGTCTAGCTCTTTGTGCTGTTCCTGTTCCACATTGAAGCTCACAGTGTCCAGTCCACCTTAAATCCTTTATAGTCTCTATCCTTGGGAAGTGGCTTAACAAAGCCACAAACAGACAAAATACCAACACCACAGTCATGATTCCTCAGTCTTCTGTAGCTGTGGCTGGTTTTTGGAAATTCTTAGTAGCTCCTCAGCAACTCCAGCTGGCCCTCTGACGAAGCTCCGCCACCACAAGTTCCCAGGAAATTCTGACTTTCCCAGCTAAGGTTTTTCCTTATATACAGTATTGCTCCTTCCTGTTCAGCCTCTTCCTGTTACATCAGCAACAGGGGTTCTTACCTTCTGTTTTTTTAACAGAGGCTTAATTTGAAACTAGGTGCTAAGTACCTCTTAGCTTAGTAATATAAAGGGATCTTCAAATTTCATTACTATTACAATCATGCATTCCTTGGAATTGTCTTGGATCATTGTCTTGATCAGAGTAGCTAAGTCTTTCACAGTTGATCATCTTTACAATGTTGCTGTTATTGTGTACCATGACAATGTTCTGCTTTTGCTCACTTCACTTTGTGTCAGTTCACCTAAGTCTTTTCACCTAAGTCTTCCTTAGTTTTTGTGAAACCATCCTACTTACCATTTCTATAGCACAATTGTATTCTCAATCATATTCTATCAAAATCACATAACACAACTTGTCTAGTTTTTAATTTCCAATTCTTTACCACCACAAAAGGAGCTATTATAAACATTTTATACACGTATATACTTTTCCTGTCTCTTTAATCCCTTTTGGATATAGACTTAATAGTGTTATTTCTGGGCCAAATACAATAATCAATCATAGTGATGATAATGGTTATCTTTGCTTCACCCCTGATCTTATTGGGAAAACTTCAAGCACACACCCATTACAAACAGTAGGTGCTCTTGGTTTTAGATGGATGTTGTAAGGTCGTTCATTTGTGTCAATTGTGACCCTTCATGGGGTTTTCTTGGCAAAGATCCTGGAGTGGTTTGCCATTTCCTTCCCCAGCGGATTAAGACAAACAGAGTTTAAGTGATTTGTCCTGGGTTACACAGTTAGTGAGTTTCTGAGGCCAGAGATCTCCCAAATTCCAGTCCCACTGCTCTATCCACTTAGCCAGCTAGCTGCCATTTAGAGAGAGATACTAATTGTCATTTTAAGAAAGGCTCCATATCCATAATCCTTTAAAAGTGATTTTAATTCTATTTTGCTAACACAATCTTGATAAATATTCCATTTCAAATTTCCCTCTCTTTGTAAACTTCACCACCGACATCCTGGAGAAACTTGTGTAAAGGTCCCCCTCTCTTTCTCACCCAACCCATCACTCACTTTCCAGAGAAACTTGGTTTACCTAAAGGGCAAATCTCATAAATCCAAACTATTATAACAGCTCTCATTGCCAGAAGACTACTCCCATTGCCTGGAAACCTTTGTCTTGTGACTGGATTCACATATCTTCACTATTATTAAAGTCATTCAGAAGCGGAGGTCCAAAGGATATAATCTCAATTCTGATTATGTCATTGATTGACAGTGGGAAGAAGATACAACTAAATTGTCTGAGATTTTGGTTTGTCATCTTGCTGACTGTTATGAAAGATCCTGTCAGTGCTCACTCAGGGTAGGCCATTGACATAATTTATTGGTTACTGCTATACTAACTAATAAATTGGTCATACTTGGAAACTTGTCTCTCAGTTTACCTTAATTTTCGAATGTAACATGTCTGTGCTTTCTGATGTTTTTTGTTTGTTTTTGTTTTTCAGAAAGGAATGGGTGCTGTATTTTGTCATAAGCTTTTTATGTATACATTGATAAAATTATAAGATTTTTGTTGTTTTTGTTATTACTGTGATCATTTATGCTTTTATAGTTTTCCTAATATTGAACCAGCCCTGCATTCCTGGTATAAATCTCACCATACTCCCATAGTGTATGATTTTTGTGATATATTGCCATAATCACCTTGCTAATATTTTATTTAAATTTTTTATGTCAATATCCATTAGGGAAATGGCCTATAGTTTTCTCTCTTTGGTTTTGCTCTTTGTGCTTTAGTAATCAAAACCCTATCAGTGTCATAAAGGAAATTTGGCATAACTCTTTCTTTGCCAATTTTTAAATTAGTTGACACAGTATTAGCATTAATTGTTCTTTAAATGTTTGACAGAATTAACTTGTAAACCAATTTGATTCTGCGATTTTTTAAAGGAGCTCATTTATACCTGGTTTAATTTCTTTTTTCAAAGATAGGGTTTTTAAGTATTCTATTTTCACTTGTGTTAATCTGAAAATTTTATAGTTTGTAAATATTCATCCACTTAATTGTCAGTTTTGCCTGCATATAATTGAACAAAATGACACCTAATATTTTAACTTATCATTGGTGTTGAATTCATCCTTTTCATTTTTCTTTCTGCTAATTTGCTTTCCTTTTTAAAAAAAAAATCACATTAATCAATGGTTTATCTATTTGTTAATCTTTTCATAAAATAGGTCTCAATTGTGTTTACTTTTTTTTTTACTTTCAGTTTTATTAATCTCTGTTTTGATTTTCAGGATTTCTAGTTTTGCATCTGATTGCAGGCTTTTAATGTATTCTTCTTCCGATTTTTTAAAAAAAAATTTGCTTGCCAAATTAATTGATCTGCCTTTTAAAAAAAATGATATTTAGAGGTATAATTTTTTTCCCCAAGTACTGCTTTGAATGTATACCATAAATTTTGGCTTGTTGTCTCATTGTTGTCATTCTCTTTAATGAAATGCTGATTTTTTTCTATCATTTGTTCTTTTATCCACTTATTGTTTAGGATTATATTATTTAATTTACAATTAATTTTTATCAGTGTTTTCATAACCCTTTATTAAATATGATTTCATTGTATTATAGCCTAAAAAGAGTGCAAAAAAGTTTCTGCTTTTGCTTGTGAAGAATCCTTGTTGGACTTGTGTCCAGTTCATTTTTTTTTCCTTTGATGCTTTGCTTATAGCTATTTTGACTTTATTCTCTTCTGAGTTTGATTCTTAATCTTTCTTGTCACTCTAGTAGCTTTTAAGGGTCAGATTCTTTTTTTGTTTGTTTGCTCATTTTTCCAACATATATTTTTTTTACTTTTCACTTCAAAATTGGTTTCTGTTACCAGAGTGGGAGTTCTGGTGTACTGTCCCAAATTTCAGGCTTTTTTTTTTTTTTTTTGCATTGCTGTTTTCTGAGCTAGTTCTGGGTGTTTAGAAGTGTTCTTTGCTTCCAGGGAGAGGTGATATAATTTATATCTCTGTTCCTTATCCTCAGAGAGTCCTAGATCCTTTGCAGGCACAATTAATCCTGCTTTTCATGGCCCTTCTTCCCTTGGGCCCCCAACAGATACTGTTCCTCAGTACCCTCATTCCTTATGACTTCAAGCTTTTTTCTTTGCCCTGGAACTGTGACCTAAAAGTGGATATAGGTAATGCAGTTGCCTCACAGTACCAGGTCCTGTACCCAAATGTTTGCACATGGGTTCCCTTTAATCTCATCTGACCAGTTGACCTATTCCCATTACCTCCTGTGTTGAGTGTTCTGGAAGCTCTTACTGCTCCTGATGTTGCATCTGCATGGGCTCTAGGCAAGCCCCACCCTGGTGTCACAGAACTTGTCTTCTGACCTCCTAAGTTGACTGGAAAAAATGTCTTACTTTTGGTTGCCTCTACCACAGCAGAATTCAGTTTGAGCCACTTTGTAAAGTTGGTTGGAGGGAATATTTGGAGATCTTCCTCTACTCTGCCCCCTTGGTTCTGCCTCCTGCAAGCCAAGATGCTTATTTGCAGAGTGATGCTTCATTTTGGTTTGGTAATGGAATTATAAGAGGGAAATATCGACGATATGCTTTCACTTCCTGAAGATCTTTTTAAATGAGTGTCCTGAGATAACTAAGTTCAGTTACTTGAAAGAGTTCTCTCATTTTTCCTGTTTCTAGTGGGCATCAGTTCATATTTTTCCCTATGTACTAAGGTTTTTAACACATATAAAAGTATTCTATAAACTCATTCCAGGGTAATCTTATTAAAACACTGTTTCTACCATGTCATTCCCCTTGTTAAAGATCCTCCAATCATACCACACTGACTACAAGACCAATTCCCAGCTCTTCAGCTTTGAATGAATGATCTTTAACAACCTTATTATTTCCTACTAATTTCCAGTCTGGAAAACAGCTCTGGATTTGGAATCAAGAAAGAACTTATTTACAGTTTCAAGTGCGTTCTAGTTATATGACCCTGGGCAAAACATTGAACTTCTTTGATACTCCAGTCTTAAAAATATGATCTCTAAAGTGGAGATAATCTTCAGTCAATAAGAATTTATTAGATGCCTACTGTTTGCCAGTCACTGTGCCAAGTTCTGATGATAAAAAGAAAGGCAGAAGGCAATCCCTGCCTTGACAGAGCTCAGTCTTTCTACTATGTACAAAGAAAATCCATACAGGATGAATTGGAAATAATCAACAGAGATGAAGCAGTAGCATTGAGAGTATCGGGAAAGGCTTATTATAGAAGATGAAATTTTAGTTGGGAATTGAAGGAAGCGAGGAAAAGAGCTTAGGAGGGAAAGTATTCCAGGCACGAGGGCCAGCCAGTGGAAATGTTTAGAGTCTAAAGATACAGTGTCTTGTTCACATAACAGCAAGGAGACCAGTGTTACTACATCGCAGAATACACGAGCTCCTTAAGGTGGAAGAGGACTGGACTGAAAAGATAGGAAGAGGTCAGGTTGTAAAAAGGTTTAAATGCCAGAGAATTTTGTATCTGATCTTGGAGGTGATAGGCTGATATATCTTGATCTCAGCCTTAAAACTTAATTCTACAAGTGAATGGAGGATGGACTGCAGCAAGGACCAATCAGCAGGCACTTGCAGTTATGCAACTGTAAGGTGAGAAGGACCACGTTGGTATTAGTGTCACAGTAGAGGAGAGAAAGATCACATAGGTAACATCAACAGGCCTTGGCAACAGATTGGATATGGGAGGTGGGAGGGAATGACATCTAGACTGTGAGCTTGAGTGATGAGAATGTTGAATAAAGTAGGATTTTAGGGGAAAGCTAATGAATTTGGTTTTGGAGATACTCGTTTAAGATATCTACAGGACATTCTGATTGAGATGTGCAGGGGTTGGAGATCAAGTACAGAGGTTAGGAACATTTTAACTGCTGGATAACTAGATCTGAGAATTATAAACACAGAGATGATCACTGAAATTATGCGATTTAATGGTATCACCAAGTGAAATAATATTGGTGCCGCCTACGTCTCAAGATAGTTGTGAGAACATTATAGAAATTTAAAATTCTTATGTGCACTAAATCAGTAAGCATTTATTAATCACTATTTAGGCAGTTTTCTTAAGAGCTAAAGATACAATTAAAAAATGAAGCTTGAAGGCTATTAGAGAGAAAACATGTACATATTTAAACATATACAGGGTATTCCAAAATTCTTAGTGCAGTATTAAAGTATTAAAGCTACACCAAAACATTTGGGATACAGTTTGTGTATTCATACAAAAAACAATAACACACAAATATATGTCTATGCTCTATATATGTATATTTTATCTGTACATACTACATATGTATCTATATTTTATAAATAATAATTCACATTTATATTGTGTTTTTCTCTTAATTGCTTTGTGAAGTGTACTCTGAAGGAGTTTGAGATTTACTTATTCAGCACTAAATGTTTTCCTAATTTTACTCAGGAAGACCTAAATTCAAAGCCAGCATCAGACACTAAGTAGCTATGTGACCTTGGGCAAGTCACATAACCTCTGTTTGCTTTAATACATTGGAAGAAGAAATGCTAAACCGCTCCAGTGTCTTTGCCAAGAAAACCCCATTGACAGTATGGTCCCCTGGTTCATGTAGAGTTTCAGACACGACTATATGACTGAACAGCAAGAACAATTTCCAGACTTACATCTCTGATTATTGTTTCTCACATTGTATCTATCTTAAATTCAATGTACTCACTTCTTAACTTCAATGTTACTTGTTTGTGTGTGTGTGTGTGTGTGTGCGTGTGTCACAGACAGAGGCAGAGACAGAGACAGAGGCAGAAAGAGAGACAGAGAGAGACTGAGAGAGAGAGAGTGAGCGCATGAGCAAAGAAGCCTACTGGTCTTGTGACTATTGAGCTGGCCTTAGAGTCAGGAAGAGCTCAGTTTAAGTTTCATCTCTACCGCATCCTGGTTAAGTCCCGTTAGCTGTTGTTGTAGTTTATCCTTTTTAAAAAGGACCGTGGGCATCAGGGAGATGATGCCATGGCATGCAGTTGACTTTGATTTAAGTGAGGCAGGACTATGCAGAGTTACCAGCCTCACTTTCTCCTCCAGAGACATCTGGGTCCAGTGACCAAACATTCATCAGGATGACTGGAGATGGCCCAGCATGCAATGGGAGACCCTGACCGTATTAGGCTACCTGGATGCTATAGTGGAAAGAACGTTGAATTTGGAGTCAGGAAAAGGTGGATTTAATACCTGCCTTAGACATTGGTTGTGTGATCCTGGGCAAATTACTTAACCACTTAGTACTTGATTTCCTGAATTATGCAATTAGATTGTGTAATTGTTTTGAGCTCTAAATCCATGATCTTAGGTACTTAACTTCCCAGTACTTCACAGTTTTCTCCAAAGGGAAGAATCTAAAAGATGTGAAATGAAGTTTTTCTCTGTCTTTGTCCCTCTCTCACCCCCACTTCTCTTTCCTTCCCCCTTCCCTCCCCCTATACACGTCTGTCTTTCTCCCCCTGTCCCCCTCCCACCACCAATGGAAAAAAAAACAGGTTTATTTTTGAAGCACGTGCATGTGTGTGAGACTGGCTTCGTGGCTAGTAGGGATCAAGAAAGGCTTCCTGTAGAAAGTATTGCAAGAGTTGAACTTTGAAGGTGAGTAAGGATTCTGAGAGGCAGAGGTGATGTGGGAGGATATTCCAGGGATGGAGAGCCCATACAAGGTCAGGGAGATTAGAGATAGCATGTCATGAATGAAGAACAGGAAGAATGCCAGTTTGGTTGTGGTGTAGAATTTATGAAATCGAGTAGTCTGTAATGGGGCTGGAATAGTAAGTTTGATTCCGGCTTGTAAAGAGTTTAAATGCCGAACAGAGGACTTGGTATTTGATACTAGGGCAAATGGAGAGTGACCCCTGGGCTTTTTTAGTCATGGCCAGATCTGCAGTTTAGGAATATTTTGGCAGTGGTATGAATGGTGGACTGGAGATAAGAGAGCTTTGGAAGAGTTAGAACTGATTGGAGCAAACAGTTCAGAGTAGACGTGATGAGGGTTTGGACACCATGTTGAGTGGGTTGTGTGAATAGAGTGTAAGGGACAAATTAGAGAGATACTATGAAATTAGATTGCGTGAAACTTGATTGGCTATATGAGATGGAGTGGGGAATAAGTGACAGTAGTGATCAAGGGCAACCCTGGATGACTACAGTGGTGGTTCTCTCAACAGGAAAGTTTGGAAGAAACGTAGATTTGGGGAGTAACATAATGAGTTTTTTTGGGGGGGGAGCTATTGAGTTTGAAATGTCCCATGTTGTTGTTGTTGAGTCATTTTTCATTTGTGTCCAACGATAGTAATGTAATAATAATTTCAACCATTTGCTACAGTAAACTGCACTTCACTTTCCTGAATACACATCATCTCATGATCCTTTCCATATTCAAACCTTTGTCCATGCTCCTCCTCCCTCCACTCCTATTAGAGCACTTTCTTCCTTCTTCTTCATTTATACAAAACTTACTCTTGCTTCTTGGTCTAGATCAATTTTCACTTCCACTTATTCTAACTTGTATTAATTCCTTTATACTCATTTGTGTTTATAGTCACAAATAGACTGGAATTGCTAGGTGGCCATCTCATCAGCGTGCATCTTTTCTTCTTTCAAATGCAATTTGAATTTCCACTCTATTTTCCCATTCTTTTGCAAATATCATGGACCCCAACATAACCCTTTCCTAGCCAGAAGGTAGAATGACAAATTAAGTAATTAAAGAATCCTTTTCTCCTATTTTTTTTCTAGCAAGTGAGTATATATACGTTCTATCATATTTGAAATGAAATGTGATGTTTTTAAGTCAGAATGTATTAATGGTAGATTTCCTGGCTGACTTGTGAACATATGATTTTAATTAAATTTGCTCCCTTGGGAATATAAATAGAGTGTGTTAAGATGATGGTGGCAGTTGTAAAAATCCCATTTAAGAGGTTGTGCTGTTGAGTTCAGCAGAATAGATTTATTGATTTAGTTAGCTGGATTGGTGTAGTGATGGGGGAGATGAATTTCTTAAAAACTTGAGAACACTAGTATGAAGCAAGCATCTAAAATATGAAGCAAACATTGAAGTAAAGAGAAAATAGGAAGATTTAATCATTGAAGTATGACTTTCTTCTCCATGTGCGGAAATCTCTTCCCAATGGAATTGATTGAATTTGCCGATAACTTTGTGTCTGTCTGTCCATGGTAACATTGAATTTTATCTGCACTTCTCATTGGTCTTCTAATATTGACTGTGCCCAATAAAGTAATGAAAACAAGGTGGTATTTGCAAAGTTTAGGATTTCAAAATCCTTCAAGCGTGATTGAAAAGAAAGTTACACAAGAATGTTATTAGACAATTGAGCAATTGAATCACAATTGCAATCTCAAAAAAAAACTAATAAATCTGTTCTTATTCACGTATCGTATTTTGGATGATTAAATTCAGTGTTTTCCATTTAAAACCAGTGACTTAAGGTGAGTGTCAAAGTATAGTTATCTACTATGCCTAATTAAAAGAAATACTTCTGATTCACTTATTTTATTATCGAATTTACCTTGATGTAGAACCAAAGAATTTGGTCAGTCACTATGCAGGTTTAAAGGCACTGATTCCCTCATTCAAATATTCCTAGGTATGGAGGAAAAATCTATTTTCTAAGATAAAAAGGCCTATACTTCGAAACCATGGGTATCAGTTCTATTTTTTTTTTTAATCTAGAGTAAGGAAACATGATTTCCTCAGAAATTTCTATTTCTCTTCCTGCTCCCAAATAAACCCTGAAGAAGGAGAGCATTTCTAGGCAGTTTCTTCCACATCTCTGGAGGGGGGAGGTGGTGTTCCATAGGTCCCCTACATGTGCTACATGAAAGACTGGGGGAGGGGTAGAGTTGATGTTTCCAATACAGAAAGCTGAAGAAGCAGTTAAACTCAAGCCCTGCCACACTGAAGCCTCCAGTGTCCACAGCTCTGCATGGGGGCAGTCTTTTCTGGGGAATTTGCTCCGGCTTGGGGTCCTCACGAGGTGATCCACTGAAGTCTAGGTGGTGACAGAACCAGTTTGTAACAGGCTTGTCTTTCCTGTTCTCGTCTCAGGCTCACTGGCAGGCTAGCCTAGCCGGCCGGAAGATCTGACAAGAGCAGCAGCAGCCAAGGAGGATCAGAGAAAAGAGGCAAGGCAGCCAACCGGCGGGCAGCTTGGCCGGCAGGGCAGCAGGACCCCCTGCTCATCTGCAGTGATGGGGTGGCTGGAAGACCCGACCTGGCAGCTTCACGTTCACTTTTCTCTGCTCGTTCTGCTGTCCATGCACACAAGGGGTAAGAAGAGCCAGAGTACTGTGTTATAGCTTACGCAGCTGCTGAGCTCGCAACTCATGGGAAGGGCTTTTAGCTCCAGAGAAAGTTCAGGACACAAGTTCAGATGTGCCCAGTTTCCAGCCCCCTGCTGCTGCAGCAGGAGTGTATTTTTACTACTTTGTCTATTAGAAAAGAACTTTTTAAGTAGCCTTTCCTAGGAGAACTTTAAAGAGATTTACCGAAATTCCCATAGCAATTAAAAAAAGAAATCTGCTTCAGTGCTTTGAGTATCAAGCTGATTTCCCTGTATGTGAAAAACAATTTTGTTTTGATAATTTTAGGTGATACACTTTGGTTAACATAGTTTAACATTGCATTTTTTAGTGTATTCATCTTAATGGGTCCTTAATCGTGTAATTTTACAGTTGTTTTGACTAATTTACAACATTCACTCAAATTATTGAATCTTCATTAAACTTGAAGAGGAAGTTAGCTTAACAGTCTATTTAGCAGAAATGTATTTATGTCAAATCAGCTGAAGCAAGAAAAGATTATCTTTTACTTTTTAGAGAAAGAGTTATGTTACAAGAATAAGTAAGTGATTTTGCAGTTTCAAAGAAAACCAATTTGCCATGGTGCAGAAGTTTGCAATAAATGCATGCAATGAAGGAGGGATGTGGGTGGAAGTAGACACAGTGGCTTTATGTAATTGAGGCCAGTAGTACATGGGGGTCTGTAGAGAAAGACTGGAATGCTTTGACAGTACAATTGCATGTGTAGTACATGCAAGTAAATTGAAAGAGCCTTCTTAAATCTACTAGATATCAGGGGAAAAAAATGTGTATTACCAACTGACATTTGTTTCTAACTAATTGCTAAGTATTTCTCAGAGCTTTTCAAGAAATTAAAAAGTCAATCTTTTCTGAGGAGATAAACACAATTTTCCAATTAAGACATAATTTGAATGGGAAATACTTGGATTATTCTGTTAGTGATCAAACTAATCATCACTTACGTCTTTATTATCTATCAAAAGAGAGCAGATATACCCAAATAGGAAATATTTAAAATTTTTTTTTTGGTTTTTCACAATTATGATGAAATATTTCTCACACAGTTATCTTTTAAAGTACTATTAAAATGAAAATAATTTTAAATTTCCTGAGCAGATGTAATCAAGGTAGGGATGGAAGTTAGACCAAGAGACTATTCTTTAGTGAGGTCAAGTAAATATTCACTGAAAACTTGGTTGTCATCAATCCCCTCCATGTGCTAGAATATTGTGAACACAGAATTTGCAGTTAGGACAAAAAACCCACAGTGTATTGAGGTCATTTTGTCAGCTAAATTCATTTCATAGGTGAAGAGACTGAGACTTAAAAATGATTTCCTCAAGGTCACAAATGGTAGAAGAAGTGGGATAGGAAATCAGGCTCTTCTGATCCCAAAGCCAATATTCTTTCCATGGGATCCTGTAACCCTTGTATTCATTGTGGTAAATTACCCAAGTTTATTTAATATCACATTTTGTGATCTCTCCCAGTTTTAAAATATCTAACTTTCTTATTACTCCCCAGTGTCTTTAAATAGAATGTTAGTCGCTTCCTGAGTAGACTTTATGACAAAGTAAACCAAGGGTTAGATTTGGGACTGAGGAAGACCTGAGTTCAGATCTCACTTAGAATCATTGGTGTTGAGTAAGAAAGACTGTTGGAGATCACCTAATCCAATGCCCTCATTTCATAGATTTGGTAAACAGCCCAGAGCAGTTGTGTTTCGCTCAAGGTCACTCAGGGCAGGAGAAGCAGAGTAGGCCAATGAACCTAGCCCTCCTTGTTCCAAGTGCTTTTCATCATTGTGAGGATAATAGTGCCTGAGGTACCTGCCTCATAGGGTTTTTGTTCAAAGGATTGAATGAAATTCAATGAGTGAATGAAGTTCCAACGACTGGTTTGAAAGTGGATTAGCACAGTTTAAACATTGAGGATTATTCTGAGTTATTAGTCACAATTGATTTGAAAAGAGAGCATGATATTATTTATTTTCTTTGGAAAAAATGGTACTGTAGCTCTCCTAAAAAGTAAGCAGATGACTAAAGAAAAGTCATATTTTAGAGAAATTTACTTTCTAGGAAATGAGGATTCAAATATGTAAGGTATAACTTGGGTTTGTAGGTTTACAAATTTTGTGTTCTGTAAGGTCTTTAGAGGTCTTTGAGGTCACTTCTTCATTTATAGGTCAAAGAACCAAAAAAGATTATGAACCTTGAATAAGGTTACACAGGTAATCAACATCAGGATTTGAATTCAGATCCTCTTATCTATAGTCAGTACTTTCTTTTCCTGACTCTGTAATGCAAACCTCATGACTTCATGAAACCTTATCTAAGTCATTTAACATCCTTCAGTGTCCTCAGTTGTAAAATGAACAGGTTAGACAGGATGGCTTTTGAAGTCTTAAAATTGCCTTTAGTAATACTCTGCAAATATCTGGGAACAATTTAACATTCTCCTTTAGCACCCCCTGTTGGTATCAGTTTTTTTTCCCCCAAAACACCTGCTCAACTATATTTCTAAAATGAACTCACAGCTTGCACATTCTCATACTTTTTGATTACTTATTGGATGGAGAATTAAGGGTAGAATGCTATAGTCTTTTCACATTTCAGAAGGGCTTATATACTTTTCTTTTTTTCTTAATTAGAGGGTTCTCAAATTTAGGGTTTTGTCTAAATGAAAAACAAGGAGAGTTTGCCCTAGATGAATTTAATTGAGTGTAATGATTGGACTGACAAAAAATTAATTGAACAACTGTTCAAAGTAAATCAGTACTGGTAAAACAAAGTGTAAAATTCATGCTGATACCTCTGTGGGTGATTCTGTGACCTGTGATTCTGTGACCCATGTTTGGGTAACAAATGATCTTTTATAATATATGGAAATACTAAAAAGCAGAAACGTTATAAATTAGTCACAACCATACAACAAGTAAACGCCAAACCTAGATTAACAAAATGAAGCCCTAAAGCTTTAGTTAACCCATTCCACCCAATTACATCTTTTTGATATTAGAATTTAGGAAAATTGCACGAGAAATAAACTTTTTAGTATTTGAAATATTGTCAATTTTTGAAAAGCTTGATTGAATTCAGATTCTTAAAGGTTTTATGACCTGCCCTCAGCATCCTGAAGGTAAAAAATCATGGTATTCTTTACGACATGGAAGGAAATAATTATATACTCTAATTGAGGGAACATGGGTGAACTATTAAATATTAAATATTTCAGCTCCATTTGAATGTTGAATAATAGGTCAAAGCAATATGGGAGTGTCCTAGTTAGATCATTTTAGCCAGAGGTGTCAAACTCAAAGCCAAATCCCATACAGAACTGTATGGAGAACCAGATTAAAATATAATTCAGAAATGTTTAACAAAATAAATAAAAATGCACCACAACATAGATGATGTTAATTTGTGATTTTCCAAGTCAGTCTGTGCCTGTTAGGATCCATTTCTATCTGAGTTTCACACCATTGATTTTTAGCACACTCAAACCATGTCTGGACCATAGATCTTCAATGATGTCAGGTCACTTGATATTTAGAGAAAAGAACATGAAGGAGATGTAGACTTAGAGGCTCTGAACTTTATTGGTATGGGTGTCAATATAAAAAGATTTTCTATTTCAAGTGGAGATTCAGTAAGTAAGATGGGTGAGCGTTGAAATTGTGCATTTATTGGAGAAATTCCTAAGTATGCCTTTAGTTTTTAGGGATCACTTCTTTGCCAGTAATCACTTATACTAGATTGAAACTTTTGAGTCAGTAGAACATTGGGATAATATTTCTAGCAAAATATATAATTATAAAAATAATTAATAAAATAAATTAAATTAAATAATTAATGAAAAATTAATAAGTAATATAGTAGTCACTCACATTCCACAACACATAAAGCATCTAAGGATATGGAGAGACAGTTTCCAAAAGAAAAATACAAATTCCTAATACTAATATAAAAAAAACAAGTTAAGCTTCCCTTATAATCGAAAAGTTGTAAATTAAAACAGTTTTGAGGTAGCATCTTATAACTACCAACTGGAAAAAGCAACTGGAAGCAATGAAGGTCATTGACGGAAGAGACTTGCATTCACTGCCTGTGAAAATAACTACTCATAAAAGGTTTTTTATAAAGCATTCTGAGAGTTTACAGTAAAAATTGTCATACCTTGTGACCTAATAATTCCATTGATTTGGCTGTGTGTCCTGAAAGTATTGGGGAAGAGGAGGAATCTATCTTTAAAAAAAAAAAATATAGTAATTGAAAATAAAAACTTGTAAGTGTCCAACTGTAGAAGAATTTTGAAATAAATCATATTACATCGTTATAATGGCATACTATTACAGACTTATCTAGTAAATAGGAGCAATTCAAACAAATTGTATAAGATCATTCATGTGTCTTGTGTATATAGGCACATATGTATTTGTGTATATGTGCATGTATGCAAACATATACGTATATAAACCTATGTGTGTGTGTTGCAAGGTGAAAAAATAGAGCTAGAGAAATCAGATATTTTTGACTAAAGTCAACAGGATAAGTAAATGGGACTGAATGGACAAAACAATTTGATGGTATATTAGAGCAAGTGACAGAAATGTGAGGACAGTGTGCTGAAATTTGTTCATTTTAATGTAAATAATATATTTACACTTAATAATCTATATTACAGTCACTAGGCAAGTTTAGCTATTTGTTTTGTTCTTCAATTAGTTTATTTCTTTTTAAACTTAGGACTCGACACAGAATTGGAATCAAGCCAATTTAAGTACGATAAATGTCGAATATCTCAAAAAGGAGAGGAGAAAGAGTCATATACATATTATTAAAAGAGAAAAGTTCAACTTTTGCTACCTCTCCAAGGCCGATGTTATTTTGAGATGTGGATGTGATGCTTGTAAATATTCAGTAATATGGAAGCAACAAAGAAGCCTCCTTGACTTCTTATCAGTGTTTAAATTCTTCAAAAGGAATTTATTCTGTTGAAAAGTGCTAGATAGATACGCATTCAGAGAATCAAGGGTCCTCTTTGTTGTTCTGTTGAGACAATTGACTAGGGATATAAAGTCAAGGGAGAAGAAATAACCACAGTTTGAATTCCCAAATAAGATGTATCCCACTTTCATATGATCAGCAAAATGAGATTTTCTTGTAGTGCATCTCTGTAATTATGGGTGAAAAGTCAAGCGGACTGATTTGATGAGATTATAACTGTAATAGAAGATGAACATCAAAAGTATGGTCAGATTCTTAGCCTTGCTCCTAATATTTATTTCAGCAACCAAGAGGGTTACATGAAAAAGAGGTGAAAAGGAAATGAAGGATTGAGTTTCTGAAATTTTTTTTAATTGCCCAAAATACTGTGAAAATGACTCTTGGTCTTTGAGGATCTTAAATTTATTTTCACTTTAAATATTATATTATCCTGTTTCCTATTATGATATTTACTTCTAAACTGTTTATTACAGTTCAAAATTGATTTGAAATCCTAAGAAATTTATTTTGTTTATTCAATTAAAGGAGGAATAAAGACTCCAGTCACCTGAGGATAAATTACCAGTCTGCCGCAATGTATAATTTCAAAATGAAAATTAGAATATTACCATTGGACATCCTTTTTGAGTCATGTTCTTAAGCGTAAAATGACCCTAGTTACCATATGGCAAAATATACTGAAAATCCAAACTGTTAGACAGACACAGCTGTTTAAGTTGTGGTTGTACGTTCAAAAGTTTTCTACTCAGCTATTATGTGGCATTTCCAACTATTAATCTCTGGCCATTAATTGGCAGTAACCGCAACTTGTGGTGAGTGGCACAGATGTAAGAAACATGATCTTTACCTGGGAGCAAAGGGCTAAATTGTAGTTATCAACTTTATTCCTATGTAAATGATAGTACAAAGTATGCATGGTTTCATCGCATTGTTGATAACCCAGAAGTATAAATACTGATTTGTCTCTACTCTTGGCTGAGTAGACATATTTAAAGACCGGTAACATTTATAGCTATAGTGTTAAGTGGAGTGAGATCCTGAGAAGAAACATGAAGTCACCCAGAGATCAAAAGATGCTAAAGCATCATTGAATATAAGCATTGGAAAGAACCTTAGCATACATAGAAAGTTTGTTCTAACTTGAAGCTACATGAAACTTACAGTAGATCTTGGTTCACAGATATTTATCTTTGTTAATGACTACATGTGTAAATTAGCACTTTTCAAAGACTTTTTTGTTTGTTTTGTTTTTCCTGATGTGTAGAACTATGAATGTCTTTGGAAAGTTCTGTAATGTAGGTAGGAATTACATATAGGAATGGTGTTAAAATTAAACTTACCAAATTTTTTAGTAAATTGAGGAGTTTTTAAAATCTATTTGGCCATTTCACATGTCTGATCTGCTTTAATTGGGATGACCAAAGTGGACCAGCATTAGTGAGAGTAACATGAATAGGATTTAAAAGATCACCACTCTCTATTCTCAGTATCAATTGTTTTAATCTTTTCCACCTCAGTTTCTCCAGCTTTAAAATATTAGCAAGGTACTCTAGAGAGTAGGAATACTTCAAAGAAATGCTTTTGCTTTTCTTCTTTAACATTGAAAGGTGTAGAAATGAGAAGCAATGTGGTGTGATCAATAGAAGCCTTGCCTGTGTTAGGAAGACCTTGGTTCAACATTCATGTTCTCTCCTTAGCACTTTACATAGAGACGTTCTTTTTATGTACTTTCATCTGTCTGATACATCAATGGCTGTTTAGTTATTAGGAACTCTAATTTTCGTTTTATAACTTATCATACCTGGTATTAAATCTTGTCAATGGCTTTAAGGAACATCTTTGCAGCCCCTGAGTTTTGCTTTGAATATAACTGAAATTCTAGATGACTTTGGCTTTTTGGGAAGAGGGGCACTATGGAGAGTTAAGACAGTAGAAGCAGTATGCCTCTAACATAATTATACCAGTTTGGAAGCCTCTTGTTGTGACAAACCTTAGTTTAAGTTTAGAAAAACTCTGTATGTTATGTGTAAGGTACCAGGCAACAGAGTGAATCATAGCAAGGGCCAGACCTGAAATTAGGATACAAAGGTTCAGATGCCAGCTCTGGCACTACCTAGCTTTGGAACTCTGGGCAGGTCACTTAACCTTTCTGAGACTCAGTTTCCTCTCATGTAAATTTAGGATAATATTGCTTGCGCCATTGTACAGGTACAAGGAATGTACTTTGTCAGTATTATAAATATAGAAGCTCTATAAACTATTTCTTTTCTCTCACCTAGCCCAATAAATAAAATACACAGATAGTTACGAAACCCTGCTTCTCATGAAAAAAAAAATCCCATTCCAGATCTTTTAAAAGCACCCATAATGTTGAGGATATCAGAAGAAAACTCTCTCATCTGATCAGTTCTCGTTATTTACTTTCAGAAACTATCCTGGCAGCCACATCTAGGGACCAGGGGAAATTAATGTTCTTGGTAGAACAAAGCAACTCGAAAAACTAATGAGCACACACTGAACACTGGCTTTAATTTCTTTTTTTTACTGCCCTGCATTATCTGTTGGTACATGGTGTCCCTGTAGCCATCTTCAATCTTCTCAATTTTAGTGGGAGTTTGTGTATTTTGGCAAAATTATATTAACTCATGAGGAAACAGGGTGGCAGTGGTAACATGCACTCCCTATGCTCAAATGGCGGACGGAACCTCAGTGATGTTGGAGCTGCATTGATGTGACATCAGCCAAGCATGAGGGTTTAATACGATGAAGTGTCTTCAGGTCTTTGTGGCTAGCTAGCCACCCCCCTCCCCCACGTATCAAACATGCCAAGCCCCACAGAATCCTGGTTTGGCAGAACAAAGGGGGCAGTTTTACTTTCTGAATAATTCACAGAATTATCTATTTGGTTGCTCGACTTGTGGAAATGGTCATAATGCAAACCAACTTGTCCAAAGCGTGAAGTTTCATTTCGTTTTCTTTGTTTTGAGAAGATTTTAACCTTGAAATATGTTGTTTTTAATCACAGAAAGTTAGCCATGGTAGCACTAGATATCATTTTGTGAATTTGTAATTTGATGTGTTTATGGGGATACGTCTCAACCCTGTGTTTGACTCAGTAGAGTTATTTGTCCAATGAATTGTTTTCCAATCTCTTCACAAGGAAACTAATTTTTTGTTCATATTTTAAGAGATTAAAGAAGCAGGAGCAATATACTGCTTTTAAATGTTAGATATTAGCACTTCTAAGAAATGTTCATGAAAGAACTAAGCAGTAATTAATTGGAAGTGCATTAGAGTGTCTGTTACTTTGTGCACCTGAGATCAGCTGGGCTTCTTCAGGAATTTGCAATGGACTGTAAATAGAGGTCTATCATTTCTTAAGAAGGAAAGGACAAAACTGAATTTTGTTGGCTGAACATGTTTTCTTTTATCCTTAACCAGTCTTTTCTACTTATATTTTCACGTTCATATTTCATATTAATATGTTTCTGGCACATTAATAAATGCTTGCTGATTGCATAAATTCTATCAATGTATATTTAAAATGACACTATCCATTTTTCCCTTGTCCAAATGAAAATGTATATAAAGTGAAAAGAGTTTAGGATGAGTTTCAAACTATATGATTTCATTCAGTTCTTAAGTACATGACTGTGGAACAGCTAATAATTTTTAGACCGCATGATTTGAATAAAGCACAAGTCTGTTACATGAAATATAAGCTTCATAGTGACTTTCTGAATACTATCCTTGAACCCTAACACATTAGCATAAAGAATATGGTCCTCTATATTTAAAAATTTTAAATTATTACATCCATCTTACAAATTTAATTTTCATAAATATTTCATCTCTTCCCTATGCTCAATTTAACCTATCTGAGTTACACACTTTTGAAGACATCTGGTATTGTGCTTAGGCAGCTGGCTTTTATTTGTAAAGGGGTTTGGAGCAAATTTCAGGCCTTTGCCAACAATAATATAGCAGTTGGCCAGCTTGTTTGTTTTGTGGCAGCTTCACGCAGTGGAGCATTAGAGAGCCAAGTTCAGGAGCAAGTTATCTGGCATCTGTTCCAGACCAGGTTGATAGAACCCGGGGTTTGGGTACAGGTGGAATAGAATGCCTTGGGTAAGTGCTTTCATGCCTTGTTATTTTCAATTCTACCATGTTTAACAAACAATTTTTATATGCCTTCTCTTTGCAATGTACTTCAATGTGCTTTGGAAATCCAGTGATGAGACAAGACAGTCCCTGTATTTGGAACTTCAGGGAATCTTGGATAGCAGGGTGAGGAGTAAGAGAAATATACACATAATTTAAAACAGTAAAACATAAGAGGTTCCAGTAGTTATATTAAATATATTAGTGATAGAATTGAAGGAATGAAGGAAGGTTTGAAGCAGAGAAAGATTGTGTGTAAACTGAGTTTGATAAGAAGGGAAGGATTTTCGAATCAATATTTCAATAGGTATTTATTAAGTGTGAGACTCTGTACTAGGTATTCGAGTGAAAAGTACCAAAGATGATACAGGTTCTACTGTCAGGGAGCTTATATTCTGAGGGAAGTTCAAGATGTTCACTGACAGATAAGCTCTGGAGACAGGGACAAACTGACAAAGTCAGTTTAACCAGTAAATAGTGTACAGGTGACCTTCTGATGTTATTCTAATTAAAAGAGTTGGTGAAAGTCAATTTGGCTTTTATCAAGGGCCAACCCCCTCCTAAGCTTTCATGTCAAGAAGAACTTCCTAGCAATTAGAGACATTCAGAAATCAGGAGGGTCTGGGATGGGAGACTAGATGACCACTGGTCGGGTATATTATGATGGGGATTCCCTTTCAATGTGTTGGACCCATGAGATCTCTTCCCGCTCACAAATTCCATGATACTATGATTCATTCTGGTCATTTCTAACAAGCTTAAGTATGGAAATATTCCCATTATGAAGATGTAAATAGAATGACAAGGAGTTCCTATAAACTGTAATTTAATCAAATGCGCAATTAGGTGTATCCTGGTGCAACATGCTAATGTGAACTCTGTCCTAAATTTAATATTCAAGCAATTGTTTTACCATATTATTTTACATTTTTAATGTTCCCTTCATGATACAATGAAAAAATAACAACCCTTTGTTACAGTCATGAAAACCTCAAAATTAAAGTTGCTGAAGGAAAATCATATTCCAAGATTAGAATTCAGGATCCCTGAGAACCTCTTAATGCCTCTGACTGCTAAGCATGGTGACTCTTCTGGTTGTGTTTTTTTGATTGGCTTAATTTTTAACTCCTTAATCAGTATACTTTGGAATCCATATACCTGAATATAGATGTTTTTGTGACCACATGGCTTTTTGTAGTGACGTTGCAGATGAAAACAAAGCCAAGGTTTCCTTCTCTGCTTCCTTTTTTTCTGGATTGCAGAAGGAAGAATGAAATCTGAATCTTTCCCACTCTTTAACAACTATTTAGAAACTTTCTTTGAGTCTGGAACCTGGAAGTGTAATGTCCAGTGAGTGCAAAGGGTTTTTGGTTTCCAGTGACCCAGTAAGGGCTGCTCTGAGAATCAGTGGTGGTGAAAAGTTTTCTTTCCAAAGCTATTGATTAGAATTTCTCTCTTGGAAAAATATTAATATCTGGAAATTCCTACTGTCTGACCTTCTCTTGCATTATAAATTTGCTCTTTAAATATTGTTTTGTATTCCACTCAATGTCTTTATAAAATAGCATCCTGTTTATTCAAGAATATTGCTTTAGAGCCAGAAATATCTGAATGAAAAGGAGGCAAGAAAAGAAGCAATCTAAATGCCAAAGATGATTTTTCCCTACTTCAACTCTTGCAGATATCTATACCTGTAGTTTTTTTTAGTTATACAGGGTAAATCCAAAGTACAGCGACCTATTACATGTACAGTACTCTGTGCAGAATAATATCCTGTCAAGAAAGAACAGAAATGAATTCATGGAATAGTGAAATGGAACATTTTTTAAATAGGAAAAGTGTTATCATACAAGCAAACTTCTGTACAACTTTAAGCTCTGTGAACTCATATAAATAGAGGTGGATAGAATGATTTATGCCGTGATTTTTGTGACGAAGCTTTTTCACCCACATTTAAAAAGAGTAGGTATCACCAGATTTTCTGTAAGCAATGAATTAGAGTAATAGAATTTTAGACTTGTGAGGGTCTGTAGCAAATATCTAGGCCAAACTCTCCATTTAGACTTAAATCCTAAAACTTAAACTACACAATAAAGAAAAGAAAGAGAAACATATTATAAACTTAAATACTGAAACTTAAATACAAAAGAAGAGGGGAAAAAAAGCATGTCATGTGCGCAACAGAACATAAGAGAGGATTCAAAATATATAGCAATAAGTGTCCATTTCAAGAAAGCCCATAGAATAAATACTCTTCATTGTCTTGAAAACGGTCCACTTTTTCTTTGCTTCCTTGTAAGTTATCTTTTGTTCGCTGTACGCTTCAAAAATAATTTTATTTTAAAGTTTGTGTCAAAGACTATACTGCATGGTCTGCGTTTTTTAAAAGCAAAAGTAAGGCCTTGAGCATATAAATAAATATACTGTTTGTAAGACAGATCACTAAAAACACTCAAAAGTAGAGATTCAGAGTTAGAGAGTTTAACCTTGGTTTTCATGTGTGTGTATACATACGTAAATGCACACACACACACACACACACACACACACACATCTATTCTGGCCACAAAAAGTTGCAGAGTATTTTCAGTGTCATGTGGACATTGACTCAGTAATTCAGTGCACATGGGAATGCATCTAAAGCCCAGACTTTATGTGCCAAAAATAGCTCAGCATTTGATTTTAGGTAAGATGGGAAACGTTTGAGGCAGGAAATGGGACGACCGTATAAGCTTTGCTTCTAGGAAAATCTCTGAAACCAACATAAAAAGAAGGTGGTGCCCTCTTCCCCTTTTCATTCCTTCAATATTTCCCGAAAATAACTGAAAGAGATTAACTCAAGTTAATGCTCTAAACAGCTCTGTGGTCTTTAAGCAAGAAACGCATTCTGCTTCTGAACCTTGACACCTCTACCCATGCGTTTCTTAATGCTAAAATTGCAGTTTTGCTTTTCCATTTTCCTTCACCCAGTGTCATTTGCACTGTGACCCTATAGTGTGTCACAGTTGGGTTTAGGGTATTCTATTTAGGGTTCTTGTAGAGCTGTAGCAATAAAGCTAGTAAAGTGGCTTTTGGAAGTAAATGACCATTGTGGTTATGCTAATTTACACAAACTTTACTTGAGTTGTTTTGGACTTTGGAGCCCAGGCTTTGGATTTGAATTGCTGGATGAGCCTGTACACTTTTCTTATGTGGTTTCAGTCTTAATTTATCCTTAAGGGCTTTTGAAAGATGGTTAGGAATAGCCTATCATCTTTTTGTACCTATATAAGTAAAATAATAGACAAGTTTTCTAAGATATTATGCATTTGTTCGTCTTAAATTTCTCTCTCTTTTTTTTTGAGTGCTTTGTTTACATATATATGGCAGTGTTCTTTGATTTTAAATGAGTTATTGCTTCAAGTATGTGAGGAACACTTACAAAGCAAGGAAAATGCCATCTGTATTATTTCATACTGTTTTATACTGAGAACCCAGAGAGAGGCAACCTGGCATACGAGATAGATAACAGAACTCAGAATCAGGAAGGCATGAGTTCAGTCCCTGCCTTTGGTACATATTTTCTGTATGATCCTGGGCAAGTTACTTAACTTTCCACTGTCTTATACTGAAGTGAAGGGGCCACCTTGGCCCAAGTTCCAGGAAACCGCACCCCCACAAAAAGGAACAGGAAGGACCTGGGGCCCCTAGCAAAACACCAGGTGCAGGATATTTATGCAAGTCTCTATCCTGATTTTTTCCTTCCTGATATGTTTGTGGTTTCCTGAGATGTTTGTGGTTTCCTGAGATGTTTGTGGTTTTTTCCTTTAAATACTCTGCTTACACTGCCGCTCAGGGCAGATCCTAGGGCTAGACTCCGGGATTGTTGCCGGCCGGCTAATAAATGTTCCTTAATTTGTTCAATTGGCTATCTGTTTTTTTTTCCTATTTGGTGTCCATTTCACTTGGAGGTCCCACCGAGATAGGCCTTTGGCCTCTGTCCAGGATAGGTAAGGGCACGGTGCCCAGGAGGGCCACTTCCCTGAAGGGTTGTGTGCGAACCGGACCGTCACCCCCCCTGCCCGGCAACTATTCTGAGAAATGGAAACCTTAGGAGGCTCTGTGGGTTATAGACAGGGTGGCCACCGGTCTGTATTTCTGGTTTTTTTTACCGGCCTGCTATTTCCCCAGACTCCTGAGGTCCAAATTGTTCTCTAAAAATTTTTTTACCAGAGCGTCTGATTCTGTATCTGGTGAGTACTCTCTGTCGTGAGTGCACAGGGCCGGACGCGGCAAAATCCTGTCCTCACTGCCTCACTCCGGGACACCAGTCGCGAGTGCCTGTTACACTTATCCTCCCTCATGAAAATGTTTTCTGGGGAGGTTTGTGTCTGTGTCAGCTCTCTCCTGTTCGCTTTCTGTGTCTTGCTATTCTATTTTATGTCTTTTAACTGTTCCCTGTATCCGGATTTCAACTTAGCCGTCAAAATAGGACAGACCCTTTCTCATACCCCTTCCCCTCCGTTGTACCTGGTCCTTAACCCTCCTTGTCAGTAAGGTCCGGGAGATGGTTGTGGTGCCTGGCGGACCCTTGCTCGGATTCCTTGCATCCTCACCTGGCTGAACTAGGCCCCCTACACGGGCCCCCCCGTCCAGGTCCAAGCAGTGGCAGGGGTCCAGCTCCCATCGAGGCCCGGGGCTTCTCCTTTTCCAGATGCCCCTCTGCCTGCAGCCCTGCCCTCTGCCCCTGCCCAGTCTGCAGCTCCTAGTGCTGGGTCTAGCCCCTCAGCAGCCACTGCAGAAGGGTGCTGACCCAGCCCCTCGGACCTTGGAGAAGACCTGTGACCTATCTCTCCAGACATCTTGATTTGGCGGCATCTGGATGGCCTCTCTGCCTGTGCCTCATGGCGGCTATGGCTATGCTGGTAAAGGAGGCTTCCAAGTTGACTTTCGGCCAGCCTCTTCTGATTCTTGCCTCACATAATCTTGAACGGCTTCTGCGCTCGCCTCCCTCCAGATGGCTCTCCTGTGCATGCTTGACGCATTATTGGTCCCTCCTTCTGGATGGGTCCCATGTCGGGTTTGCGCCACCGGTGGCCTTGAGTCCGGCCTCGCTACTGCCGGGCCCAGGCCCTGAGCTGCCTCTTCATGACTGCCTTGACCTCCTGGACTCCGTGCACGCCTCTGGACCCGGCCTGTCAGGTGTTCCTCTCGCTGGCCCGGACCTTGTTCTCTTTGCGGACAGGAGCAGTTTCATTTTGGGCGAGGTCCGTGGAGCCGGAGCAGTGGTGGTGTCTCCCTCAGGCACCCTGTGGGGCACCACCTCCTTTCTGCCGGGTGCTTCGGCCCGAAGGGCCGAACTTGTTGCCTTCCCTGGGGCTCTCCAGTTGGCGGAGGGTAAGAAAGCCAGCGTTTTTGCTGACAGCGGTTGTGCTTTCGCCGCAGTGCATGTCCATGGAGATGTGTGTCGACGGGGAGGTGAGGAATCGGGAACGGGTGCAATCCCTTCTGGAAGTAGTGTGGTTGCCAAAGGAGGATGACCAAGGCTGGCGAAGGACTTCTGAGGGGAAGCTGATCCTGCCCTGACCCATGGAACTTCCCCTTCTAATGAATCTGCAAGAGTTAACTCACTTGGGAGCTACCCGGCTCTATGAACTGGTACGGAACCACTTCTCAGCGGAGGCAGTCGCTCAGCGGTGTGTGACCTGTGCACGCATTAATCCAGCCTCGCCCACCAAAGTCCCGGCATACCAACCTAGAGGCACATTATAGAAACTGGCGATAATTGGGTGAGCCTCCTTCCCTTCGCCCCCTTGTGTGCATCATGGATGGTGCCCCTTCCCCTGAGGATGGGACTTCCCCTTCTCCTCCCCCTCTGACACCACCACCACCTCCCCCAAGTTGGCAGGAGTTCTGTGAATCCCATGCTCAGGCGGCAGCCCTGGACTTTGCCAGACGCTTCCGCCTCTACTTGGCTTCCCATCCCCAATATGCAGGGCCTGGGGCTGAGGTAGCCTTCTCCCGATGTTTTGCTGAGCTCTTCTTGCAGCACTTGAGGCAGAGGTGGACCGGGCTCAGGTTCCCTTTTATCATCTGGTCCAGTTCCCCTGAGTCCTGGGACGGAGGCCCCGTTCCTGGAGAGCTGCAGGAGCGGTGGGCCTCTGACTGTGTTGGGTCCTTCTCGATCCTCTGAGGACCTGGCTGGCCCTCTCCCTCCTTCGGTCTCTTCATCCTCCTCAAAGCCTAGACTGGGGAAACGTTTTTCCCTCCACTCTGTGGGCCGATCAGTGCGGGGCTCAGTCCGAGGGATCTTGCGGTGGTGGGGAGCTGGTGGTCCCCCCTCTCCAGTGGAACCATTGGACGCCTCTGCCTCTGGGCCACCTGTCCTGGATGGCCAGACAACCACAGCCCTGGAGATGCTGGACCTATCCTACCTCAACCACTCGGAGAGTCTGCCCAGCCAGGAGCTGCCCTTGGGACCTAGTGAAAGCAATGAACATCTGTCTCAGGGGGTACATGGGGGCCTCTCTGATCATCCCTTGGCTTCTGTCTCCCCCAACTCTGCTTCTATTGCTGCCTCTCATTTTGTTTCAATGGAACTACTGCCCCCAGAGTTGACCCCCCCCAAAACCCTATTACAGAGGGGCGCTCAATGGAACTGATGCCCCCAGAGTTGCCCCCCCGAATCCCTATTACAGAGGGGCACTCAATGGA
>CM053592.1:27798260-27816283 GCA_028646515.1 Pseudochirops corinnae | reverse complement strand
CTCCAGTCCAGGGGGTGTCAGATGGAGGTGATGGTGACCATCCCCTTTCAGAGTACCCTTGGTTCCTTGGGACCCTCTCCCGCCTCAAGGCTGCCCAGCTAGTGTTGGCAGGGGGTGTTGGCAGCCACGGTGTCTTCCTGGTATGTCAAAGCGAGACGAGGAGGGGGGAATATGTCCTCACGCTCAACTGCCAGGGCAGGGCCAAGGACCTTCGTCTGTCCCTGAATGAGGATGGTCACTGCCAGGTGCAGCGCCTCTGGTTCCTGATGGTCTTTGACATGCTGGAGCATTTCTGGGTCCACCCCATTCCCCTGGAGTCTGGGGGCTCCAGTGATGTTACCCTCATCAGATATGTTATGGCCTCCCAGAGGCTACAAGGCAGGGAATGGTCAGGGGTCTCGGCCCTAGTTAAAGGGGATGCTGATTTCCAGTCTCTCAGTGCCCAAGTTGACACTGATCTCTGCTCCCTGCAAGGGATGGTGTCAAACTTAGAGACCTCCCTGGATTCTTTGGCAGGGGTAATATTACAGAACCGTCGTGGACTGGACCTCCTGTTCCTAAAACAGGGGGGGGGGGGGCGGCCTGTGCATGGCACTTGGCGAAACTTTCTGTTTTTATGCCAACCGATCTGGGGTCATTAGGGAATCCTTGGCTGCACTATGCAAATGGCTGGATGAAAGGGACGCTACTAGGCGTTCATCTGCCTCTTGGTATCACTCCCTTTTGAGTGGTCCCCATGGCTTACCACACTCCTCTCGGCCATCTCTGGTCCCCTATTGTTCAGGCGACTGAGCTTGGTTGGATACAACCAAACTATTCACTGTCCGCCTGTCCTACTTGCCATTGACCACGGAGGACGAATCCTCCGTACGACCTAAAACAGGGGGGAGTGAAGTGAAGGGGCCACCTTGGCCCAAGTTCCAGGAAACCACGCCCCCACAAAAAGGAACAGGAAGGACCTGGGGCCCCTAGCAAAACACCAGGTGCAGGATATTTATGCAAGTCTGCATCCTGATTTTTTCCTTCCTGATATGTTTGTGGTTTCCTGAGATGTTTGTGGTTTTTTCCTTTAAATACTCTGCTTACACTGCCGCTCGGGGCAGATCCTAGGGCTAGACTCCGGTATTGTCCCCGGCCAGCTAATAAATGCTCCTTAATTCGTTCAATTGGCTATCTCCGTTTTTTTTTTTTCCTATTCGGTGTCCATTTCACTACTTTGAGAATAGAAAATGAAGAGCAGGTGCCAGTTTGCATTGGTAGGAGATGTTTCCTCCCTAAGAGTTCCCTATATCAACAGGTTCCAGTCACTTCCCCGTGGGGCCCCCACCACCAGCCCCACCCCCAAGGCCACAAATAGAGCATAACTAGGTTTAAATTTCGCCTCAGGTGCTTAATTAGCTGTGTTAAAAACAAAGGAACAAACAAACAAAAAACCCTTCTTTTCTCTCAACTCACCACCACCATCCCTTCCTCTCTTCTCTCTTGGTTGAGTACCTTCCTTCATTCTTAACTTAAAAAGGACTATCACTTCTCACTGTTCCTCTGTTCAAAATCTCAGAACCCCTTGAAATCATCCTCTCATTCCCTCTTCCTTTTCTCCAATCTCTGGTGGATAGGTGGACCCACTGAATACCATCCTCATGATTTCCCCTGCAGTCATTCACTTTACCAGTGGACTGATTCCTTCCTTGCTGCCAACAAATGAATTCTCTTGGTGTTTCTCCCTTCCTGGACATTCCTTCTCAGTCTCCTTTGCTTGTTCATCATTTATGTCATGCTTACTATCTGTGAGTTCCCTCCAAAACACTATTATGCTTCTTTTCTCTGTCTACACTTATTCATTTAGGAAGCCTCATCAACTTCTATGCATTTAATTACCGTTTCTAGAAAGATGACTCCCAAATATGCATACCAAGCCTGAGTGACTCCTCTGAGGTCTAATCTAATATTTCCAACTTTCTGTTGGACGTTTCAAAGTGGAAGTCTCATTGGTATTTCAAGCAATACTTCCCCAAACAGAGCTCCTTCTGTTTCCTCCAAGACTTTCAAGTTTCTGTTGAGTGTGCCATCATTCTTGCAAACATTCAGGGTTGCACCCTCGTTGTTATCAACTTCTCACTCTTATTCTGCTCACATGGCCGATCATTTGCCAAGTCTTAATACTTTTACTTCTGCAACATCTCTCTCATTTATCTCCTTTTTAGTGTGGTCCCTGGCACATAGTAGGCATTATTAATGCCTATTCCCTTTTCCCTCCCTCGTCTTTGTACCAACTCAACCACCAGTTTAGATTAGGTTCACATTGACTATCACTTGGACTCTCTCTCTTCCCTCTTTGATCTCTCTTAAAAACTGCTGTCAAATTGGTGGTCCTAAAATACAGGTTTGACCATGCCATTGCCCTTTGTAAACTCTAGTGACTCCCAGTTGCCAAAAGAACAAATGTAAATTTGGAATATAATGCTTTTCATAATCTGCCTTTTTCACATACTCCATCTCCCAACTTTCTCTCCACCTTTGTACTGGATGCTCCTTGTACCTGAAAAGTATCCCCTCTTCACCTCTGTCTCTTTCCCTTTTTTTAAAATGCAGCTCAAATGATACCATCTACATGCTGTGATCCCTCAGATGCCATAACTCTCTCCCTTAAATTACCTTGTATTTATATATATGTATATATATATATATATATATACACACATATGTATCTACATCTATACATGGCTTAATGCACACACACACACATATATATTGTGTATATTTGTGTGTGCATGATCTACACGTTACCTCCCCACATATAATGTGAGCACCTTTTGCCTCAGTGTCCCCAGAACCCTGTATAGTAGCTGGCTCGTAGCAGGGAATTAATAAATACTTGTTGACAGGTTCATAGGTTGTGTGAACATAGGCAGGTCCCTAGACGATCTTCTACCTTATATGTGCATCGTGATCTTCCTTGGTAGACAAAATACCCTGCTGACACAATCAGGGATCTTTGATAGAATGTGATTTTGCATATGTGTAGGATCTAATGGAGAGATTTTAAAAATCCCTCTTAATTGATGACTTTCCTGCTTCAAGCAATCACGTGATCATAAATCTAGAGTAAAAAGAGGCATCAAATATTCTGATTTCAGAGTAATTAAATAATTTGTTTAAGTTCACACAAGTATTAAGTATTGATGGCAGAATTTGAACCCAGCTCCTTTAGCCAAAATCAGTGTTTGACACATATGAATCACTTAAGAAATGCTTGTCGATTGACTGGTTCCAGAATTGTGGATATTTTCATTGTGTCATGCTGAATACAAATTTTTCAATATTATTTCTTTTCCCAAATGTGGGATCACTTATATGTGGAAATATTTTGTCTCCTCCATTTAACTAGAAGAGGTCAGTATCACATCTGACTTTTATTTTCTTCTTGTGGAAGGCCAGAATGGTATATCCTTAAAGTTCTTGGTAATATACTTTAAAATATTTTCTCGATTTAAAAACGGAGCCTCTGAAAGAGTATCTTTGTCTTTTTTTTTTAAAGGCTTAATTTTAAGGTAAAATTTTATCTTCCTTTCTTTGGATCCATATTCACAGTTTATAACAATGCTTTCTGCATAATAAAACCTTTTATTCCTAGTTCTAGGTATCTAGAACTGTCTTTCCCATTATTGAGGACTGCGCTAAGAAGCCCACCTGTAACAGCTGTAATCCAAGTAAAGGGAAGCCAGTGCCTTTCTGTTCCAGCTGGAGCTCCTCTTGGAAGGTCTGAGTCTTGTGGGAGTCTGCTAATTTGTCTCTGAAGTCCTTATCTTTTGTTCCTTCTACAAAGAGCAAACATATCTGCCTAGATTTGCTTGAATCTATGGAGGCCAAGAATATTAGTGTCTGAAAAAAAGAGACTTCCCACCATTCTTCCACTCACTGACAAAATAAAAATGACATTTCAGTTCTGGGCAACATTTGGAAAGGAAGGAGGTCCCAGTGAAGAATCCTTTTTTAATAGGAATAAGCCATAAACAAAAACACATTTCCCCTGACTATAGCCTTATAATTTCTCCCACTCAAGACTATGGTCATTTTTTTAAGGCTTATTAATCTGCTCAGATTATCAAGTACAGTAACTAATTTTAAGTTTACAAATATCTTACATGCATTAGCTTATGTGATCCCTACTATAGCACTAGGAGGTTCATGACATACTTATTGTTGTTCCCATTTTAATAGATCAGGAAACAAGTTCTGTGAAATGAATGAAGTGGCCCATGGTAGTATTAGCTAGGAATCTATACCACATTGCCTTTCAGGCTTGTTGGGTACAGCCCAAGACAGTAAAGGGAGTGAAAGGCTGCAGGGATACCTTGGCATTCCTGTGATGTGTTGGGAATCTGCATGCCCTGTGCACAGTACAGACTATGAGTATGTCATTTCTCCCTGATACATATATGCATATGTATGTATATATACATGCATACATCATAATACATGTCTGCATGTGGTACTGTGCAACATGCTGGAGATACAGGAAAAAATCTCAGCCCCTGCCCTTAAGACATATAAAATTTCATGAAGGAGATACACTACATAAATGTTTTAAGTATGACAAAGGGCAGATTGTGATAGGCAGTGGAGAAATTCCAAAGAAGGGCACGTATATCATTTGAAGAAGGAGAGCTGACTTTCAGCTGTGGAAGTCTTCATATAGAAGGTGGCTTCATGGATAAGACAGTATCTGACCTGAAAAGGAAGATTTCAGCAGGCAGAGGTGGTGAAGGAATCCATTCTGCGAAGGAGGGCTGCTGTCTATAAATGAATGGAGGCAGAATAGGGTCAAGAAGACCCCAAATACAGTCACAAAGAGTCAGTGCAACTGAAATCACTGAACAGCAACAGGGCATGAATGGGGAGTGGCTTGAAAGCCTCCTCGATTGGAATGAAGAATGTACAAAAGGGAATAATGTGAAATCAAGCTGGAAAAGTAGGTTGCCAGGTACATTGTGGGAAGTCCCTGAAGGTCAGGCTATTGAGGCTTATTTTTTATTTGGCATTAATATAACAGAAGGATTGAAGAAGGAAGAGACTCAAGGTATAGGACCAGTTAGGAGGCTGTTAAAATAGGTCAGGTGAGAAGTAACTACAAACTGAATTCAATTGACCATTTAAGCATGTGTTAGGTCATTTTTAGTGTGTCTAACTCTTTGTGACCCCATTTGGGGTTTTCTTAGCAAAGTTACTGACATGGTTTGCCATTTCCTTTCCAACTCATTTTACAAATGAGGAATGAGCCACAAGGGTTAAGTGACTTGTCCAGGGTCACACAGCTAGTAAGTGTCTGAGGTCAGATTTGAATTCAGGAAGATGAGTCTCCTTGATTCCAGGACTGGCACTCTATCTACTAACCACTTTATTCATTTAATAAGTGTTTAATATATGGCAAGAACTTTGACCTTCAGTGATCTATAAAAACAAAACAGTTTGCCTTTAAGGGGTTTACATCCCCCAAGTTTCCTATGTGAGCTGCTAGCAGAACTGGACTTTGAAAGAAGCTAGAGGATGGTGGTGGTATTGCTCAGGTGTGTCCTCCTCTTCCAGACCCCATATGGGATTTTCTTGACGAGGTACTGGATTGGTTCGCCATTTTCTTCTCCAGTGGATTAAGGTAAATAGTGATTAAGTGACTTGTCTAGAGTCGCACAGCTAGTGAGTGTCTGAGGCTGAATTTGAGTTCAGGTCTTCTTGACTCCAGTTCTAGCAGCAGTCTGTCCACTGAGCTCTCTCACTGACTCCAAGCTAGAGGGAACTTAAGTGGAAAGGAGAGAGAATGGATGTTAGAGATTACAGAGTTAGAATTAGCAGGACTTTGCAAATGATGGAATGTGGAGAATGGTTGCTGGTCTATATAGATACAATAATAGTTGGCAACATCTATGACAGTGGTTCTCAACCTTCCTAATGCCGCGACCCTTTAATACTCATATGTGGGCGTATCTCCATGTGGGCGGACCCACCTGGAGACAGATAGAGGAATGGTGTCTCGGTTCCTAAGACCATTGGCAAATATGTGTTTCCCAATGGTCTTAGGCAACCCCTGTGATCCTTGTGAAAGGGTCATTTGACCCCCAAAAGGGTCGCGACCCACAGGTTGAGAAACGCTGATCTATGGAAATGGGGAAGTTGGAAAGGACATATTTGGGGGGGGAAGACTTAATATGTCTTTCAGGTCCTGCATAGTATGGAGATGTTTAGCATTTGATGCTTCAGAACTAGGTATATAGATGAGGGAGATAGGAGCAAGGAACTGCTGATTAAAGTAATGGGATTATTTGAGATCAGCAAGACGCTAAAAGCAATCATTGGCTTTCTTCAAAGCTTAGCTCAGATCCCACCTCCTATATGAAACTTTTTTTCTGACCTCCCCTCAATGCAATTGCTTTCTCTATGAAATTATCCCCAGTTTATCTGTATATATCTTATACATACATAGTTTATCGCATATTACCTTCCCCATTTTAATATGGGCTCCTTCAGGGTAGGGACTGTTTTTTGCTTTTCTTTGTATACCTAGCACTTTGCACAGGCCTGAAATTAGAAGCACCTAATTAATGCTTGTTGACTTGTTAGTGTTGAGAGCATGTCTTTACCTTTGAAAGGTAGTATGGAATAAGCCATAGAGAACTAGCCTTGGAGTCCTGGTAGTGTTAGTATACAACAAGCTATTGACCCTTTCAAGGACCACCCAAGCAACTAAAGCTTGAAGAAGTTATTAGTGCATCAGATCTGATCTTAAACAAATTGACTTCTAGAAACTACATTAATTGTAAGAACTACCTTGCCTGTAAACACTGCTAGTTTATCATTAAGATCATAGACAGAAAAAAAAAAGCATTCTAGCTTCATAGAGGAAGCATTTCACATATAAATGATCACATACTTTGAAACAGAAATAATATTGCCCTTTTCATTTCTCATTTTCTCTATTGAACTATACAGAAAGTATTTTTTAAACCTTTCCATTGGGCATATGTAGACAGCAATGGATTACTAATAGTTCTTGTTTGTAAGAGTTGACATTAAAGATGTCATCTGGAAAAATATTTAGTCAAAAATAATGGATCTGTCAAGTAATGACATTGAGATAAAATGACAGATGGACGACCTGAATGTTACATTGGTATCCATGAAAAGTTGGAAGACCAAGAGAAAGGTCTCCACCACATTGAGTAACTCTTCTCTAGGGGATTAATGTGAGTTTAGGAAGAAGGGTCCCACAGGATGAGAACTGGTTAAAATGAAGTCTCTACCTTTGGGAGTTATCAGCAGGTGGATGAGTGCATAGCTTCATTGAAATATTTAGCAAGTATCCATTGGGTGATGTTTACTGTGTAACTGTGGCCTGTTATTATGGCTCTTAAACTTTATTTTAAAAAATACTTTTCCCTCAATTATGTGTAAGACAATTTGTAACATTCATTTCAAAAAAAAATTTCAAGTTCCAGATTTTCTCCCCCTTACTTCATATCCCCCTCAAATCTTATTTGATATTTTATATATAATATAGTTTATATATATGTGTTATATTTGATATAGGTTACACATGTGCAGTCATATTAAACATTTCCATATTAGTCATATTTTGAAAGAAGATGCAAACCCAAAGAGGGGAAAAACATGAAAAAAATTAAAAATACTTTGTTTCAATCTGCATTCGAACTCTATCAGTTCTTTCTCAGTATGTGGGTAACATTTAATATCATGAGTCCTTTGGAATTGTCTTGGCTCTTCTTAGCTGAGAAAAGCTAATTCATTCATGCTACAGTATGGATGTTACTGTGTACAGTGTTCTGGTTCAGCTCACCTCATTTTGGCTTGCACCTTATTAAAATGAATCATAAAGGCAAGGGACAGGAATAGAGACTATCATTTTTAATACACACATATATGAGAAATTATATAATAACATTCAATAGAAATGTCAGATACTTCATGAAGGTTAAGGAGGATGAGACATAAGGAAAGGCCACTGAATTTGGCAATTAGGAGGTCCTCAGGGACCTTCAGGAAAATGGCTTTTAGTAAAATGTTACAGGAAGGAAGCCAAATGACCTAGGGTAGGGTTAAAGAGTGATGTGCAGCAAGGAAGACAAAACAATAAACTTCTTTCTAAGACTTTTGGCAGTAGGGGAAGGGGCTAAGAGATATGATGTTAGATAGAGAAATTAACAAGGTAAAAGGAAGGCCGATTTTCTTTATGTTTGATAGGGCAGTCAAATATTTTTATGATAGAAAAAAGGAAAGAACCAATTGAGAGATTTTGAAAATGTGAGACGATTGGAACAGTTACAGAGGAGACATGGAGAGATGAATGAGATTAAGGAATCAAGCAGAATGTAGTAACCTGAACAAGAAAAAAGAACTTTCAGCTGTCAAGTCCTCCAAAAGAGTCTATCAGATTGAGGTCTGGTCAGTGTGACATTGCTGATAAGTAAAGAGTGTTTCTTCCAGGTGACTTACCCAGGGTCACATAGCTGGCAAATATTCAAGGCTAGATTTGAATTCAGGAAGGTGAGTCTTCCTGACTACAGGCCTAGTGCTCTATCCATTGCACCACCAAATTGCTATGTGGCATTTATTCAGACCTCTTTTTCTGATTTTTATTGACTGTGATAAGTAGGCTCATTAATTTTCCCATTGCTTCAGTGCCCTTCTCATCCTCCAAAATGATGTCACGTTTTTCAAGGAGGTATTGCCTGTAACTTAGAAAAACTTGCATTATAGTAATACAGAAATACAACATTGCAAAAGTTTAAAAGTGTTTCTGTTAATAGGGGGATGAAGATTCTGTATTCCAGATAGGAGTTGTATTGAGCAATGTTAGTTAAAATATTTTCCTTTAGATTTTTTTTTACTCCTTTCTTTCAAATTTCCATAAATCTATACAAAGGTGAATTATAGAGTTGTTAACCTGCAGTAGTATTTGTAGCAGTAAAAATGGTCCCGTAAAAAGTCTACTCGTCTCTTACCTATTTTAATGATCTGTAATACAACAGATGTAGCATTTTGGTAGTTGGTAACAGTGAGGACTTTTCAATGCATTCCTGTTCTTTGCCTCTATGTCCCCCCCCCCCTTTTTAACGAGGTGCAAGAGCTAGAAGGCAGAGGTCGTCTTAAATAGGAACAACCCTGTGTAAAATTGTCTCCAACAGCCATTTTGAAATAACATCATTAATACATTATAACCAAAATCCACTAGGAAGTCACAACGCTCATTATAATGTTGTTTGTCCAGTCACCCAATTATAACATTCATAACATTGTTCCAATGCCACTGGTTACTGAAAAATTAGGTTTTCTTTCCCTTCAAATATAGTGTTGTCATCAGACCAATTAGTGACTTTAAAATGGGTATATCTGTACTTTAAATCATTTTCACCTTTCCTGGGCTCTGCTTTTTGTCAAAGGGGAATGTGGATGCCAGTGAGTTGTGGTGGCCTGTGACCATTTCTGCCGAGTATCACTTGTTCGTTTGTCAACATGTAGTTATTTTAGGCAGAGCCTTAAATTTTAAAGCTTTGATTTGAACTTTTTTTTAGACTTTGGAGAGTAGTTTACCTAAGCTTTTTGCATAAAGCATGTCTAGGGTGGCCCTTGGTGTCTTTTTTTTTATTTAAGAATGTCAATAATTTTTTCTCAGCTTTAGATTTCCTTAGAGTTTCCTTTATCTAGCCTTAAATTTTGAAAATGTAAACTTCACACTAATGATCAGCATTCTTTAGAATACAAATGAAATCAAAGAAATTCTTTAACTATATTATCACCAATTCAACCTCTGTTTGGTTTTATATGGTCTTACAGAGGCTATCTGGGTTTAACTATGCTGTATGTATGTGACTTGATGAAAAAAAATTGTAAGATGAGAAAACATCATGTCTCTGTAAGCCGTTTGAGAAATGGGGTGTTGGTGGTGGCTATTCTCTGTTGTCAGCATTGTTTAAATTTTTTTTTCTGAACTTAAATGTCACATAAGATGAATATTTTCATATATTAAAGCAGAATAGAAAATAGGATAAAATATAACCAGTCCTTGTCACTATCATACCATTTCCCCTCAAAGGCAGGAGAACAAAACCACTGTATCAAATATATGTGGTAGATAGATCTGAAAATAGAAGGGACTTTTTAAAGGCATAGTTCCAAATTACTTTCCACAATGTCAGTACTGATTCATAGCTCCTCACAGCTCCTTGACAGTTGTCCTCTGAATTGTTTTAACTTGCATTTCTCTAATTAATCATTTGAGTATTTTTCATGTGATCATTGATAGCTTGGATTTCTTCCTTTGATAATTGCCCATTTCAACTCTTTGATTTTTCATATTTTGGCAATGGCTCTTGTTCTCATTATCTGAATCAGTCCCTTTTGTATCTTGGACATCAAACCCCTTTTTGAGAAAATTACATAATAGACTTTTTCCCAAATTAACTATTTCCCATGTAATTTTAATTATGTTAATTTAATTTCTTAAAACCTTCTCAATTTTATATATTCAGTATCATCTATTTTGTCATCTGTGGTCCAGTCTGACCCTTATTTGGACCAAAACTCTTTACCTATCAATAGCCTTGATAAGTATTTCCTTCCTTGTTCCTCTATATCTAAGTCATTTAAGTCTATTTGGAGCTTATCTGACTATATGTTATGATAGGAGATGTCAGATTAATCCTAATTTCTGTTGGGCTCCTTTTCAGTGTTCCCAGCACATTGTACTGAAGGGTGAATCTCTGCCTCCATAACCGGGGCCTTTACATGGATTGACTTGTTTGCTATGATGTTCATTTGCCTTTGTCAGCATTGTATTTTCATATCCCTTTTCCAAAAAAAAGCAGCCCACTAAAAATGCAGTTTTTTAAACATTTATTTATTTTTAGTTTACAATATTCAGTTCCACTTTTGAGTTTAAAATTTTTCTCCCTCTTCCTCCCCTCCACCTCCCCAAGATGGCATGCAATCTTATAAAGAGTCTACATATACATTCATATTAAACACGTTTTCAGATTAGTCATGCTTTAAAGAAGAATTATAACCAATAGAATGAAAAACATAGTTTTTAGATTTTTCCCCCCAGAACTTTTTTTCCAATAGAGAAAAAAATAAGCGAATATTCTTGCCTCCATGTTCCTTTAGTGGATCCACGATCTCACCAAGAGCTGAAGTCTTTCTAAAATTCAGATCACCATCCGCCCAAGCTTTCTGATCCTGGATAATTCTCACTTTTATTCTTCCCTGATACTTTTATAGGGATTCGCTTGGGCCCTGAGAAACCTTTCTGTAGATCCTTTAATATTTTTGAACACCATTATAACACTTAGACTTTCCATCCATCAGTATAGGATTTGCAGTAGGAGTGGCACCTAACATTAATCATATGGAGTAGATAGATTTTTTTTTTAATATTTTATCCTTTTTTTCAATGAACTCCTCCTCTGTCATTGCTTATTGGAGTCAAAGTTAATTGTATAATTATTTTAGTGGTGTGTGATATCCTACAAAGTTTGTAGGATCTTGATTGGATGTGGTAGATATGGCATCTGTTTTCTGTAGGCTGGAGTGGTGCTTAAAGAGGGAAGGCAGCTCTTGTGGCTTCCTGGCTGCCCAGCCTATGGGAAGCAGTGTCAAAGATTTTAGCAGAATTCCCATTGGCCTGCCAGAATGACTTTCTAACTTAGCATGACTACTTGCAAAGGTGGTTAAGAGTAGCTATTATCATTTTAAACTTAGGAATTGTGTCTCTCCCTACCCCCACCTTTTTTTAAAGCAAAGTTGTTTTTATTGCATCATGTACTCAGTGAGTGTCCTTTTGCAGTCAGGCCCCAAACTCAAAATCACTGGACTGGCCCTAATCAGGCCTGCTTCAAAGTAGTAGCATAAATTAATAATGATAATAATGACAATGAGTAAAATTTGTCTCAAGTTTTAAGGTTTGCATAGCATTTTGTTTATCTCATTAAGATATAGAAATAACTTTATGAGATGATTTAATATAACTCCTTCAGTTTACAGATGTGAAAGCCATGAGGGCCACAGGAATGAAATGGTTTTCCTAAAGCCATATAGGAAGAACCAACAGAATTGTTAGATGAACCTAATTCTTTTGACTCCAAAGCCAGCACTAGCTCCCCTGAACCTGCTCCCTCTTTCTCTCTTTCACTACATAATTAGTAGCACGTTTCCTTGATTCATCTTCAGAGAGGATCAGATTTTGAATCATGGATCTGCTGTGTTACCACCCATGTGACCTTGAGCCCTTTACTTCTCTCCCTCTCAGTTTCCTCATCAGAGTACTGGATAATCTAGTTGGAATGCTCAAGTTCCTTCCAGATATTAATCCGGGATCCTATGAAAGACATTATATTTTGTCTTGTAATTTAAAGAGTTCAACTTGATAATTTAAATATACCTGTCTTACCAGTAATAGAGGGCTCAATGTTCACTATAAGATTAAATGTTCTTTGGTATTTGTGTGTTGAAACTAAATGACCATTTTTGCTTTGCAAACCGTAAAGCACTGTGCAAAAATAGAGCTATCATCGTTATGTTGTGACTTTGTCAACACTTACTTCTTTTTAAGAAAATGGTGGGAGTGATGAAGTTTGAGTTATTTTTATACTTAGACTACTTTAGGTTACCAATTAATATATAATCACTTTCAATCATTCCTTTCTTTCCTTTGTGAGGGAAAATAAGATCGTGGGTATTAGGAAATATCTTGTAATAAATGCAATTAGACAAATTTCTAGAGTTTATAGGACTCAATAAAGAATAGTTTGCATAATGTATGTGATATTCATTTTCTGTTACTAGGTTCTTATATTGGGGAGGGGGAGGCTGATTAATTTACAAAGATTTTACAAATTAATCTTTACAAAGACTAATTTGATCACTCAGTGTCTAACAGTACAAATGGAAACACATTGTGTTTGTAAAATCAGTTAATCAACTCACATTTCTTAAGCTCTTGGTGTAAGGCACTATGCTAAGTGCTGGGAATACAGAAATAAGCAGAAAGAAACACAGTACTTCTTTCAAGGAGTTTGCATTCTGATGAGAGAAGACAGCATGTAAAAGGAATCTGGAAAGGAAAGAAAGAAGAGAGAAGGTCCTCACATGGGCATGGAGAAGAAAGTCCTGTGAAGATGAGTCAAAGGGCAGGCTAGAGAGGAATAAAGACATCCTTGGCCTGGGCCTCCTCCAAAAATGGAAGGTTCGGCAGGAAGGAGACAATTAGAGGTAGAGATGAGAGATCTTTAGCTCTTATAATAAAGGAATCATGGGAACATGGGAACATGGAACATGGGAACAAAGAATCACCAAATTTTAGACCCATAAGGAACCTCAGTGGCTATCTAATCCTGCCAAGTTGTTCATTCTTCATTCTCGAAGAGGACTAATGACAACAGCAGGGTGATGTATTGACTTTCAAGTGAACTGGATTAAGTGAAGCCACTTGAGCTCCCTTCCCTCTTTAATTAATTATAATCAAATCAAGAACTGTTAAGAGTCATCATCCTCACTCTCTCCTCCAGAGCCATTGGAGTCCAGTGGCAAGACATAGGTCCAGACGAATTCTAGTCATTTTATACCTGTCAGACTCTGCTTGAAGATCTCCAGGATGAAGGCATACACCTGAGAGAACCTCTTGAGGAAGCTCTAAATTGTTAGGAAATTTTTCCTGATATTCAGACTAAATTTGCCTCTTCGTACTTTCACTTCTATTTCTGCTTTCTGGAACCAAAGAGAACAAAATCTACTCCCCCATTCTTCCACGTGGCAGCTCTTCAAATATTTGGAAAGTTAGCATGGGCATCCTGAGCTTTCTTTTCTCTAGGCTTAACGTGCCCATTCTTTCAGCCAGCCTTCATAGGACGTGGACTTTAGTTCTTATCCATACATAAAAGCTATATACCCAGAGATACTGAATCAGATATTTTGGTTAAAGATTTTTGGGGCCTGTTCACATGGCTGCGAAAATAAATAGACATATATAAAGCATGCTTGCCGTCTCTATGACCAATGTCTGCCCCCATTCCCCATGCCTAGAATCTATTCCCTATTCACCTCTGTCTCTAAGAATACTTAACTTCCTTCAAAAATCAGCTCAAGCTCTGTTTTATTGTGTGTGTGTGTGTGTGTGTGTGTGCATGCGTGCGATGCTATGTGTCTCTTTTCTCTCTCGTTTTCTATTTTCTGTCTTTTTTGGTTCTCTCTCTGTCTCCCTCCTTCTTCCCTCCTTCCCCCTCTCTTGTTCCTCCTTCTTCCCTCCTTCTCCAGTAAGTCCCTTATCATTTCTATGAAGATGACACTGTAATAAATGACACTGTAACAAGATGACGCTGTAATAAAAGGTACACAAAGGTATACCTAGATGTGCTTTTTTTGGTGGTCAAGAAACTTGCAGAAGGAGAATCAAAACCAAAGTACAGAAAGTTAAACAGAATGTAACTAGCTGTTCAAAGCAGCCAGGAATGTTGGGCAATGTCTTGTATATTGTGAAAAGCAAGGATAGTTTGGCTGGAATGTAGAGAGTAGGAAGGGCCGTAATGTGCAGCAAGGCCAGGAAGTTGGGTTAGGGCAAGGTTGGGAAGGACTTTAGAAACCAGAGGAGTTTATATTTGATTCTGGCAACAGTAGAGGATTGGTAATATGTTGGTCTTGGATGAAGCTAAGACTTCTACTGTACTTTGGAGTATAGTTAGTCATGCACATATTATACAAATGACATTTTAATACTGTGTTTAGATAGAGTATTTGTATAAAAGATGGTAGCAGTCATTTTTACACTCATCCCTTTCATCTCATTTCTCTCTTAAACAAATTGAAGTACATTTAGTTTTATAAATTGTCCATGGCATTTAGAAACAGTTAACAAATACCTCCTGGCATTCACACCTTTAAACAGATGTACTTGGTTAAATGAGACTTCAGTTGTTTTTAGAGAAAGATGCTTGATCTTTGGTCTTTTCTAATACCTTTAATATTACTTTCCAAAAGATGAGGCTTTTTATTTCCCCCCCGAGATCCTCTCTCCTACCTGTCTCACTGAAGGATTTCTTTCTCCATTTTCCTTGGCTAAGTATAAAGAACAAAGCATTAAGGACAGATAAAATATTTTAGGCAGTGCTACGATTCACATCCACTCACTTAAGAGAGGCACCATGAAGTAAATTAAATATTTTTTGGTTTTGTTTCCTTAAATTTCCATGAGAAATATTTTTTCTTTGAGGAAAACAGGACTTGAATTCTAGGTACTATGTGAGAGGCACCAACCTTTTTCCCCCCTCCTTTAAATTGATATATCTTAAAGTATAGATACTTTTTCCCAGGCTACCAATAATTCTAAAACTGGTTTTGAACTCATCCCATTTGTACAGACCAAAGGAAATTGTTGAATAATCTTTGCTATTTTTCCAACTTCTGTGGATACTTAAAACTGTAAATATTTTATCAGTAAAGACAAGGTTCAGAACTGATTTTGAACTCTACTAAATACTTCCATTGGTTGAGATGACAGCCTAACCACACTTTTTCATTCAGTTCATTCTTGCTTGTATCTTTCCATAAATACTCCAGGGAAGATCTTCTCAGCCTTCGAGAAGCTTTCATCTGGGATGGAGGTGTTAAACTCATGGCCACCTGACTATATGAGGCCCAGAATGCATCCAAGTGCACTCCAAACTAGACTGAAGTATAATTACTTATTAATTAGTATTAAATTAGGAAATTAATTAGTATAGTATTAAATTGGTAAATTTATAAGTATTAAAAAACCCTCCATCCCATAGATAATGCTCATATGTGAATTTCTAAGTCGGTGTCTATCTGCAGGCATTCTTATGTAGGGTTTAGTGGCCCCTATTTCTATTTGAGTTTGACAACAGTGGTCTAGGGTATTCTGTAGATACCAGTGGTATCCATTTGTTTTTTCTCAGTCTTCTTGTATCACCCCCTGACTACCGTTTCAGAGCATGCATCTTATTACTGGCATGGAAGTCATTGTTAATAATGTGTTATAGCCTCCCTGCACCTACCATGAGTCACCTATATTTTTGATACTTCAGAAATGGTGATATTTCTTGCATGATGGCCAGGATAACACCACCAGAAGAATATTAGTGCTGAAAACTTTCCTTGGGATACAGCTCCATTGACCAAATGTAACCCACTCTCTGAAAGTGAGGGCAAGCCATACATCTGGAGCTGTGTCACTAGCTTCCTTGATAACTTCTTTGTAGCCAATGTAAAAAGGAAGAAGGAAAACCATTGTCAGTCCATAAATATACTATGTGCCAGGCAAAGTATGAGCACTGGAGATTCAAAAAGAGCTTATGATCTAGTGGGGAATTAACGAGCAATCAAATATATACAGAGAAACTGTATAAAGGAAAATAGGAAGTAATTAATGGAGGGAATTAAGTGGGTTTGGCAATTAAACTGAAATATGTCTTGTCTTTGGAGTGTCAATTTTTCAGTAATTATACGTCATTGAATGTTCTAGGTCTTGCTCTGGAAAAATGTGTATCTTTGCTCCTTTCCCACCTCCCCCCCAATAAAAAAACTGTTGAGTCATTCAAAAGTATAAAGCCAAGGATAAAAATTAGATGATTTTAGCAGCCTCCTAGGATGCTTTTGGAACCATCATGGAATTTGCATTTTGAAATTCAAATAAAGTTCATAGATTTTTAGCCAAAAAAAAAAAAAATGCATTCTGACTCGAACAGCTACTGTTAAAAAAAAAAAAAAACCTCTGCAATTTTTATTGCAGGTCTGACCTTTCTCCTTCATTAGACTTTATTTATTTGGAGGGTGAAGTCAGTAGTTAAACAATAAGTTGTTTTCAGGACAGAGTTTCCTTAGAAAATAAGTCATTTTTCAAACCAGAAATATAAATCATATGGAATTCTTTGCCTTTAAATAGAAACCTCAAACTTCTGCTTCTAGAATGCCCCTCAAGGTATGCTGGGATAGTTGGATTATAAACCAACCAGGGCACATGGAAGGTTGCCTGGCTAAAAAAATAATTTATACTAAACTATAGTAAATAGTTTACATTTATTTGGGCCTCCTGGATTGCATCGTTCTGCTGGTACTTGGGTCAAATTTATAGCCCACCCTTTATAAACATATTTCCTGAATCCAGGCAGTAAAAGAACCCGATTGCTATGTGTTTGGAGGGAGTGGTAGGGAAACAATTTTACAAAGTAATTCTTCATCTGAAAAGTAAAGTCTTTGCAAAGATGACATAGTAATGATTTAGCTACACCTAGTGGCTTATTAAATAATCATCACAGCGCTATGTTTTTACTCTGGCAATATGTGGCAAGGCTGTTGAAACAGTCTTCATAAAACAAGAGGATAATTCAATTTATACAGCTCATATCATAGAAAAATGATTTCAGATTTTCTCTACATGGGTATACATATTGATATACAATGCTAAACATTTCCAGTGGCCATATATAATGTGTTTGCTCTCGTTAGAGTTGTTTTAGCTTTAGTATTTGGTTTTATATATGTATAGCCATATATCATAATCCTAGAAGTACCATATTAGGTATTTATTTGTTTCAGTCATGTCTGACTTCTTCTGACCACATTTGGGGTTTTCCTCACAAAGATATTAGAGTGGTTTGCCATTTCCTCCTCCAGCTCATCTTACAGGTGAGGAACTGAGGCAAACAGGATTGAGTGACTCGTCCAGGATCACACAGCTAGTAAATGACTGAGGCCAAATTAGAATTCATTTTTTAAAAAATAAATTAATTTATTTGTTTTCTTGTTTACATCATTCATTTCCATGAGATTTTGAGTTACAAATTTTCTCCCCATCTTTCCCCTACCCAACACCTCAAAACAACTATCCCACTATATAACCACTCCCCCAGTCTGCTCCTTCCTATGTCCTTTCCCTCGCCTCTTTGACTTTCCAGTAGGACAGGATGGATCTCCCTACCACAGTGCCTGTGTATCTTAATTCC
>CM053592.1:27739216-27797760 GCA_028646515.1 Pseudochirops corinnae | reverse complement strand
AGGGCGTATATATAGCCTTCTCCTGGCTTGGAGAATGTCACAGCCCTCTAGACCCACTGCCCAATCACAAAGCTACAAGGCACGGGCATTCCTGGAAAACAAGCCTGGCGCCACAGGCTCCACGTGACCACATTCAGCCTATTAGGGAACAGAGTATACTTTCAAATATCCAAGGGTCCTCAGAGTCACGTAGCCACTTCAGCAAAGGGCCTAGGGGCAGGGAAGATCTTTAGATTCCCATAACACTGGGTGTATTCAATTAATGTTTGTCAAAATATAGAATGTTTTGGATATTACAATAAGTTGTCCAGGAAACTAAATTCATGGCAGTCTGCAGTATATGTGTGTCTGTCACACACACACACACACACACACTTTTAGATAACTAAGACCTCAATAAGACAGTATCTATTTCAAAAAGTCATAATCACATAAGAATTCAATACGCCATAAGCAACAAAAACAATACTTGTGTCTTCCTAAAAGACAACCACTTTTAAGTTAATACCAAAGAGGAAAATGACTATTTTTTTTTTTAAAACCATTGCTGAGGAGCGGCTAGGTGACACAGTGAACAGCGCACCAGTCTTGGAGTCAGGAGGACGTGAGTTCAAATCTGACCTCAGATGTTTAACATGTACTAGCCATGTGACCTTGGGCAAGTCACATAACCCCAAACTGCCCTGCCCTCCCCCCTTCAGAAAGCAAAAAAAAAAAAAAAAAAAAAAGTCATTGCTGACTTTATTATTGGGTCTTAACTGCCACTGAATAGATAGTGAATTTGTATAGACATGCCCATTTTGAGTTGGGCCACATCTAAAGATACAGATGGGACACAGGGAGGAAGGGAGAGAATGTGCATTTATTAAAAGTCAACTCTGCCATGCCGGGCTAAGGGCTTTACAAATATTACAGGATGCTTCCATTGTTAAAAGGACATGGTATATTGAAACCCATACTCTAACAGACCCTGTGGGTGGTAGTGGCTTCACAAATGGACTTTACTAGAGCTTGAGACTTCCAAGCCTATGAGAACTTAACTCTTCAGAAGCATGGTTTTCTTGCTTCACTGATAACTTTGCCCATTATGAGAAATATATGCACAATTAAAACTTGACTATTCATTTATTAAGGGGGGCACCCTGAGAAATGAGCATCCTGGCAAGTCCTCTCAGTGGGCTATGAGTGTGGTCTGTTTTGTATGTAGGGCTGAGAAGATTTTTTTTATTTATACTAATCCTTGGGTAATTAAAGTAACAGACTCGATAACAGAAAGCTCACTTGATAATAGCAAAGATAAGTTAAATGTAAAAAATAACACGTATGCATTAGAGGAAAGCCTTTCCTATAGTCTGACTTGTCTCCATCTGGAAGGAAACATGAGGCGAAGTCTTCTATATGTACCCTTGACCTCCTTCTACCCTGTGATTACTAGCTGGTTATCCTCTCTCAGAGGGTCATAATCTCTATGTACTGGATGTTTCACTGATGCCTGCAAATCTTCCCATGTCTCCTCCACCCTTAAAAACCCTTCCCAAGAGCTATCCTTAAATAGGCTTAACTCCTTGAAAAACCCATCAGCACTCAGTCTCTAAAACAGCACTCACTCTTTTCTAAAACCCTTTCCAATATGGCTTCTGACCTCGTCATCCAACTGCAGCTACCATCTCCAAAGATAGCAATGATCTCTTAGCTGCCAAATTTACTGATCTTTTCTCAGTACTCATCCTTCTTGATTTCTCTGTAGCAAATATCAATCTAACTCAAGGTTTTCACTTCTCTCTTCCCTCCTGGTTCTTTTCCCATCTTTCTGACTGCTTCTTCTCAGTCTCTCGTGTTGAGTCTTTATCTAGGTCCCATCCACTAATCATGGATATCCCCCAACAAACAATCCCGCACCCTCTTCTCCCTCTATACTCTCTCACTTGGCCAATTTAGTCAATTACTTCACATAGCATCTCTAAGTGGATGATTCTCAAACCTACATCTCGAGCTCCAATTTCTATCCTGAACTTCAATACTACATTACCAACTCCTCTTGCACATCTCAGACTAGGATGTCCCAGATGTCCAAAAAGGACTCATCTGTCTTCTGCCTCAAACCTTCCATCTCCTGAGCTACCTTATTAATGTTTAAACGCAACACCATCCTCCCAGCGATCCAGATTTCCAACTGTCATCCTCGACTCCTCACTGAACTCACAACACATACTCAATTTGTTTTCATGTGTCCCTGGTCTTTTATTGCTTGATCTGAGGTACTATAGATTTTGGATGTTTCCAAGTCAATGTGATTCAGATAGAGGCCTAGTCACTGCCCTGCTTTATACTCTGATCCTTACCTAGGAAGAGCCTCTGCTCCCTCAACTGCAACCACTTTTCTCTTCCTTGGAACTGTGGCTCAGACCTGGGTCATGGTGAAGAACCAAAAAACGTCACCCAATCCTGAATCTTAGGCTAGCTCCTTAGTATGATGGATCATTTAAATATGTGATGATTTACATGACTATTATGTATTATATTTCCTCTGCCAGATCAAAGCTTCGATCCTGGGATCGCAGATACAAAATCAAATGTAGGTGACTGGAACTACTTGTTCCCAACCATTCAATAAAAATAAACAATTCAACAAAAGTCATGGATAAGTAAAGCCACCCATCTGTCCATGACAAATTAAACATTCTGTTTCAGGTTTCATCACATCAGGGGGATTTTGTATTTATCCAGATCAGTTCAGGTCCACTTTAATTAGAGAATCCTCCAACTCTGACTGTCACTCTGAGCTGTCACTAGAATTTCAGGAGTTCCAGTGCCTAATGATCTCCTGAGAAACCAGAAACTTGCTCACTGAGGGTGAACAAGAAAGGAAAGTGAAGAAATTAAATTAGTTAGCAGCTTTGATTTGTTTTTGTGAGGAAACAAGTTAAAATGTAATCAACAGCTGGTTACAGAATGGAAAAAAATGCATTCAATAAAACATGTAATAAGTATTTACTATAGAAAAAATGCTGTGCTAGGCTCAGTGGGGACGAGGACTAGGAGAAGGACTATAATTTCACTTGCACAGAGAACCCCTTGGTGAGGAAACTCACTAATGTCCCTTAGCTTAAACTTGGCCTTGTAAAGTGCTGCATAGAACATAGAGAATTTAAGTAATTTGCCCAACATCACATAGCCAGTGTGTTTCAGACATAGGATCTATCGTGCCATGCTGCCTTCAGTGATAATACAAACTAAAAATGACTCAGTTCCTGCCTAGGATAGATAGAGGGATGGATGGATGGTGGGATGGTGGGATGGTGAGATGGATGGGAGGGTGGATGAACACAGACTGAGAGAAGTAGAGACAGATATAGATAAGAATACTATCTAGTAAGATAAAGTTAGAGAGCAAAAAAGGATCCAATTCAAGTATTCTAGGAGAACGGGCAGCAAGAGGCTTTTAACACTTCAAACAATAGCTGAGGAATGAGCTAGATAAGGAAAGGCTTCATGGAAAAAAATTATACTTGATCTGTACCTTGAAATAAGAGGACTCTGAAAGTTCATTCTAGGTATGCAGAGTGCCAACACTTTGACTAGTAGAGAACAAATGTCAAGTTGCAGAAAGTGCACCATGCGGGCATAAAGAGAAATAAAGGTGAAAAGGTGGAAAGGTAGGTAGAAGACAAAATTATTTTTTTTAATTTCTAGGCTAAGGAATTTGTGTTCCTTCCCAGAAGCATTATCAGGGATCCTGGAACGTTTTGAGATGGGGAGTGACACTGTCAGCCTTGTACCTAAGGAACATAATCTTGTCATCTTTGTATGGGATGAATTAGACAGAAGTGATTAGACACTGGGAGACAAATTAGGAAGCTGCTATAATAATCATCCAGGAGAGGGGATGGTTAGGGCCTGAAATAGATTTGATACAGTGTGAAATAAAAGAAAGAAAGGATATGAGGAAAGACGTGGAGTTAAAATTTAGAGAAATTAGTATCTGATTGAATGTGAAGGATGTGGGAAGATTCTGAGACTGGATAAAAATATGAGGCAGGTGGAGGCAAGGGAAATTTTGGGGAAAGCATTCACCCATTTAATTTCAATTAAACAAAAAGAACCATAGGAAATAAATTGTTTATTTTATTTCAGTCCTTCAAATAGGGAATCCGATAATGCCCAAGAAATCTAATATTGTCATTTTTTTTTCCTGGTATGAAAACAACTGGAAATGTTGGAAATAGAAGTAGAAGTAGCACATAACGAGAGAAAAAATTAGGCTTGGAGTAAGATGATCTGAGTTTGAGCCTTGATTTCTAGACGATGTAAATGAGCGTAAGCCAGTTGCTTAAGATATCTGAGACTCAGTTTCTTCATCTGTAAAATGAGAATTATAATACTTGCCCTATCTACTTCACAGTATTGTTTTTGGAGAAAGACACAACTGAAAAGTACTAAATAAACAAAAGCAATCAGTATCATTACTGTTACAAATTTTTAAACCATCTCAAAGGAAGCGAACTAGAGCTATTATATAAACAATATATAGTAGTGTACTGTGAGCATTGTTAAAAGCAGGTGCTCAATCAGTATTTAATTATGTGATTTCTAAGACATCAAAACCTTAGTTATTCATCATCCCATTTTTCTAAAAACATCTTAGTGAACATCTTAGAAGGAAAACTCAGAGAACCTAACAATTTTGGCGCCCCTTCCAAAAAAAAAAAAATTCCCTTTACAAGTTTACTTACATAATCACCTGGTGACTCTTCATTAACACAAAGTTCACTTATAATCAGCAAAAATAACCTTAAGTAGTCAGTGGTAAAAAAAAATTCTCAAATGTCATTTAGAAGTCAAAGTAAAATAGTTTTCATCTTGAGAGGAAAGGAGAAATGTTAACAGTAACGGAATGATAATTTTTGTCTTTATAATTCACAGTTAAAGAATATTAGGTACGACTAAAAGTAGTATGTCAGCCAGTTTCTTGTCCTAATTTTTTATTTTTGCCAAGACACTGACATTGTGACCTTTAAAAGGGTATATAATCTGAAGTAATCATTTCAGAGGAATAAAAGTTATCCAAATACACTGACCAAGGGGTATTCTCCACTATGTCAGACGTGCTTTTTATTGCTACATATTCAAAGATCTGCAAATTGACAACATTTGGAATTTTGTCCTGAGAGCTGTCATTTCATGGAAAACCTCCTGGTTTTACTGCATTAAGAAACTAGTAAGAAGAGGAATTATTTTGTCAAATTATAGAATTAACAACTTGGGACATAAGACAACCAAATCATACAGGGTTCATTCTCTCAATTAATCTCTGTTGAAACTCTTTTAAACATTTGGTAAGTCAGCCAATGGAGTCAAAAGCAACTCAAAATATCAAAACAAAAGAAATTATGAAGTTCTAGGGTAGGAGCTTAATATATTTTTGTGCCACAAACACCTTGGGCAGTCAGGACAGGCCTATATACCTGTTCTCAGAACAATGCTTTTAATTACACAAAATAAATATATAAGTTTACAAAAGACACCAATTACATGGAAATAGAATAGTTAAAATTATGTTTTAAAAAACCTTTATGGGTTCCAGGTTAAGAACCACTTTTCTAAAGTAAAGGAATACTTCTGTTATACTTAAGATGATTTTTTTGTTTGTGAATTTTGGAGAAAATTAAAATCTTTAAATAATAAAATGAAAGAAGGGCATCTGTTTATTTCCCAATAGTTCCCTCACTCTCAATTTATAGCAGCAAAAACTGACTAGAGTACCCTAGCAAAAGGTTTCCATATTTATCGCTCAAAGAATTAAAGACAAAATATTTTTTTCAGGTAGGCCAAGTACTTTGGAGTTTCTGGTTAAAATGAGTCACAGAATTCAAGACACAATGTTGCCTACTTTAAAATGAGTGGACTCAGTGTTTTTCATCTTTTAAGACTGGTAGTATTTAAGATACAAAATTATATAGTACTTTCTGATATTACTCCTTTTTATTTTGCTAAATTTCAATTCTGTCTTTTAAAATTATACTTGGTTCAGATGGTATTTAAGGAAAATTTAAAACAATTAAGAAGAATAACATGACTTTAAACAAACGTAAAAAAGAACAACATTAAAAAGGAAAGCCAGGTAGAAACAGTTATGTTTCCGAGAAGAAGCATTACTCATCCTACCAATGCCTGAAGGTAAGGATTCCAAATCATTTGGAAATTCTGATCCACTCATGTTTTAAGTTCCACCATACAAATCACTTCCACCACCAACTCTGTTCTCATCGTCAAACAAACACCAGACTCTTTATGTACTCCTCCTTCAACGTGACATGGACTTGTTGGTAAGACTGTATTGACACCATTGGATAGTAGCCTTCTCTATGCCCTGGAGAAATACTCACCCCATCTCTGTGCTCAGATCATCATGATAAAATCAAAAACTGACACAGCAAAAATATAGACTCAGATGCAGTTTAGCAATGAGGAGGGTGGCAATTTTTGCCATACTTGTCGAGTTAAGGAGAGGTACTACATGACAATGGGGCCAAACTAAACAGAAGCCAAGCCAACTAATCCATATACAAGAATCCCTGTTTTAAAATGTGATGTTATCTATGGTTTATTGTGTTTTTTATTTCATAAATATTTCCTAATTATATTTAAATCTGGTTCTATCCACACATGAGAGTACTGGGGGCCTCATGGGTAGCCTGTGGGCCATATGTTTGACAATTCTACTTTAAGATGTAAAAAAAAAAAATTGGAAATCATGGATTTGAGAGCTTATTGGCAAAGCAGGAGGCATGAAGTGACTGCTACATGCCAAGTGTGCTAAGAAAGGCCCACCCGGGGGGGAAAGAAGTCAGTGCCAACTCTCAGGTGGCTCACAGTCTACAGACTCTACAGCAAGGGAGACAATAAGCAGACTATGGACAAGCAAGACAGAGACAGGTTGAACTGGGGGTGCTTTTGGAGAGAAGGGATTAAGATTAAGGAAGACTCTGGACAACTTCTTGAAGAAAGTGGGACTTTAGTTGAGATATGAAAGATGCCAGAGACAACACCAGTCCCATGAAAGGTATTTAAACCCAGAGTTCCAGAATAGGACACTAAGGAAATTATTCATGAAATCGGATTTTAGTGTCCTAAAAAAGCACTAGTTTCCTTCAAAAATCATCCTTTCTAGAAAGAGGTCTATTTGTTCACAGTTGGACCAAAATGTTGTATTACTACAAAGTCCTGCACTGAGACTGGGCTCTTTTATTTTTTAAAGAAACTTGCTGCCACTCACTTACAAAGCTGGAACTTCCCACCTGACATCTGAGAAATATTCAATTTGTTTTTCCATCTGCAGTCATGGATTTCAGTGCCCTTCTATACCTCCCCTACTCACTAGTTCTACTCTTATGACAAATAATGCACATTCTGCATAAATTGAGGGAGCTCAGGAATATTGGGGGGTGGGTAAAGAATGGCATGAAAGAGAGAGAGCACCAGGCTCAGAATCAGGAAAACTAAGCTTGAGGTCCACTTCTTACATACTGAGCAGTTCATTGAAGCTCTAAGGCTCTCTCCACCCCATCGCCAGGCAGGACAACTAAATCATGAGTCTTACTGGGATCTAGAATCAGTGTAGGGCAGTGGTTCTCAGCCTTGCTAATGCTGCAACCCTTTAATACTCATATGTGGCCGTATCTGCATGTGGGAGGACCTCACCTGGAGACGGATAGAGGAGCAGTGTCTCGGTTCCTAAGACCATCGGAAATATCTGTTTTCTGATGGTCTTAGGTGACCCCTGTGACTACTGTGAAAGGGGTCACAACCCACAGGTTGAGAACCACTGGTGTAGGAGTATCTTTATGCCAGTGAAATCCCAAGTCTGGTACAAAATGTCAAATACTTCAACGAACCGGTGATCTTATCAATCCGGAAATTCCCTCCAATGTTGTAGATTTAAACCCATTGGAGGTAGGGAGATCCTTCTATCAATAACACTCCACACCTTCTCTGCAACTTGTAACCTCTATGTCTTATCAGTCACAGACACACAAACACACCCACACCCACACCCCAGAAAGACAGAAGGACAATGATTGTTGTTGAAACTCTGCAGATAGTTGGCTTAGGATTTAACTGATTTGAGAGAGAGAGAGAGAGAGAGAGAGAGAGAGATACACACACATACATACAGATATACAGATCAGAAATAACTATGTACGTGTGCATGTCTTTGTGTGTTTAAGAGGGACAGAGACATGGAGAAATATAGGTGGAGAGAGAAAGAGAATATATTTATAGAAATATATCTTTTTTAAAATTGTTGATTAATTGTTAATTTTCATAATGCAGATTAAGACTCCTTTGATATTAACACACAACACAATGATCAGAACTAAATTGGTTAAAAAGTAGATATGCAGGTACAGTTTTGTAGAAATTGAACTACTGAAAAATTTAAGGGATCCCTTCCCCCACTTTTTTCTGACTTCAGAAGAGACATGATTTCAGCCACAGGACACACAAATGACCAGTTCAAGTTCACGGGTTCACTGCACATGAATATCCATAAATACTATTTGACAGTCTCAGCAGTATAATGAACCCTGCAATTACTCAGCAGGGTCTTTCGACAATACACCAGTATAAAGCATCTAACTTCAAACATCAACACATACTACAAATAATACTGAACAACTCTTAAAGTTGTGGGTCTTTTAAAGTTTAGTTTCTTTAAGAATCTCTCTGTCCCCCTAATGCATTTCAAAATTTGCCAATGGATTTGACAACAATGATCTCGTCTTTGGGAAAATAATCAACAGCAAAAGGTGTTGGAGTTCTATTCACTGGAAAGATACCAATTAGTGAGACCTGCTTTCAAAATGATACCAGTTAATTCCAGTACAAGTCCTCACAATGAAATAGCCTCTTTCTTAACCAAGTGACTGTGCCTCGTTGTCTTTAGTAATGTCTGATTTTGACTGGAAAGGAATGGTAATCACTTGACATATAACCTCCTGCAGGGGAAGGCTCTGGGCACAGCCTGAAATGCCTCTGAACCAAGCTGACCATCTTCATTTATTATTGGTAGGCATTCATTCGAATAAGAGTTTGCTTTCCTTATTTTGGCAACTGATTCATCATCTGTTTGAAATTATACCTCCTATGTAGAAAGGAAGTTTCATTTCATATTTAGACTGCTGCTAAGCACCAGCGGCCGGATGGGAAATCCGCTTTCTTTGAAGGCTACCTGGTGCCTCTGAAAAAGAAGTCAAAAGACAAGGGTTCCAATTTAACCTCTAGGGTGGACAGAATGTGACTTTTCCCAAGTCACTCAACTTCTGTGGGTATTAGTTTCCTCATTTGCAAAATTAGTGTCAGACTAGACTGCTTCTAAGGTTTGTTCCAGAGCCTATGAACTCAGTGGGAATTACAAATGGAAATTAGTCTTAGGTCTTGAGAACAGAAGAATGGTAGGTGGATACAGGGTCATTTTGTGGCTCCCACAGACTAGGAACCCCAAAGCTCGGTCTCAGGGATAGGTTTAGAAGTTCTTGTCTATGGCACATAAGCGTAATTTATATGTGTATATATATATTAGAAAGTTACTTGGGGCACAGAGAGGGTAAGTGCCTTGCCCGTGGTCATGTAACTAGTAGAACACATGTTAGAGGCTGTTACAGAGATATTACCCCAGGTTCCTACATAAAGGGGCTAGGGGTATTATACCCTGTTCACACATACCAACACACAAAGGGGGCATTATGAAATTGATACTGACAATTATATTCTTTATAATGCTACATTTTCAATCCCTTCATAAATCACAGGATCACAGAATTAGAACTAGAAGATATCTCAGAGGCCATAGGGTCCAACACTCTCGTTTTACAAATAATCAAGGTACAGAAAAGTTAAAGGATTTGCCCAGGGGATACATAACTAGCACACATCTGAGGAGTTATTTGAATGAGGTCTTCCTGACTCCAAGCCTAAATTTCTATTGATTATATCATACTGCCTCTCATTTTGACAAATATTTAAATTCTGGTACCTAGATAAATATACCACATTTAAAAATATTCATTTGAATAATTATGAAAATATCATTTTTCTGATTTAATCATCTCAAATACTATGTCAACAATATAAATGCACAAATTATTTAGCAAACTTTGGATTTTCAAATTTTCATATCAGAGTCCAAAAGCAAATGGTGAGAACAAGTCAATCCATTTTCTTTTTTTCCCTATTTTAAGCTTTTTAAAATATTTATTTTCAGTTTTCAATATTCGCTTCCATAAGATTTTGAGTTCCAAATTTTTCCCCCTCTTTCCTCACACCTTCCAAATACAGCATGCAATATGATATAGGCTCTACGTATGGATTCACATCAATCATATTTTCAAATTAGTCATGATGTGAAGAAAAATAAGAACTAATGGGAGTAACACCAAGAAAGAAGAAACAAAACAATAATTTAAAAAGGAGAGCAAATAGCCTGCTTCCATCCACATTTAGACTCCAAAGTTCTTTCTCTGGATGTGGACAGCATTTTCCATCACGAGTCTGTTGAAGTGCTTACATCTTTGCATTGCTGAGAAGAGCTAAGTCTATCAAAGTCAGCCATCACTCAATGTGGTTGTTACTGTGTACACTGTCCTCCTGGTTCTTCTCATTTCACTCAGCATCAGTTCATAGTAGTCTTCCCAGGTTTTTCTGAAGTCCACTTATCATTACTTATAGCACAAGAATATTCCATTACATTCATATATCACAACTTTTTCAGCTATTCCCCAATTGATGGTCATCCCCTCAATTCTTTGCCACCACAAAAAAGCCTTGCTATAAATATTTGTGTATAAATGGGTCTTTTTCCTGCTTATGTGATCTCTTTGAGATAGACCTAAAAGTGGTATTTCTGGGTCAAATGGTAAACAGTTTTACAGTCCTTTGGGCATAATTTCAAATTGCTCTCCAAAATGGTTGGATCAATTCACAACTCCACCAACAATGCATTATTTTTCCAATTTTCCCAAATCTACTCAAACATTTATTATTTCCCTGTTTCGGCATATTAGCCAATCAATTCAGTCTATTTTCAAACTAGATAAAAAGAAAACTTCCAAGAAGAAATTTTCAGAATGATTTTAATGTTTATTTGCCGAGTTGGAAATGCTTCTATGAACCATGAACCTATCTACCATGCTCACAACCTAGGTAAGTTCATTTCGGCTCATCACCAGGAATTAGGCCATCAGGTGATGATCCAACAGCAACAATAGCAGTAAACCACCGAGACTATTAATATCAATCAATTAATTAATCACAATAAATCACCAAACAATTAATATCAATCAAATAAAGTTTGAAGTGGTTAAGCTGTACTTTGGTGGAACACTTCACACCAATGGAAAAAAAAACACAGATTTAATTTTTTATGTATTTAAATATCCTCTTGTTAGGTATATTGTAGCCGAAAGGCAAAGTTTTTTAGATACTTCAGTCACTGTGAATGCAAAATCCTAAAGCAAATCAATCATTGCAACTTTACGTAGAAAAGCGTGATCCTATCCAAGTTACAATACTTCGATCAATAAAAATTCACAGAAAAAATAGTTGAATAGTTTGTGTTTTATATGACCATTTACGCTTAGCAAAAAAGGAACCATAAGTAGTAGTGGCAATTAAGGGTATTTTAGAAATGTTTTGAAATATATTTTTATGTTCTATCTAGATTACTAAACTTGTTGAAGTTCACGTACTGAATTTCTTGAAGTGTAAAATATGTCTTAGAGATTTAAAAAATTAACAATATTAAGCTAAGAAAAAAGCCAAGTAAGTGACAAATTACGTCTATCTCCACAGAAGAATTTCATATCCCAACATCGCCATACTGGGCAGAAAATGCCACAAGTAAAACATATTCCCTACAATATACACATACACAGCAAGGTAACTTGACATCATAGCCTACAGTTTATGCTGTGTCTTTTTCTGCTTCCCTTCCAGAATCAGCTCCAGTTCTACCTTCACCTTGGGGACTTTCTTCATCCTTCTAGTTACTAATGCCTTCCCCCAAAGATTACCTCATTTCTGTACTGTTTACATTTTGCACATTCACATTTTCTCCCCAACTAAAATTTATATAGTTCCTACTACATGCCAGGCATATAGGGCTCAGCTCTTTACAGATATGAGTTCATTGGATCAGACCCTATGAAGTAGCTCCTGTGATTATTCCCATTTGACACTTGAGGAAACTGATGCAAACAGAGGTTAAGTGATTTGACCAGGGTCACATACTTAGCCAGTATCTGACACCAAATTTGAACTCCAGGTCCAGTACTGGACCCACTGCATTACCTAGCTGCCTCTGATGTACAAGAATCACATAGAAACTAAGCACAGAAGTGGGAGAAAGAGAGTAATAAAAAGATTTGGACCAAAGCAATTTCAAGACACTATAGCTAAGCTAATTATTTCCTAACTCCCACACAGGATATCATACAGAGTTGGGTATGAAGACAGATGCTCAATAAACCTCAAAATTGCAGTTCTTATCCAACATAAAATCCTTTACATAAGCTATTTCCTTTTCAACAAACACTTGCCAGATTTTTCTTTTCTTCTGATAAACCACAGGACATGCCTAGCATCTAGTATCATCTGGTTGTGGAATAATGGCTAGATGAAATTTTTTCTGTTTACTCTTGTCACTGTTGTACTGTTCAAGGCTTTCCTAGATGGGGAAAAACAATTAGGACTAGGTTATGGATTTGAATGCCAGACAGAGGATATTACATTCAATCCTATAGATGCCAGGGAGCCACTGGATTTTACTGAATGAGAAGGGATACATGGTATGACGTGTACTTTTAAAAAATCTCATTGGCAACTGAGTGGAAGATACATTGGAGTGGGGAAAGCTTAGAAGCAGGCGCTGGCAATTTAGGAATGAATGTTTGGCTGAATGATGAGATCAGAAGTCAGATTGTAGCGAATTAAGAAGAGAATGAGAGGAGACAAAGGAATTTAGGTAAAAGGTAAGAAAGACACGAAACAATAGTTGATGGAAGGCTCAAGTGAGGGGGATTTTGAGGATGGGGAAGACATGGGCATATTTGTAGGCAAGTGAAGAAGCAGTTGATAGATAGGGAGAGACTGAAGGTAAGTAAATGAGTAGGGATGACAGAGAGGGCAATATGTGGGAGAAGACTGAATGGAATGGAAGAATTTGTACAGGTAGAGTGATCTGCCCTCACAAGGAGAAGAGTCACATCTTCATGTGAGATGAGAATAAAAGAGGTGACAAGGGCAGACATCATTTGAGGGCTATGAGATGAAGAGGAGTGGAGAAGAGGAAGCTCTAGGAAACGGCCAAGAGAGGGAGAATATATGAGAAGACTACAAAAATAGAAAGGGAACAGATTATAGCTTTAAATTACAAACAGAGAAGTTTGTATTTGCTCCCCCAGCTTACAGAAAAGCCAGTAAGGAGGTAATATTACAAGTAACAAAGAAGGTTAGATAACAAGTAACATATCTGTAGTTTAGGGAAATAACAGGCAGCCGAGCGGAAGTGAAGATGAAGATGAAATGGAGAAAGAAGAGACGACGCTGGAATTTTGACAGTTTTTGCAAGAGAGGCGATAAGGTACTAAACTAGGCTGTTGGTTTGGGGAGTAGAAAAAGAGGGAGGTATCCAAGAAGTGTGAAAGGGAAATGAAAAGATGTGGTAACCAACTGGGATGAATGAGATTGAGGAGGGAAAGATGGCAGCAACAATGTGGACCAGGGTGACTGGAAGGATAGGGGTGCCATTGATGATAAGAGGGATGTTCAGAGGAAGGCTGGAGGGGGAAAAGATAGAAAGTTCTGTTTTGAACATATTGAGTTTGAAATGTTCAGGAGGCACCCAGTTCAAAATGTCCCCTAATCAGGTGGTGAAGCAGCACAGGAACTCAGAAGAGGAACTGTGGCTGAATATATAGACCTGGGAACTATTCAGAGATAGAAAAATTAAACCTATAGGAGTTAATTAGATCAAGTGAGATAATATATAGAAAAAAGGGAAGAGGGCTTAGAATAGAACCTAATGATGAGCATTAATGGAAATGATAGGGGTAAAGAACCAACATGGGAGACTTAGAAATGATCAGAAAGATAAAGAGCAAAACCAAGAAAGAATTGTACTGTGAAAATCCAGAGTGAAGAATCTGGGAGAAGGAGATGATCAACAGTATGGAATGCCACAGAGAGGTCAAGAGGAGAAGAGGAAGCTCTAGGGAATGGCCTCAAGGGGAGGAGAATATGTGAGAAGACTACAAAGATAGGAAGGGGACAGCTACCAGGCTCTACAACGGCAAATAAATCTGGAGAACATTAACGTCAAAAGAGAGATTGCTGGGGAGTACTGATAGAAGGGGAGTATAGACACTGCAATGGGGAACAAGAAGTATTCTGATTCCTCCACCATGACCAGAGACGTTTTAGCATAGTAAACACACCAGAATGTATGTGCAGCATAGAATTTGAGGGAGACATGTAGGGTGAATGGATGTTTGCTTTACCTGCAATTTTATAGTATTTCCTCCGTGCTGAGCACCACAGTCTTTTAAACGGGCGTGAAAAATACTTTCAAACTGGGAGGAATTAGGCGAAATACAATTACACACATATACTACATTCACAAAATGATCATATGGGATGATTTCCCTCAATTATTATTTTAGACAACAGACTTGCCAGAAAGCGGTTTCCATGTTCTACATCCAGACCTTAAGACATTTTGTGTAATTTCTATTCAAAGACATTTTCTACAATTTACCATGTCGTCCTTCTAACATAGGATAATATTTTCCCTTTTCCTCTGTCACATGGAAAATGGCTCTTATATTAATCTTGTCTTATTTCAGTTAACCAAGCAGGAATTATTTCGCTGCCACATTTGTTTCAATATAATTTTATTAAAGTCACACTTGGGGGATCCAATTCCTGTAATAGTATTTATACTCAGCGATGGGTTTGGTGTCACAGGGAATAACCGACATGAGGTTTTTTATAGTTTATATGTAGAAAATCTCAAAGAACTTTAAATATCACTTTTTTCTTGCTTTATTACAAAACTATATTATCATATTCATATTTTTACTATGTGATTCAACCAACATAATACAACTGAAAATGAAAGGAACATGACATCTGGAAAGGGCACATAGAATTTCCTTCAATTTCAGGTTGAGTTCTAAAAAAAAGTGTTTTAAGAAATAAATGGGCAGAGAAAAGTGATCAGTGCCAATGGCTTACAAAGGACATGTTCAACAGGACATGAACTATTAGTAATTTTATAAGCCCTCAATTCAATGCCTTGTATAATTTTAGAACTGTTTTCTGATTTCAAAAATAAGCTGTTTAATCCTTGTAATTATAAAATGTGGTTCCTTTCATTAGCTATGTTCCTCTGATCCTTTTCATTTCAGTGTTCTGGCTTCCCTTCGTTTTGCTCACATTCATACTCTCTTGCTAATAAAAACAAAGTAGTACTTTAAAAGTCATATGGTCTTGTGCACTGAAAGAAGTTCCATTCAGTGTTTATTTTTAGACATAATTTTTTTTCTTATAAAACACACTGCAGTCACCAAGCTGAATGAGCCTCCCTATTTTTTATGTATAAAGCCCTGCTAACTCTCCCTCTAGCAAGCAGCAGACTCTGTATCTCTGCATATTATGGTCCCCCCAACCTCACACTCCAGAAAGATGTAAAGAGAAGCCATCAGGCTACTAATGCTCTTAACAAGTCATTGTTCATTTACTTGGAAGGCTATGGTTTTTTACTCTTATTTTTATAAAGGAAAATGTTTTTCTACATCTCTAAATAAGATGATCATATGTTTTTATCTATTTGATAAGATTTTACTATGAAAATCCTTTTATCAATAAATGCTGAAAAATCCACAAGCTGTAGAGAGAAGGTAAAAAACACTGTGAAGGTGTCTTCTCTAAATCTTTCCACTACTGTTTCAAAACATCAGTAATTAGAGATCATGAGTGGCTTTTTAGTAGACTAAGATCCAGTGGATAGAGTTCACATAACTTCTGGATGAAGCAGGATCATGAGTCCTGCATATTGACAATTGATTAAAGTTATATTGATGTAATAAAAGAAAAGACACTGAAATTTTAGATGCAAACATGGAATCACTCTGTAGTAAATGGAAACAAATTCTAAATTTCATAAAGTGATTTTGAGGTCAACCCAAAACCACATGGAATGAACTGGAAGAACCAATTTGGCATATTTAAACAAAAAAGAAAAAGTAGCTAAGACTGCTGTTTAGCTGATAAAGCAAAACCACCTTCCAAATTTTCACAGCATAAAACATTTCTACCAATCAAAATCACACAAGACTTTAAAAACACAAAAGCACATGTAAGAACACACAGCACCCTGTGCTGGGCACACTGCATTCTTTCCAGGTCAAGTAAGTACCTTCTTCCATTTCAAATATAAACATAGTGGGAACTTCATGAAAAAGTCACAAAGGTAGGAGCTAGAATTTCTCAAATTAACTCTTTCCTATGACTTCTACTATTCTTTGTTAAACTGTTTGCTTTTTCATTTTTATAGCTCACAGATGATTGATTTTAAAGAGAGACTATTTAAAGGTGACAAATTATGAACGTTCTTTCCTGAGGCACTGGAACTCAGTCTGTAGCCCAATTCCCCCAAATATACATGTGTGCAAACCTCCCTCTTCCCTCACCACACACACTTGGAAAGGCCTAGTATTTCACAAGGGCAACTCCACCTTCTTTTCCAGGATGGTAATTCATTAGTAAAGGCTAGTATTTCAAACAAAATTATTTTATTTTATTTTTAATTTATGGAATAAAACAAGCATTTCCATAACAAAGTACAATAAAAAAAGGTGATTGTACATGAAACTGCAAATCTACTATATACAATTTGCTATTTCTTTCAAATAAACAAAATTATTATGTAAATTTTTTTTTCTTCTCTATCCTCACCCTCTGCCCTACAGATGGCTACCATTAGACATGAATAGGTGAATACATGTGTATGTATATGCATGTATGTATTATATAGACACACACACGTGTGCGTGTGTGTGTGTGTAAAATTATCCTATACACACTTCTATTTATCAATTCTTTTTTTCTGAATGCAGCAATACCACTACTCGGTCTACTTCCAAAGACAATTAAGGAAAAAAGAAAAAGAAACTATATGTTCAAAATGCTTATAGCAGTTTTCTTTGTGGTGGCAAAGAACTGGAAATTGCAGGGATGTCCATCAATTGGGGGATTGGCTGAACAAGGTGTGGTGACTGTGATTGAACAATCCTGTGCTATAAGAAATGACGATCTCTATGATCTTAGAAAAACATGGAAAGACTTGCATGAAATAATGAAGAATGAAATGAGCAAAACCAAGTGAACAAAGTTTTTTTTTTTTCAGTTTACATCTCAGTGTTCTAGGCAACTCACTAAGACTATAAAATTGCAGAGAGATGCTGCCTTGCATTATGAAAGAGATTTTCCTTATCTGAGAATTTACTACATAAATGAAATCAGAGATATAGTCTCTTATCCATGTGCCTGTCCAAATATCCCATGGGCTCTAAAATGAACAAATCACAATCATGAGATACTTTAAAACATAGTTTAAAAAGATTAATAATAATTCACAATCTATAGGAACGTAGACTTCTCATCTTGGCAATACCTGTGCAGAACAAGTTTTCTGGTGGTTTTAAACTTTCTGTGCCTGCTTCCTTTTTTGTTTGTTTAAACACCAAGAAATAGTGTTTAAACCTCTCATCTGATGGACTGGTGGAAGGGTATATTTTGGCTATGGTTGCTCTGAAACTATGAGGACTAAGCACAGCAAGTTTTATCTGAATAATGAATGTGAAACCAAGCCTTAGAAATTGGCCTTAGTGCTATTTCCTATCATAGCTCCTGTTTGTTTATGTTGGATTTCTTATAAATTGGGTGTTATTTCCTTTCCACAAAGTTTAAATGTAAAATGGGCCAAGAAGGTGTTTTTTTGGCTTCTTTCCCTTCACCCACCCCCCAAAAATAAATAAGTCCATTGCTTGGATTATGTAAGAAACATTTCCATGATATACCACCTACTACCAAAATGTTGGTGCTTTGAATTTCTTCTTATCCTAACCCCACCTCCAAAGCTGAAAGTTTCCTTAAAACTAAAATGAACAAAAAACACCCTTCCAGTGTATATCTATGCCCCCAAAGAATCATTTATCTCTTCTCTTCACAGCTGAAACTTGCAAATTCTTAAGTAAATTGGTTCAGTTTATTTTGACTTCCTGCCTAGACTCTTCCTTCCAGAGAAAACATTAGAGCAATATTTTCAGTCATTAAGTACTCTTAAAATTAAATGCTGCTATTTAAGCTAAATCTCTGTCTCTGTCTCTGTCTCTGTCTCTCTCTCTCTCTCTCACACACACACACACACACACACACACACACACACACACACACGAACATAGGTGAGATTTTTTTGTTTAATACTTCTGGATATATTAACAAATCCCCAGTTTGAAGGGGGACACATACAGGCATATCATTAGTGACTCCCACATTTACTGAAGTGGTAATGCATAAAAACTTACAAAAATGGGCTAACGGAATGGACTGCACATCATGGTGAATTACAAGCACAAAATTATCTCTGCCCAGTGAACTGGGGGGGGAAGAGGGGGAGAAGCTGTTGAAAGTTCATGCACCCCTGTTGCACATTTGTTATAATTAAACAAGGAGATTATACAGACTGCTGACAAGGATTATCAAAATAGAATGGCGCCACCTGACCCTTCCCATCCTATTAATTAGTAAAGAATTTGAGGTGCCAATTAAGAAGAAGCCACAGAAAAAGATCAGTAAACACAGCTCATGCCGAACTTGAGAGTTAACTCTTTTAGTTCAAGCTTCATTACTGTCTTGCCTAAAAATGGATCCCGCAATTTGTCTGCTTTTGTTACCAGTTTTGAGAAGTAATTTTCTGATCTGTCGAAACAAGATTTCGTTGTGTATAATCTAGTATATGCTGCGCGTGTTGGAAATAAAACTAAAAAGGCAACTGTCACAGCTAAATGAGCTTTCAATGGCCTCTCTTTAATGGAAGATATGTAAGAATTTGGCAAGCTAGGTATTGCAGTGGATAGAGCTCCAGAGCTAGAATCAGAAAGATCTGAGAGCAAATACAGCCTCAGACATTGACGAGCTGTGTGACCCTGGGCAAGTCACTTAACCTCTGCTTTAATCCACTGGAGAAGAAAAGGGCAAACCACTCTAGGATCTTTGCCAAGAAAACTCCAAGTGGGGTCACAAAGAGTCAGAATGACTGAAATTACTGAACAACAACATTTAACAATTCAAATCCTCCCAAACCCTGGAAGATTTTATTTGTAAATTCACTCTCTTTTTTGGTTATACTAGAGTTCTGTTTAGTAACCATGCTTTTGTAAATTAAGTGGTTTTCCACATGCTGTCTGGGACTGCAATTTGTGAAAAGGGAGGGGAATAATTTAAAGTACTGTTTAAATCTTCAACATATGCTTGAGCTTGCTTTAGCAAATCCGGTAAAGTGTTGTTACTTTTAAAGGAACCAGCACTGGTACATGAGAAGATCAGTATACATGATAGACAGGCACTAGACAGTTATCCCTTCCACACTGATGGGGTCGGGGGCATGGCACCTCAGCAAAATGTAAGATTTCTTGGTCCTTGCTTTGTACCAGAGATGAAGTCTGATTTTTTTTTTTTCTTTTTCTTTTATGGACTGTTTACGGTACGTTATTGTAAAATGTGTGTAAAGTTTTCGGTCACAGGCTATGTGTAAGTCAATATTAAGTAAAAAATATACTTTGTATGTTATCTGCTGGCCTTCACATGTCATCTGCAGCTGCCCCAAAACTCCCCCAAAATTCCCATTTAATTTCTTATGCCGACCCTGAGCACAGCAAAACTACAATGGGGAAAGTCACAATGCAGAAGTGATAACTGTGGATAGAAACATCACCATCTCCAGAGAACCAAACTCTCAAATGTGTCCCAATGGGTGCCAGGCATTATGCTAACTGCTGGGTGGTGCAAATATAAAAAGAGAACAGTCTCTGCTAATCACACTAATAGGCATTCGAGTCCAAGTAGGAGAGTTTGGTCTAGGGGAGTTAGAAGGGTTATCTTATCAGTGGAGTGTAGGTCAAGCAATTGCCACACCCTCTAGATGGCAAATTGTTCAGGCAAGCCCTGGCTCCCTGTTAAAAGGATGGAAAGTTGGAATTTGAAGGAAGCTGGCTAGATATAGCTGGTTAGGTGAATTTGAACTCTAAATAATAAGCATAGTTTGGTCCCACCAAGGATGGAGTTCTAACATTCTGGGTGGGATTGCCTCCGGTTTGGAAAGCACCTGTCCTGAATGGGGAAAACAGGGCGACGTTGGGGGAGAGCACAGTGGAAAATCAGACAGCAAGAGGCCTCTACTGGGCAGATGTTTTTTTTTTTTCTAGTGTCCCTCTGCCTCTAAATGTAAGATTTCTCCAAGGCTATAAGCTGGACTCTCTTCTCTTTTCCCTCTAAACAGTTAAGAGATCTCATCGACCCTCATGGGTTTAATGAATTTAATACAAATGATGTCCAGATCCATATATTCTCTCCTATTCTCTTTCTGGAGCTTTCATCTGTAATGGCTATCTGAAGATCTTCCTGGCCCCTTGAAAGGCTTAAGTGACTTTCTGGTAACTAACTAGGTATGGATGTAACGGTCAGACAGCTGGAAGCGCTGTCTGTTCATCTGTTTCTCTGTATTTTTTTGTCTGTTGGTGACTTCTGTTTGTATTCTCCGAAGTTCAGGGTGCTGACTTTTTCCCCTGAACTAGGTAAATGATATGTTTGATTAAAGTGGGATTGTTAACCCATTCTGAGTTGCTTTCCTTTAGAAAAGCAGATCTAAGAATCTCTGCTAGCAGCCATCCTGGGTATGCTAGGTGCCTGCTGCTACACTGTCCCACATCACTAACCACTGAGTGAACATCTCAAACTAGGTGTCTGCCTAGGCATCTAAAACTCAACATGTCCAAAACAGAATTCAAGATCTTCCACCTCTACCCCACCCCTTCAAATTCTCCCCTATTTTGACCTTTTCTATTATTGCTGAGGACCCTAGTCAAAATCGTCCTCCCAGTCAAAATCTTCCAATTCTTCTCTTCTCTCTAAATCTTCTCTCTAAATCACCCCTCATATCCAATCAGTTGCTAAATCTTGTTTCTATGATCACATCTCTCATAAATTTCTCCATGTCTCCACTGACACAGCCAACACCCTAGTTCAGACTCTTGACACTTCTCACCTGAACCTCAACAGTTTAAAGTACTCCCTTTTTCTTTATCCTGATTAATAAACCACATAGGCCCTTAAAAAAAGCTATACAATGTCATCACCCCATCCTATATGTCTGCCTTTTTAACATTAGATCCCTTCCAAATGGTCTGACCACACTAGCCCACTTGCTTGTCTTCCCATACAACACTCCGTCTCCTATGTGTGTGCATTACATTGACAGTCTATATCCATGAAATGCCCTCCATCCTCACATCTGCCTCTTGGCTTACCAGCTACATTCAAGTCTCAGCTTATCTTGGGGATGAGGCCTTCCCCAGTCTTTCCAGTTACCATTATCTTCCCCTCTCAGACTACCTTCCCCATTAGGAAGTAACTTCTACTCCTAGGTTTATACTCCAACGATGCCGATGACAAGAAGAAAATCCCCCTATACACTAAAATATTTATTGCAGCACTTTTCGTGATAGCAAATCATAGGAAACAAAGTAAATGCCCATCAGTTGGGAAATGGTGAAAAGATGGAACATGAATGGAATGGAATGCTACTGTTCTGTAAGAAATGATGAACACAGAAAAGGAGGGGAAAATTCACATGATCTGATGGAAAATGCAAAAATCAGGGCCAATAAAGTATGCATAATGACTAAAACATTATAAAAGGAAAAACCATAAAATAGTCAAAAAAGTGAGTATTTCAAAATTACATGCAATAAATGTGGCTCCAAAGAAGAGATATAGGAACACATCCCTACTTTTTTTTTTTTTTTTTACAAAGGGGAGAGGTCCACAAGTATTGTATGTTGCATGTTTTCAGACTTTTCCAATATACTATGCAATTTTGCTGATTTTTTTCTTCTTTTTCTCTATAGACATTATCTTTTATATGGAATGGAGAGAGAGGCACAATGGATGAAATTCTGATGATGTAAATAAATAAAAGTACTAATAAAAATTATTTTAAAAAAAGAAAATGATGTTGCCTGGTCAGATAGTGTGAACAAGGGATCACAGATGGATAGATAGCCTAAGTTCCATACTTTCTCTTTATACCTGTAAAAAAGACCATGAGAAAGGCTTTTAATATATTGGACAGAACCACTATGGGAAAATCTTTTAGAAAAAACACAGGATGGAAAGAGATCGATAGGCCACAACCCACAATGGTCAGTGGAATACCCTCAACTACTAAGATCCTAAATCCACTAAAGTACTGAAGGCATCAATTACTTTAATAGTTCACCATTCATCATTAACCAAAGTAATTTCACCTCTTTGGGACTCAGTTTCTACATCTGTAAAATTAGGGAGGTTACACTAGACAATCTCTTAGAAAAAAACAATTTCTAAGTTTCACCACTTCTCTGATAGAAAGACATTCTAAAAAATCTGTAATTTTTTAAAAATTCCTTTTTAGTTAATAAGTGTTTCTTTTCTCTCCCTTCTATTCCATTAAAAAGGAGAAAACTGTTTTAAGAAGTATGTATTTCAAGAAAAACAAGTAACTACACTGTCCATATGCAAAAATGTATGTCTCATTATATATCCTGAAGCAATCACATCTTCATCAGAAGGTGGGTGGGTAACATAGGTATCCTTGATCCTCTTGATTAATGGCTGGTCACTGAATGAAGTGGAGATCTTAAGTCTCATGAATTTGTCTTCATGATACTGTAATTGTTATACAATGTCCTCCTGGATATTTACATTCTTCTCTTCATCAATTCATACAAGTCTTCCCAGATTTTTTTCTGAAACCATGACTTCCACCCTTTCTATTACATTTCTATGCCATAAAATGTTCATCAGTTTATCAATATACAGGCATCCTGTGAGTTTCCAGTTGTTTGCCATCTTAAAAAGAGGTGCTATAAATATTTTTGTACATGTAGTCTCCCTTTCCTATTTCTTTGATTTATTTGGGTACGGAACTAGCAGAGCCTTTACTAGTTATTTACAAGCTAGTGACTTTGTGGACATGGCTCCAAAATGCTTTTTCGGAATGACCAGAACAATCCACAGCTCCACCAACAATGCATAAATGAACATTTTTCTCCATAGCCTTGGAAAGGCTTTTCATTTTACTTTTAAATATATATATATATATGATAAATATATTTATATTTATATAACATATAACATTATATTATATACAATAAATATATTTATATAAAATCATTTTAAAATATGTATTTTCCAAATTAATGGATGTAAGATTGAAAATTGAAGTTGTCTTTCTTTCCACTGCTCTAATTATTGTTCAGTCAGAGCATTTTTTTATCATATGGCACAAGCATATTTTTCACATTTTTGTCCCACTTTTCAAAAAATGTGCTTTAGATTTTTAACTTTTTGTTTTCTCAGATTAATTTCGTTATTTTTTTCCAGTTCTATAATGTTATCCTTTAGTAGTTTGATTGATTTTATGGTTCTAAATACATAAATTAATTTAAATAGTATTGTCTTTTTTGTTACATTGGCTCTGCACACACAAAAGCGACAAATATCTGTATAATTACTTGTCTTCATTTCCATAAATATCGTATTGTAGGTTTAATTTGAGGGGTTCACTGTGTGTCTTGGTAGGTAAACAACTAAATATTTTATACAGTCTGTAATTATTTTAAATTAACATTCTCTATCTTGTTCTAATGGATTGTTTGATTATTTATATCCCAAGAATGTACTGAAGTTGCTGTTTCAACAACCTTTAGTTGACTTGTCAGGATTCTGGGTAAACCATTATATAATGGCTTACAGATGATATCATCTGCAAAAAAGTACTATTTTTTTTTCTTTTTTGCCTACACTTATGCTTATTCCTCCAGATTTGTGTTCTTGTCTTATCGCTAAACCTAGCCTTTCTTTTTTTTAAGAGTTCAAGTAATCTTTTTATTTATTTTTAGTTTTTAACATTCATTTCCACATGATTTTCAATTACAAATTTTCTCCATCTTTCCCCTATCTCCCACCCCAAGATAGTGAGCCTACTGAATACCCCTTCCCCCAATCTGCTCTCCCTTATATCCTCCCCCCCACCCAACTTTCTAGTAAAGCAAGATGGATTTCTATATTAGAAATATATTTCTATATTCTACATTATCAAATAGTAGTGGTGGAAATGACATTCTTTTGTTGCCTTTAATCTCACTGGAAAGGCTAATTGTTGATCTCCATTACATAAAATTTTGGCTGTTGGCTTTTAGCAAAGTAGATACTGCTTAGCAAATTGCTTCTTTTTTTTTTCTAATTTGTTTTTTAAATAGAAATGGGTGTTATATTTTGTCAAAAGATTTTTTCGCATCTATTGCTATAATGAAGTAATTGTTGTTATAATTATTATTAGTTGGATCTAGTTTTCCTAGTTTTGAACCAATATTACATTCTTGGTATACCTCCAACCTAGTCATACAGAACAATCTTTATAAAATGTTGACATAATCTCTTTACTATTGTTTTGTTTTTAAAATTTTTTAAATTTTTAAATTTAAATTTTTAAAATTTAAAAATTTTCATTAAGGACACTGATTTATTGTTTCATTTCTATCTTGACTCGCACTAGCTTAAGTATAATGAAAACTATCACAGAAAGAATTTGTGGAATTGATTTTATTTTATTATTGCAAATACATTATTTGAAATTAAAAATAAAGTGTTCAGAAATATAAACTTTCTACTGGGGACTGCTTTTGTTTGTTTCTCAAAGATTTTAATGTTTTCTCATTTTTCATTATTTTTAATGACATTATTGATTTTCTGACCTACCAGTTCTTTAGGATTAAGTTTACTTAAGTCTCCAAATAGCTTTTAATCTTTCCTTCAATAGACCTTTATTAAACATAATTGTATTGTATTGTGGTATCAGTCATGGCCTTGTATAAGTCACTTGACCCTAATAACTCACCAGTAAAATGAGTTGGAGAAGAAAATGGCTATCCACTCTGGTACCTTTGCCAAGAAAATCACGAATGGGATCACGAAGAATCAGCCATGACTGAAAAGGCTTAACAACAACAAGATTTCTTTTAAAACCCTAATATACAGTGAATTTTTGTAAACATACCATACATAACTGAGAAACGTATATACTCATTTTACTCCCATTCAATAATCTCTAGAGTTCTAATGCATCTATTTTTTTCTAAAACTGTCTTAACTTATTTATTTTTGGTTGGATTTAATCTATTCCTAAAAGGGATACAAGGCCCCCTCTTCAATGCAATTTTATTATCTATATTTCCCTGTAAATCCTTTATTTTTCCCTTAAATAATGGCTATTTTCAGTTTGCATACGTTAAAAACTAATACTAATTCACTGTCTATGAAATCATAATGTAATTTCCTTGTTTATCTCTTTTAAGTGAGTCAATTTTTGCTGTTGCCTTGTCTGAGATCATTATTGCTACTCATGCTTTTGATTTAAAATCTTAACTGAAGCATAATGGATTTGGCTTCATTTTGCTCCCATATTTTAATCCTGTATCTCTTTGTTTCCAATGTCTTTCCCATTATTGGATTTCTTATCCATTGTGCCTTCTTCTTCCATGGTCATCCCCTCACATCCTCAGTTATGGTTGTTAATTGTGTCTTTGACTCTATCCTATTTTCTTCTCCTTTTTTCTTTAGGCTTCCTAATCCCTTGTTTAAAAAGGGGCAGGTTTGACTAATTGGTTTTTCTCCTTTTTCCCCTCTCTTCTCACTGGAGAGTTCACCAAACTCTATTTTTCATCAAATATTGTGTGCCCATATTTTATCCTTCTTCAAACCCTTCATAGAAAAGAAGTTTTGAGAGACATCAGCTCCATTTGCACACTTTGATTATATGGGATAAATTCCTTCACCTTTCCTCTGTATTTCTTCCCTAATTTATTCCTTTTAAGTCTTTCCTCCAAAGATCTCACTTCTTTTCAAGTTTTTTCCTATAGTGCTCTAATTTTATTTCTAAAATTCTAAGCTCTTAAAAAAAAAAAGATAAAACAAATCAGCCTTGCTTTAATTTCTCTCAGGATTTCTAGTTGACTTTTTTGCTGTATAATCCTAGGCAAGTCTCAACCCCTCAGTGCTCCCTAGACAATTAATTAAGACTATAAACTGTATTGATAGAAGAGATACCACATAACAGTTTCCTAGAAAGGCCCAATCTCCTCCCAAAACAGCAATTTGAGTGAATTTTACATTCTTTACCATTAAGTAATAAGAATATCCAGAGAGCACAGTGTGTCACAACTAATGTAATGGGCTTATAGAAGCCACATTAACTAGACATTTTAAAAAATATTTCAAAGATTGAAGTGCTCTGAATAAGACTTCATTTGCCAAACAATACACTTGAAATGGAGCAGAAAGCCAACAAAGTTCAGTACGCCACATAAGTACAATAAGGGGGTATTCAAAGCACACTATCGTTATTCTCATACTTTATGCATGTACAGCTTTCCGATTAATCAAGTATTTGCACAACTATTATTTCAGTAGCTTCTATTCACATGGTCTGTCCCTCCTTAGAAGGTACCCTAAATCTCCAGTTCCCCTGATCAATATCTGGTCACTGAACCCAGATGGCTCTGGAGAAGAAAGTGAGGCTGGTGACTGCACAACCCTCCCTCACTTAAATCCAATTCAATTGGAACTCATGGTATCACCTCCCTGATGTCATGGTCCTCTTCAAGAATGAAGGACAAACAATAATGACCCTAAATAGTGCTTTTCCTATCAATTATCATAGCTGAAATGGCATAGAGTATCTGTCTGTCATATCAAAGCCCAAGTATAGATTCACCTGGAGTGCTCAGTGAAGATTTAGTAACAAAAGACTGCTGTCCATATACATCTCCACCCAGCTGCCCATCCCTGCCTGCCTCTTCTCTCATCAGAGTTGCTCTCTAGTGGTCAGACCAAGTTCAGGTAAGAAAAGAACACAAAACGGATTCAAGGCCTTGAAAGAGAAGGGAATGTCATGAAAAGAAGATTCATGGCAGACCAGTAAGCGCCAAGAATCAGTATTTCAGGATTCTCCTTCCTGCTCTGACTTTAATTATACAATCTTGGGGAGCTCATCCTTTCTCTGGCTCCCATATTCTCATCTATAAAATGGGGAAGTTGGACGACATATGCCATGATTCTAGGTTTCTAAAAACTGGCTAAAATCTCTTTTCTCTCCAACTTCCAACCTCAATGAAAGGTTCCATCCCACCACTTAAGTGTTTGGGGATGGAGTGAGGAGCAAAATTCTGGACCACAGTGTTCTCCTTCTACCTCCAATGATACTGAAATACACCACCGTCTTAGCCAATGTAACTGAAATACAACTCCTTCCCCCAAGCCCCTGCCCCTATACATGTACACTCAAAGTCCTAAAGGATTTGGAAAGCACTGCCCCCAGTTGAGAAGGATTAAGTAACAGTAAATACCTCTCATTAGCCGGACACATGCTTCTAAGCGCTAACAGCGGGCAGCTAGGTGGCACAATGGATAAAGTGCTGGATCTGGAGTCAGGAAGACTCATCTCTGTAAGTTCAAATCTGACCTCAGACACTTACAAGCTGTGTGACCCTGGGCAAGTCATTTCACCCTGTTTGCCTCAGTTTCCTCATCTGTAAAATGAGCTGGAAAAGGAAATGGCAAACAATTCCAGTATCTCCTCCATGAAAACCCCAAATGGGGTCATAAAGAGTCAGACATGACTGGAACAACAACAAAAATGTTGCTAAGTGCAGGGGACAGAAGGATTGGTGTGAAACCTTTGCATTCTATCAGGGAGACCACAGATATTTCTGCAAGTATAGAAAAACTGTAAGAAGCAGCTTGATGTGGGGGACAGAGTTGACCTCAGAGCAGCTAGGTTTAAGACCACCCCTCTGTCATGCTGCTCATGTGACCCTGGGTAGGTCACTTAACTGCTTGCCCCTCTGGGCAACTTTCTAAGTCACAGAGAAGGTGCTGACCTACATTGGAGGAATGGACTAGGCTTTACAGTGACACAGAGAGTCTTTTATATCTGGGTAGCAACAAGAATGCCAGTTGGCTAAACTAAAGAATATATAAAAGAAAATGATCTGTAATAAAGCTGTAAAAGATGGGGAGCCAGGTTGTGAAAGGGTTTTTAAACTGCAGAGGAGTTTTGCTATTTTATGCAAAAGGTAATAGGGAACCACTGGAGTTTTACTGAGTAAGGGCATTACCCTGATAGACCAAGGCTTTGGCAAAATCACTTTAGCAGTTTTGTGAAGGATGGATTAGAAACAAGATAGGTTAGGACAATATTCTAAGTGAGGTTATAAGGGCTTAAACTAAGGTCTTGGCCATCTAAGTTTAGAAGCAGGAACAAGTGCTATTCAGGTAAAAACTTGGTACAAAACTTGGTAAAAGATAGGATAAGTGTGGTAAGATAGAGTGAGGGGTTGAGGGTCTGAAACGGGATATACATAGCCCAACACCATGCTAAACTATGCATAAGGAACAAAAAAATAAATATGCAAAAACTTAATGATCTGTAGGAAAGATAAACTACGTATGAGTAAAACAACTTACAGCATCTACAAATGTCCAACCAACTTGGAGGGGACAATAAATGTAAGTGGTGGTGAACTACTATGCAAATCCATGGAAAACAGAAGCAAACCCAGTTTTCTTTCCAAAGTCACCATCCCTCAGCTCTCATGATTCTTTTATTCTAACTCACAATTCCAAAGCACCACTTCTCGAAAGTCCTTTGCAAGCCCCTTCTTAGCAAAGGGATTTATGGGAGAGGATTCCCCCCAAAAACCTCCCCAACACCAGCCCGAGGTGAGTAGGTATGGGGGAGAGACTAAAGCATCACGGACAGGGAAGCCGGACTGAGTAGGGGAATTCCGACTCTCTGCAGAGAGGTGAGGTGCAGGGATGGAAGGGCCCCAGTGGTAAGTGATTACCAAGGAGGCACTGCTCCCCCAAACCAAACAGAATCGTGACTAGATTGACCCTTGTCTGGCTCACTGCTCCCCTTCAGGAGTGATCTGCTTGAACCAAATTTGCTGTCTGCTGGAAAGACGCACTGCCACCCTGTGGGACATGACGAAGTTATCTCCTTCCCACCTTCTCAGCTGTCCGGCTGACTAGCACCACTCCCCCCTACAATCTCCTTCTCTATGCATATCTTATTTACTTTCTCTCTACATTTTTTCCAGATGTTTTATCTCCACATAAAGAAAAGCTGACTTCTGTAGCATTCTTAGAAAGTATTTTCCACAGAGAACTGAACCATTCATGGAAGGAAAGGTCAAGAGAGAATTGAAGATGTGCCTTAGACTTAACTACAAACTTAATTAATCAATCAAAAATATGTATTAAGCTTTTACTATGTGCCACACACCATGATAAGAGCTGCAGATTCAAAGAAATATAGTGTAAAGAGGGGCTTCACCTATAATCTGTGTTGTTATGAACATCTTAAACTATGTTTACAATTACCAAAGAATGAGAACTTCGATCCCAGAAAAAGTCAGTGCTGCTACAAAGCTTCTCCAATAAGTTAATCATTCCTAGAACCCTGTGATTTTCCTGGAGGGGATATCCGCAAAGGCCACACTGTCTCAAATATTCAACAGATTCATTTCCCTAGTCCTCAGTTATCCCCCATAAAAATGATACGGGAAAACGCTTCTGAACTTATGAAGAAGATTATCTGGTGCAAGTAAACTTTATCCAGATAAACAGGACTAAGAAAGACAGCAGAACGTAATGGAAAGAGAACCAGAAAGACCTGCCTTCAAGACCTATCTGTGACAAATACTGCTTTTGTCACCCTGGGCAAATTACATTACTTCTCGGTTCTACAACCAATTGTCTTAAGTTGGGAAGTTGCTGAGTAGGTGCTGACCTTCATTACTTTAAGGACTTTAACTCACATTTCAGGGCAAAAAAAGAAAGCAGGACTGAAATCCTATTTGGATAAGTGATGATGGTTTGGAGGTCTTAGAAAACTGTGCTAGTAGAATGCAAACTTGGATAGGCCCTACCAAGCTTGAAAAGCTTCTAGTCCTAGCAATGGACCATATTAACTATCTCCTGGGAATGAGTCTAACCAGGTTTAAAAAAGCTCAGCACCTTAAGGTGGGACCCCCACCTACGTGAGGATTATATTTGGCTACAGTAATTCACAAAGCCCATCTACATTAGCAGTTGCAACCTGTGGTCTGGAACTTGTAAAAACATATTTTAATAAGTATTTCAGTTTGATCAGTTTCCCTTTTTATCCTGTGTATTTTATTTCATGAACATAAAGATGTTACTCTAAGAAGGGGTCCATAAGGTTTATCAGACTAACAAAAGGGGACAGGATACAAGAGAGTGAAAAAAACCTGTTGCTGGGTTTTTGTTTTGTTTTGTTTTTTCACTGAAGAGTTGAGAGGGTTGTAAGATGCACACGTAAAGGGAACATGCAATCCTACCACATCATACATACTTAAAAAAACAAATATAATTTGATTAAGAAGCCATGAGGATCAACGACCTAAAGAACTGGCCATCACTAACAGAATACCACTCTTTTCATATGATGAAGTCTGTAAAATAACTTTCCAGTGAGGATGTTGCCCATGGGAATAAATAACGAAAAATATATATTATGTTTTAAGTTAGTTTGGTCCATCAGAATTCACCAACAGCATAACACATTTATTCCCTGGAAGCTGTGACTTCCTGATCAGTTAAGAGTTTGCAGACAACATGTAGGGAGTGAATGTGCTCAAATCACTGTGCCAGATTCTCAGGGAGAGAATCAAATAAGGAGGTCAGAAGAGAAAACCAGAGCAAAACATGGCAGACCTACCTTCCTTTCCTATTTGTTCTGTTTTTCCAAGACGATTATAAAATGTATTCCTTCAGGAAAGCTTTAAAAATATTTTCTTGTCATAACCATGGATTCCACTGGTCATTTCTGTAAGATGACTGCTTACTTTTATGGGAGACATTGCAATACCAACCCAAATGCTATAAATTATTAAGAAATATTTTTTTTCAGAGAAAATGTGTTCCTTTTCCCAACCCACCTACAGAAACATCATCTTCATGTAACTCCTTCTAATTTTGTCTGTTATTAAAAAAAAAAAAACCCTTACTTATAATATGCTAAATGAAGGACAGATGTTTTAAGTGTTGGGTCCATAACGAAGCATTAAAATGCTGCTGGCATCAGGAACCCTGTGATACAGTTTAGTCTGTTTTTGTAATAGGCGTGTTTTTACAGCTGTAAAAGCACTAAAAATGACTGTCTCTGCTCCAATATTAATACAAAATCAATGAAATGTCTTGACAGCTTGCTGAAGACATTGAACTATTGTTCCTATCAAAATCATAATACTGGCACATTCTTACCACTCTGCTTTAAGGGGTTAAATGGCTAAGCCAGAAAGAAAAGACTCAATCAAAGGCTCTCTTTCAAGTATTTCTTGTAGAATAATAGCAACGCATCTTATTGAAACGGAATTCATTGCACTTCATTGGCCAAAGATGGTTTAGCTCTCTCCACAAGTTTTTGGGTTTGGTTGGTTTTTTTTTTCTTCTTCCCATCTTACGCAGGCTAGAAGGGCAACAGCCATTTGTGGACCAGTATCATAAGAGATCTGATCCACTGTGCTGGGATTGTCCCTCCACCACATAGGCCCCTTCCTCCCACTAGTGATGTCCTTACTGAGGCCTCCATTTGGGAAACTGGCATAGAGAAAGTGCTTAGTAACTCTTGTTACCCACCTGCCTACCTTCTTTATTTTCCAAAACAAAATAATATTCCTAAAGCGTAGGCCTGACTCTGTTGTTCTTCCACTCAAGGAAAGACAGTGGTTCCCTATAAAAGCAGCCTTCTCCTGTATAAAGTACAACCTCCCATGCCGAATATTGAAGACTCTTCATAAAATCTGTCTCCTCCCTACCATTTCCAAACTCATCACACATTACACCTCATGACGTATCTTACTTCTCTAATACACAGACCTATTTGTTATTCCCTGTATATGACATTTTATCTTCTACCTCCATGACTTTGCATAGACTTCCCTCTAGGTTGGGAATATTCTTGCTCCTCTCCTTCAGCTTTAAGAATACCTGCCTTCCTTCCAGTCTAAACTGTGAGGCCACCTCAATCTAACGCAAGTGTTTTCTGATCCAGTTGTGAATGCTCCTCCCATGCCCATTTTTACACACACATAATATATGTGTATGCATATGTATATATACATATATGCAAATATATATACATATGTATATAATATAATATATAGTATGTATAAACACACACACATATAATTATTTCTCTGAATCTCCTCTCTCTCCCCCACAAAAATGCCTTGAGGACAGGGCCTATTTTGGTTTTCTCTTTGAATCCCTAGGACCTTATACATAGTAGGCACTTAATAAAAACTTGTTGAATTCAATTGGACTGATTTTTCCAAATGGGACAAGCAAGAAGAAAATAGTAGAAAGCACCCTCCAAATAGTCAAGGTATCAACAAAAACATTTATGCAGGAAAAAGCCTAACAGAGAGAATTAAGGATCAAAAAGAAAAGCCTATCTAAAATAAAGTTCCATTTTATTTACTAATTTACAAAAAACAAAACCTCGAATATCTCAACACTTTAAAACAATCTTTCTGTGGAAATCCAGGGAATATTTAGAGCATGGAGTCTGATCAAATGCACATTTTATAGCCCAAATACCAGACAACATAAGAATTAAAGTTGGAGTCTCTACACAGATGAGCCTCCCCCCCAAAAAATTTTTTTGAACTGATGTTTTATAATTTCATGTCAAAATACCATACTCTCACTGCAAAACTATTTGTTCTGGAATAAGGTTGAATTCAATTTTGTACAATATCCAAGGGCATTAATCTTATTAGTAATAATAAAGTACCAAGGGAATTTTAAAATTGTATTTTTTACCTGTTGTAGTAATTCTAATAATAAAATTTATAATATAATTATAAATTTTTCAGGGTCAGACCTGAATTGCTTTTCTTTCTCATATTTCTATTACCCAAGGCAATGCCCTTAACATGAAGTGGTTTGCTGAACTGAACTGAAAGAGGCTGGCATGAGAGAAAAACCCAGAGTAAAGAAGAGGAAGGACTCATGAATTAATGCTACAAAGAGGAGAGGAAGTGGAAACACACTGATTCCATATATCACACCTGGATTTTTGGACAGTTTGATCCATATTATCTGCAAGTTTAATGAACAGTACATGGCATAACTAATTTACCACTACATCCTTAGAACAAAGTCAGCTCACTGGCATCCTCCGTTTTCATTTACACCAAGGAAACAGTATCATCAATTTGACACTGACTCTGTAGAATATGAACACCTTTTCTTCAATGTGAGCTACAGAATACAAGTCAGTAGCCTCTGCAAGACAGGTAGGATATATCATGGCATGACAATAAACTTAATAAAGTGAATATATGGCACAAATAGAAAATTTTGCTCCCTCAATGAAAAGTGTTTTTTTTTTAATTTCGTATCCTCTGTTAATCACAAAATACACAGATCTCTAGCTCCTAACCCGACCCCAACTAATCTACTTTTTTCCGGGAGGAGCTGGGATTTTTTGTTGGTAGGACAAGGAAAGCACATATACCAGTGTACACATTTTACATTACTTTTACATTTACATATGGCCTTTTCCATAGTTCCATGGAAATCAAAGCCATAAGAGTAAAGAACCGCCAACATATTACTGTTGATCTTGAACAAACTGTTATGAATTGAAGCCCTTGCATGGGTTTAGCTGAAGTAAATATTAAACAGAAACCCAAGCTTTGAGTGTTCTATGAAGACTTCAGACTTCTCAGTTTGCAATGAAGATTCCCAAGCCCATCAGGCATCCAAGAACATGAAAGTCTGATGGCTTCCCAATGATTATTTTAAGGATACACAAATCAAAGAATCTTAGATTAATTCAATCATGAATAATAAGAATGAACCTTGGCTCCTCATTGTAATATTAGCTGACATTTCTATAATCCTACAAAGTTGTATGCTTCATATAGCATCCTTTCAAGAGCTTACTTCCCAAAATCTCATTCACATCAATGGGTTAGATCCCTGGAAAGCAGCTGATTATTACTCTCAAGAGTTCTAGGTTTAACCCTGAGGGGCTGAGTTTTTATAGCTGTTGCTCACAAGCCATCACCAACTTGCTTCTCATTCATAATCAATCAGATTATTAGTTTTTAGCCAAAAAAAAAAAATTTGCGCTCATGGTATAGCAAAAAAGTAGTTATAAAAATAGCCTGAGGCAATGCTCCACAGAATTCATATAAACAGTGGGCACAAAGTACAAAGTGAGGAACATGTTTAGTGAACACACATCAAAAGTTCTAGAATTTGTAGACTTCTTTAAGAACTTCCCATTAGGAGAATCAGCTGTCTGTCAAGGCAGCCCATTTGACTTTTGCACAGCTTGTGTTGGAAGGAAAACCATACTCATCTAAAGCCTAAAGTTGCCTTTCTGCAACATCCACCTGTTAGTCCTAGTTCTGCTCTCTGGGGAGAAGCAGAGCAAATTTTCTGAAAAATCAAACATCATCCCTGTAGTTATTTAATTTCCCCAAAATAAAAATAAAAAGACAGAAGGTGAGAATGCATTCATGCTGGACCCTTACAGGAAAGAGAACAAGGTCTACAGGGCCTTCAGCACTGCAGAAGGAAGGTACAAGATCAACTTAATTTTACCTCCTACAATATTTAAATACGCAATTCTCGACTGCGCCCTTCTTATAGCTACTTAACTTTTTCTAATATAGTTTTATCAACTCTATCTCATAACTTAAAACTGTATCAAGTCTCTCCTCAACACTAATGTCTGTAGTTTTCTCATACATTACTTCTTTCTATGTATTGTAAGACAATTATGGCAAATTCAAACAGAATCAGGTGAACTCAACCATACATAAGGATCCCTGAGCATACTGACTTCAAAAACCACATCCTGACATTATCTATGTTATGTTATATTATATTTTTAGTTTGTTAAATATTTCCCACCTGCTTTTCGGTCTGTTGCTGGAGTCTAGGCCATAGATACTAGCCTAATCTTGTTCTTCATCAGCATCATTATACAACACCTACTGTATACCAACCACTGTGCTAAGGATTTAACAAATATTATCTCATTTGGTCCTCACAACAAACCTGGAAGTTAGATGCTATATTATTATCCCCATTTCACAAGCAAGGAAATTTAAGTAAACAGAAGTTGAGTGATTTGTCCATGGTTACACAGCTATTAAGTATTATCTGAGGCAGAATTTGAATCAGTCTTCTTGACTCCATACACAGAGCTATCCAATGGGTCACCTAAAATTCCATCTTCCATTTGCTTGTCTCTGTCCTGACTATCCCTCAGGCCTGGCATGGCCTCCCTTTGCCACTTCTATCTCTCATAATCCACGGTTTTCTCTAAAATTCAGTTCAAATGCTACCTTCCTTATGCTTTTCCTACTCCCTCTTAGATTACTTTGTACTGACTTTCGATATATATTGTCTTCACCAATTTATACATGTGCTGTCTCTCCCATTTGACTATAAGATCCCTGAGATCGCAGAGTTGTTTCTGATTTTTCTTTGAATCCCCAGATTAGAGCAGTGATTGGAACAAAATCAGTACTTATGAAATAAATGTGTGTTAATGAACTGTTTCATCAATTTTTTAAAATTCAATTTATTTTATTTGTAGATCTAAATTCTCACTCTCTCTCCCCACCCCTCTTGCATCCATTGAGAAGGCAATTAACAAAAAGCCCATTACAAACTTAGTCGTGCAAATTTCACTGTTAGCTGTATTCTGAAGAAAAAAAAAGAAAGAAAAACAAGAGAGGAAAAAATGTTTCAACCTACACTCAGACCATCAAGTCCTCTACCTGAAGATGGATACTAATTTTTGACATGACTCCTTTCGAATTAAGGGGGATACAGTGTCAGTGCACTGATCAATTACTAAGTCTTTTACAAATGATTATCTTTACAATATTGTGGTTAATGTGTAAATTGTTCTTGTTCTGCTCACTTCATTTTGTATCATATACCATGACTTGTTCAGTCATTCCCTAACAGAGGATAGCGCCCATCAGTTCCCAATTCTTTGACAACACAAAAAGAGATGCTATAAATATTTTTCTATCTATGGGTCCTTTGCCCCTTTCTCTGATCTCTATGGGGTATAGATATAGTAGTAGTAGTATTACTGGGTCAAAGGGTGTATGCAGTTTAATAGCTTTGAGGGCATAGCTGGGATCTTTGGATTTCTCAGTTACTGTGTTTAGTTGCTTCCACATACGGTGTAATAATTTGCTCCACTGGCTGACCACTCTACTTGTTATCCACTACCAAACTGTTTGGATGATTATGATTGTATAATATAGTTTTAGATCTGATCCTGCTAGACCCCCTTTTCTTTGCATTTTTTTTCATTGATTGCACTGATACAATTTTGTTCTTTTAGATGAATTTTGTTATATATAAATTTAGGTAGTATTGTCATTTTTACCATATTGGCTTAGCCTACCCATGAGCAATTAATATTTCTCCAGTTATTTTTTCCATCATTAACATTTTTTTTTCCTGAGTACTTATAACATGATCAGCTCTTTAATCCTTCCAGCTTCCATTTCCTTCTCATTCCAAACCTTGCAGTTTACTAATGGCCAGGGAAAGGAGTGGGAAGAGAAACTTTCTTTGGCACAGATCTGGTTACGTCACTGCATTGCCAAAATATTCAATGCCTCTCATTTGTGTAACCCAAAAATTCAAATGCTCTTGCTTGGCATTCTGGCCTTTCTATAATCGAGCTCCAACCTGCCCTTCCAGACATCCTGTACCTTCCCTATGTTTTATGCATCAACAAATTAAAAGATTCTCTATTCTCTGTCCCCGAATGCCAACTGAGCCTTCACTTCTGCATATACCTGCTCACATTATTCTCTATATTTTGAATTGCTTTAGTATCCTTTAAAGAAAAACTCAAATGCCAGAACTTCTATGACATTTTCCCTGATGCCTCACTCAATAACAACTTTTCTCCTCAAAACTAACACAGAATTTTCTTTTGAAAACATCAATTTAGGACAATATGAGCATAAAGAGAGAAAAGTGATAGGCATTTTAATTGGAGGTAGAATTTAAAAGACTCGGGAGCTGACCGCAAATGAAAGGTGATGGAAAAGAAATAGTTGATGAACATTTTGGGGTTGAAAATCTAAGTGACCAGAAGTATGGTAGGGCCTTCCAAAAAATAAGGAAATCTGGGGTAGGGATGGGTTTAAGAAAGGATGTGAAAGGGTCCTCTTTTGGACTTGTTGACTTTCAGATGGGAGCTGGATATGTTTGGCAGGCCAATTGGTGACAGCTGATTTGAATTCACTTGAGAGACCAGGACTCAATATCTAGATCTGTAATTTAAAAGATAATTGAACCCAAGAAAACTAAAGGGATTATCCTGATAGAGATGGAAACCAAGGGCAGAGCCTTTGGAGACACCCACGCAAGTAAACTCAAGACAAAAGCATTTCACCTTAGCCAAAGAAGGCCGGAGGATCCAGAAGGAAAGGCTACTCAATTACATAAAAAGTTGTAGTGGTTAAAAGTACGAAGTCTGAGAAAATAACACTGGTAGCAGAGTGAGCAGTTTCTATAAAGTAATGATGCCGTAAGCCAAATTGCAAGGGGTTGAGAAGTGAGTGGGAGGTAAAGAAATGAAAGCTGAGTAATGACCTTAAAAAAAAAAAGAGTTTAACTATGAAAGAGAGGACAAATGCCTTATAGAAACTGAGGGATCAAGGTTTAAATTTTAAATTTCTATCTTTTGAAATAGCCATATTTTGAAGACAGAAGGGAAGATGCCAAAAGATAAGAAAAACTGAACAAAAGACATAGATAAGGAACTCCCAATTTGATAAGATCTTCTCAGAAAGCTAGAAAATAGTCTGGCAGAAATCAAGATTAGAATTTCTTACATTATACTCTCCAGTAAATTATAATGGGATATGTTTCTCAAATATTAAAGATCATTCCAAAAATGAGAAGAGATGATCATATACATTTTAGTGTGGCAGAGGATGTAAATTCTTAATAAAAAAAAGCAATAGAGGTAATCATAAAAGACAAAAAACAGTATTTTTGATTATATGAAATAGAAGGTTCCTGCATAAACAAAATTAATACATCTAGGATAAGAAGCAATTAAGTATTTGGAGGGGGGGGGAGGAAGAACCTTTATATCAAATTTTTTAGATAAAGGGGTGGTATCCATGATAAGCAACATCTATCCACCCATATACATATATATGCACTATATATGTGTGTGTATATGTGTATATATATATATGTATATATATACACATATACACACACACATATATATATACATACACACACACACACGCATATACACAAAAGCCATTCCTCATTAGATAACCATTCAAATGATACGAACAGTTATTTAAAAAATAGAAAACTATTACCATATGGGAGAATGCTCCAAATCACAAATAATAAGAGAAATATTTTTTTTAATACTGAAGTGTTATCCTCAAGCCCATGAAAATTGGTAAAGAGGACAAATGATGAAATAGTCAACATTATATGGGGTTGTAGAAAGATGGGTTGACTAATGCATTGTTGGTAGAGCTGTGAATGAGCACACTTTGGAATTATATAAATAAAGTGACTAAAAAGTCTATACTCCTTAATCCAGAGATTACACTGTTAGGTATATATTTCAAGGAGGTCACTGACAAAAAGAAATATTTAAAAGTAAATATATACTCTACATGTAACCAAGAAGTACTTTTTTTTCTGGTAGTAAAGAATTGGAAACAAAGTAAAATGTCTATCAACTGTGGAATAATTAAACAAATGGAGATGAAAGAATAGTACTTCCCGGGAAGAAACAATGAATATGATGAATACAGAGAAACGTGGAAAGGGAAAGTAGAAAACAATATTGTAAATGGAATGGGAAAACACCAATAAAATTACAAAAATAAATGTTGCAAAATATAAAAAATCATTTGACCCTCAAAGAAAAATATGAAAAGATACCTTCTTCTTTGTAAGTAGGGAAGGGAGGTGATCCAGAGATATGAAATAATACATATGATGTCAATTTTTTTTTTCAGTCAACTGATTGGTTCTTCAGATTTCTTTTCTTGTAAAAAGATCTTTAGTTCTAAATCAGGGGTCCTTAACCTTTTTTGTGTCATGGACCCCTTTGGCAGTCTCATATGCACTCTTCTGATGTTTTCAAATGAATAAAATTTTATAACAATTATATCAAAATACAATTAGCAAAATAAGTTTTAAAAAAAACCTACATCCAAAGACTCCACATTAAGAATCCCTACTTTAAAAAAAAAAATGGCTCTCTGAGAGGGAAGAATAAGAGGAAATCTATTCACTTTTTTTAAAAAAATATACCAACAAAAATATATTTCAAATTTAATAATAGTGGTTGCCTGCCATATTAGTAGACAGAAGCTAGCTGACAAGTAGAGAGTGAGAATGACTAGGAGGAAAGGGTAAGAAGGATGAGAAGGGGACGGGGAGCCATTGGCCCAGACTTAGAACTTCATAACTTTAGTTATCTGAAGGGAGAAGATACTTCAAGAGAGTGATAATGTTTCCTGCATTAAATGCTATTTGTCATCTGATACTTCCCTGATATCACAATGCTTTCTATTTTAAGTAAATTGTTCTTGTTCTCACTATTAAACAAGGTCATGTGTTAAATTTGAACTGGTCTGAAAGCAGTAGATTCATCAAGTAGGAGGTTGTGAGTGTTACTATGAATAGCTCTGAACCTCAGCAGAGGAGCCATTTTGGGCACAACTACCTGTGGGTTAATTCATCTAGCAGAATGTTTGCTTTTCTTAATTTGGGGGAGTTTTTTTGCAAGACTGTTTTTGGCATTAACACTTAGGCTACTTTATGATTATAATTTGAATAAAATAGCACCAACGCTTTCCAGTGATTGAAAATTTGGTGCACAGTAGCAAAACTGAACCCTCATCAAGGACTACTGAATAAACAGCCATTCTTCTTTCTTCCCACCTCCATCTTTACTTTTTTGATCAGTCTTAATTTTCTTTGATGGTTTATGCTTCTGTATCTTTGCACATGCTATGAGACAAGCTGACCAAGCTTGTGGATATAGGCCCTGAAGCTTGCCACAAGCATCTTTTAATGGGTTGATAAAATAAAGATAACTCAGAGTGCTGGGGCCAAGATTATTCAGACACATGCCTCCTCAAACTCATTCCTTATTCAAATGGCATCATATCTGAGATTAAAAATAATACGTACTTATCTCTATGATTCCAGGAGAGGGTTTAAGTGGCCACTTTGATCAGGAAACACCCAAGCATTAGGAAAAATGTAGTGAGTGAAGTACTTTAAGTCATAAGTTATATCTTATTTTCCTTTTGGAACGAGTAAATCCAGGACGATGAAGTCACCACAGAGGGTCCAGGTAGATAGGTTACAGTAGCCTTACTTTATACTCAGGTTACTGATCAAGGTACTTGGACCTACGGTAAAGAAGGTGGAAAAATTTCTAAACTCAGATGTCTTTTTCTATTAATGAGAATATGTAAGAATTCCAATTCAATCATTAATGATTAACTCAACTGACTTTCCAGGTTGCAGGTTGGCTCATTTCAAAAGAAAAAATAATCTATATTCAAAGAGCCTTGAATGAGTTCAGTGGAACTTCATGTCCTGGGTCACCATGCTTTCTTCCTCTATTATTGTCAAGCTCAATTGGGCTACAGGGCCCTGACAATAAACACAGAAATATATTTCAAGGTTAAGAGGAAAAACTAGGGCTGGCAATAAAGATACATCATTTTATTAGTGAAGTTTTAAAAAATTACAGCGATCGAACAAGGAAAGGGGGAGGATTCTACCTGCAGAAACACTTCAGTCATCTGATAAAGTATGAATTTGTGATACCATGCTGCTGTGCAGTTTGAATTCAGAACCATCATTTTAATAAAAAGAAGGAAACAAAAATTTGAAAACCAGAAGAGCAATATTAATCTCTAGCTTGGATGAAAGATTAGCCTGTTAATCAGTACAGATACCGATACAAAATTTTCCAAGTCAGAGCACTTGCATAATGTCTGTGCTAATTAAAAGCCATACTTCATATCTGAGTGCTCCGAAAGGATGAAATAAAAATAAACCAGGACATTATAATTTAATTCTCATCAGACCAATGAAGACATAGACTAAGCTACAAAGGGTAAAATGACTTTAGAAAAAAACATGCTGAACACAGCCTATAGGCAAACTAATGTAGTTTGGATTAATCAGGGAAATTCAGGCAATTCTTCTTATAGAAACAGAAAATGGCTGAAACAGCAGAAATATACACATACACACACACACACACACACACACACACACAACACACACACACTCTTTGGGGGTTCAAATCCATTTGTTCTCCACAGAGGCTAAAATGATTATGAATCTAAATGAGCAAAGACTAGGGATTCTCTCACAGGACCAAGCTCAGTCAAAAGTCTATCTTTGCCCATCAAATACTGAAAGGCAGATGGTATGCTTAGAGCAGCAGTTCTCAACCTGTGGGTTGTGAGAACAACCCCTTTGGGGTTGAATGACCCTTTCACAGGTGTCACAGGGGTTGCCTAAGACCATTAGAAAACACACATTTCTGATGGTTTTAGGAACCAAGACACCGCTCCTCTATCATGCAGACACGCCCACATACAAGTATTAAAGGGTCAAGGCATTAGGAAGGTTGAGAACCACTGGCTTAGAGGGTAATATTCCAATAACTTGCCTGAGCTCTCGCCATCAGAGGCAGCTACACAGATTAGTGGATAGAGCACTGGACCTGGAGTCAGGAAGACTTGAGTTCAAATCTAGCATCAGACACTTCCTAGATTTATAGCCCTAGGTAAGTCACTTAACTGCTACCTGCCTCAGTTTCTTCAGCATCTACCTACCAGGGCTGAGGTGAGATCAAGCAAGATAATATTTGTAAAGTACTTAGCACAGTGCCAAGAACACAGAAGGTATTATAGAAATGCTAGCTCTCAGTAGGTATTCCATAAATGCTTGTTTTCTCCCCTGCCCCCTTCACCTCTAGAGCTGTATAACTCAAAAAAGAAGCCAGCAGGTTATTAAAGATTCATCCCAACTATTACTGAAGTTCCTTAATGCTTAGAAAAATAAGATCATGAAACTTTGGTCTCCGCCAGAAAAAATAAGCAGACTAGAGAAAACACTTAAGGAACTAACATGAAAGGCCTACTCTGCGCCAGGCCATGTACTAAGTAGGTGATGAAGACATAAAAAAAAATGAAAGAGACCACACATATACATACAAGCAAATTCAACATATATACTGAAGTGTATACATCCCAAGTAATTTGTGTTGGGGCTTTTTTTGCAGGGATGATTAGTGGGCACTTGGCAAATGGGAGGATAAAGCAAAAGCCTTACATAAAAGATATTCTTTGAGCTGAGTTTTAAAGAAAGCTAAGGATTACATGATAGAGAAATGGATAGGGTAAGAGCATACTGGATAGCATATGTAACAGCAGGAAAAAGAGATGAAATAGCATATGAATGTGGAGAACAGCAAGTAAGCCAAAGTTGGTATACAACATAATTTATTGGAAAACGTATATTCTGTTTTCATTTTGTGCCATTTCAGCGTTAATTCATTCAAAAATTTTTTGGTAAAATAGGCAAGGCAATAAATTGAAAAATAAATAAAACCTGGAGTTTGGTGAAGACTACCACTAAGTCTCGTACAATGCTAAAAATATTATGAAAGTATCACAGACCTTTAGAAAACCATCTACAGTAGCAAGATATAAAGATAGGTTTTATATTGGGGAAGAAGAGCAGTAAGTATCATACGTATCACTTCATTTCAAATCTATAAATGTGTTTGGTTACATCAGTCTCCAGCTGTTTCTTTCACTAAACTAAATATGAGCTATCTCGCAGCTAGAAGGGATCTTATTAGTCACGTAGCCTAATCCTATCATTTTTCAGATAAGGATACTAAAGTACTAAAGTGACTTGTCCTAGGTCACAAAAGTTCTAAGTGACAAAGTGAAATTGGAATTCAGGTCTTCTGACTTTGAATCAATTGTTCATTATACTACATCTCGGCGTAAGGGTTTCCCAATATCAATCCAATGACCTCATAAGTGTCAAGTTTAAGAGCCTTTTTCTCAGTCCCAATGCTACTTTGCATCCTCTCTGCATTAACTACATATCCTTCTCCTAGAAACTCATCTTTTAGTACCAACTCCTGCTGAACATTTCCAACCAAATGTCCTATGAGCAATTCAAACTCAACATGTTCACAATAGGAATATTATCTTCCCATCCCCCAAAGCTTCCCCTTTTCCTAACCTGCCTATTTCTAAAAGAGGATCTCCATTTTTTGAGTCACTCAGATTTACAACATTGGAGTCTTTCTCCACTCTTTCATCTCCCTCACTTCTCACATCCACTTAGTTGCCAAGTCTCCTTGATTCTGTTTCCACAACATACCTACAAATCCTCTGCTATTCATTTATACAACCACCATTCTTGTTCAAGACTTAATACCTTTGTCTTGGCCTACTTCAATAGCCTTCAAATTAGTCTCCCTATCTCCAGTCTCTCCCCTTTTCCAATCCATCTTGCAAATGACTTCCAAAGTGATATTTCTAAATCACAGGTTTAATCCTGTTCAAAACACTACCAAAAAAAAAAAAAAAGAAATTCCTTTCTGACTTTCAGAGCTCTTCCCATTGTAACTCCAGGCTTGTTTATTACCTAACATTCTTCTTTATGCATACTATATCCCAGTCCTACTGTCCTGCCTCATCAATGGCATCTGATCTCCCAGCAATCTGTCTCCACACAGGTGGCTGTCCTCCATGCCTCCAACGTACTTCCTCCTCACTCACACCTCACAAAATCTCCAACTGACTCCAAATCTTAGGGGAATTGCCACCTGCTACAGCAAGCCTAACCTAATCCCCAAGTACGCAGTGCTCTCTTCCTGCTGAATGTGACTTTGTAAATAGTATTTCGCTTAGAAGACTAGAAGCTTCTTTGGGGCCGGAACTGCTTTACATTTTTCTGTTCTGTCCCCAGCACCAAGGAGAGTTCCTGGTTCATGAAAGGCCTTTAATAAACATTTGTTGAATCAATGAATTACTCAGATATTACACTTATGCCCCTAAATTGGCCATACTTTTAAACATCTCTCAAATATAATGATTGAAGATATTGAGTGAAACTGAAAAATTTAGTCAATTATTCAAATATCAGTCAATGAGCATTTATTAAGCACTTAATATGTGACTGGCATTATGCTAAGTACAAATAGAGGCAAAGAAAGGATGGACGGATGGACAAGTGAATGGACAGATGGACAGGTACACAGCCAGATGCCTGGGTGGATGGATGGACAGATGGACAGACAGACAGACGGGTGGGTAGCTGGTTCGTTGGCTGGCTGGCTGGATGGATGGATGGATAGATGGGTGGATGGATGGATAGACGGGTGAGTGGACAGATGGACAGGTAGATGGCCAGATGGATGGGTAGATGGATGGACGGGTGAGTGGACGGATAGGTGGGTGGCTGGTTTGTTGGCTGGCTGGCTGGCTGGATGGCTGGATGGATTGATGGACACATAGGTACATAGTATAAATGGAAGGAAAACTCAAAGAGAATGTTCTAGCACTGGAGAAGAAGAGAAACATGGAAAGGTCTTTTGGAGGAGGTGGGATGTGAACACCTTAGTAGTTCATGGAAGGCCTTCTGTCTAAAAATCTCCATCACAAATCTGATCTAATGCTTGAAATCCCTTCAACAATGCAGTAAGCATTTTATTGCATAATCACATATACTGATGAATGAATGTTAAGATAATCATGGCTTATATATGTTCCTTTTGTTCAAGAAGATTCGAAAAGGCACATGTGTGTTGGATACTTGAATAGATACTGGAGGAAATCTGGGACACAGGAATGGGAAAATGAAGAAGCTGAAGACAAATCTGACTATCTTGCAAATCTGTCTTGAACACTGGAACACATGCACAATACCACATGGATTTTCTTTGAAATGTTTTAGTTGCATGCTTGCCTACAAAGCCTTTCACCCACCTGTACAAAAAGGGTTTTGATCCATTAGCCTCAAGAATTATGGGACAAGAGATCTAAATGAAAAGGAAGGTAAAACAAAAGAGCCTATGCAACAATTGGAGGAATACGTAAGTGCTTGCTTAAGAAAATGATGTCCTAAGACAACTTTTTTAGTCACTGTGCAAAACTATCGAGATATATTTTATAGCCACTGAATCTGTACTAAATTCTAATTGAAAGTCTTCATCATCACATGGAATTATGCTAGATTCTAGAAGATCTCAGTGGAACACAAGATCAGCCAGCTTTTACCAGGCTGGAAAGCATCAAGTACAGACAGCAATAAATTATGTGTCTGTCATCTGTGGAAAGGTTCACGACCAGAACATTAATTACCAGGTGATTAATGTTTTTAATCATACCAAGTCATAAAGATTCTCTCCTAGGACATAGGGAGCTTGTGATCCACGCTTCCTAATGAAAAATTACAGTTATTTTTACCACAACACTAAAAATTAAACAAATTTCTTCCTTTGTATGGGTATTTCCAATTGGATATCCCACTTTCACCTTGAACCCAAAATGTCTAAAATTAGATTCATCATCTTTCCTTCCAAATCATCTAGTCCTGACTTTTTTTTATTTTCAGAAAACAGTACCACTATACCCCAGTTGCTCAAGCTCAAAATCTGAACTTAAAAGCAGTTACCAAATCTTATCTGCCATATCCTTTATAGCAGTCATAGTTTGTCTCTACTTTTCCCTTTCTACTGCCAGCACCATAGTTCAGGCCTCATAAACTCACATCTAGTAAGACCTTTCAGGGGTAATACGATCATTGGATCAGAGATTCAAAGCTGAAAGGCCTCTCTACCTCCATATGCCTTTGCATTGTCAATGGATTAATCTTCCTAATGCACCAACACTTGCCTGCTCCAAGCTTTCATTAATTCCCCACTCCACAGGATAAACTCCAAACTCACAGTGTTCTTGAAGCACAGTAGCTCTTTAGACTAAGGGAAAAACTAACAATAGCAAAAAACACCACTGTTGAGGGACTTGAGTAAACAAAGTCTTAAAAATTAAAATAATGGAATTTTAAAATAGAAACTACAAACAAAGCAGGAAGGCCCCCTGACCAAGAGATAGGAGGGAGCATGTGCCAGTCAGATCCATCCACTACCACCACACTGGTCAAATTCAAATGTGGGACTTGTCTGTGTTACAGTGGCTTTAAATGTCCTTTATTTCCTGCCCAAATGATCACAAGATATCAGAAGGAAGAAGGTTGGGTGAGGGGCAAAGGGGATTAACGTGAGCCCTGCCTGATCCAAGAAATAAATTACATATTAAAAATGCAATACAAAAAAAAAACGGGGCTGCAATTTTAGTCTGGGAAGACTTTAGAGATCCATAATCTAGACTGGGTACATTAAAAGATTTGTTCTGGAAGTTAAATAGTCATGTTGCTCTAATAGAGAAATGTCTGACCTAAGTTAGCAATGGTTGCATTTTCAGCTTTTTGAAAATATGTACATATGTATGTGTGTATGTTTATGAATGTGTGCACATACAAATGGATCTATTATCTTATGTATATGGGTATGCCTCTCAACAACGCAGTTCACAACTCATCCTTATCTTCCTCTATACATCCCTCACTCATGTTCTCCTGTAGTCTTGTGAAAGGGTGCCCAACAAAATCATCTTGTCTTAAATCAGAGACTGACACACTGGTGGGCCACACTTGGCCTTGACCCCTGCAAATCCTTCCCCCCCAAAAAAACTACCTTGATTCTAAAATTTAAAAATGAAATCGTTTTTCAAAAGACAACACTTGTTGAATTAAAGAAAAATTTTTAAATAATTTTAATGAGGTGATATATATTATTTTTAAATAAGATTTTTAAATCTCCAATTTTTTTAAAGCTTTATTAAGCTTTCTGGCCAAAAAAAAGAGGAAATTAAAATTGTCTTCACTATTTTATAAGACATTTTCCCCCCTATGGAAGGGTTCATACATCTATCTGATGTTCACATCTGTTAACACTAGGGGCATAGTGGACAGCTCTGAGCCTGGAATCAGGAAGATTAAGTCTCCAACACTTACTGTGTGACCCTGGACAAGTCACTTAACCTATCTGCTTCAGTTTTTTCATCTGTTAAAGGGGGATGATAATAGCACCCATTTTTAGGGTAACCGAGGATAAAATTATAAAATATTCATGAAGTCCTTTGCAAACTTTAAAGGGCTATATAAATGCTATTATTAAATATTGTCAGGTCCAGCCTATTTGCAAAATGGCTAGGTTTTGAATACGCACTGTATGTAATACATACACATTAGCATCTAGTTAACAGTAGACAAAGTATCGTTCCCTTCTTTTGGTGAATCTCACTGAATTGTCTTGGTTCAAACTTTAAGGAAACTATAACATAATTTTTTGTAATTAAAGGGACACTATATCTAACCCTATCTCCTGAAGACATCATCAGTCACCATTCATAATGTAGAAATGAAAACATATTCAAGTACACATTGTCTTAACTTTTTAAAAAGTTTCAGTAATGTCAGAAGAGAATTCATTAAACAACGGATCTGTTCTCCTCATTAATGCCTATGGTCGTACAGATTTTAGGATCTCCTGAAGTAAGAAAATACGTTTAGAGGAATTAGCTCCCTGAACTCCTCAGTACTTGTAATGATACCTTGGAACTGAGAAATACATCAAAGAAATTGAAAGTGTATGCTAGTGACATTTAAAAGTCAAGTCTGTAATGGGGAGGAAGCTGTAGTGGGAGAGGGGGGTTCTTTTCTCATATGTCAACAGTCCAAATGAGCATGCACAGAGAAATGCACTGAGCCACTCGGAACTTCCTTCATCTAAGGATTAGAAAGATAACTCTGAAATCTCATCTCCTGCCTGATGCTCAGAATCTATGCAATAAGTAGTACCCAATTAGGGACTTGGCACTCCGAGCTTAATTTCAGAATGTCTACTACACATACTCAGAACTTCTGGAACTTTCCCCTTATATCCCAACTCTATTCTTCAGAGTTTTCCATTTAAATTACAGATTAAACCTGTAAACTCTCATATCCTTATTTACAGACATGCGCTGATGCCAGATTGAGGGTTAGGGGGGATTTACTTACTGGTCATTCTGACGTTTCAATGATTTCTATCCCTCTCCCCAGCCCCAAACAGAGATGGGTAACAAGGAGCTGGTGTGGTCTTTCTGATAGGAAATGGCATGCAGTCCTGTAATTCCCTCCCACTCCCACTGAAAGCAGCTGCAAAGGCTGGTGCACCCACCACTGGGCAGCCTAGCGAGCGCCTCTTCATCAGGTAGCCAGGCAGAGCACTCCCCAGTCCCCAGCAGGGAGCAGAGTCGGGAAAAGTGAAGACTTCCACTCCTGACTTACCTTCTGACTCAAGGCAGACTTGCTCTTTTAGCCTTTATTCCCTCCCTTGTCATAGCTCAGTGCCAAACTGTTATGATTCAGCAGGGAAAGCTTGAACCTCATAGTCAAAAAGGCATTTTTTTTCACCAGTGGCAATCCAAAGTCCACGCGGCCTCCCCTGCACCGCAGGCTTTTTCTCCCTCCCTGCCTGCCTGGCCCTCTCCTGGAGCAGGCTCCGGGACGCAGGGGTCTATAAATATCGACCCTAACACTTGCTGAGCTCCGCTCTCCAGGGCTCCGCTGGGCGCACTGAGCTCCGCTGGGCGCACTGAGCTCCGCTGGGCGCACTGAGCTCCGCTGGGCGCACTGCGCTCCGGCCCCAGGTCTGTGTTACTGAACACCCTGGTCATACACGGCCGAAGTGCTCAGCTGCTCAGACAAAGCTGGCGATTGGCTCGCTCCCCTGCAACCCTGTGCCTGCCTGGAAATACCATTCTGCTGCCAGCTTTACAGATGCTGTGGGCCTTTCCTGAGGCCCAAATCAGGCACAGAAGGGCAATTATGAGCGCTGTCTGAAGAAATCCAGCTTTCTCCAAGCAGGTGGAGAGAAGAGGTGGGGAGAGGAGAGGAAGCGCTGCCTTTGTTTTGGCTCAAGGACCTGATCTCCAATCCCCTTTATGGGGCCCTTTTACCTAAATGTTATTTAATTAAGCTCATAAAATGTAATTACTACACAATATCAGTGTCCAAAAAAACTAAGAAACTATTTTCTTTATAACTTGGTACATTTTTTCAAAGTAGTTTTTCACTGCCCTGAGGTTACAATGATTAAGGAGGCCCAAGAAAAGCTGGAGGATCTGGAGCTTATTTTCAGAAGAGCTGAACTGGGTTTGTTACAGAAACTACCCAAAAGTTAAATGCTAACCAGAACTTCTATTTGCTGGGGAAAATTCCACTGTCGTTTTATCTTTCTATTTTTTTTGTTTTAACAAACTGATGGGTATTCTAGCCTAGAAAGTTTACTTGCAGCTTTTGCTTCTACGATCTCACTTGGAAAGGCTTTATTTCTTTTGTTTATATTAAGTATATTGCTGTGCAAGTCACATAGCATCCCTAGGTTTCCATTTCCTCTCCTGTAAAAAAAAAAAGGGGGGGGGGGAATGGTGGCCTCCAGTGCCTCTATGACCCTTCCAGCCCAATTGTCCTACACTGACATACATATTTAAAAATGAAAACACAGAACATGGAAACGTCAGAGGGAATGTGATATTCAGAAATGATGCCAATACTAAAGTCTAAATACTCACTGATGTCCACAAGAGGGAAAAAAAGATGATTAGTCAATGTGTGTATTCATGTTTTCTTTATAATTGTTAAAAAAATCTTTTAAATGATTTGTTTTTGCATGTCTATTTATAGCTATGAGTTACTTAACATGTACTTGAATTTCACCCATTTAGCATTCCCTAACAGGGGCCAAGGCTTAGCCAACACTTTTACAAGCCGACACTTAACAGAGATATAAAGCAGTACTTACACTGAGGGAATTGATGTGTTTGGTCACAACAAAAGTGTAATCAGAAACCAAATTTAGAAATTTGCTCATTTTTCTTTTGTCTAACACTCATCGCTAAAGAGGGATTACAGTAGGTGGATATCATTTCATAAGTACACAAAATAAGCAAGGTATAACTTGGCCTAAAAACACCATGGGAAGACGGTGATCAGCTGTGCCCTGTATGGTTTCAGGAGCATGCTACCCAAAGGAAAAATCAAACAAAGTTTCCTGAAGTGCCAATCTCAAGAGGTCTAGTGGCTACCAATTCTCCACTCTACCATTACTGATTCAAATCTGCACAGTGTTTGTTTTTTTTAAACTGTTTTATTCAGAATCCTAACTAGGAATTAAAGGGTACTATTTCACAACTTTTTGGTTTTTTGATTAATAACATTTACTCTATGGGCAAATCACTTAAACTCTCAGAGCTCTCTAGACGTTGAGTGAAAAGGCCACACTTGAGGTCTTGGAGGTCATAGGTCCTCCACCCTGCCCTATACCTTATCCTTCTACCTATACATTCTACTCAGCTCACCTCACCAACAGGTACCAATTACCCATTATGTGCCAGGCACAGGTGCTGGGGATGCAAAGGCAAAACTGAAGCAGTCTGCCCTCAACAAACTCTCATTCTATGATTTTATTAGTGTAGGGAAGTCCACCTGAGAAAATCCCTTTCACCAAAGCAATTCAACCACTCCGCTACAACTTAAGAGTCTTAGAAAGTTGCCTGGCTAGTGAAATGGTCCATAACTTGCCCATGTTTGTTCACAGAGAATGTCTTGGGACTTGAAGGTTAGCTTTCTATGCACCACAACAACACTCTGCCTCTCTCTCCTTACAGAACACTGTCCATTTATTTGTACTTGTTCTTCTTTGTTCTTTTAAAGGAGACCAAAATGGAGTAATGATTAACTCGAGAAAACCTTCCCAAAAAGCTAGACACAATTTCCTTTCAGAGTAAGACCTTACTTCTGAAGAGTAATTAAATCACCTGGTAGAAGAGCCTACAGGGAGACTAAATGAAGCCCTGAAGTATTAAATAATACAAAGTAATAATTTTATACAGAGAGAATGAAAGTAATCATTTAAATATGGTACCTGTGCTTTAGATAGTATAAAGCTTTGTGCTCTATGCCTATTCTTACATAGTCATAAATTTTATGTATATTCATAAACATATGTTCCTATACATATGCTCTATATATAGCTCATTTCAACATTACCCACAGTATAAAACTGGTCAGAATTAAGAATTTTATTTACTAGTATTAAACTATTAGTAATTAAGTTATTTTTTCCCTAACTTCAACATTTTAATATAGTTGCTAGAGTATAACTATAAAATTACAGAATCATAAAGTCATAAATGTCTGGAAAGAAAATGAGTCAGGAATGCAAGTAAGGCAATCTGAGACTTTTTATTGTTTAAAAATTATAGGTAATAAGTTTTTAATAGAAACAGATTCAAAATGCCTACTTTATATTATTAACTACACCAAATAACTGCCTCACAAAAATGGAAAAATTACCTAAGCTTTATGAGCTTCAATTTTTCCACCTGAAGAATGAAGTTGATAATATAAATGAAACTGAGGCAAGTCAACAACTATATATTGGAACTTGTTAATGAACTATTATGAACCCAGGGTGGATTCAAAAGGTTAGTGTTGATAGTCTTGAGTTCATTAAATGGACAGAAAAAGACAGCCTCCAAGATATCCAACCAAGGAGGTATGACCAGTTATGAGGAAACTGAGTGTCCATTTCCTCATCAGTGAAATGAGGAAGCTAACACTTTCACTCGCTATCTGACACAGTCATTCTGGAGATCCAGTGTGATAACCTCCATCAAACACACTGCAAACCCTACACTGTTAGATACTTGTCAGTCAGCTGTTTTGATCAACAGGATCCAAAAATGAAAAGCAGGGAAGGTGCCTAACCATTCTATTCATTCTACAGGAAAGAAGGCCAAGAGATTAAGTGATTTCCCCCTGCTCACAGAGATAGGAAGTAGCAGAATCTAAAGAGGAATCAAGGTCTTCTGACTCCAAATCTAAGGCTTTTACAACTACACTATACTATTTTTTTCAATGAATTCAACAGGTCAGAAAATATAAATTGTCTATGATGTGCAAAACACTAGCCTAAGGTGCTCTATAGATAAGAAATATGATTCCTCAGCACGATTATCCAAGAAAAAGAAAACGTCCAGAATTTTCCATCTTTATTCTAAGGAAGAATTCAATGGCATTAAATTAAATTAAATTAAATGGGAAAAACTCTACTCTTTGAATTTAAATCAATTTGGAAAGCAGTGAATTTGAAGAAATGAGGATGTTAGGCATTGTTAGGATGCTTGCTTTGTAAGAAACTGAAACTTTTAGGCATGTCTTAAGCTAGACTATTTATTTAGTTCACTGGATTCCTCCTAGGACTTTCTCTACCTTTATATGATCAAGAGTTGATCAAAGTTGCCTCTTCTAGGAGAAAAAAGAAAATCTGTGGTTTATTCCTCACACACAGGAAAGAAAAGAAACAAGTTTCTACCATTTAATTCAACGTTCATTTATTAAGCAAGAAGAGTGTGACGAGGGAAAACGGCAGATAGCTCTCTGCTCTCCTCTCAAGTAGTGTCTGCTAAGCATTAAATGAATACACAGAGGCAAAAGGCGGGCTCTCAGGATCCTGGCTGGACTTCCAGTCACTTGATGGCGTGGCCTGAATGAAGTTCACAGATAAACAAGTCAAAGCCTCCCAAACCCACCGGGATCTTGGGAACATCTGCAATTCACTGTGCTCACCAGCTCTTCTTATAAAGAAACCAACTTAGTGCGATCCCGATAGCACTACCAAAATTGTAGGCATAGTTCCAACATTTATATCCTTTGCCAGAATACACTTCATCTCCATCGACGAACACTTAGTAGGTATTTACTATGGGCCAGTCGCTATGCTAGGGGCTAGAATCTAAAGGCAAAAATGAAAATCTATCAAGGGAGACATATACATAGGAGTGTATACAGAAACAAAATATGCAGCTTAAGTACAAACAACTAAGATCAATACAAGCAAATCAGTAAGTTAGTTGTTATGGTTCCTCTGAAGGAAGAAAGGAAGAATACAAGCCAGGCATGGTGCTAAATACTTTACAAATATGCGATCTGATCATCACAAAAACCCTAGGACATAGGGGTTATTATTTTCTTCAGAAAGAGGTCACACAGGTAGTAATTGTGAGTCTGAATTTGAATTCAGATCTTCCTGATAGCAGGCCCAGCATTCTATCGACTACACCATCCATCTACACCTAAGTGGAATGTAATATTATATTTAAAACATAAAGTGATTTACATAAATTTACATAATGTATTCCATAGTAATTTGCATAAATGTCATATTACTCACTGCTGAATTATGTACCAATTTACAAATATAATAATTACACTGATTTACAAGCAAATAAAACCTGTCTATATAGACTGTGACTTACAGTTTTTCCAGCTACTTTATTTTCTTTCAAGACACTCCTATAGGAGTCTGAAACCTTACTGCCTTCTTTCTAACCAAAAAAAAAAAATCAATTTCAAATGAAATCAGCTTTTTGTCATGGACTGAGGCCTTGAATGAAAGCCAGAATAGAGGCTGAGTTCCAATTCTACAAATACCTCTCCCTGACTCCTGGTACTACTGAATTCCTCTCACGCGACTCCTGTGTTTCATTATAGGAAAGGCTTTGCTCCCATCTTGCTATCAGCTCTCCCTTGGGATTTTACCCTTCCTTGGGGTGGTTAGATTTTAATAAGAAATTTGAAAATCAAAATGTCTTCAAGTCCTAAGTCAATGAGTTACTAGCATTTCATGTCTATAACAGGCCACTAAGAAGGATATCTGAAATCTGAGGGCCTTGAAACCACTCCACTGATTCAGGATTCATTGAAAGACTGGGATGTTTCTACCCTATGACAGCTGGTGCAAAGAAAGAAGGAAAAATACGCATCAGTGCATTTTCTAATTTGTAACTGGCAACAGTGAATAGAGCACTAGGCTTTTGGAGTGAGGAAGACCTAAGTTCAAATACAGCCACAGACACTTGATAGCTGCATGACTCTGGACAAGTCAATCTTTGCCTCAATTTTGTCATATTTTAAATGGATCTCCAGAATGACTGTGTCAGATAGCAAGTGAAAGTGTTAGCTTCTTCATTTCACTGTGAGGAAATGGACACTCAGTTTAAGTAGGCATTAAATTTAAATTCCCAAGGTGGTTGTGAGCATCACCTAAGACATTAATTTGTAAAGAACTCAGAACATGTGCATGTAGTAAGCACAACATAAATGCTAGCAATCCTCATCATCAGCGTCACTATATTCAACTTAACATGCCATCCCCCGTTCTAAATGGGCAAAAAGATCAATGGAGTTGACCAGGACTTGACTGGTTTAAAGATTCTGATTATTCATTGGATAGAGCTAGCCTACACAAGTTAGTCTCATGAGGACTGAGTAGGATCAGTGTTATATATCATGGTATAGAAAAGCACCTATTTTTATGTCAGACACAATTGATACTGATTGAAGATCTATGTGTTAAACATCATGAACTAGAGTACAATCGGCCATAAATAGCAACGAAGGAAAACACGAATGTTGTTAAGGTCAAATCATCAGGAATTCTTGAGTCGCAGCACTCTAAATTACTAAATAATAAAAATTAATATCCTTTAAGCAGGCTTCATCTCTCATTGTCTGGAGAAAATTCATCTTACTGCCCTCCTCCTCCTCCCTAGCATTGGAGTACTGTCTGACAAAGTGAAAACACAGTGAGCTTACAGCGTGAAGGAAAAGCCAAAAAGCCAAATTCATGAAACCAAAAGTTTTAAAGAAATTCTTCAATTCTGTTTACTTATTTACAAAAGTGATTGAAGAGTTAACATTACTAATCACTTCTACTAATAAGTTGTCCTTCAATATACACTGGTACTAAATTTTAAAAGAGGAATGAATACCCAGAGGCTGATTCAGCAAAAAACAGACTGATTTTTACAAGCCAACCTCATGTTTCCAAACATCTAGGCAGCAGGTGAGGAAAAAGAAGAAGTGGTCAGGAGGACCTAAATTCAACTTCTTCTCAGACAATTACTAACTGTGTGGCCATCTCTCAGTCTCCATTTCCTCATATATAACACAGTGATAATAATAGTACCTATGTAGAACACCGTAGTAAAGATTAAAGGAAATATATGTATAGTACACAACAAACCTTGAAATGCAATATAAGTAATTATTAGTATCTTCAAAGGAAATGTTATGGTGGTTCAGTTAGGTCTAACTCTACGAGAACCCATCAACATTGTTCATGGGGTTTTCTTGGCAAAGATCCTAGAGTTGTTTGTCATCTCCTTCTCCAGTGTATCCACATTTTTACAGATGAGGAAATAATAGAGGTTAAGTGACTTGCCCAAAAGTCACACAGCTAGTAAGTGTCTGAGGCCGAATTTGAATTCAGCTCTTCCTGACTCCAGGCCTAGTGCTCTATCCAATGAACCACCTAGCTGCTCCTTCAAAAGAGTTACCTGGGTTCAAGTCCTGGCTTTTCCATTTAGGATTATGGGTTAAGAACTAGAAAGATGTTTTATTCCAGATCTTTTATTCCAACCTCCTCCTTTTACAGATCAGGAAACTCAGTGAGTTTCAATGATTTGCCCAAGGTCACACAAGTACTAAACAAGAGGGGCAGAATGGGACTCAGGATCTTTTGTTGTTGAATGAGTCCTTGCTCTACCTACTACAGTGGTTCTCAACCTGTGGGTCGCGACCCCTTTGGGGTCGAACAACCGTTTCACAGGGGTCACAGGGGTTGCCTAAGACCATCAGAAAACACATATTTCCGATGGTCTTAGGAACCTCCTCTATCCACCTCCAGGTGCGTTGCGGCATTAGGAAGGTTGAGAACCACTGACCTACCATATTGTCCTACTTCTACTTCCTACTTGTGAGACCTCACTTTCCTTACTGTCAAAGGGAGGGCACTGGACCACATGACCTGCAGGATATTTTTCAGCTCTAATTCTATGGTCTTATGAAATACTAATGGGTATAAAGCAAAGCTTTAAAATATATACATGCATATACACATACATACATATATGTGTACATACATACTTATCTATATATATCTACAGCTATCCTTATATATACATACACACACATATGATAAGACAAGGAAAACTTCTAAACCATTGTTCAACATTTTAATAGATATGGCAATGCCAGTATACTCTGGGTGTGAGAAAAGGCTATGCCAAAGCAAAGACTGGAAGTTGAAGTTCTAATCCTGGTATAAAATATAATAATGTAACATTTCCTCAAGGTTAAAGGTTAAAAAAGCACAAAGACTTAGCAGCAATGCTTTAAATAATATGTTGACAATTTGAATCAGATTTAAATCATAAACTTTTATCAATCATTGTAGAGTAAGGAAAAATCCTGGTAGCTAATGGGTACAATGGAAACATAGATGATCTAGGCATGTCTTCATTTTGAAAAAGACCAAAAGGATAGAGAGCCTAAGGAGGAAGGAAAATTGACTTTAGAGCATGCCTAGCCAGGGGCAGATTGTAGACAGTGTTTCTACTATTTCTTGCTTTATTAGGCTTATGATTGGCCATTTCATACACAGTCACTTACCTTTAACTCTAAGGTTCTTTGTTCTCAGGTAATAAATACTTTGGGCTCCTGGGACTACACAGGAAAAGCACGCATAACTTCAGCAACCTTTTACTGCTGTCAGTTTATTGTAAGTGCTTATCCATTATTAGTGAAAAGTATTGACTACACACTTAATAAATGGGTCGTTTGTTCTTTTCAACTGGAACAATGTCATACATAACTTAGGAATGAGAAAAATAAAGACACCATGGCAAAGAACATGGAGGATGCTTTCAGCTTTCATTTAACATTGCTGAACTTAATAAATTCCAAATAAAAAATTTCTTTACCACTAACATAAGCCTGAAATTTGGCATACAAAAAACTCCAGTATCTAAGGTCCCGAATCAAAGTAAGAGATTCAAGGAAATTACACATTTCTAACAAGTGGGACAGTTGACCTTCCATAAAAATGGCCAAGAAGAAAACTAACTTTACAATGTCCCTGGATAGAGATAAATTAGAAATGATGCTGTATTCTTTAAAGCTTTATCATCTCTCTTCTTCAATAAGAATTTATTATGTTCTAAGCACTGCTCTAAGCAATGGGTCAAGGAACAGCAAAGCAAAATAATTGCTACCCTCAAGGAGCTCATATTCTCACAAGTTGCCGGTTTTCTGTTTATTAAAATAATATCAGGCTTAGAAGAACAAGAGAGATTAAATTCCAGGTCTTATCTTGAATAAACAGCTGTTGCTAATTATAGACCAACGGTGACAGTATTTTGTTAATTTTCTTTCATGTTTTATATTTTTAGGGAATTTGTATATCCTATATCAAGAGATTGATTAGGATTTTTCTAGGGCCACAAACAGATGTAATAAATAGCAATGCCACAAATATATTTTCATAATCATATAATTTGCATGGATTCTCATCCATTCTCAGGCAGTTTTCAAGTTAAACTTTTCTTTTTTTTTCTTTTTTTTTTTTTAAATTCTCCTTTCTGAAGTAAAGGATTCCCACTAATCAAATAATTTTTGTAAGACATCCTTCCCCCGACCAAAACTAAAACCAATATCATGTGTTAACAATTCAAGACTGTGCATATACAATATCAAGCACTGGTACTGTGTCATTTTGGCTGTTCTCACTACGCAGATATATGGTATCATGCAGACAAAACAAAAAATTAACTTAATTTCTCACTTTTTAGATGCTTTCCAAATTATTTTTTTGATCATGGCTTTCTGGCAGTCCAATAATTTTTAAGTTGTCTCTCCTGGATCTGTTTTCCAGGTCAGTGGTTTTTTCAAGGAGATATTTTACATTGTCCTCTATTTTTCATTGGTTTGGATCTGTTTGATAGTATCTTGATTTCTCATGAAGTCAT
>CM053592.1:27719147-27738716 GCA_028646515.1 Pseudochirops corinnae | reverse complement strand
CTCCACGTGACCACATTCAGCCTATTAAGGAACAGAGTATACTTTCAAATATCCAAGGGTCCTCAGAGTCACGTAGCCACATTAGCAAAGGGCCTAGGGGCAGGGAAGATCTTCAGATTCCCATAACAGGCAGTGAGCTGGGGGGCTATTGGAGACAGAACTGCCAGCTTTTGTAGACCCAAGGACACCTCTCAGCCCAGCTCTTGACTTTCTAGTTACCTCTTTTCTGTTTTTCTATGGGCTCTCGGGAGTGGCCCTCATATTCCACATATGACTACAAATGCTAAGTTCATTCCCCCTCCTGTTCTTCTCTAGGACTGTTGTGGAATAAATATAATCACTACTCTTCCATGCCTGCAGCAGGCACATTACTCTTTGGAATTTTTCTGGGGATTTTAGGATGAATAAAGATAGGAAGACTTGAATATTGCCCTGGCCATATGGAACATAAGTTTTGTGTCCAGGGGGTAAGCATAGTGCTTGCTCACACACACACACACACACACACATGTATACATACATATCCACATACATGCATTTATGCATGTGTATACATTTGTGTGTATTCATGTATATATGCGTGTGCACATGCATATACATATACATACACACACACACATATATATATATGTATATATGTTTGAGGGTTTTTGGAGGTTTGGAAACGTCTGTAGGGGGAAGAATTTTTTGACTGTTGAATTTTTTTCACTTAACATCATGCAAGGAAAATTGTAATGTTCCTGAGGTTTTTGGTTTGCACTAAAGGCTGAAGGAAAATTCCATGTTTCAGAGGAACAAGTCACTTGGGTTGACCTGGACTTTGAGTTATAGAAGCTAGAATACCGATGAAAACTCCAATGAGGCTATTTGGAAGGGGAGAAGTACATCTGAGGCTGAAGAGACAAGTCCGAGCATTGGAAAAACTGCTAGAGAGCAGTATTAGTATAAGTAATTGGGAGATGGTGAGAGAAGGGACAGAAAGGGAGCTTCAGGAAAGTAGAGAGTCATCACATCTGGATGACATCAGGCCAAAGAAGAAAGAGAAGAAGCTCCTAAGAGATGATAATGGGGAGAAGTTGCACAGGGACAGGTATTTTGGAAGATATATTTAATTGCCTATACGTGTGTGTGTGTATAATTTTAATTTTAAATCATACTTACAAAGAATGGCAATTTTAGGCAGCAGCAACTTTTGTTCTGTCTGACTTAAAAATTTGGAATAATATGAGAAATGTGGGCAGTCCTCCGTTATATCTCTTCTCCCTGTTACTGAACTCCTTGAGAAGCCTGTCTTTAAGATGTGCCTTTGTTTTCTGTTTCCTCTCACTCTCTTGTTACTCTTCTGCCATTTGGCTTTCAATCTCATTGTCTGACTGAGACTACTCTTGCCAACGTTACTAATGATCTCATATTTTTCAGATTGTTGGCCTGTTCTCAATGCTTACTGTCACTGCAACCTCTGATACTGTTATGTCAGACTCTCGTTCTTGATCCTCGCATTTTTTTCTATGATTTGTGACACTTCTCTCTTTTGCTCCTGTTGCTCATCTGCTCACTCCTCAGTCTTCTTTTCTGTGTTTTTGTCAAGCTCACACCCATTGCCTAGAGTTCTGCCCTAGCCCATCTTCCCCATTGGTTATCTCCAATTTACCAGGTTTCTAGTTTGTTGTATGTAGCTTTTACATGTTCTCTCCCCTCTTTAGGCTGTGAGCCCCCTGAGAGCAAGGACAGTCTGTTACCTTTCTATCCGCAGCTCTTAGTATCATTCCTGACACATAGGAGACAATAAATATTTCTTGCCTGATTGACGATTTTGTTGTTTTCATTTGGTCCTGTGATTTCATCTGTGTAGGCAACTCTCAATGTGGAAAGTCCTTGTGCTGCTGCAGACCGTATTAGCAATTTATCTGTGTCACTGAAATTGAGTCGTCTTTCTCTAGGGCCAGTCATCTCCACTATGGCATATTGCTTTTCTTTCTTGTGATTGTTAATGTTCCTGGTAAAAGGTAGATTATATTTTAGCCAAAGCTTTCACTATAGAAAAATAAAAGTTCTAAGAGAGGGTTAAATTCTTGACCAAGTGTCTGATGATGTCCAAATTTTTGTAGAAATGATCCAAATGTCATATTTAATAAATAATAAATTACATAGTTACACACAGAGAGAATAATTTAAAAGGTTTTATAAGGTGATGTAACTAACCGAACAATTTTATGTACTATAATGCATCACAGTACACTGTATGTTTATTGTGCAAACACTGTTCTAGGAATACAAAGACAGATATAATATATGCATTGATTTCATTCTAACAAAGTGATGTGAATTGATATACTTATGATATAAAAGAGAATATATTAAGTTCAAAGGAGATATCCAGGCCAAGTAGGAGAAAGAGATTTGCTTTTAGCTGGGAATTAAAGGCTAAAGGTTATGGAAAACTTCCTAAGGATACTATTGCACTTGACATTGAAAGAGGGAATGAAAGGGAAAGGAGGAGTAGTCTGCTACATTCATGGAGGAATAGCATGACCAAAGGCATGAAGACCAGAGAAAAGTACAATTTGTCTGGGCAATAGTTCAACCAATATGTATCAGGCTTTTACTATGTAGTGATGTGGGTAAGAATGTATTCAAGGATATTATATTCTGCTGGAGTTGGACAGAGCAAGGTTGTAGAACAGCAGTTCCCAACCTGTGGGTTATGTTCAATTTGTAACAATGAAAATACATCCTGCATGTCAGATATTTACATTATGATTCATAACAGTAGCAAAATTACAGTTATGAAGTAGCAACGAAAAGAATTTATGGTTGGGGGTCACCACAACATGAGGAACTGTATTAAAGGGTCGCAGCATTAAGAAAGTTGAGAACCACTGTTGTAGAATATCTATAAATAAGTGAATAAAACATAATTTAAAGTGAAGGAGAAAGTACTAAAAACAGCAGTGAGGAAATTCTTTATGTAGAAGGTGATGCTGAACTGAGCCTTGAAGGATGCTGAGAGGCAGAGGTGGGGTCATGTGTCCCAATTAAAGAGAAAGAGCGTAAGGCTGGAGACAAGACATGCAGTGGTGAGTCCAGGAAACAGCTAGGGGGCCTTTTTACCCGGAAATGTACAATCTATGAAGAGGAGCAGTCTGTACTGTCTAGAAAGGTAGATGAGAGCCCTACTGTGGAGTGCTTTAAATGCCAGACTGAGGATTCTTATTGGATCCCAGAGGCAATAGAAAGGCACTGAAGATTTTTGAGAAGGGAAGTGACATGGTTATGCCTGTGTTTTTTAGGATATTAATTTGGTAGCTGTCTGGAGGATGAAGTGAAGAAATGAAATACTGAAAAAAGATCAAATTACAAATCTTGCCACGTTACTCCCCGACTCAGTAATCTCTAGTGGCTCCCTATTTCCTTTAGGAACAAATATAAGCTTGTTTGGTATTTAAAGTCCTTTGCAAACCTGTCCTTAACTTTTCTTGCTTTATTCACATTGCTTTCAAACACAATTGCAGTCCAGCCCAGCTGGTCTTTTTCGTCTTCCTCATATGTGATACTTCATCTCCTGAATCTGTGCCTTTGTATTAGTTGCCATACATGCTTGGAATTAACTCGTTTCTCACTTTGGCCTTTTAGAATCCCCTATTCTTTCAGGACTCAGCCAGAGGGCCACTTTCTGCATGATATCTTTCTTGATGTCCCCATAAGCTAGTGCCTTCCCTCAGAATCAATTTGCATGTAGTTTACATTATTTTGCATACTTGTACATTATTTTTTCCAGCTAAGTATTAAACTCTTTGAGGGCAGAAAATTGTTTTCATTTTTTGTCTTTGTAACTGCAGCACCTATCATAGTGCTTGATACATAGTGAGCACTTAAGTATTTGTTGATTAATTAAGACCATTGCGTTATTCCAGGAAAGTAATGATGGCCTAAATCAGGGTGAGGACTGTATGATTGGAGAAGAAGAGACAGATGTCAGAGTTGTGAAGGTAGAATTAAGGGAAGATGAAAAGAAGACTTGGCCGATGCTTAGATAGGGGAAAGTTGGGGTGACTCAAAGTTTGTGAACCTTGGTGACTGAAAGAATTGTGGTGACCTTCCACAAATAGGGAGACTAATTTGAGGGATGAATTTTGGGGACAACATGAATTATCTTTTGGATATGTTGGGTTTAAGATATCTCAAGGACATTCAGGTTGAAAGTTCAGGAAACAGTTGGTGACATATGGAGTTTAATAGAGAGATTAAAGATGGTAAGATGAATTTGAGAGATATTTCACAAAATGAAAAATTGACTATGTGGGAGTTAATGAGTTCATCCAGACAGATGGCTCATACTCCAGACTTAGGAAGAGAAGAATCAAGACAAAACTATATTACAGAAAGCAAAAGAGAAGATGGTGTTGCAAGAGGAGGATGGGGAAACTGAGTGTCAGAAACTTACAAGTTATATAAAAATAGTTAAGATGTATTTTGTCATCACACTTCTGTTTGGCTTTCTCCCTACTTTACCTCTGCTGTGGTTGGAGTCCACAAAATCTCTCTTCAAGGTTATCAACAACTTCAACCATGTTGGGAGGATTGGAAGCCTAGTTACAAAGGTCTAGCAGGACCATAATGTTGGAGCCAGATTGTTAGAAGTTTTTGGGTGCCTGAATTGGGGAAATGTACTTAATTAAGTAGTCAATGGAGAGCCAGTGAAATATTTCTGCATCACATCAAGGAGCGATGTATTCATCTTTCAATGTTTGCATTTGGGATCCATTTTTTGAAACTGTTTTTTTTTTTTCATTTGATCTGTCTGGCAGGTGGTACACCGTATAAGTGTGCAGTCAGGAAGATCTGAGTTCATTTGTCACTTATGTATCTCTGGAAAAGTCACTCAGTCTTTTTCTTGTCTCTGCCATATAGCATATTTATATTAAATAGCTAGACCTTTTCAGGAAGAAATGTCTGGTTATTCAAAAAAACCCTCCCAAAACATTGCAGCTTCCCAAAGCTACTTCAGCCCTTTAAATTTCTGGTACTCACACACTATCTGTATGGTGTCTAAGATATGAATTCAAGGTTGTCCATCCCATTGTATCTTTATGTTTTTGTTATTCAGCCATTTCAATCATATCTGACTCTTTGTTGACTCCATTTGGGGTTTTCTTGGAAAAGATCCTGGCATGGTTTTCATTTTGCTTCTCCAGCTCATTTTACAGATGAGGAAACTGAGGCAAATAGGGTTACATGACTTGCCTTGGTTCACACAACTCATAAGGGTCTGAGGCTGGATTTGAACTCACATCTTCCTGACTCCAGGCCCAGTACTCTATTCATTGCACCATCTAACTGTCCATATCATTATCTAAGTAATAAATGTTATCCTGTTGATTTTTCCAGTGTAATCAATGAATACTTTTTTTGAGTACTTATGGTTCTCATCCAGGTGCATCTTAAAAGTTCCTGGATGTGATGGAGTCAGTGTCTGAAAACAGGAGCTTCAGGAGCACCTCACTATCTCTAGTGATAGAATCCCTCAAGTCAAAGAATCCCTCTTTGACTTGAGTTTAATGCTGGATCACCTCCACACAGCACATGTATAGCCCATGGTACATATACACACATACATGCACACACATGACACAGTGCAGCCATATACACACATACCCACACAGTACACAATACACATTCATAGACATATAAACATGCAATGCATATGCCATACATACACACATACATACACGCGTATGGACATATACATGCCTAATGGCTCTCTTGACTTGTCCTCTATCAACAGGACAACAACTTGCTTTTAGACGTTTACCACTCTGGGTCCCATAGTCATTTTAAACACAGAATGCTCATCTTCCTTTTTCATGTACCCACTCTTTTCCCTACTTTTTCTTTAATCTGTCAAGGTCATCACCATGCTTCCAGTCATCTAGGTTCTTGACCTCAGAGTTACCTCGACTCTCCACTTTCTTTCATACCTCACATTGAGTCCATTGCCAACTCTCATCAATTCCTCCTTCACTACATTTGTCACACTTGCCCCCTTCTCTTCTCCCACATCAAAGCCTCTTCACTTCTAATCTGGATTTCATAACATCCTAATTGGTTTCTTTGACTCAGATATCTTCTCTTCCCAACTCATTGTCCACACAGCTGCCAAAATTATACGGTCTGACCAGGTTACCCACTTGCTTCAATGATTCCGACAGCCCATATAATCAAATATGAATCTCTCTGTCATTTAAAGCTCTTTCCAATAGGGTTCCCACTGGCCTTTGAGGCCAGACTGGTCTTGCTCTTCCTTAGAATACTGCATCTCCAACCTCATGCCATTCAAAGGCATTCCCTCCCAACCAGAACCATTCACTGTCTCTAAGCTCCCTTGATCCCTTTTAGACTGGGCTCTAGGAGCCGTTCTATATGAAGACTTTTCTGATATCCCAACTGCTGGGTTCCCTTCTCCAGAGTTACTGTGTTTACTTTTCATAATTATCATTTATTTTTCTATGTGTGTGTGTTTTCCCCAGTAGATGGTGGAATGGATATTCTTTGAGAAAATACCTGTTTCTCTTCCAGTACTCTTGTCAAGGATGTGCTCAGTGCAAGGGTAGATGATTCTTATGGGAATTTCATATAAATGGAAACAGGTTTATTAAGTCCTCTTAGTCACTTTTTTTGGTGACAATATAGGCCTAGAATATTTTCAAGCCTTTTTTATCCTCATCTTCTTAAAACATTTTAATCTCTCGGTGCCCTGATGATTAGATCAATTTTTCTCTTTATCTTATGTCATTTATTTTAACTTTAATCTCTGATATGAGGAGTTAGTGGTCTTTCTTTACAGAAATGACTCCCATACAGTTTTTTTTTCTCTGTATCAGTTGCATTTTTGTTGATATCTGGTGCCCAATCATATTAAGTGCTTCTTAATTATTTTCTCAAAAAATGTATTCATTGTATATAGGTATGGAGCTTTTGTGTTGAGAAGACTTGACCTCTCTCATGACATGTTCTTGATCTGTATTTTCCAATCTATTTTTCATCATGGTTGCATTGATACTACAGAGTATCCGAGTATATATTGTTTTCATTTGTAAGGGTTTATTGTGTTCTTTATAAACTTTCTCTACTTCCTCTTTTGTAACATGCATTTTCATGTATAAGATACAATCATATTCATGGTGTTTTTTTTTTTTCAAATGCTTATCTTGAACACTGGAATATGAGAGGACCAAGTAGGTGTGCCATTAAATGGTGCTTCTTTTTGCCTTCGGGCATGTGACAAATCCAACTGTGTTTACTTCTTTATTTGCCTTTCCAAGAAGAACTGGTAAAACATTCTTTCATTTAGCTGTAACTTGGGTCATTTACTGCAACAGTGTTAAGATTGATTCAATTTTTTGCCTATAGGATGTCACTCTGTCACTGTAGAAGGGGCCACAGAGGACTTAAGGCCATTTTGTGTTTTTCTTTGTTTCATGAGTCACCATGACTGAGGAAACCAAGTGACCATTCTATTAGTGAATAACACATATAGTTTGTTACTAAGATTGGATTTTAAGCCTTGCTAGCTTAGGAGAGCATGTTGTATCTTATACTCTAGAACAATTTAGTTTTCTGTGTGAATAATCTTTGTGAACACAGTGGCACCTCAGTGTCTTGATGAAGCACTAGACGGGTACTTTATAGAGGTATTAGTACTAATGATGCCTTACATTTCTGTTGTACACATAAGACTTTCAAAGTTTTATATCGAATACAATAATCACTGACAGATTTATGATTTGATGCAAAGCTACTTAAATTTTCTCTCTACTCTCTGAATACAGGTAGTTATAAGTATTATATCACAGATGAGATTCAGAAAGGTCAAATAAAATAATATGCTGGGATGTTAAGTGGATTTCAACTCAGAGGACCTGGGGTCCAGTCCTGGCTCTGTTACTTACTCCCTTGGTATCTGGGTGAGCCCCTTTGAGCCTCTTTAGACCTCACTTTCTTTAATCTGCAAAATCACCTGATTGCTAGTTTATAATCTGTTATCCTTTCTGTGACTCGACTGTGCTCATAAAGCTAACATATGTTAAAATGGCATTCAGTCTTTGGTCTCGCCTGATTCCATGTACAACGCTCGTTGGAACAGTTTTTCTAGAATTTGAGTGAGTTGGGTGAGGCAGATGTTAAATCCATTTTTACAGATTAAGAGAGTCAAGCTTAGAGAAATTAAGTAATTTTCTTAAGGTTGTATAATTAATAAATGAAAGATAGAACTAGAATTCTGACCCAAGCGTTTTCCTTGTGTTTTTATGGCTACAATAGTAATCCATCTAAGCCAAGTACTACCTATAGTTATATAACATCTTTAAACCAATTTAGTGGCTTCATTATTGACAGAAATGCTTCATAAACCTCATTTTTTTCAATCTTTCAATCTTTCTTCTGCTCCCCTGTAGTATACATCTAGTGGTTTTAATCTATTGTATAAAATTGTAGATAAATTGCATATAAACTCTTCCTAATGTGCCATCTTCTAGCTTTAAAAATTCTTTTAAAATGTACCCTGAAGGACAAGTCAGTGTAGATTTAGGTCTCAATCTCCTTAAGCAGGTTGAATAATACAGTCTTTTCCAAGGCTAAAATCTATCAGACAGAAAAAATTGCCTCATAGAAAGAAAAGTTTCATTTTAAATAGACATTTATTGGTAGGTCAGTTTCAATAGATTGCCTATTCAGTTTTGCTCAACTTTTTTACACCTGGTGGGGGGAGAGGTAGGGGTATTATGTCTATTCTGTTCTGTACTCAGGTTTGTGGTTTGGAGTAGGTTCAACCCTGAAGGAAGCTTGACCTTTAATTAAAGTACAAGTTATTAACTTGGATCTATGGACTTTTGGGGTGAGGGGGTAACCATTTTTCAGTATAGCAGGTTTTCTTTGTAACCCTATATGATTTATTTTATGCATTTAAAAACATTAATCTGAGAAGGGATCCCTAGTCTTCCCCAGACTGCCAAAGGAATCCACGACACACACAAATGTTAACCCCTAAATCAGAGGGTCCACGATCCCTCTTCTGTCACACTTTGACTCAATAAGCCTTTCACCCTAATCCCCATAGGGACACTTTTACATTTATGGCTTACATCAGTAGACTGTCTTAAAAGGAAGAAGAGGAGGAGGGGATAGAGATAATACTCACTGTATAGCATGAATCATTCAAGTAATTTATTCCTACATACAAAAGAAATGCTAAACACAGGACACTAAAACCTGAATTTAATGATTATAAACTTGAAACAGGATTCAGTAGCTTAACTCATAACTACTCTTACTCCTCTTTTGGGAGGCTGGAAACAAAGTCCATCGGAATATAAAGCATTTTCCAGGCTTGCTGATTAAGACTTTTACATTTCAACCTGGTGCTATACTTTCCAGCCCCCACCCCCCACCTCCATCCCTGGTAAATAACTACTTATGAAATAGCTAGTCTTCAACCAGTCCTCTTGCCAGTGGCATTTTCTTCTGATGACTGAACAAGATATAACCTTCTGCCAGCCAACTTCACCCAAATGGAACCCAAGAACTCCAGACACCTTCAATCCACAAGATTTGCTCCAATCCAGGGTTACTCATTACTCAAAAGAAGCAACCTAAACCTACCCTCAGCTTTGCCTAGGCAGGATTTGTGTTTTAACTGCCATGTGCTCACAACTGCATGGAACCAATGAAGCCTATGTGAATGTGGAAATGGGGCCAGCTGCCCTTCCCCCACCCAAGTTTACAGAAGCAACTGAAACAGTTCAGCATGATTCATAGCAGTAAGGAAGAAAGAGGTGAAGGACTGGGCCTCTCCCTTTTGTAGTTCCATTGAGTAATCACTTCTTTTGACTCTATAGATAATAAGGAAGCTCTTTATCTCATAGTTCAACACTTTCAGTGATGGCCTTAAAGCAAGCCTTGAAAAGTTTCTACTTAGTCACCTAGAAACAGAAATGGCAACTCTGAGTATTTTTCCATAGGGAGGATGGGATGAATGACTTAGGAGTACAAGTATCTTTTTTGGATCATCATTGTCAATTCACTATGAAGTTTATACAGCTGATATCTCAGTCAACATAATGAAAATCTTTCCCCTTAAACCCATTTCCCTTTCTAATTTCCTTATTTTTGTTGAGGGCAACACCATTCTTCCCTTTACCCAGGTTGACAAATGTAGACTTATCTTCATCTCCTCGTTCTCATCCACTATATACAATCAATTGCTAAGTCTTATACATCTTTTGCCTTTCTCTACTCATACCACGATTACCTTAATTTTGGTCCTTACCACCACTTGCCTGAATTACAACTACAGTTGTTCTGTCTTCATCCAGTTGCTTTTCTCTCTGATCCACTCACCATTTTGGTCATTTTTTAAAGTTTGTGTCTGATTCTTTGTGACCTTATTTGGCATTTTCTTGGCAAAGATACTGGGGCGGTTTGCCATTTCCTTTTCCAGCTCATTGAACAGATGAGGAAACTGAGGTGAACAAGGTCATTGCCCAGGATCATACAACTAATATGTGTCTGAGGGCAGATTTGAGCTCAGGCTCATCTTCCTGACTCCAGGTCTGATGCTCTATTCACCGTGCCAACCAGTTGCCCCAACTCACTCACCATAGAGTTGCCAAATTTATTTTCCTCAAGCACAAATTTGAGAATTTTACTCCTTTTCTCAAGAATCTTCATTGACTCCCTATTGTCTCCAGGATAAAATTTAAACTTAGATGGACCTTTAGAGATCTTCATAATGGCATCTCCCTCCAGTCGGATTATATGTTATGACCCTTGTATACATTTTGTATTAATTTGTTTATTGATCATCTTTTTCTAGATTCCCCCACCCCCAGCCCTATATAATGTTTCTTGAGAGCAGAATTTGTTTTATTTTAGCCTTTGTATGCCCACTCTATAGCACAATATCTTGCTTATAAATAGGAGATGCTGAATAAATGCTTGTTGAATTGAATAACAAAATATTTTAAATTTCATTTCAAATGATTTTTTACCTTTTCTAGCAAAATTTAAAACTCTAATTCAAGATCCATCCATTATTTAATAATGGGCATCTCATTGATATGGGAAGATAAAGATACTAATTTGCTGTTAGTAATATAGTATGGTGAATAGGTTGGGCTTGCTTTAGAATCTCACAAGAACAGTTATTCACCTATTCAAATGATTTCACTTGTAGATTACAGCTGCAGAAAGAAAGAACAGTCCCATAGAGTGAATACACAGACAGACAGACAGACAGACACACACCCACACACACACACCCGCACCCACACCCACACATCCAGTAATTTTTGACCTGGAAAGAAAATGGGAACTTATCAGTTGGAGACCAGTGGAACAAATTGTTTTATTTCAATGTTAGTTGCCTCATAAGAAGTGAGACCTATGAGGAATTTGGAGAAATAGGGGGAGATTTGAATGAACTGAGGCGAAGAAAAGTAAAATCAAGAAGGCAACATACACAGTGACAACAGTAATATAAATGAGAATAGTAAACATGAAATTCTGTTTAGTTATCATGACTACCTTTTTTTCGTCCTTGGAGAAGATATGAAGAAATATACTTACCTTCTTTCCTTAGTAAGATGGGTTGGCAGGAAGTATAGATGAAAACGATTGCATGTACCATTAGGCATGGTCATTGTGTCAATTGCGTGTTTTTTAATCATTGCTGCTATACTGTTATGGGAATCTGAAGATCTTCCCTGCCCCTAGGCCCTTTGCTAAAGTGGCTACGTGACTCTGAGAACCTTCCCTGATTTGGAAGTATACTCTGCCCCCTAAAAGGCTGAATGTGGTCACGTGGAGCCTGTGGTGGGAGGCTTGTTTTTCGGGAATGCCCGTGCCTTGTAGCTTTGTGATTGGGCAGTGTTGGTCAAGAGAGCTGTGACATTCTCCGAGCCAGGAGAAGGCTATATATATACCCTGATGTGAGGTTTTGCTTTGGGGCTCACTTTGAGAAGAGTTGTGTGATTTGGCCAGATGAGACTCTGGGAAGCTGTTGAGCCCCCCGGCTTTGAAAAACCCACATATTGGTACTTCCCTCTCTGGTAACTGACTAGGTATGGATGTAATGATCAGACACTGGAAGCTCTTCTGCTGATCTGTTTCTTTGTTTGCTTGTAACTTGTGTTTGTAACGTGTGTTTGCGTTCTCTGAAGTTCAGGGTGCTGACTTTTTCCCCCGAACTAGGTAAATGATATATGTTTGACTGATTAAAGTGAGATTGTTAACCCATTTTGAGTTGCTTTCCTTTAGAAAAGCAGATCTAAGGACCTGTGCTAGCAGCCATCCTGGGCGTGCTAGGGTGCTTGCTGATACACATGCTAATTACTGTTGTTGCTATAAGGGGATAAATTTCTTGGGAGGATATATCCAGAAATGAACATGTTGTCAAAATAATAGGCATTTTCATACAAACCCTCATTGATTCCAGGAATTTTTTTTTTTAACACTGTTAACTATTAACAGGAACAAAATAAAAATTTTAAAAATAATTTTTTTGGCCCAATTTAATATTTATGCTCTATAATATATTTTTCATAAATTTATCTCCTTGGAAGTTATACTGATAATTTCTTTCTGTCTTTCCCCACAATAGAGAGATATTTTTAAAGTCCTCTTCTAATTTACTAGTAAATATGAGCTACAGCAAAAAAAAAGTTTTTGGAGTAGTTTAGATGTAATAAATCACCTTATTATCTGCTATTCCCTACCCCACAGGAACTCAGTATTTCTTTGTCACTTCTTTGGGTTGATGAATTTTGCAGTGGGTATTCTTGATTTTTAGATGGTATTAAAATTGGTTTATTACTTTAAGATCTCTCCAAGGACGAGACACATATCAATGTTATCAAAATGATAAACTTCTGTTTCATTAGATATGTAAAAATTTCATATCAATCTTGCTCTACAATGAAGTGTCTGGATGTTTTTAGAGCATCCCATTAATAATTTTCATTCTTTTTCTCTTTACCCCTCCCCATATACCTTTTTTAAAATTGATTTGTTTATTTACTTTTAGTTTACAAGATTCAGTTCCAGAGTCCCTTGAGTTTCAAATTTTCTCCCCTCCCTCCCTTCTCCCCCCCCATGGCAGCGTGCAATCAAGTATAGGATCAGAAAATACTTTCACATTGGACATTAGTCTAGTTGTATAGAAGGGTTGTAACCAATGGAGTGAACAGTGAGGAAGAAGAAACAAAACCAAACATGGAAAACAATGAGAGCATGTAGATTGCTTCAGTCTTCATTTAAACTCTGTTCTTTCTAGATCTTTCTCTGATTGTAGGTATCTTCTTCCATCCTGAGACTTGTAGAGTTGTCTTATAAACTGTGTGTTGCTGAGAAGAGTTCAGTTTATCAAAGTTGGTCGTCGCACATATGTTGTGTCTGTCATTGTGTACAAATTTCTCCTGGTTCTGCTCTCTCACTTAGCATCAGTTTGTATAAGCTTTTCCAGGTAAATATGAAGTGTATCTGCTCCTCATTTCTTATAGCATAATAGTATTTCATTACATTTATATACCACAACTTGTTTAGCCATTCCCCAATGGATGGGCATCCCCTTAATTTCCAGTTTTTTGCCACCACAAAGAGAGCTGCAATAAATATTTTTGTACATCCTCATATACTTTTTTAAAAGTTGAGTATTTTTTAATATACTGCTCTTAAAAGCATTTCTCCAATTATCAGTTGTTACAGGAAGTCATTGTATTTAATGCTTGGGTGAATTTTGAGTTCATAGACATCTTAAGAATGTGACAACTACAGGACAGGTAGAACAGCTTTTTGCTGGCCAGCCTTCATCTCTAGAAGAGGACCAGAATTCATTATTAGTCAAAATTTTTTCTTGTTGTATTCATATTGGTAAGTTTTTCCACATAGTTTATTCATATATATATGTATCTTATTTTTGAGACATGGAATTGACTTTAATAGAGAATCACAATACCAGAGCAATAGGTTATTACAGAAATGCCACCATTTATATTATAATAGAAGTGCTAAATCTGAGTTTTGGAATGCATTTATTCTAATAATTTTCTCTTTTCTCTAATGTACTTTAGCAGTGGAAATTTTGCCTCTGTGAATGAATTAAATATCTGCCTTTACTCTTTTAGAAGGTTTCTGTCTCTGTGGTTTAATTAAATGTTACAGTAACAATTACGTGATCATAGCTTTAGAGCCTTAATGGTCACTAGGTGTCATCTAATCTACCCAGACCCTGCTCCTTTTCTGAATGAGGAAAGTGGGTTTTTCCAAATTCGCACAGGTAGTTAGATGCAGTGTAGAGATTTGAATGCAGGTCCTCTTACCGTAAGTCCATGACATAATCTTCCTACTGCCCTTGGGTACCTTTCCAATTTCCCCTAGTGCAAGTATCAATATCTCCATTTCACAGGTGAGGAAACTGAGACTTGGGGATGTTAAAACTCCTTGTCTGTGATCTCACAGCTAGAAGTGTGGGAACTTGGAGAGCCAGATGAAATCTGAATGAGACAATTAATTTTCTAGAAATATCATTTTAAATAACACTTGAGGGACATGAAATCAATTATAGTTCATAAGATTTAATATGCGGGGTAAACTATTGAAGAAAATGTGTGTGTTTAGTATATGAAGATTAAAATTTTAAAAAGGATAGTTGGAAAAGGTAGAGTTGAACATAACAAATAGGAAGGAATGAAAACTCTGATTATGCCATCTCCTATGAGGACAATGTAGAGAGGAGAGGATCCAAGATTTTTAAAATGCATCTTGCTATCTGTCAATTTCATCAACAGTTACATTTCAATGTCAAATGGATTCTACAGTGATTTTTAGATATTGATGATATTTAATAGGAAAACATAAGTATATTAGGTATCCTTGGTGTGAACCTACTCCCAGTTAGAAGTCTTGAAAACAGAAATGGCACTGATAAGTCTGAGCACTGTTTTGCAGCTGATATGAGGTTTGTCATTTGAATAAAGTTTTCATCACTCTTGTGGGATTTTTTTATGCATTATTCACTCCTTTATCATAAACCACATTTTTGTAGAGATCTTTCATGTAGATGCACTTTCCAGTAACACCTGACATGCATTTTAAAATATAGCTTGTAATTGTTATTGATTGTCAGTAAACTAAATGAAAAGTGACTGCAGTGTAAGATTTGAACCTTGGTCTTCTGCCCAACTAAAATACAGCGATTTGAGAGTACATTAATACTTAAAATAGCTTCCTAGATGCACAATTTGTTGGTCATTATTATCCTGATTTCTAGCACTCAAATGCTATTTAGCATAGATATCATAACTGTATCCTGCTTCATACTCCACAAGCCTTCCAGAGAGATAATCAGTATTTTTTCCAAATATGGCACTATCTTAAGATAAGTCCACCCTGTACTGGCAGAATAAGCTACTAAGTGTCCATGTATTGTCCTTGTCACACCCCACTAAGAGAGATTGCTGACATGTGTATGCTGTGTATGGACCAAGTTGCCAGCTGACCGCTTAAGACAAGGTTAATGGCTCTAGGCATCTCAGACTTTTTTTGTAGCTCTTTTGAGGATGTGAACTTCAGATGATATGAAAAAGAAGTGAGAGGGGAATTCTGTCTTTACCACAGGCAGAAAAGGTGCCTTGCAAGTGTTCTCCATACAGTTTTATGCTTTCTGGAGAACTGAATTCTTTATTAGAGCACAGGGCTTGACAAAGGGCTGCTTTTTCCAAAGAATTCTATAGCTGTAGCCACCTTTGGGCTAGCACAGGGACCTACACATTTACTTTTAGATGTGCTCAGATGAAATTGTAGGCTAAATACAAGGATAAGGGGTGGTCGCTATTAGCTATATATCCCTGTATAGAAGAAAATAGTACAGAGGCAAGTTTTCAGATACTCCAGATACGGTTTTTCTTGTAACTTTTCTGTTTTTCTGCCCCCATCCCCTCTTTGACGAAACTCTATGAATTTAGGCAACCACCCTCTATACAATTTATAAGCTTAGAGAGATGCTTCGGATATTGCAAGAGATTGAGTGACACAGCCAGTTAGTATCAGAGGTGGCATTTGAAGCCAGGATTTGCTAACCCTTAAGCCACTTCTCTGTAGACTCCTAGACTGCCCCTTGCTTTGATTCTTTTAACTTGGCTTTCTCAAACATCGAGTCATTGTCCCAAATAGAAAGTGTTTATTCAGTGTCCTTCGAAATTGTCATCTTGTTTGATGTTATATATCCCACAAAGTGCAACCTCTGCATATGACAAATCCTTTTCCTTTTTCAAGTCAAATGTTCGTGATTAGCATAGCCAATGAAATGTCTTGCTCATTTCCTGGAGCTGTTATCTAGACTGGGGACTTAAAACCCAAGGTCAAGCCATTTCCAGGGGCAGGTGGCTGACTCTCAGTGGTCCTACTGGTTGCTGCATCTGTGTGCCAGGAGAAGCTGCACTGCAGGAGGGGTGGATCCATCCAGCTTCAGCAGCTGCTTTTAAAATGCCTCCTGCTACAGATGTTTTGTTTCTGGAGCCCTTGACCTTGGGAATAATTTTTGAAGCTTCTGTTCCTCCTATAACTCAACTTTAGCAGCTGCTTCAAAACTTTCCACTGGTGGTGGTCCAGAATCAGGGGTGGGGCACCAGTGACATTTTATTTATTTTTAAAAGATTTTCCAACGTTAGATCTAGGTTCTGGGCATATACACATGCACACCAAACAAAATGAAAGAGGTAGCATTTCACCTGGTGGGCGAGTCACTCAGCCTCTCTGAAAATGTATAATCATCTGGAAAATGGGGATAATATTAGAATATGTGCCCTTCCTACCCCTCTGGATTTTTTTAAGGATCTGATGAAATAATACCAGCATTTTAAAACTTGAAAGCTCTATCAAAATATGAAATCTTTTGCCCCTAACTTGGTATTTATAACCCTTAGGTGAGTCCATTTAACATGTTGGCACCTCAGTTTCCATATCTATAAAAAAGGGAGCTGTGTGATTTAGACTGGAGAGCCTCCAGTGCCCCTCTGACCTCTTTGGTTTTGAATCTTCTGTTTTTTTCTCTTTTTTTGATTTTTTTCCCCAACCATCTTGCTTCATTTGACCATTTCAGCTAGTAAGTCACAGCTGTTTAGTTTTTGTGTGTGTGTGTTATTGTTGTTTTGGATGTATGCTCACTTGTGTGTGCATGTATGGTGGCTTGTCTTCTTTTTTTTTTAACAGGGGAAGGAGGTAGAAGGGAGCCAAGGTCTAAGACATCCATGTAAATCTAGTATGGGATCTGATTTTAAATTTCATATTATGTAGGACTTCAATGTTAACAGAAGGGACTGCCCTTTCCTTTTCTCTTTCACCTGTTCACTCCCCAATTTTTTTCTCTCCTCAATAGAAACAGCAAAGGGGGGGGGGGACTATTATGGGATTCCAAAATTCCCAAGTACTCTGAAATAATGGATGGCAATCACAGCTTTCTTAGAAGGTGAGAAAAACTATTATCCCTTGATTCAGCCTACCTCCAGGCAATTGTGCCTGGCTTATGTGGCATATACATCACATGTACATTCACATTCCAATTTAGTAAAATAGGAAAGGTAATATTAAGCATTTGTTGCTTTTTAACCTTGTCTGTGTTTCTGCACCCATATCTTTGCCAAGATGATACCTCCTCCATGGAAAATTCCAGGGCCCTGCCTGCCAAGGAGTTTCAGTGGTCAGGAATAACTGAATTTTTGAATTAGATGAGATTTGTTCAGGTGTGATAGGAGGAAAAGGAAAGATGAATTAAGTTCCTGACATCCTGATCTTCCATTTTTGCCAAATGAATTTGGTTAATTTTTGTGTTCCTATGTTCTCCTTTCAATGGTTTCTGCAAGTCTTTCCTTAGTAGCAAAAGGAAATTTAAATGAGGATCTTGGCACTTTATTCACTTTACTACATGTATTGCTTCAAAACTCATAGCATTAATTACTGGACAAAGAAATTGTATTTTTTATGATGGGCATGACATTTTTGTTGGTAGATATGTATCAGTGACCTTGATCCCTAAGGTAGCTGACAGTGTTCTCTCCATAATTATTTCTTACCACCTTTAACTCAAATCTTAATTGTTTTCCCTTTGAATACCTATTTAGGCAGGTAGGTCTTAGTGTGCACATTCTTCCACCCTATAAATACACCAGGTTTATTCTTCTGAATCTCTCATCTTCCTGGATATTCTTTCAACATATGATAGCTGTCTCCATAACTGTCTTCTCAGTTTTTCACCTGTAGCTTCCTTCATGTTCTGGATTAAATCATCTTGGTTCTTGTATGGATTGGCCCTATTGATTCAGCATCTCCCAGATTAGGAGAAAGTAAAGCTTATTGATATCCAGGAGATCAAATCTCAAAATGAACTGGGTCTCTCCTACTACATACATACAGTTGAATTTAAAATGTGAGCCTTAAAAAGAGTCATCTGAATGCAGTGATTTGCAATCAAGGAAAAAATAAATGACATCTTGAGATTAGTTACATCACATTCCAGCTAAATAAAAAGTGAGAAATTGGGGGGCGGAGCCAAGATGGCAGCATAAGAGCAGCAACATATGGCAGCTCTCACATAGCCACCCCAAAATACCCATAAAATATGACTCTAAACTAATTCTAAAACTCCAAAATGCACACAAATATATTTTCCACTAAAGTCATGTCGGCTACAAGGAACTATATCAGCACTGCAAACCAAAACCAGCCTGGCCTGAAACCGCGGCTGTGTCCCAGAGCGGCTGAACGAGAGGAGCCGGGAGGTGGCTGGACGAGAGGAGCTGAGCTCCAGCTGGAGCTTCGGGTGAGTGGATTGGTGGCAGCTGCAGCAGTATCCAGAATTAGGTCAGTGGGGCTTGAGAGGTCATGGGAGAAAAGTGGTCCAGCCAAACTGCCTCCAGGGCTAGGAAGCGGAATGCGGAGGTCCTGCACCCACCTCCACATTGTGGCTTCAGAGCTCTTGGCCTGCAGACTGCGGGGGGACCAAGGGATCATTCAGAGGCCAAGTGTACTCACATTGAGTGGCCTGGATCCGGATCGCAGTCTTAGGCTTTGGTCCTGTGGTTCTTTTTTATTCAGTGAGTCAGAAGTGGGGGAGGGACCTAGCAACCTCCTAAGAGCTCCGGCAGCTGGGAAAACCCCAGCGATTTGGGACAGAGCTTTCCCCTCTGGAAGCAGAGCTCCACGGAGATTAAAAAAAAATACGGACTGACCAACCATGAATAAGAATAAGCATAAGAAGCAAAGTAAGAACAGCAACCAAACCCTAGATTCCTTCTTTGGGGAAAAGAAGGACCAAGGCAGAGAGCTGCAGGAAGACAGTGAAGCCAGAGCTCCCCCACCAAAAGCTTCCAATAAGCACGAAGATTGCCTTAAAGCTAGAAATGAGCTGAAGAAGGATTTTGAAAACCAAATAAGAGAAGTGGAAGAAAAATTGGGAAGAGAAATAAGAATGTTGCAAGCAAATCATGAAAAGAGAGTCAGCAATCTGACTGAAGAAATTAA
>CM053592.1:27686723-27718647 GCA_028646515.1 Pseudochirops corinnae | reverse complement strand
TTTTCCTCCTGAACTAGGTAAATGATATGTTTGATTAAAGTAAGATTGTTAACCCATTTTGAGTTGCTTTCCTTTAGAAAAGCAGATCTAAGAACCTGTGCTAGTAGCTGCCCTAGGCATGCTAGGGTGCTTACTGTTACACTGCCCTTCCTCCACTGACTTCAGCCTAAAAGGGTCCCTTGTCCCACTGCCTGTTTCTGACATCTCAAGGAGCAATTATGAATTCATGTTCCATATAAGTACTGCAATAAAGTCACTTGATTCTATAATTGTTCAAGCATAATACTATAATTCAGCTGTATTTATTTTTATCTTAATATGCTTTTGTGTACTGACCCAAGAACTTGGCCGTGACATGTAACACTGTTTCTAAGGGAAAATGCTTTCAAAATTCCAAATAATTAAGTTGTATATGAACTTCTGGCATATAACAAGTTACTTAACTAAGGGCAGCCTATAGATTAAAAGTAATTCATCTGCCCATAACTAAGTATTAAGGGAGGAAATGATTATATCTGATCTGTATGATCCTGGATTCAATGAATCAGGAAACCAAAAAGAGATGAGATGAAGCTGTTGCCTCTGGCTTTTTAAAATCAAATTGGAATAATATTTGCTTATCCATCATGATGCAATTAGGCTGTATGCATCACATGTCCTCCAAAAGACAAGAAACATTTCTCAGGCCATGCATTTGGGTTTTATTGTAAAATATATATTTCATTTCAGAAATTAGCAAAAAAATCATTACTTAACTGATACTTTAAAACATTTCCCTGTTTTCTAACTCTGCCAAAATAAAACTTCCAATTAATATTTTGTTTCAGTATGAACAGCAGTCTTAGAATATTATCTTATTCATAATTAATAACCCTAATACTAACATATTTTCATTTCTTTAATCAAACAAATTTTGAGTTTAATTACTATGACTATTTTCCTATATTTTTTGTTCTCTATCTCTGGATGCTGAATATTTTTTGAATAACTTAAATCATTATTTGATACAAAAAATAATTTATATCAGTGAAAACTTAAAAGCTTTAGAGCTTGAATGATACTTGACATATCATTGTTGGAGTCAAAGTTTTATGGATTAGACAACTGAGGCACAGAGAGCTTAGCCACAGTAACATCAAAGGCTGACAAGTTTTAAAATTTGTCATATCATCTAAACAGTGTCTTCTCTAATATTTTTACTTATTCCTTGTATCTTAAGAGAAAACAGCCCTAGACAATGTGACCAAATTTAAAATGTTCTATATGTTGAGGAGACAGTGGGAAGAAGAGCATCAATGCCTTCTTGCTCTCTACAACTGTACGTTCTCATCTTCATCATTTTCTGCCCTCCAAAGTATTTGTTTCCCCTAACCCCTTTTTCTCTGAGAACTGTAATCAAATCCCCACTAACACTACCTCTGAAGAGTGTGTTATTGGATCACTCTATATTTTCATTCAATATTGTGATTTCTCAGGCCATAACTCCCAGGGCCACTATCCCCCCCAAAAATATATTGTCCCTTTCTTTAGAATATAAGCTCTATTTTGAAGTTTGGGACTACTTTTGTATTTAGATAGACAGAATTTAAGTGCATGGCACATAGTAAGCACTTAGAAACGTTTTGTCTATACACAAACCAAACCAAGAACTAAAACACAGTTTGGGTGCTCAAATTCAAAATTCTCATTTTCTGAAGACACACTGAAATGCCAGAGATTCAAAGAAACACAGTTCGGGTGCTCAGATTCAAATTTCCTCAAGGTAGGTCCAAAGTACTGGCTCTACCACCAATTTTAACTCATGCTGATTTTTCTATAGGGTGACCCATGAGCATACCCATCTCACCCCCACTTCTTGCTGCTATATACAATCACCACTGCCCTCATCCTATTTCTTCTAATAGCCTTGCTATTAGATTCTTGCTACAGAAACTCAGTTGAAGCAGGAAGCAGGCTGCCTTCACTTCCATGGTCATTTTTTCCTCTCTTCCCCCTGAAAATAACCTCATGCATCTCTTCTGTCCTACTCTACATTTTCCTGGGCTGAACCTAATACCACCTGCTCTCTATAGCTTTTCCACTTTTATCTATCTTCTGAAGCTTGGTGAGTAAGGTCATCCACTTGTCATTTGCAGGGGAGGTAGGGGTGGATGCACAGCCATACCCAGTCTACATCTCCAATAAATATAAAGCTCTATACCTTTTAGTTACTTGTGGGATTGTGAAGATATAGTACACTACTAAAAAAAAATCCTCTATAAAACACTGCCTATTTCTTTCTTTTATTTTTATGTAGAGAGGCAGACATGAATGGTTTGTGATTTGCACTGCTACAAGACCTAAAATAACTGTTGAGATTACTGAACCATTTGAGGAAATATTTTTTAAAATAAATAATAAAAATAATAGCTAATATACTTAAATCATTTAAAGATTTGCAAACTACTGTTCCATATATAATATCATTTAAGTCTTACATCAACCCTGTGAAGTATTCATTTTAGAGATATGAACTGAAACCAAAAAAGGTTAAATGACTGGCTCAAGGACACACAAACAGCAAAAATGAGAGCAAGGATTCAAACCCAGGTCTTCCTGATTCCAAGTTCAACATTCTATCCACTGCAAATAGAAATAGTCAATTTACCTCCTGCTCTCAAGTGAGAGCCTATATGAAAACACTTTTATTATTTGTTTTTCTTGTATGTAGTAATTCATATATTTACTTCCATGAGATCACTCACCCCCACTGGCATGGATGCCCCTGGAGAGCAAGGCTTTTTCTTGGTATCCCCCAAGGCTTCCTTAGGGCAATTCCTGGCACATAATAAAAGCTCCATAAGAGTTTGTTGATTGATTGCTGAAGGCAGGAGCCTGGGGACAGACAGAAAAGAGGAGAGGAGATGGGGAACTGGGGAATGGGAGGGACAGGGGGTTGGGAGCTGGCCGAGGTGTTCAGCACTCAACCCCAAAGTGGGAAAAGCTTCTCAGGATCAGGGCCAGCTCCAGGTGCATGGTGCCCCCCACTGCTGTGTGGAGCCAGTAGCCCTGCTATAGACCACATCTCTGTGCAGAAGCTGGGGCCCACACCCCATGAAGGCCCATGCCAGCTGCTCTCACTGGCCACCTAAGGAAGACCATGTCACACAGTCAAGGCTGTGGGCCCCAGGGTTGCTGGGGGTGGGAGAAGCCATAGCTGGACAACTGGCAGCGCCCAAAGATGTTCTGAGACCACTCCTGCAGGTAGAGCTGAGGCCAGCCCTTTGGCGGCAAAATGCAGGTCAATTGGGTAAGACCAGTAGGCTATGTTGCCCAGCTAAGAGGTGTCCATTTGTGTCTGGCCTTCTTGAACACCTGAGAGCAGTTTCCATGCTCCTCCAATGTAGATGCCTCACTTGCAGAAGAGGCTGTTCTCAGAAAAGCTTGTTGCCCCAGTGATCTGCCCAATTACATGGACCTCGGCCATGGCCCTGAGGAGAGGAGAGGAGAAATGTCAGAAGACCCCAGGAATACTTGGAGTTCAGCAGTCACTAAACTGCTGCCTGGCCTTGGATATAGCCCTAGGCCTCAGTTTCCTCACTGGAGAAACCTGAAGACTTTGGGACCCATAGTCAGGTTCAATGGCTTCAGGTGCCTGCTCCAGCCATTGTTCTCAAAACACTTTTATTATTAAGAGAAAGTGGGTTCAAAAATCGAAAAAGCTATAAAAAAAAAAAAAATAGAAACAGGGAAAATGACCTAGATCACACGTTCCCAAAGTGGGAACTCCACTGGGAGTAGAAGGTGGCACAGTGGAACAACCAGGGCAGGGGGAGTAACCTTGGTGCAAATAGGGGGTGTTGTTGAATAAAAATAAGGGGGAGATGGAAGCATAAGGAAAGAAGAGAACATTTTGAAAAATCGTTCATACATATTTCATCTGTTGTGTAACAGAGTTACACTACATACTACATACAATATTGTACTGTACGGTTACATGACATAATACTGCATCAACAAAATTTCAATGCAAGAAAAAAACCACAAAATTATAATAAAATATTAAGTTTGATATGTCATTTAAAAAAAATTTATATTTTTTGAAATAACACAAAATTTTTAAAAAAGCATTGAAGGGTTAAAGAAAGTAGATTTCCAGGAGGACACTGAATATTTTTTTTTAAAGAGGATGGTAGGCCAAATAAGTCTAGGCACCTCTGATCTAGAAGAACCAACTCCCATAGTGTTTCTGTGTCTGTCCATGACTTAAAGCATTTCTCCCCATGTTCTCTGATGTTTTTCCAATTCATTTTGCTATACTGCATGAAATTCCACCAATTAAAAATTCACCAAAATTAGCAATCAACTTCTTTAAAATACATACATCTCCAAGAGTATTAGAGGGATGTCAGTCACCCATTAAAGTTTGAATACAAGAATTCTTTCTTCTTGACCGTTAACTGAGAGACTCAATCAGCTGCAGGGAGATAAACGGAAGCAAGGTGGATAACCATTGTGACCATGCAGTGGGTTTGAGGAATGGAGCGGGTTTTTGGGTGAGGCGCTACACTGGAGAGGTTATATCAACATGAGGCCATCTGGACTGAGAAGGATAACACTCAAGATCACAGAAAGGTAAATGGGAGAAAGCCAAAGAAAAATTTCAGCTATTTCCAATTTTTGTCTAAGGTTGGGTCTTTGCTCCAGAAAGCAAAAAGGCAATTCTCTCTCTCTTCCCTTCTTCCTCCAATATAACAAAACAAACAAAAAGACCTAGAACTGACAGTTCTTCCACATTATATATTTAATTGTTAAGTTAATCCATGAAGGACATTAGTGCCAGGTAAAGTCATTCACATGATGGAATGAAAAAGGGAACTTTTGAAAATTATTGAGTGAGAGAATTCCATGAGGAAAAGGAAATATTAATCTTAACAGTTATATAAAAATTTTAATTGAATTCTAGTGCCTACCCACCTTTTATTTCCAATTTTTCATGTATATAGCTTGCTTATATGAATTTCTTTGCTTTTTGTCTCCGCCATTAGATGGGGGGCTCTAAGGACAGGGACTTTGTTTTGCCTCTTTTCGTATCCCTAGAACTTAGTATAGTCCTTGATACATGGTAGGTGCTTTAATAAATGGTGACTAATTTCATCAAGAAGGTAGCAGCGATAATTCATGTATAAAACTAATGAAAGACAAGATTAGTTTGGTAGCAGTGGGAATGGAGAAAAGGTGACAGTTCAAAGGAAAAATATCAATGGGACACATTAAAAGATTGGATATGTAGGATGAAGAAGAGTAAATGGTAATTATGAGGCTTCCAACTCACATGATCAGGAGAAGAGCGATACCACTGACAGACAGAGGGAATCTACGAGTGCAAACTCGTAGTCAATGGAAATGTTTGAGGCAAATTTTAGACTTGTTTGAATTGAGGTATGAGACATCCAACCAGAAATCGGCAAGAGATTACAGGAGATAAAGCACTCAAACTTCAGAGGAAAAGTCATTAGGATCAATCTAGGTCCTATTAATGTGAATAATGAGTCATGGGAAATATTATTTTCACTGGATTATAACCAATGACCATATTTTACAAAATTATAACTTCAAATAGTGCAAATCTGAATATATGTGGCCACGTCAAGGGATGCATAATTTGCACTAATTCAGACCTAGTATAGATTTTGGAGTTACCAGTAGAGAAGTGAAAACTAAAACAATTCCAAGGGAAGAACAGAACTGAGAACAAGCAAGTATTGCCAGATACGCCCATTCAAGAAGCAAGGATGGGGGTGGAGAGAGAACAGCTAACAAAACAAAAAAAGGCAAGAGATCTACAATAATATTGTCATGAAAACCAAGGGCTGAGAATATCTGAAGAATGAATATGAAAAAAAGTGTCCAATATAACAGGGCAGGCAAAGTGAATGAACCCCAAGAAAAAGCCACTGGATTTTGCAATAAGGATGTGCACACAACTGCTGGCATTTTTACTTGTTCTCATACAGCTTCATCTCCCTCCAGGTGGTTTTGCCAGCATTCAGGTATGCCAGGGCCTTTTTGCTTTTGCAGAGATTTTCTAGCTCAGGATAAAAATGTATAGTTTTTTTTCTTCAACAGAAGCCAACCTACACTTTTATTTCTACCCCAATAAAACCCTTGAGAACCATTGCTTTATAAAACTGCAAGTTTCTTGGGGGCAGGAACTCTTTCTATTTCTTACTGAATTAATTTCCAAGGACATAGTACATGACTAACTACTTATTGGGCATTCAGAAAATGTTGACTTATTAGCCAGATTGACCCGAAACTTCATCATACTGGCAAGGAGCAGAGCTTATTTCTCTAAGAGTCACATTCTATAGCATGATATATAGAAAGAGTACTGAATTTTTTTCTTGAATGGACTAATGTCTAGTTCTGTCCCTTTAGACAAGTCGCCTACCCTAGCTAGATCTCAGTTTTGCCGTCTGTAAAATAAGAGTATTGAACTAGATTATTCCTATGGTCCCCATAACTAGGTGCACCTAGACCAGTGATTCTCAACCTGTGGGCTATGTTCAATTTGTAACAATGAAAATACATCCTGCATATCAGATATTTTACATTACGATTCATAACAGTAGCAAAATTATAGTTATGAAGTAGCAATGAAAATAATTTTATGGTTGGGGGCTCACTACAACATGAGGAACTGTATTAAAGGGTCATGGCATTAGGAAGGTTGAGAACCACTGCCCTAGACCCATAACAATGTCCTAGGACCATCTTCCTACCAAACCATCACTTGAGTTTCTCTAACACCTCCACTCCCTGATTTCTACATCTTAAGAGTAATCAAATAAACATAACATTTCAGAAAGAATTCTCATACAACTGACCTACAGCTTACTCACTATTTCTCTGATTCCCCAGATGAACCTACACCTTTCGGGCTCTCATCCCATCATATGTGTTGCCTTCCTTTATTAGAATACAAGTTCCTTCAGGACAAGGATTGACAATGGTTATCTGTATCCCCAATACTTAACACAACAGAATGACTCCTAGTAAGTGCTTAATAAATATTCATTCATTTCCTTCCCATTCCATGTTTCGAATGCATTCAAGTCCTATATCATAGTGCCCTCATTAAAAGGGCAATGGCTGTCTCAGTCTCCAATTACCTTGCTGGAATATACCAAAAAAATTAATAATGCATATTATCATAATAACCATGACGCTAGACTTGCACTTGTTCCATTTTTTTTAATCACTTATTTGTCTAAAATAACTAAAAACATTCAGGTCCTCTGCTCTCCTTTGTTCCACCTTCTGTTTTCATTCGCCATTTTACTGGCTATTTACATACTTGCTAGAGGTAAAGAAAATTAAGGGAGGTCATTTTTATTGATTATGACGCACTGAAATTCCAAGTCAAAGGTGTTCCAATATCTCTGAATGCATTAACAATGTCAGCATATCAAATCTATGCAGAAGATGCGTCATTGTACAGACAATGTGGTATGGATTGGAAACAGGACTGGACCAGGAATCAGGAGCGTAGGGATCCAGCCTTCATTCTGCCAATAACTAGCCATGAATAATGAGCCAAGTCACTGAGTAGAGCATCTGCAAGTCACAATTCCCTCATAAAAATAAGATGAAAATCAAATGAGATAGCAGAAATAAAATGCCTTGCAAACTTCAAAGTGAGGGCTACATAAATTCTAGCTATCATCATCATCATCATCATCATCATCATCATCATCATCATCCCTTTGCCCTATCTACCAAAATCAGAAGGGGGTCATGGAAAGCCAATGAAATAATGTGTATGAGTTTGGAAAGTGCAAAGGTAAGACTGCCGGTGGTAATGCATTAATAGTATTATCTTGCTTTTACATTTTTATTATTAATCTTGTTCTTATTATCATTAAAATATCAAACAAAAAATACTTCAGACAGAAATGTTCCTAGGACAAGCTAATGTCTTGCAATGATTAAAGATTGCCTTCATTTACTAGTTCACTCTGACTTGCAAATTTAAGCTCTTTCTTTCCGTAGCATACGCTACAATTTTTACGTTTATCAAGATGTCATTGGAGGAAGGCCCCAGAAGATGAAGGTGCTGTTGAACTGGCTATTTTTGAAGCCATATGTTTTTATATTATACACATATATGACTAATATGACTAAGATCTTTTGGTTCAGCTCCCTTTTTATCTTCAAAGCCATACTTGGTTTTATTTAGCAAAGATGAAGATGGATTTAAGGCTAGACAAAACCATAATGGACTTAAACTTAAAATTCCCCATTTTTTATCAATTGTTCTTGGGATTGTTGTGTTGGTGGCACATTTTACAAAGAAGAGTTTGCTATGCCATTATCAAATACTCTGGCATTCTCCCTATGCTTGGTGAATACTATACCTGCGGTACAAGAATAAGACAAGAGTGGGGAACTCAAAGACTTGATAGTAGCCAGTAAAGGCACTGTATATGTTACCAGGCTCTCAGTCACATTATACAGTAATTATCAAGTCAAGAATAAATTGCTTTTTATACTTCTTTTTATACTTTTTATACTTTTTATACCCTTTCTGCTCGACAGCCAACATAAGTTACTGCATAAATTGTTGTGCGGAGAGGTTGGCAAGTTTTTTAAATCTTCTACCAAATAATATAGGAGAATGCATTCCTTCAAGATGGTTGCTGTAAAAGACAGGCTTCTTTTTTTAAACATGTGTTCTGATAGAGTCAGTCTCTTAGCTGCATCCTTCATCTAACTCAGTAAGAACTCAAAGTCAACTTCATTTCCAAATATTTGAACTGATGCTTTTGTCTTGTTTCCTTTTTATATAGAATTTCTATAATTTTCATTAAGTAATGGTTGTCATTGACTCCAGGTTCTTTTTCTCTTTCCTCTTCAGATTTTAATAGTCTCAATCTCATCTCTTATTTCATCAAATCTAGGTAGACATTTCTCTAATTGCCTTTCACTGGTCAATAATACATTATTATGAAACTTCAAGCTGGGGTTGCCAAAAAGCAGTATGAACTAGGAAGACCAGTTTCCAATTTTGTTATGCTAGAGTCCCAGGGCATAATGAAATTGTGCATATCCTCAGTTCATGTCAAGTGTCCTAGAGGTTTGACTGCTTTAATATCCAGTACTATCTGCACACATGCATCTCTAACAAGTGGGACACTGATAGTTCTAATTCGCTCCAGTTTGTTGTGATTCTTCCTCCTCATTGTTGTTATTATTATTAAAATTGATTCTGTAAAACAAATCAAGTGAATGGCAGAGACTTGCATATCTTCATCCATTCTCCTTATGAGAGAAAATAATTTCTGCTCATTTCTTGATAGTCAACTCACTTATAAAATCTCTTCCTGGCTGAAAGTCATTCAATAAACTGTTTTGCTTCAGTCTGTAGTAATAAAACTATACAACACTATAAACATTTTCCATGTTTGACTCCAAGATATTTGGCTCTCTGGCTGGAAACACTAGTGCTTTTGTTTTTAAAATTACAGCAGGCTCTGCGACCTAATATTCCCAAGGATGCCAAATATTTTTTCTCTTCTATTGTGCAGTGCTAAAAACATTTATTTAACATATACAAGTGATTCATGGATGTTCAAGAAGACTAGTCTTATTTTTAATTACCTGTGAAAATGACAAATGTGAAATCAACAAAGTAAGCAAAGCAAAGATATCCAAATCTACTTCTGTCTTAAAGAAGTATTTTTGAACTTGATATTGGCATCCCAGGAGCCTTGGGACTGAAGTCAGTAAGACCTACATTCAAATCCAGCCCCAGACACTAGCTAGCTAGCTGTGGGACCCTGAGCATGTCACTTAATCTCTGTTGCCTTAATGGAGAAGGAAATAACAAACCACTCCAGTATCTTTTCCAAGAAAACCCCATGGAAAGCCACAGTATAGTACGGTCCACAGGGTCATGAAGGGTTGGACATAAATGAAGAACAAAAACAAGAGTGTAGAAAAGCCATAGAACAGAAAAGCAGGGTGGTGCAGTGGACAGGGTCCTGAGATGGACCTTGTCAAGAACCAGAGGTCTAGAGCTAGAAGAAACCTCATAGGCCAAAGAACCATTCACAGATAAAGAAAATGAAGTACAGGAAATTGAATGCCTTCCTTAAGGTCCACCAGGCAGTAAGAAGAGGAGGTGGGATTTGAATGTAGGTCCTCAAATTCTAGTGCCACAGGCAAGAGGGCCTTTAAAATGGGCTCAGTTTGACTTTCCTGCAGTGACCAATTAGGTGACCACAAACAAATCACTAAACATTCCTACACTTCACTTTGCACAACTGGGAAAGAGTAATGACAACACTTTTAACTTCACAGGGTCGTTATGAGGAGCACATGAGATATTCTTTGTAAATCTGAAATGGGATCTAAATGTCTGCTTTTATTTAATGGCTCTTCTAATATGTAAGAGATTTATACTAGCAAGGAACTGTATTTAATTATTTTGGGCAACCTCATCCTTGCCTTCTCGTCTTAAAATCGGAGCAAACCTGAATGCCAATTTGTGTGCAAGGTTGCCATCTTTTCAAAAACTGGCTAATTTAGTAGCCACCAAATTAGCTAAGGCAGCATTGCAATTCAGAATAGAAGACAACGATAACACTTGGCACTGTAATAAGTATGAATGAGTTTCAATAAAATCTCCTATTATAATCTGTTAGTATTCAGTAAAGCTTAAAAATTATCAAAGATATTATACTAGAAAGAGCTCTAATTTCTAGCCCTGAAGACACTGACTAGAAGTCACATGACAGGAGTCATCTCAGAGCCTTAATTACCTGACAAAAAAATGAGGTAGTTGGGAGTTGATGGTTTGCAAGATGCCTTCAACCTTGAAGATCAACGTGGGCATCTCCCCAAGCTCACTCCTGGGACTTTTCTTCTCTCCCTACACCATATCATTTGGTGATCCCATAGGCTCCCATGAGTACAATGATCATCTATAGGCAAATGATTCCCAGATCTTTATATCCAGACTTAGTCTCTTTTGTGACCAAACATCAACAACAATAAATGCTTCTGGACATCTTAAACTGGATAATTCCATTGCCATTTTAAACTCCAAATGCACAAAACACATCATTATCATTTCCCCAAAACCCTCTCCTCTTGCAAACTTCTGTATTATTATCAGAGGCACCAACATTCTCCCAGGTGCCCAGGCTTGCAACCTCAGTGTTATCCTCAATTCCTCCATCTGACTCACCCTACTTGTCAAATCCATTGTCAAAGCCTGTCATTTTGACAATCTCGATAATCCTTGACTATATCCCAGTCTCTCCACTCAAAATGATGTAAGCCTAGTTCTGGCGCTCACCACCTCTTCTAACAGCTTCCTAATTAGTCTCTAAGCCTTAATTCCCTCCCCACTCTAGTCAATCTTCCACTCAACTGCCAACTGCCAAGAAGACTTTTCCAAAATACTGGTCAGACCACAGCACTTTCCCCACACAAGTCTTGCTCCATGAGCTCTAGAGGCTCTCTATCACTCTGAAGATCAAAGATACAGTCCTCTATTTTGTATTTAAAGTTCTTTATCATTTGGATACTTCCTACCCTCTCAGTCTTCTAAAATTTAACTCCCCTCCATGCATTCTATACTACACTACTGCAACAGCTATACTATCCCTCCAAAAGGACACCTCATCTTACATCTCTGACTTTACACTGGTTGTCTCATCTCACAAGCCTGGAAACTCCCCTTTGCCTCAGTCTTCCTGGCTTCCTAAGGGCTTGCTCTGTTGCCAGATGCAACAGAATGCTAAGAAGCACTGGGGATACAAATACAAACACAGATCAAAATAGTGCCTGCCCTCAAAAAGCTTACATTCTAATAAAGCATTAAAGGTAATTGAAAAGGTGGGAGAGGTATGGAGAGAAAAGGTACCCATTCTGAGACACAGTATTGCAGAGAAGAAAGTCATGGGCACAGCCAGGAAGGGAATGAGGCATGGCCATGCTGGGCCCCTCCTCGAAATGGAACCCTGGGAAGCTGAGACTCAACACTCAGCTCAAATCCTACTTTTGAAAGGAGGCTTATCACATTCTCCTCCTAGCTGCCAATGACCTTCCTTCCAATATGACCTTCTATGTATCTATTCTATCATGCATATGTACGTCTGTCTTTATTTCATTCTATACACTTGTCTCCCCCATTAGAATGGGAGTTCCTGGAGGCCAAGGGGTTGTTTATTACTTTCCTTGCATTCCCTGGGCTTAGCACAAAGGCTGAAACGTAATAAGTATTCTTAATAGGCATCCACTGGCTAAGGGATTCTACTTCTTTACTTTGACACAGCTGCGGGAAAATAATTCAATTAATATTTAAATCTTTAAAATTCTGCTCTCTCAAATACCTCTCACATTGACCTTTCAATTTTCCACTATTAAAAAAGATTTAATAAAGAATGGAAACAGTACATGGAAAACGTCCTCATTGCAAATAAAATCATATTACACACTGTCTCCCCTACTGTTTATTTCTAATATATTACAACTTACAAGACATTTTTTATTACATGACATATTTTATCAAAGATCAAAAACCTTGCTGTATTTCAAAGATCTGTGAAATAAATTAACTTGATGAAACAGAGCTCAACTACATGTTTTGTGATAAAATTTTATATTCCAATTCAAGAAGGATTTCTTAGTAGTCACAGCCACTTTTTCTATCTCTGTAACAGTAAAATATTTAAATATATTTGAGAATAAATGTTATAATAATTCTATGCAATATTTACCTACCAAGGGAAAAAATATTTACCTACCATGGGTCTCTAAGTTCAGATCTGTAACCCCAGATGGTATGTTCATGATGCTGACACACAGCTGCCAAATATAGTAAAACCTGTCTTACCAACTTCAAAGGTGGGTGGGTGGGTGTGCGCGCATGTGGGTGTGTTTCTATCTGGATCTGTTATTTCAACAGCATGGGATACCCCAAGGTCAGGAAACCACCTGAAAAGATGCAAAGCCCTCAGTTATACATAAAACTATATAACTTACAGCCTTGGAGAGTGGCCTAGTACACCAAGAAGTACAGCCACTTGGCCATGGTCACAGATCCAGGATGTATCAGATACAGAATCTGAACCCAAATCTCCCTACTCAAACTAGCCCTCTGAAATGTGACAATATATAATGAAAGCATTTTTTTAAAAAACGTAAAGGACTAAAATCTTAAAATATTCCCATTTGAAAACTTGTGCTCTCATTCCTTCTTTTTCTTCTCTCCTCTCTCGCTCTTTCCCTCCTCTCTTCCCTTCTCCCTCCTTTTCTCTTCCTCTACCCCGCCATCTCTCCCCCTTGTCTCTTCTCTGTCTCTTCTATCTCACTTTTCCCTCTCTCTCCCCCCATCTCAATATTCTCCTCACTGCCTACAATTTAAGAACAAACTCCTGCCTGGCCCTATGACAGGAAGGTGACTTTGGGTTTTCCAAGGCTATCCCAGAAGAGTACAAGTTCTGGTATTTCTGTCAAGCTGAAAAGACTCAGACTGTGTGTGGCAATCAATGCCCACACTTAATGAAAGCCTATAGAAAAGCACGAGTGTCTAACTTCTTGGCAAAGCTATCATAATCAACTTCTTAAACAGATCCATCAGCACCAAGCATTTCCCTTAACACTAGATGCCAAGAAGCAATTAAGATACTGGCAAAGTGCCAATCTACCAGCATCAAAGATATATGTTGGTTTTATTTTACCTCTGGTGGTCTAGGCATATGTAAAGTTTGCATGACTGCAGAAAGCCTACACGGATTTTTTTTGAAGAAAGGAAGGGGGGAGCTCACAGGCAATGGGGCCAGGCTGAAGGAATATTTGGTTCACCAGAAAACCATCTCAACTGGTGGCTGTGAAGCCAGTGAAAATGAGTGATTTAGTATCCAGTGATTACAGAGGCAGCAGTCTGTGTGGAACACTCATTGTGTGATGAATGAGGCCAAAAGGGAGACTGGAAATGACTGTTTGGCCTACCCACACAGGCAGACACACACAATCTGCATACAGAATCATGACAAAACCATAAGTTTGTATGACTTCAAATTTGCATAAATTTGCATGAATCAAAATTTCCATGACTGGATTTGAGAAATCCAACTCATTATTTACAATCCTGAGGTTGGAAGGAGGAAGGAAGACTTTGCGAAGGAAGTTCCATTTGAGTTAGGAACAAAAGGATGGGTAATGATTTAATAGGCAATGAGGGAATAATAATAGGGAGCACACTATAAGCATAAGGAACAGATCATGTGTAGTGCGTGGAATAGCCCAGTTTGGCTGCATACAGACAACATGAAGGAACATATTTTAAAATAGAATTGAAAAAAGGAGAGTGGCATCAGGGTACAACTAAATTGACTGAGGTATGAGACAAGACTCTATGGTTCCCATTATTATTGTAAATGCTTGGTATTTTCCTCCTCTGTTGCTTGAAATTCTATTTGCTGGGGATGGATGGATCCCCTGCTACTGTCAACTAGGGAGAATGCTGGTGGAAGTATTTATTTATGCTATCCTCAAAGCTGAATGCTTACTTGCCTCTTAGAAGATCAAATTGGTTGTGGAGATCATCAATAGAGTGGCAAAGCTCATGACTGACAACCACAACACGTGCCTAGAAGAGGTGACCATCGACAGCCAGCTTTAGCGAGTGCTTATGGACCATGGCATTGAGTAGTGCATCAGAATGTTGAACTGGTCTCAGATGGAATATGAGGACGATTCCCCAAGTAATGAATAAATGAGACCACAAAAATGATGGCTGGACCATCCTGATGGAATCCCAAATAACAGTAGAATTATAGCCAGCCCTGCTACTTACAATGCTATCTGTATGACCAAGGGCAAATCTTTTTATCAGTCTATGCTTCAGTCTCTTCATCTGAAAAATAAGGGATGCTGAGGTTCCTTCTAACTCTACATCTATGACCTATTTTCCCAGAGCTCAAAATATTATAGGGAACTATGTATGTCAAAGAAATCTCCAGCATCCCCTCTGAGAAAACACTGTTATTCGCAGTACAGGGATAGCATGAAGACCCCAGTAGTGAAGGAGAAACACCACTGAACCACTCAAAGAACCTAATATGTTAATAACGGCATCTCCCACTCTGGGAAGCAATCTGAGTAATATCAGGTGGTTTTACTACTAATACAGAGACATATGGAGGGATAGACAGAGGAGTAGGTGCAACAGGAGGAGTGTTAAGTGTTCCCCTAAAAAGTTCCATCTTTCCCCTATACTTATTAAAGGAAGTGGCTTAAGGCCCTTGGACCCATTACCCCCAAAACAATATTTAAATGATGGGCACTCTTAGATTGAGGAATTGGTTTCCTGACCTATACCAATGCCAGATTACACTGAACTTTCCAGGGTCTGGTTCTGCACAACTTGCCAAACTGTGACATTTCTGATGGCTGCATATGTTATGTGGCTGTCCTATATCTGTGCATGGACAGAGACATTCTATTGAGGGGTAGACAGAATACAAACAAATGAACAAAATCATCGTGCTTTTCTGGCCCAGTCTAACAAGCTATCTGTTCTCTAACCATGATCCCTTCCCAGTTCTGGTGCCCCCTTCCTCTTTGATCTCCTTTTCTGAAAACCACCCCTCCCAGTATAAAATTCCTACACCCATAAGATTTCAAGCTATAAAATTTTACCCGTTAGCTTGGCCAATAAATTATTGGCACCTCTCTGCCTATAACAGGAGGGGGTTGGAATCAAATAACATCTACCTTCCCCTCCCTATAAAACACCTAAGTTGCTACGACCCCTAAATCTAAAACATAAACCAAACACAATCCATTCTGCCCTGAAGCATGGACCAAGGAGTCTTAGACCATCATGAGCTCCCTCTTCCTACCATAACCTGAATCATCATGCCCAAAATTCCCTGGAAACATACATCCTATTCCTATTCCCAGCATCATTTTGGAGGTGTTTCCTCTAGCCCCACTCTGAGCAAAGTGAGTGTGCTTATCCTAGATTGTTAAGTGTCAGAGCACCATTAAGGGTGGGATAGGTTTCTATAGTTTGGAAGAATCAATCTGAATCCTAACTGGGCTGCCTTTGCAGCCTTCCTTCCCATCCCCTTCCCTACAGCTTCTGGCTACCTTAGGTGTCTCCAATTAAGTCACATGGATTTCCCTTTGATACTTTTCCTTAAACATATCAAATAAAAGCAACAAATGCTTCCAGCATCGAGTGGTTCATCTAATTCTTCCGGAAAGCCCTTTCATACACAGGACTAACTGATAACAGTACGTTTCTTTAGGTGGATATGGAATGACTGAAATAGCACTAACCAAAGAGATATCTCTAGTTGAACCTCACAGCGCTCAGTCCTCAAACCAAATCTAGTCAAGCATCTTACCCATGATTTAACTAAAGATTTTAAAAGTATGTTTATCTAATTAGTAGCTGTTACAATACTGGATACATTAGTTGATACCTATGATGAGAGAATCAGGACATGAGATCTTGATAAGCTATCTCAATAGGCCAATGCATGAAACTTAAAAATGAAAAATATAAAATTCTGTATGTAGGCTCAAAGCACCAACTTTCACAAGTGACAACATCATGACTTGACAGTCAAAATAACTAACATAACCTTGGCCTGCATCAAAAGATGTATGAACACAATTACAAAACACTTTTCACACAAATAAAATCAGATCTAAGTAACTGGGAGAACATCAGTTGCTCGTGGTTATGCTGAGCGGATAGAATAAAAATGACAATTTTACGTAAATTAATTTACCTATATAGAGTCATACCAATCAAACTACCAAAAATTATTTTATAGAGTTAGAAAAAAATAATAACAAAATTCATTTGGAAGAACAAAAGGTATGGAATATCAAGGGAATTAATGAAAAGAAATCCTAGGGAAGGTGGCCTAGCTATACCAGATTTCAAACTATATTATAAAGCAGCACCATCAAAACTTCTTGGTACTGGCTGAGGAAGAGAACAGTGGATCAGTGGAATAGATTAGGTACACAAGACACAGTAGTCAATGACTATAGTAATCTACTGTTTGATAAACCCAAAGACCCCAGTCTCTGGGAAAAGAACTCACTATTTAACAAAAACTGCTGGGAAAACTGAAAAATAGTGTGGCAGAAACTGGGCATAGACCAATATCTTACACCATATACCAAATAAAGTCTAAATGGGTTCACAATTTAAATATAAGCCATATGGGAAAGCAAAGAATGTTTGCCTGTCAGATTTATGGAGAAGGGAAGAATTTATAACCAAACAAGAGATAGAGAGCATTATGAAATGCAAAATGGATAATTTTGATTACATTAAATTGAAAAGTTTTTGTACAAACAAAGTCAATGTAATCAAGGTTAGGAGGGAAGCAGAAAATTGGGAAAAAATTTTTGCAACCAGTGTCTCTGATAAAGGTCTCATTTCTAAAATATACAGAGAACTGAGTCAAATATATAAGAATACAAGTCATTCCCCAATTGATAAGTGGCCAAAGGATATGAACAGGTAGTTTTCAGAGGAAAAAATTAAAGATATCTATAAGCATATGAAAAAATGCTCTAAATCACTATTGATTAGAGAAATGCAAATCAAAACAACTCTTGAGTTACCACATCTCACCAGTCAGATTGGCTAACATGACAAAATGGGAAAATGACAAATGCTGGAGAAGATGTGGGAAAATTGGAAAACTAATGCATTGTTGGTGGAATTGTGAACTGCTTCAACCATTCTGGAGAGCAATCTGGAACTAGGCCCAAAGGGCTATAAAATAGTGCATACTCAGTAATATCACTTCTAGGTAGCAGTTATTTTTTGTGGTGGCAAAGAACTGGAAATCTAGGGGATGCCCATCAATTGGGGATTTTCTAAATACATTGTGGTATATCAATAGGATGGCATACTATTGTGCTATAAGAAATGAGGAGCCAACAGACTTTATAATAACCAGGAGAGACTTATATAAACTGATGCTGAGTGAGGGGAGCAGAACCAGGAGAACACTGTACAAAATTATAGATACATTGTATCTGTGATGACTGACTTTAATAGACTGGACTTTTCTCAATAATGCAAGGTTATAACACAACTCCAAAAGATACCTGATGGAAAAGGCCATCCATATCCACAGAAAGAATTACAGAGTCTGAACAAAGATTTTAGCAAACTACTTACTCTCTCTCTTTTGTGTTTTGTTTTGTTTCTTCTTTCTTGCTGTTCATTCCACTGGCTGTAATTCTTCTTTACAACTTGACTAATGTTTGGTGTGAAGATATATGTAGGGCCACTACAGTATTGCATGCCGCCATTGTGCAGGAGGGGGGAAAAAAGAGGGGGAGAAAATTTGGGACTCACAAGTTTGTGGAACTGAATGTTTTAAACTAAAAGTAAATGACTTTTTAAAAAAATAAAACAGAAAAAAAAGAAATATGATTTCCAGAATAAGGATTAGTCCAATCCTACTTTCAAACCCAATCAGACCAGATCAGGAATATTGTATTCAGTTCTGCAAACTTCAAATTATTAAATTTAGAGGAAATAAACTGTTGTACATCTAGGAGACCAAGATTATGGAAGGACTCAAAATCACTTTAAAATAAACATTCTTAACCTGGGTCAAAAGACACTGCCCACTCCCAGAAGCCCATGAATAGATTCTGGGCAGGTGTGTGAACTTGGATGAACAAAAAAAAAATTAAATCTTCAATATAACTGGTTTACTTTGTAATCCTATAGATTTTATTTCATTGATTTAAAAAACATGACTAAGTAGAGATTTTACCAAACTGTCAAAACAGTCCATGACACACACACACACACACACAAAATTTTTAAACCTTTTATAGGAAGAGATAACTTAAAGAAGTGACATTATTGCTCTTATAATATGTAAAAGGAAAAAAAAAGTTAGACATTTTGCTATCTTGCTATGGAACTTTATCCCCAGAAGGGAAAAGATAGATGAAAGGGCAGAAGTCACAAGGTAATAGATTTCATTTCCATGCAATTCAGACAGTCCTAAAACTAAAAACAAAAAAATTACAGCTATGTGTAATAGACTTCCTTGGAAAGTAATAAGCTTCTGATGACTAGATGTAAACAAGGAGAGGATGGACAAGGTTTGTTATAGACATTAAAGGGGAGGATTTAGATGGGGATCTGGCCAGATTTTCAATTCTAAGATTTCATGATTCCAGAAACTCACCCCAGTAACAAAAATTGATTTAAATAGAATTTGTTAATATGCAAACTGGTTTATTTAGATCGAGACTTTAAGCAATAAAAGACTGCTTATGTGATCCCTGACAGCCTCATCAGAAATCAGTATGAATATGGACAAAATGAATATAGAACTAGGAAGGACTTTTTGGAAGCTGAATTAAGATGAGAGAGGATTTAAGATTGTTTTTCATTTAAATAGGGCAATAAAAATCAGTCTATTTCCACTGCAGAGTACTGCCAAAACTACTAGTAAAAAGAGCTGCCAGTGATTCACAATTTATAAAATAAAGCTTGACAAGAGCATGTTAATTCCATCAAAGTTGCAAAAAAAAAAAAAATCTGATCTATCACTGGGACCCAAGTAGCTTAAAATTATACCCAGAATTTTAACATGATAAATATTTTGTAAATTTACACTTTTTCTTTTGAAATGAGCTTTACTGATTATTTTCTATCATATAAGTAATCATTAAAATACAATGTTCTGATCTAAACAGAGAAGGTTCATGAGCTACCTCTTCTCAAAAGAAAAGAAAAAAATCAGACTCTTATCTTCCCTCCTAGCAAGTTTACTGAAAAAAATGTTGGGGGGGGGGTGTTTTTCACAAAAATATTTCATATAGGTAAAAGGTCTATAAACAATGAGGCAAGCTAACAAAACAAGATCTGTCATTTCCCAAGTCTCCTACATCAATTAAATTTTCATGGCATTACAAAATTAGAAAGCATTCAATCATTTATTTCATATAACAAGCACGTAATGATATTATTTCCTATAACAACAATATACCCTCTTCTAATGTTCACCATTCTTGACCAAGAAATTAGTCAAATATTAGAAAACTTGAAAATGCCGCCAATTGGGAGATTATTGACTAGTTCTCATTTTTTTATAAAAATCTATTGATATATGCTATCTAAGATGCCCACTTTTCTCTTCCCCATTCTTCCCATCACCTTAAAGACTCAACTGAGATCTACTCTCTCTGCAAAATCTTCCCTGACCGCTTCAGTTGTACTGAACTCTTCTTTAATTCTGTCTAAGGAGTCTCTTCACAGCTGCAGAGTGCAGCCCACTTACAACTTAATAGAGGATTTACGAGAAAATGCTGACAGTGAAAAGATCACACGATCTGGGGCCAAACCACAGCTGACCCTCTCTAAACTTAGCTAGGCTGGTGTTCAGATAACAAATGCAGAATAAATCACAAGGCCCAAACAGTCTTCTCAGCTTTTGCTTGGTTGGCGCAACCTTCAAGAACCAAGGTTCACCAGAGCAGGATATTTGAGTAGTTTAATCCATTGTAAACTGTTTGCTGTCATCTACTAGGGCCAAAAAAAATGTGTTTCCACTGCAGAAGACTGCCAAAATTTTCAGGGAAAAGAGAAACCAGGGATACAGCAATCTATACGACAAAACTTAACAACACGTTTTGTGCTGGTTAACCCAGTCTTCTTATTTAGAGTAAAAGTCCTTAAGACAGTGGTTCCCAACCTGTGGGTCGTGACCCTGGGGTCACCTAAGCCCATCGGAAAACACATATTTCCAATAGTCTTAGGAACCAAGACACCGCTCCTCTATCCATCTCCAGGTGGGTCTGCCCACATGCAGATACGCCCACATATGAGTATTAAAGGGAGGATAATGCATTAGGAGGCATTAGGAAGGTTGAGAACCACTGCCTTAAGAGCACCTATTACAGAGTCTTCCTTCCAACACTTATATAGGAATGACATGGCTCCAAGCTCCTTGATCATCTGGGCCTTTTAAAAATAACAACTGACTTTGGGTTGGAAATATTCTCATCCTCAAATGAATTTGTGATTGTATGGGTTTAGATGCTTTTTTTCCCCCAAAGAAGTATTTTATGTGTCAGGACTGACTCAGTGCTTTATAAATATTGTCTCACTTGATATAATAACCCTGTGAGGTGGGCGCTATTATTACATTTTTACATGTGAAGAAACTGAGCCAAGCAAAGGCTAAATTACTTGCCCAGGGTCAAACAGGGAGTGTCTGAGGCCACATCTGAACTCAGACATTCCTAATTCCAGGTCCAGTGCACCATCTACCTGTCCTACTCCCTCCAAATATGGGCCAACCTATCTGCCCAGTCTATGACATTCTTTTCCATGCCTTCCCATAAGGGCAACCCAAGGGGCTGAACCAATGTGCTGAAGGCCTTCCTTGCTTTTTCCTGACATCTTGGGGATAGCACTCAGGCTGAGCTTTGTCATGTCATGTGAGCAGTTCAGTCTCTACCATACATCTCCATGGTGGCATCCTATACTTCCAACTCATTGACATTTCTCATTTGCTCTATGTTGCATCCTGCTCACACCTGATGCCCATGGCCCCACTGACCTCTGTGATGTTCATTTTCTCTTCTTTGAAAATAACTGTGTTATATATTCCATAGCCATAGAAAATCAGGAGAATACTCGTATTAAAAATGAGTCTTTATTTCTGAAAGAAGTTCATGATCATCAAGGGGGCTTTGCAGTTTCCTGAGGGCAATCTCTCCCTCCCCTAATCATTCTCAACTCAATTCATTCTCTATTTGTACTGTCTACCCAAGACATAAAAAATAACAGATAAAAGGTTATCCATCCAAGTATAAGCCATGATCAAAGCAACCAGTTTAGAAATATCACGTCTAAAATTCTGAACATAAATAACTAAACGGGGAGTGCAATCTATCCAAGCAGGGCTCAAAGTGAGACCACGGGATGAGTAAAATTAGAGACAGTGCAGCAGTCAGAAGAGACGGATGCTAGACCTGGCTCTACCACCAAACCAATGAATGGTATAACTCTGGGTGGGTCATTTTGTCTTTCAAGCTCCTGGCTCCTCAGATGCAAAATGGGGGCCCCCGAAATAGGGAGATCTTTCATCAGTTGTAAAATGACATGATATTTATGCCCTACTTTCCTCTCCATAGTATACTTCTATTAAGCTTAAGGGCAATTTTTCTTTTTTTGGTAGCGACATCAAGTGTTTGGACTGAGATTGGTGCCAACTACTCTGAAGGCCTAGATGAGGCAGCAGGTCACAGATTGAGAGGTGATAAGGGTCATAAAGTATATTCAGCGCTGGAAGGAACCTCAGAGTACATCTAGTTCTGCCCGCTTATTTTACAGATGAGGAAACCAAAATAAATTACTTTACCTAAGATCAAATGCAGAGTTAGTTGACAAAACTAGGATATGAACCCAGGTCATGTGATTTAAACCCAGGGTTCTTTCTACTGTATAGCATAGACTCAGCAACCACTTAAAAGCTTTTAGACAAAACACCTGCCCTCCCTGAATATCAGTAACCCCAAGCTATATGTCTAGGGGGACTGTCACAAGAACAGAGTACATCATCATGCTTAGCAGATATAAATTCCTCACATGGATGAGGGGGAGGGGCTGGGAAGTCAGATTCCAGGAGAGTTGGAATGGGGAAAAATAATGTAAACATCAAATAGTGCAGGGAAGATAAAAGAGCTGATCACTGTGAAGTAACCACCACTGGCATGCTCCTTTGGACTGAGAAGCCATGGCACAATCATGCATCACCCAAAGGTAGCCCTGCTACCTCCATGCTTTGTAGCCCAGCTCGATCAGCCTCAGCGCCCAGAAAACTGTGCTATTTTTCCCCTCTAGGTATCTTCTGATGCCACTCTCCTCAACCTCAGCCGAAAAGCACAGCTCTTTTTCTTTAAGACGCATCTCTTCCTGCTCCTACCAACCACTAGTGAGGGAAAAGTCACATAAAGACACCAGACAGGCAGAAGTTCTGTCAATAGGCAAAGACAGCTTCAGCAGGAAGATGTGAAAATTTACCTAGAAATGTTAAACAATTATACAAATAATTCACTGAAAATGGTAATACCTTTTGGAGCAGGCTCATCTCAACCAGTGGCAGCAGGTTTCAGTTGCTTCAGGAATGCAAAGGGAAAGAGAAAAGTGGGAAAACACATCTTGAGGATTTTCCAAGTTTTCAGCAGCAGGAGAGTTCAAAGGTTCCTAGTTCCCAGATTTCTGGGTTTAACACAGCTTCTCTGAACTCAAAGTCACTGTATCATCATATGTGTTGCTTCAGTTTCTTAAATAAGAGGATGGAGGAGATAGACTCTTGAACCCAAAAAACCAGTAAATTTTCCTACTTGTTCCAAACTTAACACAAGGGCTCAGAATTTTTTCATTGCTTTGTTCCTCGGAGAAGGAAACTGCTCCAGCTGCAGATTTTATTTTGTTATTGTTTTAGAAAATAAAAGCCCAGACCTATCTGAGCCTTATCTCTAGATAGACATAAAATTAGATTTAGTGAGAATCCTGAAAAGAAAATAATTGGCCCTTCCTCCATCTTTCTTTCCAGGATGTTGCTGGATCATTTTGCTCCCTTTCTCCTTCTCTGCAAATGCCTTGCCCAGCCCCTAGCAAGGCCCCCATTCACATCTGCTTCTTGTTCTGTCCTTGATCTCTGGACTTTTTCCACAGCTCTTCCCAACAGGGGAAATTCCTGGGTTTTCTCCTCTGCCTGTTCACCATCCACAAAGCTCATGGGACCCTGTAATGATGACTTAGGACGCACCTGCCCCACCCTGCCCTGCCCAGACCATCTCAGACTATAATAACATACTCCCTACATTTCCCCAGGAAATCCTCAGGTCTTTATAAGGAATCATTTTAAGCTTATATTGATCATTTAACTAACAGAATGATAATCCATCTATGGTGTTCCTACAACACTAACTTCCCACTTTTACCTCGTTTCATCTAAAATAGCACCTTCACAAAACTAATGACAAAAGGTGTCATATACCTGTATCTAAATGCATATACAAAACCTAAACTTCCTAGGTCTTTTTTAATATGAATTTAATTTCAATATGAATTTTAATATGAATTGCAGAAGCCAAATCTCTGCCTATACTTTGCCATTACATTAAATTTCTAAATTTCAGTAAAAGTCTTTATATTTATCTCAATTAAATTTCACTGTTATATTCAATCAAATTGGCTAGAACAATTGGGGCTACTTAGACTTAAGAAGACAAAACTGGGGGGAGAGAGCCACCTGATAGCTATCTTCAAGTATTTAAAGGAAAGACTGTCATCTGAAAGAGGTGTTAAGATTTGTTCTGTTCAGTCCCAGGTGGTGTGGGTGAAGGTGACAAAGAAGAAAAATGTCCTAACAAGCACAGCTCTCCAAAACACCACAGGCTGCCTCAAAAGGTTATCAGTTCTCTGGGTTCTCCTTTGAAAATAAGGCTAGATTTACTATTTAAACTGCAACTTTGCTAAAAGTGGTGTTTCAACTAACTTTTTAATTGAATCTTTGATGTTTTCCAAGTATATCATCTCATCTGCAAAAAAAAGGTCATTGTATTCCCTTATTATCTATTCTGAATCCTTCCATTTCTTTTTCTTCTTTTATTGCTAGGATTTCCAATACAATACTGAATAATATTGGGGACAGTGGGCATCCTTGTTTCAGAGCTACCAGGTCTGGTTCCCAAGATGATTAGGGAAAAATAAAAAGGATCTACAAGTACAAAAATATTTACAGCAGCTCTCTTAAGTGGTGGCAAAGAACTGGAAATTTCAGAGATGCCCATCAATTGGGAAATGGTTTAACAAGTTGTGGTATATGATTGTGACGGAATACTTTATTGTGCTGTAAGAAATGAGGAGCAAGCTGATCTTAGAAAAACAAGGACAGACTTGCATGAAATAGTGAAGAGTGAAGGGAGGAGAACAAGAATAGGTTGTATACAGTAACAACAATTGTTTTAAGAACAATTTTGGATGAATAAGTCATTCTGACTATAATAAAACAGCCAAATATATTCCTATAAGGAACATATAAAGGAAAATGCTATCTGCATAGAGAGAAAGAACTGATAGATGTATGTACAGAATGGTTTTACATACATACATATATGTCTGTATATATGCATATATGTCATATATACACATATATAAAACATACACGCACACTTGTGCCTAATAGTAGCAAGAGGCAATGGAGAGAAAAAGTTACTTCATAACTTTATTATATATTTAAAATGAATAGCAAGTTGTACATAACAATTTTATGTACAATCATTTTTCTTTCCTATTCTACTATGTTATGGAAAGGCTTGTTTTATTTCTTAAGTTCAGAATAAAACAATTTTTTTTTAAAGTAAGGCTGGATCACCACCTCTGAGGTACAGTGTAGAAATAATTCAGGTATGAGTTTGACTAGATAGTCACTAAACTCCCTTTAAATTGAAAGTCTTCTTTCTGTGATACATCATTATAACTCAAACTGCTCTTTTACTGATATCACAAAATCTAAGGGGCAGAGAACACTTTAGAAAAAAATTCAGGTCAAATGTTTATTGCTTTGAAAATGTCAAGGAGAAGAGGAAATAAGAAAACAGCAGTGGATTTGGTGATTACCTCATGACCTTGGAGAGCATTTTCACTAAAATGGTGAGGGGTCTTACAGGGAGTAGTAGATACTGAGGAACTGTGAGTGTAGATTACTCTGTCTAATCCAGTGGTTCTCAACCTTCCTAATGCCGCGACCCTTTAATACAGTTCCTCATGTTGTGGTGACCCCCAACCATAAAATTGTTTTCGTTGCGACTTCATAACTGTAATTTTGCTACTGTTATGAATCATAATGTAAATATCTGATATGCAGGAGGTATTTAAATTGAACATAAACCACAGGTTGAGAACCACTGGTCTAATCCAGCAATCGATAAATAAGTATTTCTTACATTGCTATTAGTTATGAGAAGCTGTGCTAGTCACAGGTGATACAACTATAAAAATGAGAAGTCCCTGCCCTCTGGGAGCTCACATTCTCTCAAAGCAGAAGTCTATCAAAGAAATATATGTGCTACTTCAATATTCTGAAGGCACAGAAAATAGCCTTTAGAAAATGATGCATTTTTTTACACCCACAATATTTTAACCCAGGGGTGAGGAACCTGTGATCTCAAGGTTACATGTGGCCTTCTAGGTCCTTGGGTGCAGCCTTTTGACAGAGTCCAAGTTTTACAGAACAAATTCCTGTATTAAGGGGCTTTGTTATGTGAAGTTTGGATTCAGTCAAAGGGCTGCACCTCAGGACCTAGAGACCCACATGTGGCCTCGAGGCCTCAGGTTCCTCACCTCTAATTCAGCCTACCTAAAATTTATTTGTTAATCCAGAAAAAAAAAAATTAACATTCTTTTCTAAAAATCCCCATTTCAACTGCTGGCTCTCCACTGCAGAAAACATCACAACTGAATGACTACTGCAGACACTTCCTTTTATGGCCTCAATTCTTCCTACCATACTGAAAAATATGTTCCACAAAGGGAATCCTAAGCAGGTGGTTTAAAAAGAAATTACAGAAATAAGGAAAAGAATGTAATGGTGCATTTCTGGCACCAAAGCATCAAGGTGACACTTATTTGTGCCCCATCGTAAGCCTTCTGGAAAAGAAATACAATTTATTATAAGCACAACATGAGCTGGAGAGTGAGCACAAAAACGGCAGAAGTTACATTAAGAAGATTCCATCGACATTCTATTCCACTTGATAGAGAAACCAAATGTGTTTTTTTCTTGAAAATGCTGACATCAGTTGGAATCTTTTTTAAAAGAACGCTACTGATTTGTTTTCAACTGTGAAAACAGATAAGTAATAGCTCAATTGGATGTGTAGGCAAACTGTACAGGGACTTTTTTTTGTTTTCCAAATATATTAATGATTTTAACATTTTATTAATTAATAGTCCTAAATTACATGAAATACAGATAGTTCACCAGTACGGCAGCACAATAAGCAATGATGGTAAGTTGATTTGAATTTTCACTGGCAGCCAAATGAGATTTCCAAACCTATGCACCAAAAGAAATGCCTAGACTTAAATAACATTTGAGATTTTCTGTAGTCAGAGCAAGAAAGGGACTTCTAACCCAGGTTCTGACAGCTGTGATAATTAATAAGAAATCTTACTGGAAAATTGCAGTTCATGGCCCAGTCAAGGACTAACTCCAATGAAGGAGGGCCCAGGACCTTCTGAAACAGGCCATTTCACTGATGTACGGCTCTAATTATTTGGAAGGCCTTCCTTTATGTGGAACTAAAATCTGCTTTCCTCCTAATATGAGCCACTTATCCTTATTCTTCCCTCTGGGGTCAAGGTTTTTTGGATATTTGAAGATGTCTATAATGTACCTCTACAAAGTCCTCACCATAGCAAAAAGGTGATCCCCTGAGTTCTTGAGAAATGCATGCTCTATCAGATTATATCATGTGAAAAGACCAGTCCAGTAATAGACACTATCTTGTATCTCTTTTTCAGGGACCAGCCTAGCTAAATGTATAAAGGCTGGTGGGGTAGGAGGAATTTCTTAAGCATTCACTCCAAGAAGTTAAGCTAATTTTTTTTCTTATACAGTACTGAGATACTCCAGATTTGGTTGGCTCCCTAGACTAAGGGCTCAGACTGTTGATCCCTTTGAGTATCAACAGAGTACTATCAGAGTACTAAGCAGCCATGAGAATCTATGGGTAGCTGTCCTAGCCCTCCAGGCTTAGAGTTTTTGCTAATGGATCATGGCATTTCATTCATAATAATTCCATTTTTAAAAAATGAAGAGAAGCAGAAAACAGGAAAGTATTTTCTGCCTTCATGAAAGACGTACAGCTTATACTCCAAATGAAAGAGTAATTCCTTGTGGGTGGTGAGGCTCTTTACAGAGGACCTTGTCCTGGTTACATCCATCCCTAGAACACTTTAGAGGAAGAAAAAAAGAGGATAAAGATGGCCTATTGTCCAAACTATGCTATGCAACTAGGGGACAACTCAGATGATGGTTCATCAATATTCTATCTTTGAGGGGATGCTAGGTGGTGCAGCGAATAGAGCACCAGCCCTGGAGTCAGGAGGACCTGAGCTCAAATCCGACCTCAGATACTTAACACAAAAACTAGCTGTGTGACCTTAGGCAAGTCACATCCCCAATTTCCCTACCTTCCCCCCTAAAAAAAAAAAAAGCGAAAATAATGTTCTATTTTTGATCGACAATGAGAATAGACAATGAACTAGATCTAGAACTAAAGAGGAAGAGAAGAAAATAGGAAAACGTGGAGCATGTGTAATGACAGTACATGTAATGATAATAGGATTTTGCCTGGGGGAAAAAAACCTATTTTCTTTCTTTTAATTTTGTAGGTTCTTTTTCAGTGGCGGGGGATAGTCCATAAATTTTTTTTAAGTAAAATCAATTCTTCTCCCAAGTATCTGCTTTCAACTGAAAAATAAGAGAACAAAACCCTTGTAAAAAATTCCTTCATTAGGCATGTTCGAAAAGGATCAAATCTATCATCTCTCTTTTAGGAAGTATAGAACATGCTTCATCATTGGTCCTCTGGAATTATGTTCGGTTCCTACAATCAAGGTTCTTACATCTTTCAAAGGTAATTGTCTTTACAATTCTTTTGTTATTATATAAATTTTTCCCTGGTTCTGCTCACTTTACTCAGTTCATACAAGTCTTGCTGGGTTTCTCCAAAATCATCTCTCAACTGTATCTCCAATATATAATATCCCATTTAATTAATCACCATAATAAGACCAGCCTTTTGTCAATTGATGGGCAACCCCTGACAGAAAGGCTATACATGTTTTTTGTACATGTTAGTCATTTTATTCTTTCTTTGTCTTCTTTGGTATTATAGGCCTAGTTGTGTTATCACTGGATCAGAGGCTATGTTCCAAATTGCCTTCCATGACTAGACCAATTCACGCTTTACTCGGAGTGAATAAAATGTGCTTGTCTTCCAACAACTCTCAAATCAGTTACCTTCCTTTCTTTTGTTTCTTTCCAGGCTACGCTTCCGACTCTCCTGACCTTTCTAAAATATTTAAGAAAGTATTTCTCTGGGAGGTCACTGCATTTACACACTGGAAGTAACTTCATTTCTTCGCAAGACAAATTTTTTATCTTCCTTTTATGTGGTTGTCTTCTTGCATTTGAATGAAAGCTATTTAAAATTATAACTTTCTTTTTAAATTATATTTGTATTACCAATGCTATTTGGCACAGTTCCCAGCAAAAAGTTTATTATCTGATAAAATTTACTGCTAACTTTTTGTCAAATTTGTGTTACCAATGTATGTGGAACCTCAGTGTAAGGAGAAATCTAAGTTGCTTTAATTTGCATTTCTCTAATTATTAGTGAGTTCATAGTATTTTTTAAAATGTGGCTATATAGTATGGACTTCTTTTTTGAAAACTTCCTGTTAATATCCCTTTGATCACTTGTCAATTGGGAAATGGCTCTAATTCTTATGAAATTGAACTTGTTCCTTATATATATATTAGAAAAAAAATTTTTATGTAAACAACATAAAAATGTATTCCCACTTACTTGTTTCCCTACTAATTTTAGCAACATTGATTTTGTTTGTGTCAAAACATTTTTTAATTTTACATAATCAAAATTGTCTGTTTGATCTTCTTTGATCCTCTATACCAGTGGTTCTCAACCTGTGGGTTATGTTCAATTTGTAACAATGAAAATACATCCTGCATATCAGATATTTACATTACAATTCATAACAGCAGCAACAAAAATAGTTTTATGGCTGGGGATCACCACAACATGAGGAACTGTATTAAAGGGTTGTGACATTAGGAAGGTTGAGAACCACTGCTCTATACCTCTTGTTTGGTCACAAACTATTATCTGATTCAAAGATCTGAAAAGTAATTTCTTCCTTGCTCCTCTAATGTTTGGTTAATGATTTCTAAGTGATTTTTCTATTTGGAGATACAATGTAAAACATTTGATCTATACCTAATACCCAGTTTTCCCAGTATTTTTTGAGGAATCATGAACTCTTACCCCAGTTGTTGAGGTCATGAAGTTTATCAAACACAAGGCTAATAAGTTCATTTACTTATGTTTGTTGAGTAAGTAATCTAAATATTCCATGGATCAATATCCCTATTATTAAGCCAAACCAAATAGTTTTTATGATTACTGCTTTGTAGTACTCTTGAAGAATTTGTACTGCTACGCTTCTGCCTCATTTTTTTCATCATTTCCCTTAAGATTAACTTTTTGTTCTGACAGATTAATTTCATAATTTTTTCTAGTTTAATAAAGTAAATCTTTGACAATCTGATTAATTGGGATATTACTGAAGAGACCAACTGATTTAAGTAATAATATTTTTATTATATTCAGTTGGACTACCCAGCATCAATTAATATTTTTCCATTTATTTAGATTGGTCTTTGTTTCTGTAAAGAATGTTTATAGCTGTATTCATACAATTTCTTCGTGTCTCAACAGGCAGACTCCCAAATATTTTATGTATGCTACGGTTGTTATAAGTTGAATTTACCTCTCTTTCCTTGCAGGGTTTTGTTGATAACATAAAGAAATACTGATTATTTATATCCCACTGAAGATCTATATGCTTATATATAACTTTGCTAAAGTTATGATTGGATGCATTTTAATGGACTTTCTAAGGTTCTCTAAGTAAACCATCATATATCACCTCCAAAAAGTGATCATTTTGTTTCTCCTTTATCTATGTGTATTTCCTCTCAATTTCTTTTTCTTGTCTTACTATTAGTATTTCTAATCCTGTATCAAACGATAATGATAATAATGACCTTCCCGATCTTATTGTAAAGGTCACTAATTTATTACCACTATATGTAATTAATGCTGATTCTTGATTTTAGATAGATATTATTTATCATACTCATAGGCTTCCTAAAGTTTTTTTTAAAGCTAAAATAGATTTAATTAAAACAGATAAAGAGGGAAGCTATATTCTAATAAAAGTTACCATAAAAAATGAAGCAATATCAAAACCAAACCTATATGCATCCAATACCAGAGCATCTAATTTTTTTTACTTTGTACTTATCTCAGATTTTCTTCATTTAAATTGAATTGTATGTTTACTTCTAGTTTAGATCATTCATTTCCACAAGATTTTGAGTTACAAATTTTCTCCCCATCTTTTCCCAACCCACCATCCCAAAACAGTGATCCCACTGTATACCCCCTCCCCCAATCTGCTCTCTCCTATATCCTCCCCCATCCCTCCTCCCATTTTCTGGTAGGGCAAGATGGGTCTCCATATCCCAATGCCTGTATAACATAATTCCCAGTTGCATGTAAAAATAATAATATTTACTATTTGATTTTACAACTGTGAATTATAGATTCTTTCCCCTCCTCCCTCATCACCCACCCTTACTGGGAAGATAAGCAATCCAATACAGGTTGTGCATGTGTGGTTACACAAAACATTTCCATAGTGGATATATTGTGAAAGACTGAATATATTTCCCTTCATCCTAACTGCCCCGAACTTGTTCTATTCTCTACTTTGACCCTGTCTCTTTTCAAAAGTGTGTGCTTCTAACTACCCTCCCCCCCACCTGCCCTCTCCTCCATCATCCCCCTCTCATCCCCTCCCCCCCTACTCTCCCATAGGGCAAGATACTCTATTTAATGTGTATGTCATTTCCTCCCTAAGCCAAATTCAATGAGAGTAAGGTTGACCCATTCCCTTTTGTCTTCCTGTTCTTCCCCTCCATTGTAAGTTTTCCCTTGCTTCTTCTATATGAGATAGTTTACCCCATTCTAT
>CM053592.1:27662513-27686223 GCA_028646515.1 Pseudochirops corinnae | reverse complement strand
TTTTCTTTTTGGGATCTTTTTCAAGAGGTGATTGGTGAATTCTTTCAATTTCTCTTTTGTCCTCTGGTTCTAAAATATCAGGGCAATTTTCCTTGAGAATTTCTTAAAGGATGATTTCTAGGTTCTTTTTTTGGTCAGGGCTTTCAGGTATTCCAATAATTTTTAAATTATCACTCCTGGATCTATTTTCCAGGTCAGTGGTTTTTCCAATGAGATATTTCACACTGCCTTCTATTTCTCCATTTGTTTGGATCTGTTAAATAGTATCTTGATTTCTCATAAAGTCACTAGCTTCCATTTGCTCCAATCTGATTCTGAAGGAATTATTCTCTTCAGCGAACTTTTGAGATTCTTTTTCCATCTGGCAAATTCAGCTTTTTAAGGCATTCTTCTCCTCATTGGCTTTTTGGGCCTCTTTTGCCATTTGAGTTAGTCTATTTTTTAAGGTGTTATTTTCTTCAGTCAGGTTGTTGACTCTCTTTCCATGATTTTCTTACATCATTCTCATTTCTCTTCCCAATTTTTCCTCGACTTCTCTTACTTGATTTTCAAATCCTTCTTGAGCTCCTCCATGGCCTGTAACCAATTCATATTTTTCTTGGAAGCTTTTGGTGCAGGAGTTCTGACTGTGTTGTCTTCCTCCCATTCCATGCTTTGATCCTTTTTGTCCCCCTCAAAAAGAATCTAAAGTTGGATTGCTGTGCTTGATTTGCTTCCTTTGCTTGCTCATGTTGTCACTCAATTACTTGACTTTTGAGCCCTTTGCCACAGTAGAACTCTGCTTCAGAGGGGAAAGCTTTGTTCCAAATTGCTGGGGTTTTTGCAGCTGCCAGAGCTATTAGGAGGGTGCCTTCTCTACAGCCCCCACCAGCTCTGGCTCACTGGTCAGACACCTCAGGACCACCACCCAAAACCATTATCCAGATCCAGGTAGGTTAAAGCAAGAGCAATTACCCTCTGAATGTTTGCTTGGCTCCTCTAAGATCTACAGGCCAGGAGCTCTTAAACAGCCACATGGAGGTGGCTACAGGGCCACTGTACCCCACCACTTCTAGCTCCAGGGGCAGGGGCTGGACCCACTTCTCCATCCCCCCCCCCCACCCAGTTCCAACAGAGTTCTACACTGGCCTCTCACTTTTCCTTTAGCATTTATGAGTTGATAATTCTGGAAACCACCACTGCTGCTGGTCATCCACTCTCCCAGAAGTCTGCTGCAGCTGCTGGTCATGGCTGCCCTGGAGCTAAAACTGTGGCCTCATGCTGGGCTGGGCTCAACAACCAGCATGCTGTGATGAATCCTTCCTGTCTGCCTGCCAGGCTGCCTTCAGCAAGAGATTTGTTTCTCTCTGTCACTTTGTGGGTTCTGTAGCTCTAAAATTTGTTTAGAGTCATATTTCATAGGTATTTGAGGTGGTTATGGGGGGAGCCATGGAGTTTTCCTGCTTCTATGCTGCCATCTTGGCTCTGCTTCCTAAAGTTTTTAACAGATAATGGATACTATATTTTCAGTCAGCAAATTAGCATTTATTAGGCATTTAATCAGTGTTAAATGCATGGCTAAATGCAGAGAATGCATATTAGAGAAGAGTAAAATCCCTCATCCTCAGGGAATTTACATTCTAATGCCCTAAAAAACCATACACAAAAGGAAACAGCAAAAGAAGGTTGGAAGGGAAGGGGTATAGGCCAATGATATGCAGCTCAGGAGCATAGCAGAAGTTCAAAATGTAGCTGCAGTCCTAGTCACCTCCCCCTTAATGTAGTTTCGAGAAGGAGTCATAAGATCAGAAGGAAAGGGCAATGGGGTGGAAAACACCTCTAATTTGTAAACTGTAGAGCTGAAGTGAGGCTTCATGATGAAGAGCTGGGCCATAAAAGAGAAAGATTAGCATTCAGTCTAAAATGGAAGGATAGCTCTAGGAAAAAAGAAAAAAAGGTTTTCTGTATTTATTAATATAATCATAGGATTTTGTTTTCTTCATTAATATGGTCTATTACATAGATAGCATTCCTAATATCAAACCAACTTGGCATTCTTGATATAAACATATTTTGGTCATGTTATATCATTTTTATATATTTCAGTAGCCTCTGTGTGTGTACATATATACATATATATGTATATACATATATATATACATATATACACACACATATATATGTATATACATATATATGTATTGTGTTTCTCCTTTCATTTTCTTGCCTTACTGTCAGTATTTCTAATTGCATCAAACAATAATTATGATAATGGACTCCCATGATCTTATTGGAAAGGTCTCTAGTTTGTTACCACTATACGTAATGCTGGTCCCTGATTTTAGACAGATAATACTTTATCATATTATCAAAACAATCATTCTCTGTTTTGACTCTCCTTGGTTTAGGTATAAAGATCATATTTTTATCAGCAAAGTGATGGGGAAGTGCCCCATCTTTTCCTATTTTTAAAAAGTGTTTATGTAATATTGAAAGTAATTTTCTTTGAAAGTTTAATATAATTTAATCATAAATCCATCTGGTCCCAGGAGTCCCCCGCCCTTTTGGAAGTTTACTTATTACTTTTTCCAGTTTCTTTTTGAGATTTATTTAAATTCTATATTTCTTATTTGCTCAATTTTAATATTTTTTGAGCCCTCTATTTAAATTAAGGTATTAGTTTTACTAGAATTTGTGTAGACAAAATATTTTTCAAAGTTTTCCTTTATTCTTTTTTTGTTAAATTTCCTTTTTCATTTCTGACAATATGGTCATTGGTATTCTTCTTTTTTGAAAAACTTAATTAAGCACAGTTTTATTTATTTTACTGTTTTAAAAAATGTTCCTAGTATTCAATGAGATTTGTGCTTTTAAATTTCATTATCATCATTGATTTTTCATAATTTTTTTTGCTTAATTTCATTTTAATTTGCTCATTTTCTAGTTTTTTTACTTGTATATTAAATTTGTTGATCTGGTTTTTTCTTTATTTTATGAATAAAAGTGTTTAGATACATATGTTTTTATTTCTAAAATTGCTTCGCTTACATTCCACAGATTTTGATATACTGTTTCATAGCTGTAATTGTCTTGAATGAAATAATCTATTGTTTTTATGATTTGTTCTTTGGTCCAGTAATTCTTTAGAGTTATTTCACTTCCAATTTTTATTCTTCAGCAAGTGGCCATTTTTATTATAATTTTCCTTTCAATGTGGTCATTAAAAGATATATTTAGTATTTCTCTTTCTCTGCCATGTGTTTATAAGATTTTTATGGTGTAGTACAGGGTCAATTTGTGTAAAGGTGCCACACACAGCTGAAAAATATGTATGCTTCTCTATAGTCAATAATCTTTAAAGGTCTATTGTATCTACTTTTTCTAAAATTCCATTCAAGTACTTTTTTCTTATTTCTCTTTATTTTTTGGTTAGATTTGTCTAGGTCTGAAAAGATGTAGATTGGGCTTGACCACTACAGTTTAACTGCTTATTTCTCCCTTTATCTCATTTAGCATTTCCTTCAAGTTTTTGGATGCCATGGCATTGAGTTCACATATGTTAGTATCAGTATTAATTCACTGTCTATGGTACCTTTCAGTGTTGCCGCAGACATTTATTGTGTGGCCCTAGGCAAATCACTTAAGCTCCTTAAATTGCAAAATAAGGAAGCTGGACTTGATGGTCTCTAATATGTCTTTCAACTATGATACTCTGAAAAAGTCTAACATAAGGATGCAGTATGGTGTGATATAAAGAGAACTGATTTTCGAATCTCAAGCACCTAGGTTTAAATCTTGCCTTTGATGCTTACTACTTATGTGACCATGAGGAATCCATTGACCTTAGTAAGCCCTTCTCCCTCATTTGCAATATGTAAGGCTAAACTAGATGTCCTTTAAGGTTCTTTGAACCATGAGACCTGTGAACCAAGTGAAAATCTCCAGAAATGTGGACTTCCTTAAGGTGAGAGTGGAAGGATATGGACAAGTATTAAATAGTATAAGAGAACTGAGCTTTCAGAGCTAAAACATTTTAAGGAAGACTCTCATCGATAAGATAAAAGTTCATTCCAGTACTTTCTTTATTTTCTAGAAAAATGAGTCAAATGAAATAAGAAAATTTCTGAACTGTAAGCATAATCAGTAGTGAACTGCTTTTCATCATCACACATATCAAAAATAAATATAACTGATTTTTCTAATTGCTTAATTTTTACATATGACATGGGTCAATACCCTTGTAACGCCAACCAAGAACGTTGTATTTCCGCACAAGAGTTAAAAGAATCTCAGTTCTAAAAAAAAAAAACAAAAAAAAACAAATATTCAAAAAAAAAAAAAATCTCAGTTCTGACTATTCCAAAGAAGGAATGAGAAGCCCTTAATCTAGCTTAAGTTTCAAAAGTTTTTAGAGAAATATAGCAAAATGTCATGCCAACAAGAGCTGAAAAATATTCATCAGAAATTTGGAATAATCTTAATGTAATTCAAATATTATCCTTAAATGGAGTCCACTTGAAGAGTAGCCATGTTGGTTGACAGTCAGACAGTCTGTTTTTATCATGTTAAACCAGTCTGCACAAAGCAGGAAAGGAAAAATATCTCCTAGTCCATGCAACAACCAATTCATGGCTATGTGTTGTCTTCAGTTGCACAAAGAAATGTTTCAAACATATGCACTATGCCATGACTAAGTTCATTAATAACCTCTTAGCTCAGAGTTTGCCCCATTTGTTAACATCAAGGAGGTCTCTCATTTCTACAGAACTGAAAAGCTGCCTGCGGTTCACAATATAGCACACACAAAAAGCACACAGCAGCTGTTCATATTCTCAAAGAAGTCTGTTATAACAATGATGTCATGGAAAAGGGCTGGGATCTATTAAATGTGTCAGACAGGCAAGTAGTTCAATCTCTTTAGACAACATAGGTATATATATCTACATACATACATATATATATACACACACAGGTTACACTAGAACATTACATTAAACTATAAAAAAGGCAAAAAGTTCAGCTCTTAAAAGAAATCACTGAGGTACAGGTAATTAAAGTCTTTTCATAGTTTTACTTTAATAAACTGTATTTACTACTGGAACTACCCAATAAAGTAACAAAATCACCAGCTCACTGTCCCAAGGGCTTTTCAGGGGGAGGAATAGAAAGAGAGAGAACGAGCTAATGGAATACTGTTTTCAGGGAATTTACAAGTTTGTTTAATCGAAGAACAAAAATTCTCAGCAAATAATGGAAATTTGATAAAGCAGATTGCTGTCTTCTGAGAAATTCAAAACAACTCTATATTATAAATAATTATCATTTCGCTGTGAGATAAGTAGTTGTCATTATTCCTTTTATATTTGTTGGCTCTGTTCAGTCATTTTCAGTTGTGTCTGAATCTTCATGACCCCATTTGGCAAAGATACTAGAGTGGTTTGCCATTTCCTTCTCTATTTCATTTTTACAGATGAGGCAAACAGGATTAAGTGACTTGTCCGAGGTCACCCAGCTAGCAAGTTTCTGAGGTTGGATTTGAACTTAGGTCTTCCTGACTCCAGGTCCAGTGCTCTAGCTGCCGTTTTTCATAAAGGAGGCAAAAGGTTAAGTGATCTGGTCAATAGGCCAGTAGCAGAGGTGGAAGAGTGTTCAGTTTTCCTGATTTTAAGCATATTTTACAATTATGCCCGCTGGTTTCCCTAAATTCCATAAATAAAAACATTTACTATTCATGATTTGGAATATTTTAATTGATATTTGTAAATTCAAATTTGAATAATAGAGGAACTCTAAACAATTTATAGGTAGAAAAGTCAGTTTAACCTCCCATAAATTTTAAGTTTAAACTCTTAGGGGCAGGCTCCAGTAATAAGAGAAAAGGTCAACAAGCAACATAATCCAGTGGAAAAAGCACTGAAATTTAAGAGTGCAGAGTTCTAATCTCTGTTCCATTTACCAAGACTGAAACACATTTAGTAGAAATTCTGAACTATCTTCCAACTCAAACATTATCATTACATGAAGTCCATTTTAAGATACCATTTAGCTGCATGGTATGTATCTAGCAAGATCATTCAGTGTTTGTCCTTCATTCTCAAAGAGAATCACAACACCAGGAGGTGATGCCATAAATTGCAAGTGAATTAGATTTAAGTGAGGCATAATATGCAAAGTCACCAGCCTCACTCTCTCCTCCTGAGCCATCTGGGTCCAGTGGCAAGGTCAAGTGGCTGACTGGAGATGGTCCCAGATGCATAGGAAGACCTTGGCCTTTTTTAAGCTAAAGTCTTTCACAGGTCTCAGTTTGACTGAGGCAAGGACCATTCAATGCTTAACACTAGGTAAGAAATGAGGCAAAGAATGGTCTTTTTAACTAGTCAAAAAACCAACCAATCAATCAATCTGGGAGGGGAAGACCCTTGGGGTTTCTGATCATAACAGAAACCACAGCTAGTTACACTCACTCTGAGCCATCAGAGTGCAAACAATGACCAAGTGAGGGTTGAGCTAGGGACTATTGTAAAGGTCAGTCAATGAGAGCCAGAATGCAGGAGTGAATTTAGTTTAAGAAACAGATGAGAAGTCAGGAGACCTGGGTTATACAGCCTGGGTTCCAATATGAAATCACTAAGACTAGAGTGTCAAACTGAAATAGAAACAGATCCTTGTGAGCAACATATTAATAAAATTAACATTATCTATTGACAAATCAATATATATTTCATATTGTATTTTTATTTATTTTGTGAACATTTCCTATTGACATTTTAATCTGGATCAGCTCAAACTAAGGAGTCTTGGTGTCATTTGATGCCTCAAAACTAGCCAAGTCATGGAACCCCTCAGATTCATCTGGAATATGAAAAGGTAAGGTTTTATTTCTAAGGTCCTTCCTACTCTAAATTACTCACAACGGAAAATGTGGGCTATAATGAAGGCTCAGGGAATTTTAACATTCTGTTTATTTCAACTTTCTTGCTAAATGGCCAAATTGTAATTTTATTGTTTTTATATAACCAAGAGTAGAATCTTAGAATGTCACTTCTGTAAAAAGAATTTAGAACAAGAGTTCTTAATGCAGGGTCCAGGGTCTGTGGATAGACTTCCAGAAATCCATGAACTTGGAAGGAGAAAAAAATACATCTTTATTTTCACTAATCTCTATCTGACACTTAACTTTTCTTCCAATTATTTAAAAACCTAACTCTGAGTAGAGGTCCAAATAACACACAAAAAGATTGGGAACTCTAAGCTAAAAGGTTATCACATCCAATGCTCCCATTATATAAATGAAGAAACTGAGACCCAAAAAAGTTAAGGGTCAAACTAATTTAGTGATTTGAGATCTCACAGTGCCTCTGCGTGGCCAATGAAAACAGCCCTCAGTTTTCAGGATTGTAAAAATGGACAATGAAATGAATGTAATTCTGTACATTGCCTACAAATTCTCTTTTCCTTTACTTTAATAAAATGACTAACCTCAACTAATCTTATGATTTGCTCCTCTTTTCCTGAAATTTTATTCAAGTTGAACATTTGTGAAAGAGGAAAAATCTGAATAATTTAAGGTTCTAGTTAGCCGGAAATTTATTTTGCTCACAAGGTGCAAAAAAAAAAATATTTACAATGGAAATTATGCTTTAAAAAGTGGCATACATTTGCATAGGTATAACCCATCCAGTCTCTGTCTGACACTGCTGGCTAAATTGTCTGCACATCTGCTTTTATTTGAAGTAGTATTAATGGAAAGAATTTGATCTTAGAGTGAGATTTCCCATGACAGAAGCTATTCCAATTTCATCTTAGTTATATGGAGACATTCACAGCAGTATCTGTTACACATCACTACTAAAAGATTTTTAATTGCAACAGAATGGTCATCACTACTATGGTGAACCAAAGTAAACTAAATATTCTATGAAAAAAAAGTAGTATGGGCAATGTGTAGCCTTTTTTTCACTGTGCTAAAATTTAGCAAATTTCTACTTACTATAAAACTATGCTTCTTTCATCCCTCTTTATGTAAATTTCTTTGAACATTGAATTCTTCACTCCTCAAACAAAACAACAACCAAAAAAACCCTTAAAGAATATGTGTAAAAGATTTATGTAATGAACTACAAAAGAGTTGCCACTTTGTAATATAATTAGCACAAATCAATTTCTCTTTCTATGAAACAGGGATATTTCTACTCATAATTTATCCAAAGCAAGAGCTTCCCAATAGCACTGGAAATCTCTTTGCTCATTTTATGTTGAAGTGACTGGTTCCTAAGTATTAAGAACTCTTCTCTGGAAAACAAGTATTTCAAAGAGCTATAACCACACATATGAATACATTGTCATCTGTAGCACAATGGGCAGTATACATATCTGATATCCGAAGATTTATTTTCTTTTTCTGGCATAAGTGAGATGTAATCCTCAAAATATGCCTCCATGTTTGAATCTGCAAATATCATAGATCATATCAAACCTTAGGTCTGTAAGGAACCTCCTGTGTTATTTATTATGTTCGAGAAGCGACGAAGATATCACCTTGGTTTTTCTAGGAGGCAATATTATTCGTAAAATTACTGAGACTACTCTAACTGCCTTCTTTTTATCTCCCCACAGCTGTGAAAACAAAATTATCCTGGCCTTGTGAAATTCTTTCTAGCCACAACATCAACACAGCAGCCAAAACACACAAGGTTAGAGTAAAATTCATTTTCAGCAGCTGTACTGCACACAAAACAATCACAACTCACCCACTTCCTACTTCTTCGAACCAATAACATCCACTTAGACTTCTGTTTACCTCCATGAATCAGTCTTCATCCTACATTATGGCCAAAAGCTAGAAAGTGCCTATTACACTGACTACTCAGAAGATAAAACCCAATTAATATATTGAATGTCATTCAAAGGGAACAAGGCACAGCTTGGGCAAACACCTTTGTTAAAAGAAAGGGAATATCTGAGATCCTGTAACAATCAGATCAAGGGAATGCTTTATAGAACTGTCTTTGCAATCTTTCTAGACTCAAAAATTCTAGTTTATCAAAAGAATTTCAAAAGAAAATCTACAAATATTTCCATATTTCACAAATGTTCAAACATGCCTTTTTCTTCTGTAAAACATTAAAGGAGGGTGATATTACAGTGAGTGGGCCTCAGAACCAGGAAGACCTGCCTTTCAAACTCCTGCCTCAAGACATACTGGTTGTGTGCACTGGATATCTTAAACTAAAAGCTACAGAGATAATACCACCTTGCAATAATAGAGTACATTCCTTCATCTGATAGCTTCCTAGGTCCCACTCCTCTCAACATGCTTGGAGAGAAAGGATTCCTATCAGCTCAAAAGCCCTAATTTGTAATGCAAGAGAACCACTTCACATGGCCTCAACTGCAAAAGAACAGCATTTCAGAGTTGTGAAGGGGACTGTCCAGCTGGACCTGTCAGGGGGAAGACGTGAAGCCCATGGAAGTGAGAGACATGAGATGACTTGCTTGGAGCTGAGGAAGAACAGAGTAGGTCTTCAAACTCAGGTCCTCTGACTCCAAATCTGGTGCCCTTTCAAGTAGACCACGTTACTTGATTGGGAAGTTTCAATCTCTCATTAGGTTTAGGTCCCCCTCATTCTTTGTACAGATCCTCATTTTCAGTACATGCTAGTATTTTTTCCCCCAACACATTCTAAACAAATCTTAACAGCTAGAAGTAGGAAAAGTTCTAGAAAGAAAAATACAATTTAAATCTTGCAAATTCAGATCATACATTGAGTCACTAGTAATGAAAATGGATCCCTAGCACCACTTCTTTTTACTTCCTTCAACTAGGGAGGGTAAGGAGTATGGTATTAATAGCCAAACTCTAAGGGACCTAAAACATTCGAAAATGTATACCTTTGATACACAATCAAGAATGAGAATCCAACAATGTGTCTCCCCTCATATCAATCGAGTTACTTACTCCACAAGAAGCACTGGCAAGAGGGAGCAGAAGCCCACTGTCTAGTCCATGTATTGGGTGAGACCCTCAGTTTTTTAATATTAACATAACTAACAGGATGAATTAAAGTATAAGACATGTAATAGTAATGAAATTTGACAATCCCTTTGTACTGGCAAGCTAAGAGGTACTTAGCACCTAGTTTCAAATTAAGCCTCCATTAAAGAAACAGAAGGTATGAACCCCTGTTGCTGACATAACAGTAAGGGGATGAACAGGGAACCCCTGTTGCTGACCTGACAGGAAGGAGATAAACAGGAAGAAGCTAATACTGTATATAAGGAAGAGCACAAGGTGGACAATCAGAACTTCTTGCGACAAGCATCTGAAGGCAGAGCAGCTGCTACCAGAGAAAGAGAGAGAGAGAGAGAGAGAGAGAGAGAGAGAGAGAGAGAGAGAGAGAGAGAGAGAGAATTTCTCTCAGTGAGCAACTGCTGCTGCTGGACTGGAGCTTAGATGGAGAAAGTGATTTTGATTCTGAGAATATGAGAAAGGGATTTTGATTTTGAGAACAGAGCTGCTAAAGGCTTCCAAGGGCCAGCTGGAGCTGCTGAGGACTTCTGAAGGCCAGCTGCAGATGCCACAGGAAGCATGGCTGTGGTGTCGGTACTTTGTCTGTGGTTCTATTAAATTTTCTCCTCCAAGGAACATAAACTATGGAAGACTTAAGGTGGACTGGATACTGTGAGCTTCAATATGGAGTAGGAACTTCATGGAAAGCTGGACAAGGAACTAGGAGCTGTCTGCCTTTGAACTCAGGTGGCAACTGGCTAGATTCGGGTGGGAGATGGGACCATGGAAGAGGAACCATGGAAGCTGAAAGCCTGCCCCAAGTCAAGATGAAATGCCTCTCTGTGTGTACTGAGTAGTAACTGATGAAACTGACTGAGTTATGACTGATGAAATAGGATACTGAGTAGTGATTGATGAAATTGTAATTTATTTGTGACCTATGGGTGGGTGGCTTTTGTACTTTCAATTACTCTTTAAGAGGGTACTGAGTAGTGACTGATGAAATTTTAATTTAATTGCACCCCATGGGTAGAGGACTTTGATTTTTGTACTTTGTGTCCCTTAAGGAGGCCTCCTTAAGGATGATTGAATGATTGACTTACTAAATGACTGTACTTTGTTGAAATCTATGTGACCACTTTGGTGAAAACTATGTGGCCATTTTAGTGATAAGTAGTTGGATTGTAACATGGTGAATGCTGTATTTTGATTTTCTGTGATAAGTTGTAACATTCTGAATGCTATAGCTTGATTTTCTGTATGTTTTGCTCTGATTTGTTATTGAACAAATAAGAGAGTTCACTATACAATATAATCAGAACCTTGAAAGCTGTTCACAGCAGCAGCCCTCTGGAAAGCTGCTAGTGCATGGCTTTACAGACATACCTGGTTCACTTCTATTGGCCTCTGTCTAGGGTGAAAAAAAAAACACAATAAGAATAAGGTAGGACTTTTGAATCATTAAGATATTCAACATATAAGTGAATCTTATAAGCTTATAAGAGTAGCTCCCCTTCCCCTCATTTTCTGAAAGTTCATTTCTTTTTTTAATTTTTTTTTTTGCGTTTTGGAGGAGGGAGGTAGGGCAACTGGGGTTAAGTGACTTGCCCAAGGTCACATGGCTAGTTTGGTGTTAAGTGTCTGAGGTCAAATTAGAACTCAGGTCCTCCTGACTCCAGGGTTGGTGCTCTATTCACTGCACCACCTAGCAGCCCCTGAAAGTTCATTTCAAATTAACCAATAAAAATGTACTCACTACCTATTGTGTGCCTAGGATTATAAACTCTAAAGCAGCCAAGTCAAACAAACAGAAAAGGGGACCAATAAACCATACATGAGGATTCCTGAGGATCACATATTGATTTAGTTTTTAAATGTCTTCTTATCTGTTTTACTGTTTTTTGTAAATACTTCTCAACTACATTTTAATCTGGTTTGAGCCATACTTGTGGCTTAGGATAATACTTGAGCATACTGTGGGCCAGGTGTGCGCTTGTCATCTCAGATCTAGAGAATGTAATGAATGTCATGCAGGAACCACAATGGATTTGGAAACAGAGTGAAAAAATTGTGGGAACTGAGTAAACCCTATTGACTCCATCTTGTGACTCTATTTTGAATCTAGCTCAGTTCCCTTCCTATTCAGTTATGAATCTGGTTCAATTTCTGTCTTGTGACAAATTGTTATTCAATTATGGGAATTGTGGGAAGGCTTCATTGCATTGTTTGAACCTAGCCCTGCATGACTGGGAAGCTGGACCACCTCTACCTGCTGCTTAGAGACCCTTAAACTAAGGACCTAGATTATACTGACCAGAAATCCAGTCAGATCCAAAGATTAGTGCAAGGAATTTTCTCACAATTATCTATTTTAAGCAAACCATATGCATTCTCTGAAAACTGGCTTCATAGTGATTAATCAGTTATTATTTCCGTGTTCTTTTAACTGAATACAGACACTTGGGGGAAATTTAACTCCTCTTTTTCTGATTTCAGGGAAATGCACCAATTCACTCTCCCCCTCCTATCATAGAAACGTCCTAGCCTTTCCTCCAATTAGACATTAAATCACTTAATTTTTTTATCCTTGTTTTCTTTTAATTAGTTGGTCTTATTTGGTTAATTGGTTTTTGGTTTTTTGTGGGGCAATGGGTTTAAGTAACTTGCCCTGGGTCACACAGTTAGTAAGTGTCAAGTGGTCTGAGGCCAAATTCAAACTCAGTTCCTCCTGATTCAAGGGTGAATGTTCTATCCACACTTACCTGGCTGTCCCGTGGTCATTTGCTTTTACTGTATAAAAATCTGTATTCAGCATCCAGTGCCAAAGTTGAGGAACGCCTGGTTGCAATCTGTCATGCAACTGACATGCATTATTTATTCAATCAATACACTCAGACGTTCAAATCTTTGTTTCCTTAGTCATTTCATCTTTCCTCAACCACAATAGGAAGAAAAAACTAATTTCCACAAAATAATTTTAAAATGTGAAGCATCAGATTTTGCTTGGCATTGAATATGATGCCCAGTAAATATTCAAGGTAGGGACTGATTAACATGAACTTCTTGGAGAATTCAGGACGAGAATTGAGCCTGGAACGATATTTTAATAGCTCAAGGACATAAAAACAGCATTACATATATTGTGAAACCGTATAAGAAAAGTAATTGGCAATGAAAATAGTATTTAAAGTAGAATATTCTATTACTTGAATTTGAAATGGATTGTAATATAAGAATAATATAATATGTTGTAATATAATGTCATATAAGATTGGCAGGAAGACCAGCCAGGATGTTATTACAAGAGTCAAGGCATGAGGTGATGATGGCAGGAGTGGGGGGAATGAGGAAAATCACAGGAACCACAAAATTCAAGAATTGGGAAAAGAATTCAGTGGCCACCTAAGGCGAACCTAACCCCAAGAAAGAAATCCCACGGCAACACGTAAATAAGTGGTTATGCAGAGGTTTTGAAGACCTCCAGCAATGGGGAACACACCACCTTCTGGGACACCCAATCCCTTTTTGGATAAATCTAATCATTTGAAAGCTTTTCCTGGCATCAATCCTAAATGTGCCTCTTTTAAAAATTCCTCCATTTGCTTCTGGTTCTCTCTCCTAGAAATAACAACCACAACCACTAACACCATCAACCACCTCCACCACTACCACCGCAATTATGATAATAACTAGCATTTATACGGAGCCTTAAGATTTGCAAAGAGCGGGGGGGGGTGCCTAGGTAGCACAGTGAATAGAGCTCCGGCCCTGGAGCAAGAAGGACCTGAGTTCAAATCCAGCCTCAGACACCTAACACTTACTAGCCGTGTGACCTTGGGCAAGTTGCTTAAACCCAATTGCCCTGCATTGCCCCCATCTAAAAAGCAAAAGAAAAAAAAAAAAGATTTGCAAAGGCCTTTGTAAATATTATATCATTTTATTCTCATGACAATCCTGGGGGAAAGGTATTGTCATCATGCCCTTTTACAGATGACAGAACTGAGACAGAGAAAGGATAAATAAATACTATATGCCCACAATGGGAAGGGTTACACACCTACTTAGAGTCTGAGGCCAGATCTGAACTCAGTTTTCCTCACTCCAGGGGTCCATCATTCTCTCTACTGTGCCACCTAGAAACCTAGATACAAAAAGATCCAGTACGATTTCCCTTCTACATGACAATTCTTCAAAAACGTCAGGATGACTGTCATTTGACTGTGAGCTCTGTCTCCTATGGGCTACCAATTCCTAATTCTCATAAGTGAACTCAAGGCCTTTCACACCAGCCTTGAGACCTTCATGTGGATGTTCTCCATTGTATCAACAGTCCTTGTTCTCCACATCCTAAAGTCTACCTTCTGACTCCATGGCGTCCTCCATGCTCGCAATGCTCTCCTCCTCCTCTCCTCCTCACCACCCTCTCCAAAGAACTTTTAATCTTGGGGTGGCTTGGTGGTGCAGTGAATAGAGCACCAGCCCTGGAGTCAGGAGGACCTGAGTTCAAAATCAACCCCAGACACTTAACACAAAACTAGCCATGTGACCTTGGGCAAGTCACTTAATTTTGGTCTTTGAGATTTAATTACCCTACCCTCAATTGCCCTACCCTCCCCTCTCCAAAAAAAAGGCAAAAAAATTAAAGTTATTAGAAAAAATCTCTTAATCTTCTTCAAGGCTCAGCTCAAGTGTCAAGTCCTTCAAGAATCCTTCCCTGAATTCTCCATTCTTTAAGGTCTTCCCCTGCACTCCAAAATAATTTATTATATAATCATCTGTGATTTTCTTCATTCCTACCATCAACACCATCATCACTTCATGCCCTGATTCTTGTAATAACATCCTAGATGGTCTTCCTACCTTCCCTCCTTCCACTGTTCAATCTTGTATTGCATTTTATTACAATATATTATATTATTCCTATATTACAATCCATTTCAAATTCTAGTAATATGATATTATAATTTAAATACTATATGAATTTTAAAAATTATTACATAATTTATATCTATTTGGTACATATCCTATAAATACTCATCTATGAACATGCTGCATTCTGCTAGAATATGCGTTTGCTGAGGGCAGGAATTGTCTTACTTTTCTATTTGTATCCCCAACGTCTAGTACAGTGCCTAAAACTTAACAGATGCTTACTAAGTGCTTGTTAACTTATTGATTGCCAATTGTAAGTGTAAGGCTTGACATTTATCTCCATTAAATTTCATCTTTTAGATTAAACAATGTTCTAGTTCAGTGGTTCTCCACCTGTGGGTCACGACCCCTTTGGAGGTCGAATGACCCTTTCACAGGGGTGACAGGGGTCGCCTAAGACCATCAGAAAACACATATTTCCAATGGTCTTAGGAACCAAGACACTGCTCCTCTATCTGTCTCCAGGTGGGTCTGCTCACATACGAGTATTAAAGGGTCTTGGCTTTAGAAAGGTTGAGAACCACTGTTCTAGTTCATTAAGATCTCTTTGCATCCTAACCATCATGTCTTATATATCCCTCTCAATTTTGTGTCATCTATAAATGCAAGCATGCCATTTATGCATTTATTCAAGTCATAAAATTCAATTAATGAATATTTGCTAAGTACTTATTACATACAAGGTTCCAAATATTCCAAGTTCACCACACAATTTCAAAACTATTGGCTTCATTTCAAAGACAAATATTTCATTTTCTAGGTAAGGTTTTGAAAAGACCTCACTGTCACACAAGGGGTAAGATATAAAAGAAGAGTAAATTAAATCTTTTTTTTTCGAAATACTTTTCTACATATTAATAAAGTATTCTGGCAAAATACCAGCTTACTGTATTGTTTACATGAATGATGTAAGTAAAATGTTGTTCAGGAATGCTATGGTTTTCATTTGACTTGGCTAGACATCCGATATTGCCTGTTTTTAGGGCTAAGCCTTAAGTTACAAAGTATGAGAGTTTTACAAATCTCAAACATCAAATACAAATTCAGTCTTGAATTGCTCTAGGAAACTTTCCAAGTGTTTCGAATCCAGTGGAAACTCAACACAACATGCATACAGTCGTTTTATAGCTTTTCATGACACTCTAATGACATCACCAACTACCATATTGTCAAGAACTATTAATTAAATGTTGAAGAGTTTCAACATAAAGCTCTGGTTTACATCCCTACACACGGGAGCTAGAAAATACAACCTAGTTACAAAAGAGAAATGGAAAGAATAGTTAGAGCTGAGTAGTCCTTATTGCTCATTAAAATGGCATCTGGAGCTGAATCTATACATTTTTGGTGCCTCCCCTTATCATCTCTTCCCTTCTCTATACATGGACAATTAATAACACCCAGACTGTGCCACACTAATCAAATGACACCTCTTTGTCACCTTTGTTACCTTTGTCACCTTTGTTACCTCAAAGTCTTAATTCTTCTGTGGTAGCCACCCATAAGTTAGGAGAGTACAGTATAAAGATTCTTGAATTTCTAATCACAAGTTGAGTTCAAATACTGGCTGGGATGTACCTGGTATGAACTTGGTCAAGTCATTTTATCTTTGGGGACCTCAGTGTTCTCAAACAAAATTAAGCCTCCATGACCTGTGCAATACTTCTGAGTCGTTATCCTCTCCATCAGTACATGGCCTCAGCCAGGGCAAGGAGCTCACTTTTGCCAATTAAAGTCTTTTGAATGAACTCTAGCTCTGGTTTGACAGCCGGTCAGAAAGGGTCCTCTTCATCAGGTACTCTGCAGAGAAAAGTCATTTCCAGAAAGTCTGCCCATGGTCCAAAGTGGGGAGTGAAGGCCTCCCTTTCCACAAAATCATGGACAGAACACCAGCCCTGGAGTCAGGAGGACTTGGGTTCAAATTCCACCTCAGACACTTGACATACTTACTAGCCATGTGACTTGGGGCAAATCACTTAACCCCAATGGCCCTCCAAAAAAAAATCATACAGAGAAGCAGAGTAATCAGCCTCTTCCACATGGGGCTTGACAGCTGTGCCTGAACACCAACCCCCCATATCCCATTATACTCATAGCCCTGATATCATGACATTTTTGAGGTTTTCTCAAAGGACTCATAGTAGCATACATTGCTACCCAAGTTAGAGAAGGAGATAGTTCTCTGCAACTATGATTTCACAACCACAAATGTGTATCTCTACAGTAGTACCATCAACATCAACCAGATATTGTATTTACAACAACCAATTCGGTTACAGTATAAGAAATCTCTGGGTTCAATCTCTGGGTTAGCAGAGTCCAGCCTCAGACTTTGTACATAATTCTTCCTAAACTGCCCTCAGTTCTGGAACCTTCTCCTCCATCACTTATACTCAGTTCTTTCTAGCTCATGTTTCTCTCGGTCAATGGAAAGGAACCCTGGGGTTTGAAGCTAGAGGACTTGGTTTGAGTTCTGCCTCTTCCCCGGGAAACTTTAGGTAAATCATTGCCATCTCTCTACACCCTATGTCTTCTGTAAAAGAAAAGACAAAAACTAGATGACCCTCTAAGATTCCTTCCATCTCCAGCACTATGATCATATGATACCAAGTTCTCTTCCTAACTATACCTTCCTCTTACACCAAAGCCCCATCAATTCTCTCCACTCCCCAAAAGAGGCTTTATCTGGCTCTTACTTTTTAGTCACTTCTCAGGTACCTTAGAGAAAGAACCTTGAGAGCATTTGGAGGCCAAGGCCAAACTAGTGCCAAGCTAGCCTTTCCCTTCTCACTCTGCTTTTCCTAATTTGGAAGACCCACCATATTCACGCTACAAACTCCATTCCAAAGCTAACTTAGCTAAATCCATATTGATTTCTCTCACTATATAGAGACTTCCAGCAAACACATTATAGTTATTCTCTTCGCCAACAAATTCAAATTCAACCTTATTTTTTAAGAATCAGCTTTTACCCCAAATAACCTCTTGTTGTTTACAAATTAGCATTTACAGAGAAGGAATATTATTAGATAGTTCTATGTGCTGATGAAAGGATCGTGCTTAATACATATCTACAGTGACAAAGGGGATAGTCATCACGCTCCCAAATCCTAAGAATGATGCAGAGATATATCCATTTTACCTCGAAATTAATGTTCTCTCTCCATATAAGTGGTTTGTTATTTTGTTCTCTTTTTAAATCAAGTTATCCAGTTGACTAAGTATAACTAAAAACAAGTTTAGTTGACTAAAAATAACCTTAATGTCCTTTTAAAAGTAGTTATTAATATGTAAATATGTAGTCATCTCAAAATAAATGCAATAATTTGTAACACTTCTTGTTGAAATACTAAAAAATATATGCACATAACCGGGGGGACTGACACATTTGGTCATCACGCTCTTCCCTACTCTTCATGACATGCTGGATTGTCAAAATTCTCATTCTTCCATTCATGCCAACTTAATCTCTTCAGCATTCTCCCACCCTTCTCTCTACCAAGTGTTTTCTACTGCACAACAAGGATGGGTCTGTCTCCTTGCGGACCCCATACATCCAAGCTCATTTCCACAGCTCCCATTTTAATCATTCTGATCTTCACGGTTTTCATTTTTCTCATCGTTATCCTCCATTTTGTCCCCATATAACTTTCCAAACTCAAGTCAAGATGGCTCTCTAATGGATAAAACACTGAAATTAGAGCTGGAAAGATCTAGGTTCAAAACCCTGCTTCAGATACATCCTGGCCACATAACCCTGTACAAGTCATTTCAACTTCTTGAATCTATTACATTATCATTAAGACAAGGGCCATGGAATCAATGGCCTTGAAATTCCTTCCCAGGCCTAGATCTCTGATGCTCTAATCCCTTACTCACCATACACAATAACTGTTCCCTGTATCACATTATGACATTTTTTTACTGTCTTTTAAAGCCACATGATACCAGGATCTTGAATTAAGATCTAGAAAAAAACAAAACAAAACCAAAGAGGTCATAAAATTCATCCTGTTCATTTTATAGATAAGCAAATAAGGGTCGTCCAGTGAGATTGAGTCTTTTCTAAGTAGTTCATGAATAAAAAGTCTAGTCTTTGAAACAGGGCCAGCAATTCTCATATGCCTGTTTGGTATCTCCCCAAGGCAGCTAGCACAATGCAGAGTATACAACAGGCACTAACAAATTAAATGGAACTGTACCTACAAATACCTCCGTTTCTCATTTATTGGGACGGGAGGGGGAGGGGGTATGATGTGATATGCGTATAGAAAATTATCACACTCTACTCTGAAAACAAGAAGAAACAGGTTATGATATTAACATGTTAAATGCCCAAACAGGCAGCATTTTATCTAGCTCCTGATCTTATGATGTCTTTCAAACACTAAGTGTTCACAGATACTGGAATTCCAAAAAAAAAAATGTGTTTGTCAAAGGGGAGTGGTAGTGAAATCATGCCTGTTGTTCTGGCTTCTGTTGGTGTGTCTGAAAATGAGAACAAATAAAACCCCTTTCTGAAAGCCGTAAATAAAGTCTAGTGATTCATTCTGATTGACCTCTGGACTCTCAGCCTGCTCGCCTTTCACTAGCCCCCTACAGGAATGCAAATCACTCATTGCCTTAACACCTTCAGATCAGTACCAGCTGGCAGACAAATGGAGAACTCCAAGAGTGAAACCTACAAACACAAGTGCTTCAGGGATTTTTCCACGAATTCCATTCATTTTATTTTTTTTTAAACATAATGCAGTACACGCAAGTAACAATCATAAACAGATAACTCACAGATGAATATTCCAGCAAGCAAAGAGGGAATGGAAACACGGCTACCCAACCACACATGAAGGATTCTCTTACCTGGTATTAGAATGAATTCTGAATGCCACTGTTGAGTTGTAGATACAGTTTGTATCTCTGTTTCTTTGGAATCTATAAATTAAGAATAAAATTAGCTATAACAACTGCAGAAAGGACATTCAGTAGGAGGATCAAATTTCCTTTTACCAAAAACTAAACTAGAAATCTTTCATTCCACTTTTGAATGATGTATGGATCGGAGCTGGTTGTCTCTAATAGCATGCCAGTACAAAGTACTGGTATTTTTTTTTGGAATCAGGCATTTGCAGAGCCTCATTATAATTGAAGAATAGCAGAAAAGCCTAGGTGCCCCTCCAATTAGGGGGGTAAAAAAGAAACACTTGTCTACCAACCTCCCAACATTTGGCAGGAAGCGTTTTTGCAAACAAAGACTAAGAGAGAAAAAAGTGAAAGCATACAGGAATGAAATTCTAAAAGAAAGAAAAAGAACCATTCAACAAATACTTTTAGTCATCTGTATTCAGATCATCATACAAGATGGGGAGGGAAGCACAAAGGTTAAATGAAATAGGGTAACTGCATGGAGACGATACCATTTCCATGGTATAGTAGAAAGAATTGAATGTGGAGTCAGAAGGCCTGGGAACAAATCCCAGTTCCCCGTCTTTAAAGCTACATGACTTTGGTCAAGTCATGTAAGTTCTCTGGATCTCAAGTTTCCTCATCATTAAAATAAGAGTGACTGGATTTAGATTAGGTCCCCCTTCCCTTTCAGTTCTGAAGTTCCGTTATTCTATTACCTAAGCAGATAGCTGATATGATACAAGTGTACTGGAGAGGTAAAAAGCAAAGTGTTATGTGTGGTGCAAAGAAGGTCAGTTACTAACAGGGGAATTCAGGGAAGGCTTTCAGAAGGAAATGTCACGTGAGCCGGTAAAGAGTTCAATAGATAAAAGGCTGGAAAAGAAGACATTTAAAGCATGACACATGGCAACGAATACATGTATGTGAGCAATGTGACATAAGACTAGAAAGGATAAGGACCATGAATGTCAGACAAATGGCTTTGAACTTTCCTCCATAGGCAGTAGAGAGCTGCTAAAGACTTTTGAACTGATGATCAATGTGACCAGATCTGGGCAAAAACGATACGCCACAGAAAAATGCTGGATTTAAATGTCCCCAAGGCCTTACTTTCAGTCTTCAGCCAATGCTTAACTGGCTGAATAACCTTCTTAACCTCAAGCAGCCCCCTTCCCATTCCCTCACACATAAAACTGGTCTAATAAGGTCTGCAGAACAAATACATTGGGATGACCAAAGGACTGCACTGCAAACTTTAGAGCCCTATAGAAATTCTCTTGTTATTATACATATGGAAGATCAGTCTGTCTGTCAGTGAGGGGTATGAAGAATGGATTTAACTGGACAGAGGGCTGAGGAAGGAAAATCTGTTAGAAGCCTAGTGCAACATTACCACTGAATCTAAAAGTGGAATATATAATAAACCATATTATATGGCATATATAAGAAACTAGGGTGGGAAAGCAGAAATAGAGAGGAGGGAATAAATGGGAGAGATGCTGCAGAGCTTAAATGGACAAGACTTAGAAAGCAGATTGGATAGGAGAGAGAAAAGCTCAAAATAAACTACTTAAGATGCTGGCAGGTTAGGTAAACCAGGATGCCAAAGACAAAAATAGGAAAGTCTGACAGAAGTATAAATTTGGGGCATAACAGAATAATATTGGTATGAACATGTTCAATTTGAATCGCTAATGGTAGGCACCAACAAATAGAAAATGAGATCTTGGTCTGGAGCTTAAAAGAGACATCAGGGTTAGAAATAAAGACTTACTGTTTAGAAGCAGTAATTAAAATCAGAATGAATGGAATTGTCACAGGATAGCTTAGAGAAAAGGATAAAGAGCCAATAAAGGAACAGAGAAATTAGAAAGGGAGAGACAAATCCAAGTAGATGTGGTCTTTGGGGGCAAAAAGAGAAAAAAAGTATGTATGCTCTGCCAGGGGTCAAAGGTAATCAGAAAAGTCTAGAATGATGAAGACTTTCAAAAAGAGAGATCAAGTTCAGTAAAATGGTGGGAGAGGAAGCCAGAATGGAAGAAAAGGAGGAGAAAGTGGGTACTGAAGTGATGGAGATGTCAAAGGTGGTAGCATTAAAACCCTGGCTATGCAAAGAGTTTGGAAACATTGGAACTAATGAAGAACAAAACAAAACTTGTCCCCTTCCTAACAGCACTAAAATTCATCTTCAGATCACAGTACACAGTATGTTTTGTATACTAAAGCAGCAAAGATACGCAGCCTAAAAATATGCCATGTTTCAGAGTTATGTAGCAGAATTTTTCTTTTCCTGCTGTGTCTCCGGAGCAGGCACTATGCTGTGCATATTAAGTAAATGTTTAAGAAATGCTGTTTGCAAAGTTGTGGGTATTGCTTCCTTTCAATTTTCCTGGATATCTGCACTGCAATGCAACCTTCTTACAGAGTAGCTTTTTCTAAGTAGGAAGCACTGAGCAGCATGATACCCCAGCTAGAAGTAAACTATTACCTACCAAGTGACTAAGCAACTGACTTGTGTTCAAGTATAATCCTGATAAGGAACTGTACGATGTTGATGAATCCCTTCACTTCTCTGGGACCTCAAAAACACAATGGTGTTTTAGAAAAGCTCTATGGTCCCTTTCAACTCTAAATTCTGTGATATTATTTAGTATACCTTTTAAACACATACTCTACTAGAAAATACATTTGATCCAGAGTCAGAGAGGCTCTGGGTTCAAGTAGTGGTTCTGACATTTAGATATAAGATCCCAGATTCTAAGTTAGAAGAGAACTCAGGAGCCACTAAATTCCACCTTGTCATTTTACAAATAAAGACACAGATTCTCAGAGAAGTTAAGGTAACTTAAACTGAAAGCTTCACAAAAGGATCTTAACTCTATTAAGTATGGATGCAATAAAAATAAAGGTATGCTCCATGAAACACTGCCCTCGCCAAATTCTCTAAGAAATGTGTTAATAAATTATAATCAAGCCCCACTGTGATACCATTTGACCAATTACACGATTTATTATGCAATCAAACTGTTCACTGTTTTGAAGACCCCATATTGGCTCTGATCAATGTACAGTTATGGATGATATACAAATATAGATACACACATAGAAAGGTATCAATATAGGTTTAGGTACAGGTATATACGTGGATGGTAAATAGGTACAGACATAAATATACATAGAGATGTAGATGATATAGACAAAGGCAAAAGATTTAGGTTTTGATATAAACATAGATAGGCATCAATACAGGTGTAGGTTACAGCTAAAGGCATATACAATAGGTATAAACATAGATACCCAAATGGATGCAGATAATATAGGTATAAGACATATAAATATAACATGCAGATGATCTATATACCAACAGCTATGTAAATGTAGATAGACATATAATGGACACAAATATGCATAAAAATACTGACAGACAGATTGCCCTTGGTCCAGCACCGTGGAGTTGAGGTGAGAGCAGGATCAAGTATTGAGATACAATTCTTTCATTTTACAGATGCAGAAACTGAGGCCACTCCACAGCCATGAAGCAACTTGACCCAGGGTCTAAGCAGCAGAACAGGTATTTAAAACCAGATCCTAATATGGATAATAAGCTATATTCAAACAAAGGAAGACATATTCCTCTAGACCAGTGGTTCTCAACCTTCCTAATGCCACAACCCTTTAATACAGTTCCTCATGTTGTGGTGACCCCCAACCATAAAATTATTTTCGCTGCTACTTCATAACTGTAATTTTGCTACTGTTATGAATCTATCTGATATGCAGGATATATTTTCATTGTTACAAATTGAACATAACCCACAGGTTGAGAACCACTGCTCTAGAGAAATATGTCTAAGAATATAAAAACATATTTGAAGAAGTCCTTCA
>CM053592.1:27600737-27654250 GCA_028646515.1 Pseudochirops corinnae | reverse complement strand
AGGGGGAGAAAATATGTAACTCAAAATCTTGTGGAAATGAATGATGCAAACTATAATAAAATTTAAAAAAATAATAGAGGAGTGTGTACACACACGCACAGACAATCTGGACTTTACCACCATGCCTAAGCTCCCTTTTCACCCTGGAAGCTTCCTTTTCACCCTTGACCTCTCCTGGAACATTCCAGTCCCTGAAGATCCCTTCTCCCATTAGTGATTTCCTCTCGGAAAGCTTTTTGAAGAGCAGCCTGGACCAGCCATCTTTCCTTCCTCTCCTGGTTCTCCTTCTGATGCTCTGAAATTTACCACCAGACCATGAATGCACAGGTGCCTTCCCCACCATCATCCCCCACTGCTTTTGGCTTCCTTTTCATTTGCTGTCTTCCCCCATTAAAGCGTAAGCACTTCGAGGACAGAGACTGATTTTCTTTGCTTCTATCTATATCCCCAGAACTTAGTACCATGCCAGACACGTAATAAATGCTTGCTGACACACACTCAAATCTCTACATTCTAGATTAGCTACTGATTCATCTGAGTATAATAAGCTTCCTACCTCATTAGATTAGATGTGTGTAACCTATTTAAGCTCAAAAGATCCTTATCCCCACTGAGTCTCAGATCCCAGAGCAAGGCTAGATCTGCCCCTCGGGGCTCCAGATTGGAAGCCTGTGACCCATTCTCCCACAAGTACAAAGTCTAGAGTAGAGTAATCCCAAAGTGAGAGAACGCACGTGGCAAAAAGGTAACTACCTCCCACCTCCTGGTTGCTGGAAATCTTCTCCTGCCACTTGGGAGAGGGAGGGGGGGTCAAGAATCTTAAGGAAAGGTGGATCTAATGTCTATTGTTAACTCTGGGTTCAGACAATGCTTTCTATTTTCTGGGCAAGGAGCTTGGACACCAATGTTAAGATGGGAAGTACAAAATCTTTCATAAACTTTGAAGCTTTAAGAGTTAAAACTAAAGGAGACGAGGAGAGAAGGCTTATAGTCCTTTGCTTCTCCACAATCCATTCCTTTTCATGGGCTTTTGCTGAATACCACACTTGCTCCAAACTTTCCAATGAATCTCTTCTCAACATTCATGATATTGACTGATGGCTCCTGGGTATAACCCAGTTTCCTCCGTGTATCTGAACACTGCTTCATATACAAAATCATTTTAGCTTGAAGGACTTTTCAAACTTCACCAAAGGCCTATGACTGAAAATGATTAGTTGCATATCTTATTACCAATTTTAATTGATGTGAGGTTAAGTTTAACAATCACTCAATCCTTACAGAAAAAATAAGTACTGAAAGACCTTGATATACAGCAATTTAATGTACAAAGCAGAATCATGAGTGCCATATATCCCTACTCTAATATTTTGAAAGGGGATCTTTTTCTTTTTCTCTTTAATTTTTCTAGATATGGACTATGTCTTTGGAAATCCCTATCCAAATTCATAGAATCAAAATTAGCTCTGGTATCACAGAGAATCTGTTTAGACCATAGCCAAGAGATGTATACTCACTATAAAATAAAGACTGCCTTTGAGGGATTTAAAATAGTATATAAAACAAGGAATTTTTAAAGGTATCCAAAATCATGAGGTAAAGCCATCAAGGACCAGAGGAATCCATCAAGAACCAGAATCATGATACAAGTTACACATGGCTGCCAAGATGGTAGAGTTATTGTTTTAGCATGATTCTCTTAAGCCAATAACTTCAAAACAAACAAAAATAAATTACATAAATTTATAGCAATTAAATATTTAATAGTAAGATGAGAAGACCCTGGACAAGTCAACATTTCTCTGTGCCTCCGTTATGTCACCTATAAAATGAGTGGGTTGAACTAAATGACCCCTGGCTCCCTTCCAGCTCTACATCTATGACCTTAGGATTTAGAGACAGAAACACCGTACATAGTAAAAGCCTTCTGAAATAACACTGCAGAGTTAAATTAATTAAAAATCCTCACTTGCCCTATGTAACTCTAGTCTTTTTCCAACTGTGAAAAGCGGCCAGCACAAACCTGATGATCACGCCGCACCCTGTGGCTGGTGCTCTATCCAGCCCTCTCACAACAATGACTTAGTCTGAACACATCTCATAATGTGTGGAAAAGTTTGATCTTCCCCAATCATGAAATAAAAAGTATAAGGTGTGGGGAGAAAATGTGGTAGCACAGAGCTGGTTAGAGGAAAAGGGGCTATTAAGTCTAAAAGAAATTAGCTTAAAACCTTAGATTTAAGAAATCCCCTCCTGGCAGATTTTAAACAAAGCAAATACCTACATACCTTCAATGCAAGCCCCTACACACCTCCTAATCTAAAAGAATGATTTTGCTCCATTTTAGGGGTCTATGCAAGAGAAAATGTTTTCCATAGTATGGACAAATGGAAAGGGGGGCAGTGTGAGACAATTTATTTGGGTATACAGGAAAAAAGGCTGAAAAATTAAAGTCTTTATGAGAATAAGATTTGTTATGTGTCTTGATCCCAAACAGATAAACCAATGGTGACACTCACAAAGACAAAAGAAAAATGAGCATCATTTTTAAAAGACACAACAAATAAGTATTCCCTAAAGGAAAACGAATGGAAACTCCTGATGAAAAAGAGAACAAGAAAATAAATTATGCAGTTTCTGAAGATCAGGTGACAATAGCAAGAAAGTACAAACAGTTCAAAAGAGAAATAGAACTTTTAAAAGAAGATATTAGAGTGGAAATCTGACAGAAAATTAGAGCCCTGAAAGAAGAACTATACAGAGAGAAATCAATTAAAAAAACACACAACCATTATTTGGAACAGAGAACCATTTCCCCAAAGCAGAGGCTTTAAAGAAAGAGAATGACATATCTAGAACTAAAAAAATACAAAAGAAAAGGCTGAAAAATAAATAAAGTAAAACAACTCTAAAAGAACACATGAATTTTTTACTAGCTGAAGTGAATGACACTGAAGACAAGATGCACAAAATAATTTAAATACCCTAGGCTTTCATTAAAAATGTGATAAATTTAAAAGCCTGAATGTCACACTTTAAGAAATGATGTTAAACATTCGTGCAAAAAATTAGAAAACAGACAGCAAAGTATTCATTGATAGAATCCATTCATGAAAACAGAGAAAACCCCACTTTAAAAACTCCAAGACATGCAGAAATTAACTATATAAAAGTTTAGTGAAAAACAACAAATTCTGGAAGAAGTCAAGAGAAATGCCTCCAGCTAAAAAGGAAAATCAGTTTGAATAGCATAGGATTATTCTATATGTACAAGAAACCAGAGAAGAGGCTGGCATGTGAAATCTCAAAAATCAAAGAATCATAAAGATCCAGAGCTAAATGGCACACTAAAGTTCATCTAATCCAGTGGTTCTCAACTTGTGGGTCACAACCCCTTTGGGGGTCAAACAACCCTTTCACAGGGGTCACAGTGGTTGCCTAAGACCATCGGAAAACCTATTTCCAATGGTCTTGGGAAGCAAGACACCACTCCTCTATCCGTCTCCAGGCAAGTCCGCCCACATGCAGATACGCCCACAAAGGAGTATTAAAGGGTCACCGCATTAGGAAGGTTGAGAACCACTGATCTAATGTAAGCAGTTCATAGAAAAGATGAAAAGACTACTACCCAGAGATTTCAAAAGAGTAGTCCAAGATAACCAAAAAAGGAGCAAAACCAAGATTCAGCTTCAGACCTTGTGACAACAAATTCCAATCCTCTTTCATCTTCAAGTTGCTTCATTGAGAGAAAAGTGCAATCCAATGCATCATATTCTAAAAATCTGAGCCTAATCATCAAAAAACTATATATGTACCTAATACTCCAAGCAAAAGAAAGACAAGAATGGTAAATAAGTACAATGATCAAGAAAAAGACTAAATAATTAAGTTGATTCTCTGTTGTATGCATAGTAAGACAACAATACTGTTTCTAAAAATCTGATCAAGGGTTAAAAGAAAAAGCAAATTACAACACTGATGGAACATATCTTATTATTACTCTTTAGAGCAGCAGTTCTCAACCTATGGGTCACAATCCCTTCACGGGTTGAACAACCTTTTCACATATTTCCAATGGTCTTAGGAACCAAGACAGGCTCCTCTATCCGGTTCCAGGAGGGTCCGCCCACATGCAGATATGCCCATATACAAGTATTAATGAGTCCCAGCATTAGGAAGGTTGAGAACCACTGCTTTAGAGACACAAAAATTCTTTGAAAAGCCATTTCTCTATTTAATGCCGACCATGTACGTACCAGGCACTGTGCTAAGTGCTTCATAAATATCATTTCATCTGATCCTTGTAACAACCCTTGGAGGTAGGTACTATTTTACAGATCTACATTTTACAACTGAGAAAACTCAAGGCAGACAGAAGTTAAATGACTTGGCCAGGGTCACAAAACTAGTAAAGTCTGATGTGAACTTTAAACTCAGATCTTTTTGACTACAGGCCCAGTACTCTATCTAATGTACCATCTGACTGCCTTGATCTAAAGGTACCTCATTCTACAATTCATCTTCCCTGTCCTATTTTCCTCAGTTCACTGCTAGTTCTTAGTAGTGGTGGGGCAGTATTCTATTGTACTTTTCTCCTAGAACTGTAATTTCATGAAGTTGTCAATGTTACATGAGGCCTCCTTCTATCCACTTCCCTCATAATGATTCCTCATCCCACTGAATTTAAGCATATCCTATCTCTGGATCTGAAAGTATAATCTAGCACAGGAGTCCCTGAATTATCTGAGTAGCATAATTTGCCTTGGTTCTGATCACTGCCTGAGTAATCTACACACTCAATTGAATATGACTGATTCTGTCATCCTTCTCAGTAAGTTACTTGTAGGATGATACTCAGTTTAGTCATGAATCTCTGGTGTTCCAGACTGTACTTCCAAAGACAATATCAAACCAGTTAGTCATCAGTTAGGCTCAAACTACTGCTGATACTCACTTCAAAAACAGACCATAGGATGACAGCATCATCATATTGCAAAAAGTACAAACCAAGGACATTTCTCACTAACCAAGACTAGATGCATGCAACATTGCTAGATATACTAAATAAGCTAGGATTATAGTTACAACGTGAGTCATAACAAGAGTATTTTTGTGCCCTTAGAAGATATTTTTTAAAATAATCCCTTACTTGCCTGAATAATAACTAGCTAATACTTCTTGTGTACTAATATTTCAAAAATCTTTTATACATACATACATATGTGTGTATGTATTTAAAATCTCACTTAAGTCTTGTAGTATCTATGAGATAGGTATCAAAGACATTATTACAACTCAATTCTATGGATACTGAACATGAGGGTCAGAAAAGTTAACAGATATGGTCATATAATGAGTATCAGAAGCAGAATGGGAACCTATGGATTCTTACTTCCATTTCATCATGCTACCTACTCTGGTACCCTGGTACTTCTCACCTCCAAGTCTACCATGGGAAGAACAGGCTATAATACTTCACAAGTAAAACTGATGTGAAAGAAGAGATAGCCTCATTTAGGTTACCTTTTGTTTTAGTTCCAAGCACATATTTTGAACACAATTCTTCCTTACTAAGAAAGTTTCTTAAGTCTTTTCCTTATACTTCTATAAATCTAAGAAAGTACATCTTTTGGAGTGGGCACTATAAATAAGGTTATATAATTTGGATTAACTTGCTGTATTCCAATTCACTATTCCCTCAACTGTTGCTGGTGTGTTTCTCTCCCCTCTCCCTTCCTTTCTTTCTTAAATGGCTGAAATGTAAAAATATGCCATCCAGCCAACTGACGTAGACTTTTCAAGTCGTACACAAAGCCAGTACTGAAGTAGATTGGGGGATCTGGTACATTACACTGTAGTGTCTTTCTAAAACTGTGCATGGAGTCCAGCACAGAATGTTATGATTGGATTTGTTACAGGTTTCCAAATAAAAACCCATGTTTTCATTCCAGTCTTGTTTATGTAAAGGTTCTGAAGATTACAACTAGCAGGTTATTTCTAACTCCTGCCTTTTCTCCTACCTTTCCCCCCACTGTAGTCTCAAGCTGCCCTTCCAGTCTAACCGTGACAACCTGTCGACTCTGGAGCCGTACAGTAGCAACTAGAGAAGCAAAGCTGTGTGCCTGCTATAGATTGTCGGTCTCATACCCTGTGGGTGGGCAGTGAGATTGTTAAATCACCATCAAGAGCACATTTATAAGGAAGAATGACAAATTGAGTTCCTGCACCATCATTCAGTTTCCAAAAGAAACAGTCCCAAAACTTGACTTAACTTTACCTCAATAGTATTTACAATAAATTACCCTGATCATGGCTCGGCTAATTTAAAACTGGAAAATTCATGTTACTTCAGCTTCCTGGAAAGGTGGTCCCATGAATGATTCCAGCCAAGGCAGGCTCCCTCTAGAACAAATTCAGGAACAGCAAGAAATGGTGCCAAATGAAGCAAAGGAAAGAATAAATAGGAGATATGGGTTACAAGTAACACACGTTTAGTTTAGAAATGAGAAAACGACAAAAGACCACTCTGTAAGCTCCAGATTTGAGGCAAGTACCACTTATCCTTCTGTATCTGTATCTAGAATTGTGTGAAGGAATGAGGACCAGGGATCAAGATTCCAACTTTTAAGCTCCTAATCTAGGAAACCTTGACACCCACTTTTCCAGTCCATCCATACTAAAAAAAAGTATGGGGCTCAATAAGCCCATTCAAAGTTGCCAAAGGGTCAGGACACAGGTTTGCCTTGCCATTTCAATCCAAAACTATGGCTGATGGAAGGTTTCATATACTACCAGTATAAAAACTTGGGTGATCCACCCAACACTATAGGAAAGGACAGAGCATAAGAAAAGGATTCTAAAAAGAAATGAACCATAAAGGACAGAATCTTCCTATGTGTGCCAAACGAGTTTTAAAAGCCCCCAGGATTAAATTTCATGAGGAGAAAATAAATTTTTAAGAATGGTAATTAGTTCCCAAGGAAAAAATACTAGACAGACTATAAGGTCTTCCACAATGGATGAGAGGCCTACTAAAAGAAATTAAGGAAGAAATCAAGAATTAAATTAGAGCTCATAAAGAAAAACAGGGGAAGAGAATAGTAATTGGAAAACTGTACTATCCTCTTAACCTGAGATTAGCACAAATAGAACCCCAAAATTCAATACTATGATAAGTATTAGAACAAAGTCAAAACACTGAGAAATTATTTCAAGTTCAAGTAAAAATGTAAGATATCTACTAGCATTAACAAAATGAAAAATAGTACAGGAAAAAAATAAATTGATAATCTCTGAGCTCCCTAAAAACTACAATGAAACAAAAAAAAATCTGAGTGTCATTTTTCAAGAATTTATCAATGAAAATCCTTTAGGACAAATTGCACCAGAGAGTAATATGCAAGGATGGAATCTCAAGATCAATCAGTATGTGAAAGAAACCCTAAATGTAAAATATCCAAAAACAACACAGTCAAACTCTAGATATTCAAAATCAAAGAAAAAAATGCCAAAAGCAGGCTGGAGAAACAGGTCACAGTAAGGATAACACAAAATTATAGGAAATTTATATGGGAAAGATGGGCAAAATAGAATAAAAGATATAAAAGGGGAAAAAAACCTAAAAATCACAATTGCAAAAATAAATTATATAAATTCACCCATAAAATCAAAGAGAGTAGCAGAATGGATCAGAAAGTAATAGCCAACAGTATATCAATTTCAAGAACATTCAATGGATGATTCAACTGCCTTAGACATTCTTTGAAATGATACAAATAACAAGGCAGCTATACCTACCCACATCGTGGAACTCTCATCCATAAGTTCACTACAAGGATCCCAATTCAATGTACCAAGACCCTTTCTTGCTTTCTCTCAACACAGTGAAGATATCAGTGAAACACGAGAGTCATCTACCTGATATCTTTTGTACTTAGACCATCAGGAATATGTGTTTTCCGATGGTCTTGGGTGACACCTATTACCCCTGTGAAAGGGTCATTCGACCCCCAAAGGGGTCGTGACCCACAGGTTGAGAACCACTGGTCTAGAACATAGCAGGAAGTTAACAAATGTTAGCTGATTAGCTGATTAATGATCTTAAGCAACAATAAAAATGGATATAGTTAAAGCATGAGGGATAAGCAGGGAAACTAAACTACATTTTAAAATACCATAAATAATGCCATTATGCAAGACAGCAGAGTAAAAGCATAAACTTGGCATGAGCTCCCGTTCCAATCACTTCCAATACGTGTAAAAAAAGTACAAATTTTCGCTACAGAACCTACAAAGTGACAGAGAGAAACAAATCTCCCACTGAAGGCAGTCTGGCAGGACAAAATGAAAGGTCTAACACACCAAGCTGGAAGCCAAGCACAGTCCCTCACAAGCCCTGCGGTTCTGGCCCCAGGGTGGCCCTGACCAGTGGCAACCAGAACAGACTTCAGGAGAATGAATCACCAGTAGCTGTGGCAGTTTCCAGATTTCTCAACCCATAAATGCCAAAGACAAAGTAAAAGGTCAGTGTGGAACTCTGCTGGAACGGGGGGGGGGGGAGGGGAATGGAAGAGCACATCCGGCTCTGACCCCAGGATGACAAGCAGCAGAGGCACTCCTGGCTTGCAGATAGTAGCAACCATTCAGTGGGTAATCATGCTTTACCGTGCCTGGATCTGGATCTTGGTCTTGGGCGGTGGTCCTGGGGTATGTGGCCAGTGAGCCAGAGCTTGTGGGGGCTGTAGAGAGGGCGCCCCCCTTAACAGCTCTGGCAGATGCAAAAACCCCAGCAATGTGGGACAAAGATCTCTCCATTCTGGAAGTGGAGTTCTACTGTGGCAAAGAACTCAAAAGTCAAATAATTGTCTGGCAATATGAGCAAGCAGAGGAGGCACAAACAGACCAAAGAATCCTTTTTTGGGGACAAAAAGGATCAAGGCATGGAGCAGGAGGAAGAGAACAAAGTCAGAACTCCTGCATCAAAAGCCTACAAGAAAAATGTGAATTGGTTACAGGCCATAAAGGAGATCAAGAAGGATTTTGAAAAACAAGTAAGAGAAGTGGAGGAAAAATTGGGAAAAGAAATGAGAATGATGCAAAAAAATCCTGAAAAGAGAGTCAGTCAATAGCCTGCTAAAGGAGACCCAAAAATACACTGAAGAAAATAACACCTTAAAAAAAAGACTAACTCAAATGGCAAAAGAGGCCCAAAAAACCAATGAGGAGAAGAAAGCCTTAAAAAGTTGAATTTGCCAGATGGAAAAGGAATTTCAAAAACTCACCAAAGAGAATAACCCCTTCAAAATTAGATTGGAGCAATTAGAAGTTAATGATTTTATGAGAAATCAAGATGCTATAAAAACAGATCCAAACAAATGAAAAAATAGAAGGCAATTTGAAATATCTCATTGTAAAAACCACTGACCAGGAAAATAGATCCAGGAGAAATAAATTAAAAATTACTGGACTACCTGAAAGCCATGATCAAAAAAAGAGCCTAGACACCCTGATATTCTAGAACCAGAGGACAAAATAGAAATTGAAAGAATTCACAAATCGCCTCTTGAAAAAAGATCCCAAAAAGAAAACTCTTAGGAATATTATAGCCAAATTCCAGAGTTCCCAGGTCAAGGAGAAAATACTGCAAGCAGTCAGGAAGAAACAATTTGAGTACTGTGGAAACATAATCAGGATAACACAAGACCTAGCAGCTTCTACACTACGGGATCAAAAGGCTTGGAATATGATATTCCAGAGGTCAAAAGAGCTAGGACTAAAATCAAGAATCACCTACCCAGCAAAACTGAGTATAATGTTTCGGGGGAAAACATGGTCATTCAATGAGGTGGAGGATTTTCAAGCATTCTTGATGAAAAAACCAGAGAAAATTTGACATTCAAATACAAGAAGCAAGAGAAGCATGAGAAGGTAGACAGGAAAAAGAAATCATGAGGAATTTATTAAAGTTGAACTATTCACATTCCTACATCAAAAAAGATAACTGTAATTCATAAGACTTTTCTCAGTATGAGGATAGTGGAAGGGAATATTTATATCTACATATGTGTGTATGCATGTATGCATATATACATATATGTATGTATAGGAGGGGGTATGTATATATAAATATATATGTGAGTGCGGGCATATGTATGTTCATGTATACATAGACAGAGGTCACAGGATGAGTTGCACATGAAGGAATGATATCTCAAAAATAAAATTAAGAGGTGAGAGAGAGATTTATTGGGAGAAAGAGAAAGAGGGAGATAGATTAGTGTAAATTATCTCATATAAAAGTGGCAAAAGAAAACTGCTACGATGGAGGGGAAGAGCAAGAAGGTGAAAGGGAATGAGACAACCTTATTCTCATTGAATTTGGCTTAAGGAGGGAATAACATACACACTCAATTGGGTATCTTACCCTATAGGAAAATTGGAGGGGAGTAAGGGATAAGAGGGGGGATGATGGAGGGGGAGCATATTGGGGTAGAGGGTAGTTGGAAGCAAGCATATTTGAAGGGGGATAGGGTCAAAGGAGAAGGTAGAGTGGGTAAGGGGTGGGATAGGATGGAGGGAAGCATGGTTGGTCTTTCACAATGTAACTACTATGAAGATGATTTGGGTAACTACACATATAAAGTCTATATTAAATTGCTTATCTTCTCAGTGGGGGCAAGTGAGGAGGGAAGAAGGGAAAGAATCTGGAACTCAAGGTTTTGAAAACAGATGTTTAGAAATAAAAGTTGATTTTCTTGCATACAACTGGAAAATGAGACATGCAGACACTGGGATACAGAAATCCATCTTGCCCTACTAGAAAGCTGGGGGGGAGGGGGGTTACGGGGGAGGATATAAGAGAGAACAGATTGGGGTAAGGGTGTTATGGGAATCTGAAGATTTTCCCTGCCCCTAGGCCCTTTGATAGGCTTAAGTGGCTCTGAGAACCTTCCCTAATTTGAAAGTATACTCTGCCCCCTAATAGGCTGAATGTGGTCACATGGAGCCTGTGGCAGGAGGCTTGTTCTTCAGGAATGTCCACGCCTTATTACTTTGTGATTGGGCAGTGGGTCAAGAGGGCTGTGACATTTTCTGATCCAGGAGAAGGCTATATATACCCAGATGTGAGGTTCTGCCTTGGGGCTCACTCTGGAAAGAGGTGTGTGGTTTGGCCATATGAGACTCTGGGAAGCTGGTGAGCCCCCCAGCTTTGAAAACCCAGATGTGGGTGCTTCCCTCTCTTGTAACTAACTAGGTATGGATGTAATGGTCAGACAATTGGAAGCCCATCTGCTGATCTGTTTCTTTGTCTGCTTGTAACTTCTGGTTGTATTCTGTTTGTGTTCTCTGGAGTTCAGGGTGCTGACTTTTTCCCCTGAACTAGATAAATGATATATGTTTGATTGATTAAAGTAAGATTGTTAATCCATTTTGAGTTGCTTTCCTTTAGAAAAGCAGATCTAAGAACCTGTGCTAGCAGCCATCCTAGGTATGCTAGGGTGTTTGATGTTACAAAAGGGTATTCAGTAGGCTTGCTATTTTGGGGTAGAGACAGGGAGAAAAAAAATTGTAACTCAAAATCTTGTGGAAATGAATGTTGAAAACTAAAAATAAATAATTTTTTTTAAAAATACAAATAAAAACCCAAAAAAAAACAAAAAAATGTCATTACTAAATATCTGTACCCTAAAATGACACAACATCCAAGACCTCAAATGAAAAATTATTGGAACCATGAGGAGAAAAAGACAGAAAACAGTAACTATGGGGGTCTTCAACATGTCTGCCTTTCAGACCTAGACAAATCTAATATAAATATAAGAAGGTAAAGACATGAATGAAATTTTAGAAAAAAATAGACATGGTAGCTACCTTTCATAGAATCCTTACAAAAACTAATGCCATGGCAAAAAACCTTATAAACAAAGGTAGAAATATTAAATATACCCTTTATAGACCCTAATATACCACAGAATTCTAATCAAAAAGTGAAATCAGAAAAGCTTAAAGATTCAATTGAAATTGAATAATGTAACTCTAAAGAACAAGTGGTAGAATAAATATAAGAAACAATAATTTTTAAGGTAATTAATAAAATGAGAACAAATAGCAAAACATTGGATATGTAACTAAAGTAGTCCTGCGGAGAAATTATATACTCTAAATACTTGTTAATAAAAGAAAAAAAAATGAGATGTGAGCTGAGTAAACAATTTTTTAAAGTAGGAAAACAATAAATTTTTAAAGTAGAGATGGAAATAAAAGTAAATACAAAAATACGAGTTATAAGACCAAATAAAATTTAGAATAGAAATGTAATAATAAACCTGAGGAGCAAGTTGTAGGGGAAAACTTTTTTAAATCCTAGTAATTAGGTACCGTTTTTCAAACGAATTCAAATACTTTTAAAAGTTTCCATAGTTTCCAAGAACAAATTATTAAATGATAAAGATGTAGTCAACTGAAGACACATTATGTATTTGTGATTTTGGCCAAAGAATTTCTCAACACTTTAATGGGGATAGGAGAAGGGACTGGACCAGTGACTTCATCCAGGAAATTCTTAGGTGAGGAAACACTTTCAAGCAGTGCAGATTAGCATCATCTCTGCGACTTTTAGTCTTAGAGACCTATCTAATAGAGATGTCAAACTCTCTAACCAAAACAGATAAAAATGTAATTGTGAGATATTTAACAAAATAAAAACCCAATGTAATATAAATATATTAATTTGCGATTTTCTAAGTCAGTAAGTGTAAGGTTTGCAGGTATCTGTTTCTGTTTGAGTCTACTCTGTAGGACATGAACATTTTAATGACAGAATTCCTCCAGAGTATATAAAATGGAAGAAGTAGGATTCTTAATTATGAGAAGAAAAGGAGATATTGTCAGACCAGGACAAATTTCTTTGTCAATCTTTCTTTCAAAAGGGAAGTTCTTTAACATACACATATTACTTTGGCAAACTCCACTCATCGAAATTATCTCTAACTCCATTTCCAGTATTTCTTTCACCCAGTTCTAGAATGTCAAAGACTTGCTCATCAAGTCTAATAGTAGTGTATTACACAAAACTATTTATTTAATACATAAAATAGAAGGTTTTTTTAATTAAATCATTAACAATAAGAAAGGTCCCCAAATAAAATTATGTATCTTATTCTATGAACTGGTATTCATAAGAAATTGGAGTATACCTCCAGAAAAGAAATACATCTCAAAAGTTGGAAATCCAGAAAGGTCTCTAATAATTGTGCAACACAGACAACACCCTGTTCATTCTCTCTCCCTCAAACCTAAAAAAAGGCAAGGGGCGTGATCTGTAAAAGAATGAAAAAAAAAAACAAGAAAATCAGTTGGGCATCTCTATAAGGGTTCTACTGATCTTCATCAAGAAGCCAGCATCTAGGACTGGCATCATCCTGCACTCAGCATATACCTAAGGCAATTTTATCTTTTCTAAAATCTGTGTTTTTCTCATTTTTCTAAGGTTTAAAAAATACAATCTATTCATTCAACTATTTAAGGGTACTTACAGGATCACTGATCAAACAGAAAAAACAAAGTGAAGAATAATAATTTAGAAAGACTGATTCTGGTTTAATAAAAAAAGGTAGTGCTACATAGGACATTTTTTTCCCCAAACACTTCATAGAAGACACATATCACACACCTCATAAACACCACTGGGTCTATTTCTCCACTAACATGCAGGAGGTACCATATGGTCAAACAAATCTGACAACAGGCTACGTATGTGAGTGATGATGCCTCCAGGGCAGTATTCAATATAATTTTCTTTACAGTAGCTGTCAGAACAAACCTTTAACAAATCTAACAGCAAAAATTAACCACCCGCCCCCCCCCCAAAAAAAAACAGGGTGGAGTTGGAATGGATATTCCCTAAGTTCTATTCTGTTTTAATATTCAATGACTGTTATGAGAAAATTAACCTTTTTTATCACGTGATTTTTGAAATAAAACATCTACTTAATTAAAATTTGATACTCTGAAAAACATTTCATCAATCTACAAAATTTGAAGGCAGTTGTATCAACAATATATTGGCTGAATATATATCCATAGAAGACAACAATTCTTAAGACTGCAAGGCACTTACCTCCTTGTTCCCATTTAGAAAACAGCCATTTTTCGACACACCATTGATCTGTTTTTTCTTCTTTTGAGAGCAGATGCAAATGCTAGAATAATGACACAATTCCATAAAGGGGTATCTCCTATGAAAATACATTCGGTACCACTTAGATTAAAAGTTGGACACTGTACATCCAAATATCATGAAGGAGCAGCCACAGTAAAGTGGCCAACTACTACCACTAGTTGCTAACCTACTCTAGTTGCTAACCTACTCTATCATACTGGGCTTGTACAATTTTTTTAAAACTTAAATTTATTCTGCAGTACGAGTTTATAAAATAACTAATATTTATAAGATTATGGATTTATATAAAGTGACTAATCTCAAGATTAGCTAAAATTTCTGAGTGAAAATAAAAGCCTTATGCTGATTTTAAAATAAAAATTGAAGATGAGTTTCCAAGATGAGCCAAGGAATTTGTTTTGTTTTGCTTCTAATGTAGCAAAATAAGTTAAAATATATGTTACACCTCCCAATCTGCTTTCCACATACAGTTTTCAGTGCTCTGGTTTGGACAAATATGAGGAATCATTTTTACTTGGCACAAGACCCAGAATTTCATTAACATAGGGAAGTCCAAGTGAGGAAACTTCCTCTACCAACAGACTGGCATCTGCTCTGCAACTTAGCACAGTGCTTAGCACAGTATCTAACACACAGTAGGCACTTAATAAATCTTTATTGGATAACTAACTGACTGAATTATATAGTGTTAGAGAGCAGCCCAGTGCATGGTGAGGCTGACTGACTTTTCTGGGGTGATGTTATCAAAGACAGAACTTGAACTTGGTGTTTTCCAAACACCAAAGCTGGGTCTCTTCTACACCATATTATTTTTCGAGAGAAAATATAGCTGACATTAAAACAAATTTCTGCTTGTAAAACATATTTCTATTAAAATTCCTCTGCCTTCTATCCAAAAGCATTACAATATTAGCCAATAACAAATAATAATCATAATGATTACGATATCAGACAAGAATAGTCATGAAAAGCCAACTTTTGGGTCATGACACAACCACAGTAGGGAGAGGCAACAGGAATGGAAGGGAATGCCAATCAGGTGAAAGACTACTACAGCACCTGTGAAGGCCAGGCAGAAAACTGGAGGTGATGTTTAGTAGAGCTCTGATGAGGCTGATTTGCTTAGCAGTCCATCCAGTGTACATTTTCATAGATGTCACAAAACCTAATGTCCAACTTATACGGAATCAAGAGTTTTCAGCATATAAACCTTGCAAAGGATAACAAAATGACGGGAGAATAGCATAAAATACATGCACTAATAGATGAATAAGAAATAGGGAGACAGAGTGGAATAATGACCCTACTCAGAACTGGAAACTGGAGGTGGTGGCGGAGATGGCGATGATGATGATGATGATGACTGATGATGATGTTTTTGATATATTGGACAAGAGTGAGGACTGATGCCACTAAGAAATTGCATCAATGGTGATTTTTGAGTCCCGGTACCCTAAACCAGCCAAGTCTTAGCATAAACTTCCATACCCTTTATGTCAAGAACTAGCCTAACCTACATAGTCAGACTTGGAGGGGTAAGGGTGGGGGTTAGGGAAAGAGGGATTAAAGAACATTGAGTAGATATTCATCTTATTCCAAGAGTTCCTACCAGCAACCAATGTAGGTAGTTAGAAAGGCAACCTAAGGTAGACAAACATTCTTGTGAGTATGGCAAAGTCTGGAGAGATTGAAGGTCAACAGATGAGCAGCTGCTCAGACAAAAAGCTATTGAGTAGTATGGCTCAACAGCAATTGACCTGCCCAGTATTGATCTACTCCAGATGGGAATTTCACAAGGATGCCACACAGGAAAATACAAGGGCTCCCAGGGCCAATAGTTGGGAGTGTTACATGTGTCAAATAACTTAGCAAGACATGACCTGGTGGTCAGAGTCATACATGAGAAGCCTCCTATGTTGCATAGACTAATAGATGACAAATCCCCATATTATAAACCGACCTGTACATGCTTTTCATAGATGTCACAAAACCTAGTAATATCCAACTTACATGGAACCGAGAGTTTTCAGCATATAAACCTTGCAAAGGATATCAAAATGATGGGAGAATAGAATAAAATACATTCTTGTTGTCTTGTCTGCTACTACATTTATAATATGGAAATCTGTCTTCTATTGGCGCATTAAAGATGGCAAGCTTCTGATGTATAATTCTAGCCACCAGGTGATCTTGCTAAGTTATTTGTCATATACTAAATTCTTACATCCTGCAGTGAAGCATCACATAGTTTCTACCATTTCCCTGGAGCAAAGTTGCTTTCAGAAAGTAGACTTACTAAGAGAATGAATTTAAATCCTAATAGTTGCATTAAACTATAAGTAGCAGTTATTAATCTACCTACATCACAGTTTATGGAATACTAAATAAATAGTAAAAGGACTGAAACTTGATCCAGGACTATTTCTATCTGAATTCCCTCCCAAAAATGGTGAGAATGATGAAATAATAATAATAAATAAACAGTTAAGAGGCACATAGTTCCTGTCTGCTCCAGGAGTTGTTTGGAGAATGCTTTCTGTGAGGTTATAGAAGTTGTGCTACATCCCAAAATTATTATTCAATCAGATCAGAAAAAGTAATAAACTACCCACCTATGCAACATGTCTCCAAAACATTAAATAAAAAAAAAATGGCAAGCTCATGGTTTGTCTCAGGGAACTTCATTTTAAAACATGAAATGGGTAAAATAATCATCTTAATAATCCAAGCATTAAAAAAGTCAAGCTGAATATAATTTTTTAAATCTCTTCAAAATGAAGGCAACAAACTAATTTTTTTTTTTTACCAAAGAAAAGCTTTGAAAGGTACAATCCTTAAAATATATTTTTTAAAATAATAATGTGGGACAAGAGGAATGCTGAACAAGAACAGGTATCACAACACTAATTTATGACTGTATGGAAACTTTTTACAGGAACTGGAATTAGGCTATTTTGTCGTTGTTTGGCAAAGGCAATAATGACCATGTCTGTAAGTGGAAAAGTGGTGGGGGAAAGGTATATGGGCCTGCTGTTGAAGAAAAGCTTGTTTGTGCCTCATACATTGGAGAAATTGTTCCAGAACAGTTGATCCATGTGCAAATGTGACCCTGAAATGGTGCCAAGGTCATGGAGACCCAGGGTGATCCACTGCACACAAAAAGTGCCATTTGTGTAATTTAGAACAAAGTTGAGGAGTAGGGTTAATGTACGTTATGCATCCCACTGCAAACAACTCCAGGAAAGTAAAACACTGGGTGCGTGTTTACGTTTCTTTTCTTTCCATGTTCCCTCCTGCAAAATTTCTAAAAAAGTGAGTGTGTCGGGTTTGGGAGGCATATCTGATCTCACCAGAGTTGGGAGTCTAGAAACATTGATTAAGTGAAACACAGGAGTGAAATTATCATTTTCAAATTCAATTTCAACAAGAACTTTAACATGACAATGGCAAGGACAGCCAGTGTCAATAGAGCAACACAGCAAGTCTATCTGCCAAGAAGTAGCAGGTTTCCCAGGGCAAACGCACCTCGCTTCACGCTGCTGTACATTTCTATTCAGTTATATGCTGCAACACAGAAGGTGATTCTTTCTACTCATCCTATCTTTTCTTTTCCCAAATTCATTTCTTTCACTTGCATTTCAGTTTCCACATGTGGTATACATTTCTACTATATTTAAGAAATGTCATAATTTAAAATAGTGGTAAAACCAGGAGCAAAAACTGCAGCTGTCTAAAAAAAACCAAATTTCTATTTTCGCTTTGTTTTCTGTTTGTTCCTAAATTACATAAAATACTTGTTGGTAAGTGAAACACTGTTTTCCTGTCAGTTTTCTTAATTCAAAATAAAGTTACATGGACGAGACATGTTTTCTGTTTTATCTATATTCTCCATTATGCTTAGGACCAATGCTATGAACTACTCTGAACTACTCACGTTATGAGGCAGAATTATTAAAATAAGGAAGAAAAAAGCCATCAAAAACCACAGGATATTATGAATTATTAAATAAAATAACAATAGAAGAATTACAACTTGTCCCAGAATTTTTATCTGAACCCCATAAAAATAATGAGGATGAAACCATCGTTGTCGTCATCATCTAAAAAGCATGGCCCATAATCGCTGTTTGCTACAGGACTCTGAGAATGCTTTCTATGTGAGACTATACACATTAAAAAAAAAAGACGAAGAAATTTCTTTGGTCAGCCCACACACAACATACTTGAGAGTCCACTTTATACAAATTCACTAGTCAAATATTTAAAAAGCTCTGGGAGGAAGCCTCATTAGTAAGGGTCTAAATGGCCCATCACTACAGACAAAGAGGAACTGTCCTAGTCCTGACTATAAAAACTAGAGCTTGAGGATGAGAGCCAGAAGAGAAGTTTGCTTTCCATATTTTCCTCTATTAGCTGGAACTTCTTAGTTTTTCATCTTTTTATCTCTTAGGCTTATTTAGAGTGAGTGTAGAAGTCTCTTACTTTGGGCGGAAGAAGTTCTTAGCTGCCTCTCCTTTAATAAATACATCCATTGATTTTTCAGTTAGACTAAACAGAAAATTTAAACATTCTCAAGTAATAATATTTTTACTCATGATTCTGCTTCCCAGCTCAGTAAAAATATCATGACAATTTCTATATCTGTGTGCTCAAGGCTCTTTTCCAAAAGGCAAAATATGGCCACACATATATAGAACCAGAAGTATGGTTATTTTCCAACAAAGCTTCCACATGGTGCCTTCGATAACTAGGTCCTGCAAAACATAGTAAATGGCAGTTGAGATCCTTAGGAGATCCTGAAACAATTGATTCTTTATGATCTTCATTTGTACAATTAGAGAATTTTAGGCCTAAAATTACCTTTTAGTTTTATAGATGTGGGAAATCGAGGCTCAGGTTGTCCCTTGCCCAAAGGTATAAAGCAAACCAGTAACAAAGCCAAAACCTGGAAAATGGTTAGCCAGACTAGTTTTGAGAAGGAAAGGTGTGAACATTTTTTGTGGTAGTTTCTGTTTTGTTTTTTCTTTTGGTGGGTTAGGATACATACCATTTAGCTATATCTTTAAAAATAAGAAATAACAGCAGAGAAATAATTTTGCTAGCTGGTTAGTCTTCATACAAGTAGTAAATGATCCTTAAGAGAAGACATATTCACCTCTAAAACTGAGACCTAGAAATATGTCACAAGTAGAATAAAAGTCCCACCATCCTACCTGCAAATAGGATTAGTGCTATAGTCTTAACACATGTGGCAGTGTGCAAAGAGTGCTGAATTTTGAGCTCAAACAATGGTTCCACCGGTTGCTACCTGTTGTCCTCAAGTCTCTTAGCCTCTCTGGATATCAGGGCCACATCTGTCCAACTGAATTAGCAGAGGGGATCTCTAGCATTCTTTCCAGTTCCATATCTATGAATCACATAAAGTTGAGATCAGAAGCAAAGTTCCAATGGAAGAAGGGTGTTTTCTTCTTCAAATGTAGCACAAAGATCATCTTATGGATGATGCCATATATATAAACAAGCTAGTGAAATATAGAAATGAATAAAAAGATATCTTTGGCCAGACATCACAATGCCAAAGCCATGGGGAAAACATGGCTATTAACATTCTGAATGAACAAAGTGAGCACTAGAAGCCAAAAGACAAAGCATAACTAAAACATCAGCAGATGGGGACCTCAAGAAAAGACAGCACCAAACTCAAAAGAATTTCCTGAAGACATGGATGAAGACATATGACCCTTTATGCTAAGGCTACCACAATGGATAGAAAATAAGGGGTTTTAATTCTTAGTCCTGCTCAGTATCTATGTGACCTCAGAGAAGTCTCATACATTCCCTGAGCCTCAGTGTACCCATCTATAAAATGAGGGTGTGAGAAATAATTCATTTGGACCCCTACTCTATTCCTATCAGTATCAATCAATCTGATAGGATTCCATGGTGGCAGTGATTATAAGTTCTGTATATTATGTCCCACAACCGTGAGTTGCAGATTGTAAGATCACTTCTTTAATCATAGGAAGCTAACTCCACCCTCGTTTTAACTTGTTATGGTGACCAAGCCCAGCATGGCAGAGGTGACTCAACTACATGGAAAGTCCACCAATTTATTTTTGTACCTCTGGACCTCTCTCACTTGTCCAACACAAGCAAGTGACCATTTTATGACCACTTGGTCAGATTCCCCATGCTTCACCCAACCTATGATCTCCCTGCTAATATGTTGTTTTGGGCCCTCAAGAACAACATCTATCAACCAATGAGATTATATATTTTACCATGTCTCTTCTTCATATTTGGGTATCAAACTCTATAAAAAACAAGGTCCCAGAAAAACATCTCAGATCATAAGAAAGATCTGAGGGGGCGGCTAGGTAGCGCAGTAAATAGAGCACTGGCCCTGATATCAGGAGGACCTGAGTTCAAATCTGGCCTCAGACATGTAACACTTACTAGCTGTGTGACCTTGGGCGAGTCACTAAACCCCAACTGCCCTGCCCTTCACCTCCAAAAAAAAAAAAAGAGAGAGAGAGAAAGATCTGAGATGCATTTCATTAGAGAAGACCATGGACTCTTTAATAAAGGGCCATTGGCTCAGAGTTTTGCCTCAGTCCCTTTTATTGTAGGCTGGATGATTTTAATCCCCATAAGGAGTCTGGAATAGATAATTTCCTAGATGTAACAGAACATTACTCTTTTGGTAGAAAAGATGGAGAAATGTGAACTAAGAGACAACAAAATTAGTTGTATGACCAAAGTAACTGTTAATGGTTCAATGACAATGTGGCAAGAGGTCTCCATGGGAGTATCACAAGGATTTGTATCTGACACTGGGCTATTTAACTTTTTTAGCAGCGATTTCAGTAAGGCATAGATTGCACACTCATCAGATTTGCAGGTGACATCACACAGAGCTAAGATGTATAACTAAGAAGAGTGAATGGAAGAGTCAGAATCTAAAAAGAACTTGACAGGCTAGGGCATTGAACTGAGTCTATTAAGTTGAAATTTCATAGGCATATAAATGTAAAGTCATTTAGTTGTATACAGTATCACCAGCTTCACAGGTACAAAGCAGAAGGGGCATAGTTAGAAAGCAATTTAACAGAAAAAAAAGAGCTAGCAGTTTTATAGTAGTAACACATCTATAGTTTCCAGCTATAAGAATGTGACAATTCTTCTGTACTCTCCATCCCTGACCTCTTCTAAACTATGGCTTTGTTCAAGGCATCACAGTTTAAGAAAAACATTGATAAGCAAGACAGAGTCTAGAAAATGCCAACTAGATCAAAAGGACCTTCAATGCTCACACTGTGGATTCTAAGTCTGAAGAAAAAACTTAGAGGGAATACAACAGCTGACTTAAAGTATCTGAAAAGTTGTAATGGGGCAGGAAGGAAGAAACAAGAAACTGGGTAGAACCAGGAGCCAAGAGCAATGGACAGGAATTGCAAAGAGGCAATTTAGGCTTAATATCAGGAAAAGACCGCCCAACTAACAATGAGACCTTTCCAAAAGAGAAATAATCTCCCACAAGGGGTCCTGTGTCCTTTCTCCATGGAAGTCTTTAAGAAGAGACTATATAATCATTCATTGGACATGTCATAAAGAAGACTCCTTTTAGCTTCAGACTGGATCTGATGGCCACTGAAATACCCTGCAAACCAAATTCTGGGATTCCATGTTTTTCCCTAATCTCAATCCTATTCTTTCATAAAAATGTTCATTGATGGCCTTTTCATGACATAAAACCTTACTTCAATTTCCAAAGCTGGTGTTAGCTTTAGGAACTATTTGTAACACTAATTTTCCTCAAATTTCTATGTAGAATCTTACTCTCTGGTCAAAATCAAAAGGCAAAAATCCCATCATAATCTGGGCCCTTCAAGGCAAAGAACTTCTGATACAATAGTTGCAGTCATAGACCACAGGTACCCTTCTTTGAGCCATAAGTCTTCCACTACTTAGGCATATTTCTTACTGATTAAATCCATTAGATTGTATTGACAGCTCAAAAATGGGGTATTATCTATTAGGGCAGCTCTCCAATTGTCTCTCTGAGGAAGGATGGATGCTGATATTTTTTTCAATTCTTATAAACATTTTGGCACAATTATTTTCTCTTTTATTTCTATGACTGAAATTAGCAATCCCTATTTTAAGTTTTAAAATTATTTCATGTCAAATGAAACCAAGGAAAGAGGCAACTACAAAAGATAAAATAGATAATTTTGATTACATAAATCTGAGAAGCTTCTGTACAAATGAATTTAACACACACAGGACAAGAAAAGCAGTCAGAATGGGGGGAAAATTATTTGTATAAAAATTTTCCAGATAAGGGATTGATATCCAAGATAGACAAAAATTTAACAGATATAAATAAGACCAAGAGATATTCTTCACAAGAGAAGTGGTTAAAAGATATAAAAGAGTTCTCAAAAGAACTGCAAATTGTTAACCATATTAAGCATATGAGAGAATGTTCCCCCAAAAAAAAAAACGAATAATAAGAGAAATTAGAATCAAAACAACTCTAGTTTTATCTCACACTCTGAAAATTGCCAAAAAAAAATACAAAAGATTAAAACAATCAATGTTAGAGGGATTATAGGCTGATAGACACACTAGTACATTGTTAATGAAGCTGTGAATTGGTACAACCACGTTAGAAAGAGATTTGCAATTACATAAATAAAATGATTAAAATTTTGACCCAGAAATCCACTCTTGGGATTTCTACTCCAAGAAGGCCATTGATAAGAAGCAGTTCTCCACATATGCAAAAACATTTATAGCAGCACTTTCTGTGATAGCAGAAAATTGGAAACAAAATAGGTAGGTATACATTGCTTGAAAAAATTGATTAAAAAAACCTGTGGCATATGAATGTAACGAAACATTATTGTGCTATAAGAAATAAGACAAATATGATAAATACAAAGAAAAATGGAAAGATCCACAGAGACTACTAAAATAACATACACAATGAATACAACAATGTAAACAGAAAGAACCACAAAAAAATCAAAAGTGAATATTGCCACATGTCAAAGGACAAGCATGGTTCCAAAGAAGGAATATGAAAAGAAATGCCCACCATACCCCTTTGCAGATGTGAGAGGTCTATGACATTACACACATTTTCAAACTATTTTCTCTTATTTTTCCTGTGTTCTGAAAAAAAAATACAATTTGTCATAAGATGATTTTCTGTGAATGCACGGAATACTGGGGGAAACTATACTGATGTAAAAACAAGATATCAATAAAAACATTTTAAAAGTATTTCATATAAGCAAAGTAGTTATTAAAGGGTCCCTCAGATTTTTCAGGAAGTCTCTGAGGTCAAAACTATTTCCATTAGAACACTAAGATATTTTAATTCCTATCACAATAAACGTCCATAGATATAACCTGAATAAGCAAAAACTCTTTGTGGTCCTCAACAATTTTTAAGCAAATAAAAGAGCCTCAAAAGAATGTAAGCTCCTTAAGGGTAAGGATTGGTTAATTCTTTGTATTTCTCTCCCCCAGTAGGTGTCATGACCCATTTGCTCACTGAATGAAGAACACTAGTTTAGGAAGCAGATTTGTTTTCTAATTGTGTGACTTTAGGCAAGTCCCTTAACTTCTTGGAGTCTGTTTCCTCACCTACTAAAGGAAGAGATTTGATCTGTTATCTCTAAAAGAGATATGCTGCTAATAGTCTCTGGTTCTGTGAACATCTTTATAGAGAATAAGTTAAATAATTCCCCCCTTTGTCTTTGAAAATGTGATTCAATCCAGTTATCATGAAGAGCCTACTATGTGCAAGACTAATATTACACTCTTAGCTTACAAAAATTTGAAAAAGGAAAGTATCCATTATAATTAAATTAGAAACATTCAAACATTTAACTTCGCATCTCACTGAATATGAAATGCAATGTAACAGATAGCTGATGTGTGGATTGCAGGGTAAAAATGTTTCCTCCTAACAACTATAAGACAAGGAATTTCTAACTTGTTCTTTAATTTTCCTTAACACACCAATATCTTCAAATTTTAGTAGCAAAGGTACAAGCTACAAACACATAAAAACATTTTTTATGTCAGCAAGTGTTACTTAATGCAAATCATAGATGCTTAGGAAGAGACCTAAGAGATTAATTAATCCAGTTCCATCATTCTTAATACTATACAAAGTGAAGCAGCTCGATGGCACAGTGGATAGAGCACTGTCCTGGAGTCAAGAGGACCCAGGTTCAAATCTGAATCAAACAATAAGTGTGACTCTGGGTAAGTCACTCACTCCTCAAAAAGATATTACACAATGTACAGATGACAAAACTGACACAATGAAAGAGAAATATACCCAAGATCATAGGAGTAATTAAGGGGTAGTTATCTTTTTTAAAATTTTTAAACATTCTGTCCTCCCCAGTTACATGCTAAAACCATCAGTGACTCTAACACAATTCTCTTTATGTCTCTTTTAGACTTTTGGAATAAATACTGGAATACTATGGACATCCCATAAAAGCTTTTTTAAAATATTTCTGCAATTTTGAAAAATATAAGGTTACCTTAAATAATCAAAGTGGAATCACTGTAACAAGAGGGGAAAAAACAAAATGCATATTCACAGTTGTTTCCAATAGCTCCTTCAAAAATTAAATGTGTATTGGCTAAAAAATTGTGGCATGTTAAAGTAATAGAATATTACCGCACCACTAAATATAAAACAATGACTATGAAGAATCTAGATGTGTGGGAAAGTCTGTGAAATGAGGCTGAGTGAAGCAAGGTAAACCACATAACCAAGATACATTATGACTGCAAACAATGTGAATGGAAAAACAAGGATAGATCAGGGAGCCCTACAATTTCATTAGCATAAGCAATGCCTAGGAGAGTAAACTTGTGACACCAATACAAGTCACCACTTAGTTTACAATTTTAGACTGAGAAGGCTGGACTTTCCCAGAGGTCACATAGCCAGGACTTGTTACCAGCCAGGCTTGGAGCCAATGCCTTCCTGGATTTACCCTGCTGCCTCTCCAAATGATAGGAGACAAAATGAAACACTCTAAATGTGACCAAATATAAAAATGAGAAAATGCCCTTCCCCTTTTCCCTCCCTCAGGGGACTGGAGATCTGAGGGCCTATGGAACACTATGGTGTTCCGGCATATACTGACAGGCTCACTTGATCTGTTGGCTAAAACTGCTGAATGGTTTTCTTTTTTTTTTATTCTCTTGTTTAATTACAAGGGATGTCTTTCTGGGGAGAGGAAGAAGAGAAATGCATCTAGAATAAAATGTGGCAAAAAGCAAAAGACAGAAATAATTTTAAAATAAAAAGAATATGGCTCCAAGTATGAGAATAACTTTATTAAATTGTAGAAGCAAGAAAGACGGAGACTAAATCTTTTTTTTTTGGTGTCTTCCATATTCTTTTACCATATAGTCTAACACATTTAAGGTGCTAAATACATCTTTTAAAGTAACATACATAAATGAAAAAAATATAAAAATTCTAGAGATGAAGTCTTTACTTTCTAATATTTATATTCTATTCTTTAAGGAATGTGCTAAGAGAGAAGCCTGACTATACACGATATTCATAAGACCATATATTTAGTACTGAGACTGACTACTGGCTGAGAAGTGACCTAATGCAAATCCTTCCTTTTACAGATCAGGAAAGTGAATCCCAGAAAGCTTAAGTGACTTGTCCAAGATCTTCAGGGTGAAGCAGGGGTGGAATATGAACCCAACTCTCTCTACTCTAAATCCAGCCACGTTAGCATTTCATAATGCTATCTTTTTTTTTTTTTACTGATTATAAGGAAATACCTATGATGCCTTAACAAATCAAACTTCTTAGCTATATTTAAAAATCACAATTATTTCCACCCAATCTAAACTTTCATTATAGATTATGTACTGATAATAATACTATGACATAAATTCCACAAAGATCTCTAGAATCAGCATTGTTTTACTTTGAAAATCATTCTTCCTGAAGTTATAAATTATTCATAAAAAAGGGGGGGAAACTCTGCGTTTCTTTTAACAAGTAACCCAGAGCTAAGCAAGGGGAACGAGTGCTCATTAGCAATGAGTGCAGACACGCAGACATTCCCTTACACAAACCCTCTTTCAGCAGCATCAGGAAGAGGAGACTTTCTGCATGTGTCACTTCTCAGGAGTGAGTTTCTAGCACGCTTCTTGTTCTATGCAATTAGCTCCATGCCAAGACCTGGTACATTTCATAATAAATCCCTTGACCGCATTAGCTGCAGGCTTGGCAGGGCTGGAATGGCTCCATTCATTAAGGCAGCAAACTAGCCGCAAGACCGACTTACCACACGGGCAAAGCTCGCTCACTCGCAGGCTTCCGACACAGGGCGCATTTCACCAGCTACCCTTTCCCTCCTCCCTCCCCTCTCTCTCTCTCTCCCTCCCGGGGCTTAGAGGCTAAACTAAGGAAAGACCCAACCCCACCCCCCTCGCCTGTCACGTGACCGATTGACTAGTTTATGAAAATACTCTAATCGGCTTCCATTTTCACCCCTCCCCCCATCATCTTACTCATCCCCTTGTTGGGGGGGAAGGGGTGGGGAAGGGAGTGGGGTGGGGGGGAAGGGGTGGGGAAGGGAGTGGGGTGGGGGGGAAGGGGGGGGGAAGGGAGTGGGGGGGGGAAGGGAGTGGGGTGGGGGGAGGTAACTAAAAGTTACAAAGTAAGTGAGATTCAGGGTCTGCATTTAAACACTAACCATCTGTTACAAGCAGGGAGAGTACGGCTCCTTCTCGAGTTTCTGCAATTTCGGAATCTCAACATTATTGGGATAATTAAGTTTCTCTCGGATGGAGAAGTTCTCTGCCAGGCACGCTGCTGGAGCAGCAGCAGCGAGAAACTCCATTAGTGAAGATCTAGGTCTAGGTGGCTACAAAGCACGATTAAAGCTTCCCTATTATTTTCAGGATTGCACCAGTCTCAGCTGTGGCGAGTTCAGAGGTGTCTCCGGAGTGCAGGCGAACAGCTTGGTTTAAGGGGCATCAAAGCCCTTGGGCCACGTGAATTTTGGGCAGAGGGGCTTCTCAGACCTCCTTATGTTGGCACCTGGGAACCTCCACCACATGCTACAGAGAAAAATTCAGTTCAAGACAGCCCTCTCTCGAACCTGCTTCGATGGAATTTAGCTTACATCCCCCCTAAAGACCTTATGGAAAGGAGGCGATCTCTCCTGATACAGCAAGATTTTGTATTTGAAACTCTAGGATGGGAGTGTTGGTGGGCAATGAACCGTGAAAGCTCACGTTAACAACCAAAAATGATTATCCCCAATGTGGATGTACTTTCAAAGTGTTTAGCTGTATTTGTATTATTCTGAGTGAGTCTTTGTGCAAGGAGGAGTGAATAATAGCTTCAAAGATCTGTCATGCTTACAATTCACATCTCTATTGTGTTTGCTAATCTATCAAGCACTTATCTCCAGATAACCCTGTGAAGTAGAAAGTCTAAGTATTTTGGCCAATTTACAGGTCAGGAAACTAAGGCACAGAGGGTCAGAGTTGCACAGGAAAATAAATTAAGGGGAACGGACATTAAAAGGTTAAAACAGGCCTTCTGGTTCTAAGTCCTTTACTCTTTACTCATTCAGTGATTCATTTCATTGTCCCCAATGAAAACTTCCTCATTGTATAAAACGTACATAACTTTTCAAATGTCTCTTTCTGCTGTGATTGTAGGTACTATACATTGCACTGGAATCTTACAAAATTACCCACGTCTACAACTTGGCTAGAACGCTACAAAAAGTACTGTGTACTTAAGCAGTTCAAGACAAAAGCCAAGTTTACCGAAAGTGGGTGTGGGGATGGGGTGAGGTGGGGGAATTGATCTCTGAAATAGACATCATAAGAGTAAGAATGGGGCTGAGAAAGCAGAAGGCAATAATCTTGTCTTCTCTTAATTTTTCTTCCTATATTTGCATGCCAATTAAAGTGTGCTAAGTGGCAGCTTTCCAGGACTGTCTCCATATAGCTCATAGAACTTTGGGGGGATTTTTTTTGCAACCTCCACAAAATATTGTGTGGAAGTTAAATAATTCGTTAAATAAGAGCTGTGAGAAACTGTCTAACCATGAGTAAGGGGCAGCAAAATGAAGTAGGAAGAGTTCTAGGTGAGGATCCAAGCGAGGAGTAGCACAGAGGGTGTGGACTCAGAAAGACCCCAGTTCAAATTTGACATCAGACATTTGCTAGCTGTGTGGCCCTGGACAAGTCACTCAACTTTTGTGTCAATTTCCTCAGCTGTAATAAATGCAGAAATAATAGTACCCAACTCACAGAGCTGTTGAGAGGATCAGATGAAAGAATTCTTGTAAAGGGCTTAGCACTGTGCCTAAAACAGTAGGTGCTATATACTGAATTCCTTCTAGAACTAGAAGAGTAATAGGCCTGCTTCATGGAGACCTCATCTGAACTGGCAGAGTAACCCGTTCATTTCTGGGTTACATGTTAAGGAAGACATTTATAAGCTGGAAGATGTCCAGAAAAAACGACCAGGAAGGTGGCCAGGATGGTGAAAGGCCTCAAAACCATACTGTTTGAGGAATGGATTGATGGAACCAAGTTTAGCCTGAAGAAAATAAGACATATTGGAGATATAATAACTGACTTCAAGTTATTTTATGAGTATTTCTAATCTTTGGCACGTGAGGCAGAATGAGAAGCATTTGCTGAATACTGATATAAGGAAAAATTTCTGAACAATCCAAAACTAGAATAGAGTGACTCTGGAAGTATTTGGACAGGGTGCTTGCTGGGCATCAGAAAGCCATCAGAAAGAGCTGAGTTCAAATCCAGCCTCAGACATCAGTTTTATGATTCTGAGTAAGTCACTTAATCTTCGTCTGCCTCAGTTTCTTTAACTGTAAAATGCAGATAATAAAAGCACCTATGTCCCAGGATTATTATGAGAAACAAATAAGAAAATATTTGTAAAGTATTTAATACAGTGCTTGACCCATAATAGGTGTTCAATAAATAATTGTTTCCTTTCTTCTCACTATAGGTCTTCAAGGACAATTTGGAATAACACTTCTCAGGTAAGTATACAAAGAGGATTCTTAATTTTTTTTTTTTTTGCTTTTTGGAGCATAATTGGGGTTAAGTGACTTGCCCAAGGTCACACAGCTAGTTTTTGTGTTAAGCGTCTAGGGCTGGATTTGAACTCAGGTCCTCCTGACTCCTGGGCCAGTGCTCTATTCACTGTGCTATCTCGCCGCCCTACAACAAAGATTCTTGTTTGTGGTCCTCCAAGGTTCCCTCTATTTCTGTCCTCTCCTCTCTGAATTTCCACCATGTCTCTGTCCTCAGTCCCTTCCCTTGCATGAGCATGCGCTGCACTGATAAACAAAATAGCAGCCCTAATAACAGGATCACCATAGGGACATATGGAATCACTGAGACAGGGCATTGTCCATTTCAATACCTTTACTTCAGTATATCCGCAGCTTAAAGAAACTGAGGCCCAAAGAGACTTGCCTAATGTCATCTAGGGAGTGATGGCAGAGAAGGCCACCAAAGTCAAACCCAAGTCCAATGGCTCTTACTATGCCACAAAACCTATTTTTGTGCAAATATATTCCAAAAAGTATCATAACACAGAACAGAACGTTTCTTAAAAAAAAAAAGAAAGAAAGAAAAGTAATACATGTTTTTGTAGGATTACCCTTGAAATGAAAATTGTGAGGTTACTAGATCCTGGAGTGTCTATTTGATATCCCACAGCTGGAAGAGATGAGATTTTCCAAACAACTTTCAACTTTAATGTATCCTTAAAGCTTTCAACTGCAAGTGTATATTCAGCGATAATCCTGTTACCAGATAGAATGTTTATTTTTTTCCATCAGGCAAGTTTATTTATACAGTGATGCAACTTATGTGAGACCCTATGATAAACAACTTCTTCAAAAGCCTCTTTCAAAGTCAGATTTTAAAAGTACTGTGAGCAATTCAATGAATGGCTACTGCATCAGCCTTTCCTTCCTAAGTACTCTTTCCCTTGCAATCAATGTGCTAACTATGTTTGAGTATGTTTGAGTCTTTAGGCAAAAGAGAATTGAAATCAAACAATGGACTGTTTTATCTTCTTTCAATTTACAAGTTAAGGAATACTTTTCTGGCTTTCCTTTTCTACAGAAGTTCATCAGATCAGATTGATGCCTTTAAGTCTGGCTCTTTGAAATGCAAGCAATGCAGCATCAAATACATAGAAGAGAACATGTGAATTTAGCTACAGTTTTAGTCATTTCATCCTTTTTAAACATTAAAGAGAATGTGTAAAAAAAAGAAAAAAGGGGTGGCTAGGTGGTGCAGTGAATAAAACACCAGCCCTGGAATAAGGAGGACCTGAGTTCAAATCTGGCCTCGCACACTTAACACTTACTGGCTGTGTGACCTTGGGCAAGTCACTTACCCCCAATTGCCCTGCCTTCCCCCCTCCAAAAAGACAAAAAAAAAGAAAGAAAATAAATTTTGAAAGGGGAGAAAAATATGCTTCAGTAAGATACAGCTTCTCTATTTCTGATGACATTTCAAATTGCTTTCCATTGTGGTTGGACCAATTCACAACTGCGGAAGATGTATAATTGTCTGCATATCTCTGTATAACTCTTTCATCATTTACTATTCTCATCTTCTGTAATTGTTGCCAATTTAATAAGCATGAGTCAAAACCACAGGATTGTTTTAGACATATTTCACTTCTTAGTGATTTGGAGCAGCAAATTTTCATATGGTTATTTGTAGTGTGTAATTGTTCTTTTCGGTTTCTTTGTTTATATCCTGGGGATGGATCTTGATGATAGAGAGACAGATAAGTGATAGATAGATAGATAGATAGATAGATAGATAGATGGATAGATAGATGGATGGATGGATAGATTGATAGATGATAAAAAGAGAGATGACAGATGGACAGAGAAAGACAGATAGATGATAGAAAGATAGAAAGATAGATGATAGATAGAAAGACAGATAGATGATAGAGACAGAGAGAGAGAGATCAGCCCCCATATTTATCCAGAATATCAGACTCTTATCATAAAGATTTGATGTAAATTTCTTTTCCCCAAATGATAGCTTCCTCCCTCATCCTAGATGCATGAATTTTGTTTGTGTCACCCTGATGAAGCTATGTTAGCCCTTATCATCGCTCCTCTTTTTCAGATGTTCAGGAATAGAAGTCACTTCCACTGGCCTACAATAGTTTACAGTATCTATTACCTTTTTGTCTTTGCAAATAGGTACATTCACCCATCCCAAATACCCCACTACTTTTGTCATTCCTCATAACCATCACTAACAATTAGTTTGACAGTAGTTTGGCAATCATAAAGAACAACTCTTTCAGTACCAAAAGATATAGATTATCTGAACATGATAACTATTAGGTTCTCTCTTATTAACTCCCTATTTAACCATGTTTCTATTGTCTTTTCCAGTCCAAAAAGTGGTTTTTCTCAGCAGATGAAAAACAAACAAAATTCTGAGTGGCACTGCCTTCATTCTGCTGTTTAATTATCATCTCATTTGTGCTGAGCAGGGATACAGTGCTGTCTTTCATTTTCTACCTTCCCCAGCACATATTCAAAAGGAAAAAAAAAAGTTTCTTATGTTTTGGGATTTCCTTGTCAACTTTAGCTGAGATTGAGCCTTAAAATTCCTGTCACTTTTCTTGAGCTATATATACATATGTGTGTGTGTGTGTGTGCATACATATACATATACATTTCTTGAGCCTCTATATTCATTGCTTGTTCTATACTTTTAAAATCTAGGCTGGATTCCATGTATATCCACATTTGTTCCTCAAGGTAGTCCTCCTTTCTCTCATGATCAGAATTGTTTCCTTTTGGGTCTTCAGAATTTCATTTTTACTAAAAACCCCTCTCAGGCTGATTTCCCATTTAGAATTTAGTTCATGTGATTATACCTATCTTCCCTCTTGACCAGGGTGGGGATCCTGTGGCCTCAAGGCCATATGTGGTCCTCAAGGGCTGCCCTTTGACTGAATCCAAAGTTCCCCTTAATAAAAGGATTTGTTCTGTGAAGTTCGGATTCAGTCAAAGGGCAGCTCCTGAGAACCAACAGGGCCACAATTGGCCTCGAGGCCACAGGTTCCCCATCCCTACAAACCCTTGCTTTGCTCTCCTCAGATCTAGGGTACGTGTTGAAGTCATGTCTGGCTTTTCCATTTTTTCACTATTGCAAACTCTAAGATAGAGCATTCACTTCCTCACAAGTCAATCAATTCCTCCTTTCTCTACGTATCAAATGAGATCAGATCTATAAAGTACTTAGACAGTGCCTAGCCATAGTAAGTGCTTAATAAATAAGCATCCCACCCCATCCCTCTTCCTTGTTAGGTAGAACACATTTTGTCCTGGTTTTGGATAATGAAATTTTCATTATGACAGAGGGAGAGGGAGAGGGAGACAGAGATAGAGAGATAAGTGATACAGAGAGAGACAAGAGACAGAAACAGAAAGAGCACAGATAACGACAGAGAGATAGATCCAGAATATGTCTAGATCATTAACCTCCCCTACAACTACTATTTTGTGTCTCTATGACCATTTTGTGATGTTTCCCAAACACTTTAACTATTTCTTTTTCTATTCACGTGACCCACAGTTTACTCAAAAATAATGAGGGAAACTAGCCAATGAGGGCTCAGTCTTAGAACTTCCATAATATGCCCTGCCTCCTGACAATTCACATGCTGCTATGTTGAGCCTGTTTCCAGAAATGCATGCTATGGGTACTGGGAGATCTTTCCCTCTTTAGTTCAGAGGATGTATAGGTATCTCGACTGTTTCCTATCAAAAGCACATAGTGATTGCTGCATAGTAATGAAAAGGCTTTTTTAATTGCTTACTGAGTTGAAATGTATGCAAGCAAATAAAAGTTCTCTCCCCTAGAATTGAACAAGGCAAGGGTTGCTATCAGCAATGAAATAGCAGCAGTCCAACTGGCCACAGTTTACTGACATGCCAACTGCTAGCTTCCTTATCCCGTCCCCCCAAAAGCCTACTGTCTGTTTCTTTTTGCCTCTCTTGTTTTATGTTTTCCCATGGCTCTTCAACTGAGCAGAGTTAACACTACTATTAACTCTTAAGACCACTAGGAGCTCTGCCAACTGAAAATATGAATTGTGATTTTACTGTACTGAAGGAAATCAACATAATGTCAAGGTAACTTAGAAGAGAAAGTAAAGATAATATGTTGTTTAGTTGCTTTTCAGTCATGTCTGACTCTGTGACCTCATTTAAGGTTTTCTTGGCAAAGATACCACAGCGGTTTGCCATTTCCTTCTCCAACTCATTTTACAGATGAGGAAACTGAGGCAAGCAGCATTAAGTGACTTGCCCAGGGTCACACAGATAGTGTTTAAAGCCAGATCTGAACTCACAAACATGAGTCTTCTTGAAGTCCAGGGGCTGGTACTCTATCCACTGTGCCACCCAGCTGCCAGAAAACAGCACAGTCAAAAGAAAATCTGTACTAGGGATTGTGCTATGGTTACTTAGAGGAAGAAGGAAGGAAGAAGTCCATGGGAATAATGTTATTACAGGGACAGAAAATCAGGTTCCGGAGACTAAGTAGATAAAAGATTTAAAAAGGAATATTTGGAGATGGCTGAAAATGAACAATGAGAAACATTAGTGTCATATATCTTCAAAAGAAAGTAATGCCATTTTGTATAATTCAAGAAAGGCAATTAGTGGAAGTCCAAAAATGCCCAAAAGAAAATAAAAGATTCACTTTAAGAAACAAGTGACAAGCCTTCACTGAGCAGTGGAAACATAATGAGTAAAAATGTTGATCCTGAAAGAAAAAATGAACCACAAAAGGCACCAAATGGAACACTTTTTACATTCGTACATTGTGAGATTTCAGATGGAGAAAAATGCATCTAGTCAAAAGTATGGTTCAAATATAATTGGTTTATATTCAACTGATTTTTCCTTCAGGAATCTTATTTTTTTAAATCTCATTTTTGTCAACAATTGTTAAATACTTTATCTCTACTGAATCTACAGGGATTTAAGTATTTTAGATCACTTGTTGATAGTCAATAAGCAAGATGGTAGCATAATGAGAGATGTCCCATAGAGAGTAACACAGGAAGTCATAGTAAAGTGCTAACTAGGCATCACATATATGAGAAAGGAAATAAAGCTGTAGAATGGCACTCAGTCATCAAGGATTCTGCCACATAACTCCCTGCTAACCTCCCCTCTAGTTCCCATACAATTAGCCAAAGTTTAAAAAAAAAAAAAACAGTTGCATTAAGGATTATTGGGAGGCAATGTAGACCATAGAAAGCATTCTGGATTCAGAGTCAAAGAACCTACATTCGAACCCTGGCTGTGCCACGGACCACACATGGGACTCTTGACAAGTCATTGAAATTTTCTCAATTCCCTCTGCAAAATGAGGGAGTTGGGCTAAATGACCTCCATCTAGATCTCTTCCCATTCTGACTCTATGGTCCTGTGATCTACTCCAACCAAACATTGCACAAATGTGGGAAATGAGAATTTAAGTGACTTTCCCAAGGTTATGGCTAATTAGTTTAATAGCATAAGTTTAAGGTTTGTTTTGTTTTTTTAAATCTAGGTTGTATTTGGACAATGTTATCTTGATGAATCAGCAATAAGGCTATATTTGGCAGAAGGCATTGAGTACATAAATGTTTGTTGAATAGGTTGGCTATGAAAGCCAGTATGTCAAATGAAAGGCATGGCTCGCTTTCTAATTATGTAACAAATTGACAACCACTTTGTCATGTTGATTTACTTCCATTTCCTTATCTCATGTGGACCTACTGATAACTAAAGGAACAATTACACATTCCATTCACTGTGTAACATAAGTTATCACCAAGTTCACTTTGACATATCGCAAAACACTAGCTAGTAAAAAACAAAAAAAATGGCATCTAAAACAAACCTTCTCCACTCTTTAAGAATAGGTATAATCTTACCTTTATCAGTACAGCACTAAAATGACCTTCCTTTGCTTCAACTTCCAGGAATAAAAAAAAAAGTTTGAATTCTACCCTGTAAGCAAATAAAAAGGTGAAGTTACTGTTTATGTTCATGTTGTAGAAGGAAACAATAGATCTCTTTCTATGGCATAACCTTCTGGCCCTCCCCAAATAGTGAGGCAAAACTGTATTTACAATATAGTACTTCACGTGGTTTGCCGGTCCATCACCCTTATAAACATGAGAAAAAATAATGTGACATATAATGGAATTCCAGACACTAATGTGGTTTCAAAGTTAACACCCAACCACATTTCCCTCAAAAGACATAAACACTGATGAGTAAACTCTTGGACTTTGGGGGGATCTAGTTGAGTATTTTATTTTAAACATATACTGAGGGGTGGCCACAAACACTGAGAGATATTTTAAAACCTAGATTTATATTGATGCATTTTTTAAATTATTTGTTTACTGGAAAATGGAAAGCAAGAAAGGCAATGAGAGACTGTTAAAAACCTAGACTTCTACTAATACTTTTTTTGCCCTTTGTTTGCCAGAAAATGAAAAGAAAGAAAAGCAAACTTCTGGTGCTTTTAGAGGTCTCTCACGTCCCATACCACTAGCATCTTATTCTAATAAAAGGCACATCAATGTGACATTTAACTAACTATGCAATCTCTAACTGTACTTGAAAATATAAAATAATGCAATATGGCGTAAGTCTAAAAAAGCCTAGGAGGAAAACCTTGAAATAGGATACTATGACTTCCCTCAAATATTGATGGCTCCACAGAACATCTAAATTCTTCTCCAAACTTTGACGATGATGTAACTGAGTGCAGAAAGTAGACTAGGCCCTAAAAAGCCCCCAACCTCGTGGAAATGGACTCAGATTTAGTATATAACCCAAAGAAATGGTAGAGTGTGTACAAGTTATCTGTGCCATATACATGTTTAGAATATATCCACATATATCTAAGGGATCCTCATCTCTTATATACAAACAGTTACTAAATCCTATCAATCATAAATCTATATTCCCGTCTCCTTTTTCATTTTCACTCCCATCCCAGTAATGGCCCTTAGTAGCACCAATGTAGACTACTGTAGTAACTCCCTTAAACCTATCTTCCTCATCCAGTCCGTCCTGTGGATCATCTCTAGAACCTCCTAATACATAGATCTAAATCAGAGGTCCACAGTAGAATCAAATATCCAAACCTAGAAAGGGCCCCAGAAGCTGTCTAGTCCACTATCCCCTCACTTTACAAATGAAATACTGAGATCCACAGAGGAAAGGGGCAGTCTTGCCTAAGGTCACAATGGCCAAACCATGATCTGAACTCCAAACTCACTGTGATTTCCACTACTATCTACTGCTAGGCTCAAAAAGCTCAAAATTCTTCAATGACTCCCAACTGCCTAATAGGTAAAGTTAATTTCCTCTGATTGTGACTGGAGATTTTCCATAATACACTAACTCTATTTTTTTTCTTCATCTCATATTAATGGCCCATCTTACACAACTGATACTTCAGTCAAATTCTACTATTTCCTCTGTACCCTTCCGCTATATGAAATAAACTCTCACACCTTTGTGAATTTACTTCACATTTTCTATAACTAAAATGACTTCTTTCAAAACTCCTTAGTATATTAATTTAGGGTACAGTTAGAGGACCTGACCTTGAATCCCAGATCAGCCTATAAAATTGTGGAGATAAACCAATAAAAAAAAGATTCTTTCCAACTCTAAATCTAGGAACCCTTATTATTTTTAAATAAGATTTTATTTTTCCTCAATTACATGTTAAAGCCATTTTTAACATTCATTTTTTAAGTTTTGAGTTATAAATTCTATCCCTTCCTCCCCCACCTCCCTCCTTCCTGAGACAGTAATCAATCTGATATTGATTATACATGTGTAATCGTGTAAAAGAGTCATTTTCTGGGAAAAAATAAACAAAAAAAAATAAAGTGAAAAATATTATGCTTCAGTCTGTATTCAGATGCCATCAGTTCTCTCTTAGGAGGGAGACAGCATTTTTTATAATGAGTCCGTTGGAATCCTGCTACTGGAACATGGAAACATTAAGGTGTTTTGCTCGTCAGAACACAGCACCAAAACAATGGGGCTTTGCTGCTAATAAATATGAATAAAGACTTTTAGGATTAGGTGAGTAGAGAATGATGACCCATTCTCCTCACCTTAAATATATTTTGCCTTATATTTATCTGCATGTTAAGCCGCAAGAGGATTTTGGAAAAGACTAACCCTAAATCAGGTAGTTATTTGTTAACAGAGGACTAAGATCTCTACCCCAAGAAAATGGCCAAAAAGAAATGGTAATATTATTTTGGGGCACTCTACCTCGTTTTTGTTAATTGGATATGAGAGGCTATATATGACTTAACTATCAGTTTGCTTTTATCAGAAAAAGATTCTAGCTTCCGTATCTTAGCAGGTTAGAGCTAAGAGAGCAGAGGGTGATCCTGAAGAGATGAGGCCAGAAGCTAGTACCACGGACAAGATCCCACAAAGACATCATGCCATCAAGAGATCAGCCAAGCAAAACTCAGATGCTACTACATGGAACAGATCGGGGGGAATAGGCTCAATGATAGAAGCAGGATGACAAAACCAGAAGACTTCAGTGATCCTACTTCAAACCGTAAATACTTTGGCCACATGATGAGAAGACAGGACTCGTTGGAAAAGATAATGGGAAAGACTGAAGGCAAAAGGAGAAGTGAATGGCAGAGCATGAGATGGATAGTTAATGTCAGGAAGTAACAAATGTGACTGTGGATAGACTTTGGGAAACAGGAGAAGACAGAAGGGCCTGGCGTCATGATGAGTTGGACATGACTAAACAGCACAACAACAACTTCAAATGCACAAACTGCCCCTACTTGTGTGCCCTGGCATACATGTTCCCTACATATGTGCTCTCCTTACAAATGCTTCCTATGTATACTGTATATAAAACTGTAAATGTTTTTTTTTTTTTTCTGAACTCATAGTGTCTTCTGGCTGACTAGGGGGAAAAATAAGCACCCCAATCAGGGCATAAAGAACCAAGTACATTGAATACCAAGTACAATGGAATAGCAATCATGAGGGCTATGAGTGTGGAAAAGGGGCATTCTAGGTGCAATAGTGGGTTTGTAGTTATCCATGTTGGTGTCTAATCCCCTTACTAAGCTATAAGGACAGCATAACTTGTAGTAAACTTGTTTCTCACCCAACACTCTAATAAATGTGGATTATTCTTATTTGTTACATCTCTATCACCCTACTTACTCTCTGGAATAGAATCACTGTTCTACAACAAAAACAAAATCTCTAAAAAATCCTGCAGCCTGTAGCTGGTATATATTCTTATTCAATAAAAGGATAGATGCCATTAGTCAGGAATTCATGCAATTTGGGGGATTGTAATGAAACAAATGGAGTGAAATGAAGTCACTTTTAACCTCACGATTCAAAGAACTCTGAATATAAATAGCTTAAAACACTGTAGACTGGATCTGCAATCACATCAAATGCTGTGCCACAACTGGCACACATATCAACTGTCTGCTATATCCATAAAGCGACCTAACCCTGTCTGTGGAAGAATACTTAAAAACTTTATCTTTCTTCTCATTCCTTCCCTCCACCCCCATTAGAGAGACAAATTATTTGATGGTAATTGAAACTTTAAAATCATTTTATTTTTCAAGATACTGGTGATAAATGTTGGAGCTGTTGGATTTTTCATAAGGAAAGTCTCCAGGTATACACAAATATAATCAAAATAACACTTTTCCTAGCAAAAGAATGCTAGCTAGCAAATGGTAGCAAAAAATGCTGGGAGGTGGAGAGAAGTGGGGACTCATCATTTTGGAAATGGGGAACAAAGTGTGATATATAAATGACGTGGAATATTATATATTCAGTAACTAGATGACACAGTGCATAGAACACTGGCCTTGGAGTCAAAAAGATCTAATTCCTGCTTAGTAGCTCTGTGACCCTGGGCAAGTCATTTAACCTCTCGCTCTCAGATTTCTCATTAGTAAGATGGAGCTAATGATAGCACCTATACCATGACGGTTGTTTGGAGGATCAAGTGAGATAACATATGTAAAGCACTTTAGAAGTGTTTGAGTGCTATATAAATGCTAGTAACTGTTATTGTGCCATAAGAAATGACTAAGAATTCAGTCAGCTAGTCAGTCAATAAGCATTTACTAAGCTTTTACTATGTATGTTCCAGACATTGTGCTAAATAGTAGAAATACAAACAAGAGTAAATACGAAGATAAACAAAAAGAAAAACAGTCCTGCCTTCAAGGATCTTATATTCTAATTGGGGAAAACAACACATAAAAGTAAACTCAAAAGATGGGGAAGAGCATGATAGAGAAATCCAGAGGAGAGCAGCCCGGTGGGAAATGAAGAGATGGCTGGCCTGGGTACCTTCCTTAAACGAAGGTTCTGGGAGGAATTCTCTACCCTCCCACCAGAGGGAGAGACGCAGGGTTCTTCCAGATGTGAAATCCTGGGCTGAATGAATTATTTATATAATGGCTTTGGTAATACAAAGGAAATCCTACATTGCCAGAAGACTCCGGATTCTGATCAATAGAATCTAGTCTTCAGAAAACTGATGGTGAAATATGTGCCTCCTTCCCAATTGAAGAAATTACAGTTACAGAATGAGGTATGTGTTTCAGACACATGTATTTGGCCAGCACCCTGATTTGTTTTGCTTTAGTATGCTTCTTTCTTTTAGATTTTTTTTTTTTGCTTTTTTTTTGGAGGGAAGGCAAGGCAATTGGGCTTAAGTGACTTGCCCAAGGTCACACGACTAGTTTTTTGTATTAAGTGTCTGAGGTCGGATTTGAACTCAGGTCCTCCTGACTCCAGGGCCAATGCTCTATTCACTGTGCCACCCAGTTGTCCCTTTAGTATGCTTCTTAATCACAAGAACAAATTTTGTCAGAAGGGAAGAGTTATTGGGAAGTGATGGTAAAAACAAAATCAATAAAACATTTTATTAGGGAAAATTGTGACTTTGTGTAGAAAGTCTAATGGATTTCTCATTTTATCTCCTCCTAGATCCCTGGAAAAAAATCCATCAAGAATAATTTACTTCAATAATTCAAAAGACCTATGATTTGATCAGTAGGAGTACTCTCTCTCTTCAATTCAAATTACAATGTATGTGTTCCAAGACTGTTTCATGTTGTGAGGATTTTAAGGGGGAGCTCCTTAGCAGCCAACAATGGCTTTAGCTAGGCAGCTCTTCCCCAAGTCTGTACTCAAAGACTTTGCAGCTTGGCTTTGCACTCCACTGGCACAGCCTTCCCTCCCCCCATCACCCTTGCCATAATAAGTTTAGTGAAGGTTAGTATGAATTTATCCAAACTAAGGCTATCTAAGATATGTAAACAACCTCCAGGCATGCTGAATACTGAACCAGAAATGCATTCTTCTCCCCTGAAGAATTTCCTATTTATAACCTCTCAGAAGACCTCCAAGCCATCTTTACACTTCATATTTTTTAATTATAAGGATCATAATGTTAGTGTTCTTGGCTCCATTGCAAGATTTGCAGTAGAAATGAATTTACCCCAGGACTCTGAGGCATGAGGTTGGCCTTCATGGCAAGCTGAGAGTGGAGATGGGTTACCTTTGTTTTGCCCATGCCTACATAAGCCAATGATCTAAAGTCACTTTTGACTATGCCCCCTTGCCTAGTATGGCCTCATGATGCCATGGAACCAAACTAACTGCAATTGTTTCATTTACTTATCACTGAATCTGAGAGTTTGAAAGGGCTTCAACAACCATCTAGTCCAACTCATACACCAAAAGAGTTCCGTCTATAGTATACTAGACATACTACACAAGTGACTGTCCAGCCTCTACTTGAAGACTCCCGAGGAGGGGGAACCCATCACCTCTCTAGGCTGCCCAATCAACTTTTACATAACTCGAATTGTCAAGTTTTTCCTCAAATCAAGTTTAAATTTGTCTCATTGCAACTTCCAGCCATTGCTCCTGGTCCCCCCCTCTGGGGTCAAACAGAACAAATACATTTCCTCTTCCAGATGGCAGCTCTTCATATACTAGAAGGCAGCTATCCCCACATCTCTTCCCTCTCCCCATACACTCCTCTTCTCCAGGTTAAATATGCCCAGTACTTTCAAATGATATTCACGTGACAGGAACTCATGAATGCAATCTACTTGCCCTCTTCTGGACATTCACCAGCCTAGCAATGTCTTTCTTAAATAGTGGTGTCCAAAACTGAATAAAATACTGCAAAAGGTATCTAATGAGGTCGGTGTACAGTGAGACTAATATTCCCCTATAATATATAATGTATTAGCTGCCCAATGAATTGTGATTAACAAACATAATAGACTTAGAGCTACAAGGGACTTTAAAGAGTCAACCAATAAGCATTCATTAAGTGCCTACTATTTGCCACACATTATGTTAAACGATAGAGATACAAAGAAAGACACAGACCTTGCCTAACATAGGAAGCAACAAGTAAACAACCAAGTATAAGATGGATACAAAGGAAACAGGAGATAATCTAGTCCAATTCACTCATTTGGCAGAGAAGAAATAGAATCAGAAAAGTTGGTTGACTTGTCCAAGGTCACAAAGCAGCACCTTCCCTAATTCGAGAAAAAGAACTCTTTCCATTGCTTCAAAAGGACATCACACTGGCCTCAAATTACTGTTCTTCAAAGAGTGTCATGGACATTGTAGTTATAGCATATTTTATGAACGAATGACAGTCATCATAATTTATTGAGCACATTTGTGGGGGGGAACAATATTAGAAGAATCTAAAGAAACTGTAAGCAAAAAGGTATTGTTAAATAGATACATAAATAACATAGAAATCTCATTAAATGAAGAGTAGCCATCTAATTGTGTTTCTAAAAACACTGTGTTGGTGTGTACATCTTAAAACCACTACCAAAAAAAGGCACTACACAGTGTCAAGATATATTAAAAGTATACTGCTCTGGAGTTTAAACAGTGAAACAAAGATGGATTGTCATAAAATAATCAGCTCTAAGATACTTAAGATACAGCTATAGGGTGATTGCAGATTTTTACTTTCTCTAATTACGTTATTTTCAATATATTCCAATATGCATTTAATAAACTCCTAATCAATATTCCACCATTTGCCAATACAGAACTGTTAGACTCCAAGTCATTCCAAAAGGCACCTTTGTAATACAGACAGCAGAGCCCCCAAATACCAGTAACAGGAAACATGCCTTGCCGTTTTAATGCCAATTATCAAGATTTCTGGGCAATTACCCACCAAGGCAAACAGCTTAAAATCATTATAAAGATTACTTTAAGATAATTAAACAAACTATTTGGAATCAAGAGTACTTAAGATCTATTTGGAAAATGAATAGAACAGACCAGAAGACAACCACAGATATTGATGGAAATTACAGAAAAGTGTTACAGCATGAATAAGCATATGTTTTCTCCCTTGAAAGGCAAATTATCTTCCCCTGAACTGGTTTTTGTTGTTTTAATGGGGATAGAATGTACCTGTGTTGCACATTCTTTATGCAACATGTAAAAGGTCTGAAATGGCAGCAAGATCAGTTACGGAGATTTTACAGCCAAACCACTCAAGTTCAATATGCCCCTAATCTTATTTAGTAGTCCAGGTACCATGAAAATGTCTTGATAGGTAAGGCAGAGAAGCTTCCCTGATTATGCCCCCAAGAGTTACTAAACTGTACACACCCTTTGACCTGGCTATATATATCACAATTAAACTTATTCCTGAAAGAAATCTATACAGGATAAAAAGGAACTAAACACACAAAAGTAAATATCGGCTATTTTTATAATACCCAAAATTGAAAACTAGGAGGCTGTCAGTCCTCCTAATGGAGGCCAGCTGAACATGTCATGGTATATGAAGAAAATGGAATTTTGTTGTCCCATAAGAAATGATAAAATGGACCATTTCAGAGGAAATTGGAAAGAACCCTATGAACTTACACAGAAGGAAATCAACAAAACTAGGAGAACAATTTATACAAAGAAAACAACATTATAGATAAAGACTACTTTGAAAGACTTCGGAAATCTGATTTATGCAATAATCAATCATTTGTCCAAAGGATTAAAGATGAAACAAGCCACTCACATCTTTCAAAAGCGGTGATGAACATAAAATTCAGAGGAACATCTATTATCCTGCATGGCTAATATGGGGATTTGTTTTGATGGACGATTTATGTTAATGAAGATTTTATTTTTTTTTCCTTTCTTGCACAATTGGGGGAGGGGATACAGTGGGGCAGAAGGAATTCAAATTTATATAAAAATTATTTTAAAAAAATAAAATTTTCAAATAAATAAATAAAATGGGGCAGCTAGGTGGTAGAGTGAATAGAGCACCGGCCCTGGAATCAGGAGGACCTGAGATCAAATACAACCTCAGACACTTAACACTTAACTAGCTGTGTGACCTTGGGCAAGTTGCTTAACCCCAATTGCCCTCCAGAAAGCAAAAATAAATAGATAAATAAATAAACAAATTTTCCCTATAGTTCAAATGCATATAAAAATACAAGACACTGGATTTGTGGAACTGTTAATATAAGAGAAATTAGAATCATGTAACATTATAGTTAGTGTCCTTCCAAGTGGGAGCACCCAAGACCCAGTGGGCTTCTGTATAACCCTCCAGAATGAGTAAGAGGGTAGGAAGATGCCCTAAATTACTCAGTCTCAGGATTTGTCTCCAACAAAATTTTACTCATGTTACCAATTATCACTCAACACTCCTCCATTCTAACCCCCTACTAGTGGCTTCCAAATGAAGTATAACCTTCCACCTTCTCTCCTATTCCAGACATTGATCACTCAGGATGATTATAACCCAACTTCAATCTAGGCTCCCACCCCAGCATAAGCAATATTCCTTTTAGTTTATCTCATGACTCTGGCAAAGGCACCTCAGGAGGTTTCACAGACAACCCTCACTACTATTTTGGTTTATGGTGGGATAATGAGTACATCAGGATGAAGTACTGTCAGCTATTTGATCTTCAATGGGACAGGTAGTGTTCACAATGATGTGGTCCTGTGTTTTTTTTTAAATAATCCATTCCATCATGCTTTCTTACCTTCTTAATCTTAATGCCTTCCCTCTGAGATTATCTCCAATTAATCCTACGTCTTGCTTGTGCAGTTATTTACATGTGGTCTCCCCATTAAACTGTAAGCTCTTTGAGGGCAGGGACTGTCTTTTGCTTTTCTTTGTATCTCCAGGATATAGCACAGTGCCTAGCACAGAGTAGGCAGTTATTAAATGTTTGATGATCTATTGACTTTTATCTATGATCCTCATCTAAATAAATAGCAAAATGTGAACAAATGGATTAATAATAAGTGAAAGTTAAGCAAATAAAAGTAAAAAAAGTAAAACAATCCTGAAACTATGTATAACTGAGGGATGACAATTTCTATTAGGACAAAAAGTCCATCATCATTGCACACAGGCAGTGTAGCCGTATCAAGGTCATTCATATCACAAGGGATATAACATTAGTCCTTGTTTGCACTAAAGTAATTCAATAAACTTGGCCCTAAACAAAAGTGGGGGGAAGTCCCTTAGTTTAGCAGCACATCTACAAGGCATTCCATAGATGGGAAAAAAATCAATAGCTTTGGGACTGAGTCTCTGAGTAGTGAAAATCTATCCAACATGAACTCCCAGGTTATAGAAAATCTCAGAAGTTAATACAGTGAAAGCTCTGAGGTCCATTTAGAACAGATCCATTTTAAAAGGTACTTGAATCCTAAGGACTGAAAAATAGAAAGGAGTTAATACTGATCAAAGTTCACAAAAAAAAAAGACAGCTAAGAATGTGACCCAAATAGGCTTTTTCTTCTTCTGAAATATTCAATTTTCCTCAAAAATTTCAAAACCATTCTAACTTTTTCTAAAGTACATATATTATAAAATTGCCTCCATCATATTACCACAACTTGTTGAAATATCACATATTCAAGTCCCATTAATAGCTTATTTAGTAAGAAAGTTTTTTTGTAGTTAAGTACAAAAACTTTAACTGTTTTGCTCAAACTGAACAAATGATTCTTTTGAAATCACACATAAATTTTACTACAAAGAAATGACATAAAATCACCAGTAAAAGTGTATTAATGATAGACATTTAACGTGTGTCCAAGAGCTCCCTCCCTTACATCCATGTGTTTAAAAGTCTATTATCTGAAAGTTTAAGACCTTTCCTACCTTTACAGCATTTTCCTAGAACACACAAACCAAAGTAAGAGAACCAAAATATTGAAGATCAGACTAAGTGCCAAGCTGAACCTGAAGAGATCTGCGGTATCTCAAGAGGGAAAATAGTGAATGTAATGGGCAACCAGTCAGTCAACATGTATTATTAAGCCTTTACTATTTGCCAACTAAATATGAATTTCTCATTATCTGCATCAAAACTGAATTTTCAAAAGTTCAACTAAATTTGGTATTCTTGAGTAGCCAGCATTGTATTACATAACGATATTTTTCTGGTCTTTTATTATTAGAGGTCTATAAACTTGAAAATTCCATATGTTATCATTTAAGCAGAACCTAAAAGAAAGGGAAAGGGCTGTAGAATTTATTAATATGGAAGAGAATTTGACATTAAAGAAACAATTTGGAATTTTTGGTGCTTAAAGACAAAAAAGTTGAAGAGGGAAGTTAAGAGAAAGAGGAAGAAGCTTTTAAAATAAAATGACAGATTTTAAAATGAAAGCTGGATTCTTATCACTCATGTTTAATGATTAAATGTCTTAAGATAAAGTCTAATCGGTTTTGCCAATTACATGGGATTTTTTTACCCTTAAAGTTAGAAAAGTATTTTTTTTAAGTAACCTTCCAAACTTGTCTCACCACTCCCCTTCCTTACACACAAGCAAATAGGTGGGGTTGAAATTAATCAATTTGCTCAAATCATAGTTAACTAGGTGACATCGGGACCAGGATTGAGAGTTTGACCTTCCTGGTTTTAGGCCTAGCCTCAGAACATCATCTGGTCCCATTTTCAAATACTTGTTAATCTGGGAGACAGGACATTGCCATGCACTTGAACAATGAAAACACTGGCCACTCAATGAAATATCCTCAAAAAAGAAATCTCTAATAGGCATCTCCAAGACATCAATATCTAGTTAGCCACATCTTACTAAAGGAAATGTCAGGGTTTAGGGTTTTTTTTTCCTCCAATACCTTATGCGTTGGCTAGGGTGGCAAAGTGCCACAATGGATAGACAGCTGAGCCTGGAGTCAGGAAGACTCATATTTCTGAGTTCAAAGTTAGCCTCAGATACTTAGTACTTGTGTGACCCTGGGCAAGTCATTCAACCCTGTTCACGTCAGTTTTCTCATCTATAAAAAGAGCTGGAGAAGGAAATGACAAACCATTGCGCATGGTTTGCCAAGAAAACCCCAAATAGGGTCACGAAGAGTCAAGCAGACTGAAAACAACTGAACAACAAAAACATTGTGTTGGTTAATATCTGTAAACAGATAATGTTCCAAAAATAATCGGCAAATTGGTAGGGTCTTCTGGTTTTCACATTTCTAATTTTCTACGTCTTGCTTATTGACACATATTTTCTTTATATTTAAAAATGTCCTATAGGTAAAGCTTCTGTCCTTATAAGGGTGCCAAGTGATTGGGAGGCTGCAGAATTTTGAGGCATTAGAAATGTATGCAGCCCCGGCCACAGAGCTCCTGATGATAAAGGAAGCTAGCAACCATCATTCTGCCTAGAAATAGTAAAACACTGAGAACACTGGTAGACCAACGAGACACACCTTGTTGTGGAGACGACAAAAACAGATCAATGCAGAAGAATCTTTGGATATAATGGTGATTCATGGAATATCTGTCGTGGTAAGATCAAATGAGAAGGAGTGTTTGGAGGGGAGAAATCAATAAAGATGCAGACTCCCAAGGCAAAGACTAGTATCTTGGGTACGAGTCTTCTCTCCTTGACTAATTATTGTGGTGGTTTTGGTGAAGGGTGGAGGAGGGTGATCAGTGTGGTTCAAAAAATTGGTATCAGTCTGGGTTGTGTTTCCTGTTGCTACCAAATCAAATATAATACACATATACAGTATAAATTAATTCAGGAAGAAATTAATGACCCAGATCTAATAGCAAGTCCAGTTGAATGCTTCTGTCTGAAATCTATCAATGGAGTTTGTCCACGTTCAGATTTAGACAAGGTAACCTAGCATACAGTTCATTCAACACATAAAAAATGGAATCTGTTGAGCCTGCCAAGGTGATTTAAAAAAGCACACACACACAGCTGTGTACTAAGAGACAGGATGAAAGAATAATAATGATCATAAAAAAATGCTGGGCCTTGAAGTTCAGATTCAACACGAACCACTAAGATAATCAACTAGTAATAGCTTGTTTTGCTTTCATTTTACATATAGCATGTTTTTTTTAAAAATAGAACAGAGTAGCACGTGACAAAATATGTCAACTCTCAAAGGTGAAGAATATTTTTTGTCTAGAAAATAACTACAGAGTGAAAATGTGCTTAATAGGAATATATGGTTAGAGTCATATCATACTGTATGCCATCTTAGGGAAGGAGGAAAGAGGAAGACGAAGACAATTTAAAACTTATGGGAAATGAATGCTGAAAACTAAAAATAAATTAATATATTTTTAAAAAGAAAATAAATACATATTCTTGAGTCAAGAATAATGTCATTATGTTTCTTATTCAATTTCCTTCCCCCAAAAAATGGCATGAAAGAAAAACAGCAAGAAAATCCAAACCATGATGACGGTAGTTAAAAAAAAAATTAGCTACATTTTAAATCAAAGATAAATATGAAAATGTATGATACATAAATTCAAAATATTCTTTTTGTATGTTGTTTTCTTGTTACCATACAAAGAAATATTAGAATGGTATTAGGTTCTTATACACTGAAGTCATTTAATGGGAAAATAAGATGGGAAAATCTACTTGGGAATCTAGTGTAAAATATACACATACTAGTGCTGAAACAAAGTAAAGGTGTCAGTAATGCAGAGATGGCCGTACTAACGCATGAACTTGGAAAGCCACACGGTATAGCAAACGAAGAACTGAACTTGGAGCTTACTATCAAGCAAATCATCTAAGTGCCCTGTGCCTTGATTTCCTCATACGTAAAGGGAGGAGATTTTACTCTGGCCTTTCACGTCCCTTCTCAATCTAGATCTATGCTCCTTTGACCTCCCATACTCTTTTTGAAGCCACTGCAATCAGACTTCTGTCCCTATCACTCAATTATACTTGTAGTAACCTCTTTACTGTTTAATTAAGTGACCTCTTCTCAGACCTCAGAAATTAACCTTTCTACAGCATTTTACACTGACTAACCCCTCTACATTTGGATATTCTCTCTTCCCAGGGTATGTCTGTTTGACACTTCTCTGTTCTGCTTTTTTTTTCTCTATGTCTGACATATCCTTTTCAATCTCTCTTTTTTTTTTTTTTGCCTTTTTGGAGGGGGGAGGATGGGGCGATTGGGGTTAAGTGACTTGCCCAAGGTCACATGGTTAGTAAGTGTTAAGTGTCTGAGCCCGAATTTGAACTCAGGTCCTCCTGACTCCAGAGCTGATGTTCTATTCACTGCGCCACCTAGCCGCCCCCAATCTCTTTTTTAAAACCATCATCCATTTGTTGAACATTCAGAGCATCACTCTGTCACGGCATGGGCCTGCTCCTGTGCTCTCTATATGCTCTCTCCCTAGAAGTCTTTTTAGCTTTCATGAATTCAATGAAGAAGGAAGAGCAGAGAAAGAAGAGAAATATACAATCTTCATCTCTCCTTTCCCATACCCCCAAGTGGATCCCCCAACGTCATTTCAAATTCAACATATTCACCAGAAAATTCATTTTCTTAGCCCTTAAACCTGCCCCCACCTCTTAAATTCTACCTTTATGAATGGAAGCCAGAATTCTTCTAGTCAGTCAGTTTTGTAACCTTAGAATAATACTCATCTCTCCTCTCTTCCCTATCAATTGCCAATGTGTTGGTTGCACCTTCAAAAAATCTCACATTGCTCCCCATTCTCTGTACTTGTACCAAACCAGTCTAATATAAGCCTTCATCAACTTTTGCCTTGAAGAGCCTCCTAATCAGTTCACTTGTATCCAGTCTCACCACTCTAAGCCACCCTCTCCACACAGTTACCAAGTTGATATTCATTCCTAAATCATCTCTTGCCATAATACTCCCTTGACCAAGAAGGGCTTCATTATTGACTCCTAGATAAAAAAATATATTCTCCTCTGTTTGGCATTTGAAGTCCATTACAAACTGGTCTAGGCTATCTTTCCATGATACTTACATATTGCTTCCCATCACATTTTTTCATTATCCAAATATTTCCAGTAAAGTGAATTCTGCCTCAACCCCAAAGAGGCTATAGGTTAACCAGAAACAGATATAAATGTAAGGGTCAGAAAAGAGCCCAACTTCTGCCTAGGTTTTAGGAATTTTCCTAATTGAATCAGAATAATTGTGACTGAACTCAAAACTTTTCATCTAAAATAAACTCCCTAAAGCCAAAGAGGAAGGAACCAAGTGGACCTCTGGGGTCATTTTATTTATTCTATCCTTATGTTTAAAACAAGCCAATTAGTATAACAACATGTGAATTGATGCAGAGTGAATAGAGGTAGGAAAACAATTTCTTTGAAGACAGCAGCATTGTAAAAAAGGACAACTTTGAAATACTCAGGAGCTCTGATCAATGCAAAGACTCATCATGTCTCCAGACGCAACCTGGAGAAACATTCACTTTTGGACATGACCATTTATAGGGATTAATTTTGCTCAATTACGTTTATTTGTTACTAGAATTTTCCCTTCTTTTCTCAGTTAACTGAAGGTAAGGTAGAAGACAAAAAATTGTTAGTAGTGATGACAAAAAGATCACTGAAATATTTTTTTTTAATGCACAGAAAAGGTCAGAAGGAATCACAGAAAAATAGGATAGTTTGGAAAGCAAGGAATTTATTGTATACTTTAAGGGGGGAAAAGCAAGCAACATGAAATGAGGATTCACAGTTTAAACTTTTTTGTTGTTTTTTTCTTTCTCGTGGTCTTTCCCTTTTGTTCTGATTCTTTCACAACATGACTAATGTGGAAATATGTCTAATAGGATTGTACATGTATAGCTTATACTGGGTTATTTGCTGTTTTGGGGTGAGGGGAGGGATGGAGGGAGAAAAATTGGAATATAGAATCTTGTAAAAGTGAATGCTAAAAACTATCTTTGAATATAACTGGAAAAATAAAATACTATTAAGTGGGAAAAATAATTTAAATTTATCTCTGTTCTGCTGTGCATATGAAAATGTTCTTTTCAGGGTTAAAGTTCAAAATAAAAAAATAAAAGTTAAAAATAAAATAATATATTAAATTTAAGGTATATTTAGGTTGACTAATGTCCACTTAATAAAAGGATTGCATGTTTGAATTCCCTAATAGTGCAAATAATATATTTAAATAACTTTTTAGAATTTTAAGTCTAATTTAAAGGGGTTTCCAGAGGCCTCTATTCATTAAGAATAACTGCCAAGAAGCTAATGTGTATGTTCTTGTACCTGTAGATACATTTTTCAGGTGCATTGACACAGCAAACGACTATGAACAGTGAGGATGAATGAAAAGGATTTTTACTTCTCTCATTTGTTTAATTAACTAGTGAGCCCTACTTCATAACACATTTGAGTCTGGTTCACATCACCAAGGATGCAACTAAATAAAACACAGCCACATTGTCTCCTAGGGTTCTAAAAGGACATTAAAACAAAATGTTAAGTCCAATGAAAAATTCAACTGACAAAGACAATTTACCAGAAGAAAACCTCTGTTTGGAAGTATAAAGAACTAAACTTACAGGTTGGATAACAATGAAAACTTATGAAGAGGGAACCAGGACTCTTTCAACATTCCATTCTGAAAGGACAATGACATTTATCCCATTAGGACTTTTGGTTTGGGGACAGATTCTAGAACCAATTATTTCATACTAAAGGCTGCAGTGGAGAATGACATCTATACTAGAACCAATGGGTTACAAGGAAGAAATAAACTCTGGTATATTGAGTCCATTAGTGATTGCTACAGCTTAGCACTAACAGAATGACAGTGAGGCATTATTTGAGACATCACTTCAGTCAATTGTATAATTCTCTCCAAGGAATATTGTATAGTGTTTTGTTTTAATCATTTCACAAATAATATAAAAAATATTCAAAAATCAACTTTTTCGTTTATTTTTTGAAACAAACTAAAGGGCAAAATTACTAGATGGTTGACATAAATAGAAAATAAACATGAAAACTGAGCTGAAAACTGCGACAGCAATATGGTCAGAAACTGAAATCCAAAGGCACCAAATGCAAACTGTACACAAGCAGCAACCGTATCTGGCTAACCTTTTTTTTAAAATTCAATAAATGCTTGAAGAAAAATGGAAGCGTTGTTTATAAATTAGGTTCCTAGCAAAACAAAATGGAAAAAGTAAAGTGTACAGCATCTCAATTATTGTATTAAATGTATCTGTGATTCTTTTTTTTTTAAAGTATAGACACATCAATTAATCAACCAGCTGATCCATTATTATGGACATATTATGGACAGCTATGCTAAGAACAGAAGGTTAAGAGCGAGAAGTGGATGGGGGCAGCTAGGTGGCTCAGTGAATAGAGCACCAGCCCTGGAATCAGGAGGACCCGAGTTCAAATTTGATCTCAGACACTTGACACAAAAACTAGCCATGTGACCTTGGGCAAGTCACTTAACCCCAATTGCCCTCCAAAAAGCAAAAAAAAAAAAAGAAGGGGGGGGGAGAAGTAGAAAACAGGACTTTGCTCTATAGGAACAGCATAGTTGGAAGTGGGAACAGAGTCCAGAAAAAAAAAAAAAAACTTTTTAAAGAAAAAAAATCAAGGTAGTTTGACATAAAGGACCTATCAGGACCACCTGGTTTCAAGTTGGCCCTTGCCACATACTGAGATGTGATGAATGACTCCAGGCTAATTTCTCTCTGCCTCCAGTTAAGTGGCAAAATGATTGCTGAGGGAATATCTCCACAGGGAGCTCCCTAAACTAATGAAATCACGAAGCCAGACCAATGATAATTAATAACCATAATAATACATTTTAAGGAGGAAGAAACCACCGGTAGATTGTGAGGGCTGCCCTTGGACAGCTAAATTATAGGCTATGATGATGGTCATGGAGTTCCAACTCTCATCTGATAGATTCAATGCAACTGATGATCAACATTTCACCAGCACCTAGGAGGCTCAAGGAATTTTGTTTGGAAATTAAGATACTATATTTTTTTAAAATGCAGCTCTCTCAACCCTCAAAGAGCTGGTTCTCCAACTGCCTACAGGACATGACACATTCAACTGAATTTGAGAATCTTTTTTTTTTCCTTTTTACACTGAGGTGAATCGGGCAATGACATAATTTACTCAGAATGGGGAGAAAGGATCCAAGTTTAGATTAAAATATTCATCCCTTCCCATGTCTTTTATGTGGGGGCCACTAGTGACAGAAGAAAACTGTGTCTGGATGGAACACTGATCTAAACCTACTTTGACAACTCTCGTGTATTAAAAATATTTGTTTTCATACTAAGAAAACTAACCAATAGGATATACTTCATATTTGTCCACTACTCCAGAGTTTACAAAGCACTTTCTTGTATAACAGCTGATCTGATCCTCACAATACCCTTGTGAAAAGGTAACCAGGAGCATTCAGTTAGCACAAGGGATGAAACTATTCCTTTTCTCAAGGAGCTTAAGCATTTCCTATATTAATTATCATCATAATTAACATTTTTATTATTAATTATTATTAATTATTTTATTTTTATTTATATATAATATATAATAATATAACATAATAATATAAATTTATTGTATTAATTATTTATATTATTACTAATTATTTATTATTAATATTAACATTATTAACATTATTAACACTTAACATTAAATATCATCAACAAACATTTATTAAAGGTCTAATACTTATGTGGGGTATTGTATTCAGTACTAGGAAAATAAAGACAAACGTGAAACATATTTTTCAGGGAACTTACAACTGATGTGGGAAAAGAAAGAGAATTTAAAGACATATCATATGAATCCAT